>CM046455.1:37050086-37713639 GCA_025506515.1 Flaveria trinervia
CAAACTAGAATTAGACAAATTGTAGCAAGCAATCGATACTTGTAAGCATTAAGAGCGCATACGTTATAGGAGAGAATATATATTTCTGATTGAAGGAATGTTTATGGAGGTAGAATATTTCTAATCAAATCAGTCATTCATTCCATTCATTCGTCCATGGTTACAATAAGTGTCACTCCTATATAGAGTGCAACAATCACTGTTGTTATCACGGAAAGTGAAACTGGCAGATCTAATACAAAAATAACTAATTCTTAACAAGCTACTGAAATGTTCACAACTACTGGAACATATTAGAATGTTAAGAACTACAAAATATAAAACTACTGAAACTACAACGAGAATAACAAGCTCTTCAGTCGTTTTACAAAACTGCTGAAACATAAAAATTAAAACTACTGATATCACAACTACTGAAGAAGTACTCTTCAGCAGTTGTGACAAACTACTGAGGCTTCAGTACTTGACTTCAGACTTTGACCTCCAGGTGTTTCATCAGCTGATGACTTCAGTAGATATCATCAGTGATGTCTTCAGTCTTTGTCTTCAGACCTTGACATCAGTTGTGATCTTCAGCACTTGAAACTCTTCAGCTGTGTACTTCAGTACTTGGTTCTTTCAGCTTCAGCACTTGTGTTCTTCAGTGTTTGTACTTCAGCACTTTGTTCTTCAGCTGTTGAGGTCTTCAGCACTTGATCTTCAGCGGTTGAAGTCTTCAGCACTTGTCAAACTACTGATGAGGCTTTCAGCAGTTGTTGTGATCCATGTGGGACTTAGAGGTTTTCTGATCCGGCTCATTGGTTCTTTTGGTCCAACAGAGTAGAATACAGAAGTTAAGTTTTTCAATTAGAGATTGTCTATCTCATTATCAATTGAAGGAATTGGAATACGAGCATCACTTAGCTTCTAATACATGAAATTTTTATAAAATCATTTTAAACTTTTTGTGCTAAATTGCCATGTATATAAGTCAACAAGGTACTAAAAGCAATAAATGGTTCTAACCAATGAACTTGGAATACATACAACAATTATCTTGCTTGGGCTATCTTAAGCATCAACAGAAGTATAGTGCTATTTAAGCACAACAGAAGCCTACAATGCTATCTTAAGCATCAGCAGAGGCTACAGTGTGGAAAAACTTAAATGTTTATCCGTAGATTGGTAAAGTACGTGAACAAAAGATCAACAAATGTAATTTAATTTACAGTTTTGTAATTTGTGAAATATAAGGTACACTTCATCAGCAGAGTTGTTGATCCATAGATGTTTTGCGGAAGATAGTTGAGGGTCCCACTTAATTAATGAGATAAAATTAATATGTCTAAGAGTATAAATGATCTGGTTTGATCTCAAATTCATATTCGCTTTTTTCAGCTCCCTTTTGAGACCTAGAAAAAAAATCATTCTCAACAAACTTTTCCCTCCACAAACATTTTAAAATTTTACCAATCAAAACATTAAAACAAACATATATCTGTGTTCCTAATATGTTGTTATTAAGGTAAAACATGTCATAATGTCAAGAATGACTGCTTGATTCGTGGTTTATCTCAAACAACTGTTCGTATTCTCATTCAATAATGTGATTCTAACGAATCTTCTTTTATGAAAGATGGATAATCGATTTGCGAGAGACACAATGTGTGTGCTTCTTAAACCCTGACGATCCTGTTTAGAGGGTGTCAAGAAAAATCAGATATCTAAGAAGATCGAGACTATTCTATGCCTTATCAGCAGAGCCTATGATATCAATAACATATTACTGATTTCTGGAACCTGCATACGTATAAGAAGATGGGGAGTTATTGTTGCTGATGTAAAAAATTGAAGGCTGAGAATCGATGAACACATAATAAGAAGGGTTCTTGAGTTGGAAGATGGTGAAGCTGGTCACCTGATGGTTTGAAAACGATACATTGGAAAGTTTTCTCATGATCGGGTATGATGGTGATTCGAAAGGGAGAAATCAAGAAAGGAGAATCTGCAAGCCATACAGATTTCTCTGGCACACATATCTGAAAGCATTTGACAGGATCAGTGATCACAAGTTTGACGTATCAGAATATAAGCAGCGGAATACAAACACGAATTAGACAAATTGTAGCAAGCAATCGTACTTGTAAGCGTTAAGATCGCATACGGTTATAGGGAGAGAATATGAATTTCTGATTCTAGGAATGTTTATAGATGTAGAATATTTCTAATCGAATCAATCAATCATTCCATTCAATTGCTCATATCACTCACGATTACAATAGGTTGTCACTCCTTATATAGAGTGCAACAGTCACTGCTGTTATCACGGAAAGTGACAACTGGCAGATCCAATACAGAAATAACTAATTCTTAACAAACTACTGAAATGTTCACAACTACTGAGAACATATCAGCAAGTTAAGTACAAAATATAAAACTACTGAAACTACAACGACTGAAGAACAAGCTCTTCAGTCGTTTTACAAAACTACTGAAACAAAGAAAATAAAACTACTGATATCACAACTACTGAAGAAGTACTCTTCAGCAGTTGTGACAAACTACTGAGGCTTCAGTACTTGATCTTCAGACTTTGACCTTCAGGCGTTTCATCAGCTGATGACTTCAGTAGATATCATCAGCTGATGTCTTCAGTCTTTGTCTTCAGACTTTGTACATCAGTTGTTGATCTTCAGTACTTGTGAACTCTTCAGCTGTTGTACTTAGTACTTGGTCTTTCAGCTTCAGCACTTGTGTTCTTCAGCTGTTGTACTTCAGCACTTTGGTTCTTCAGCTGTTAAGGTCTTCAGCACTTGATCTTCAGCTGTTGAAGTCTTCAGCACTTGTCAAACTACTGATGAGGCTTTCAGCAGTTGTTGTGATACGTGTGGGACTTGGAGGTTTTCTGATCTTGGCTCATTGGTTCTTTTGGTCCAACAAACTCCCCCTGAACCAATGCAGCCAAAACCTCTAACTTATTTATACTCCCACTATTGATGGCAAAAATGTTGGTCTTTTTCCTTCTTGATCAGTAGAGAAGATGACCCATGTACGCTCCGGCCTGGGAAGAACTCAAATATTTGTTGGCAGAGTATGAATGGGAACTCTGTTTTGGGGAACTGGACACAGAGTTGTTATCCCATTATGAGATTCACTTCCCCATAATGAGTCTGTACGACTCTCTTGTGTAGGCCTCAAGGAAGGTGATTTGTTCCTCCATGGTTAGCTCTTCAGCACCTCCTTCAAACAATGATTCCGGCCCATAATACTCAGACAGGTATTTGGCCTGTTTCCCATTCTTTAGCTCCACAGTTGTTATTACTCTGTAAGCAAACTCACGGGTGATTACCCTCTAGGAACAACTGGAGCTCATTTTTCTGACTTCCTCAAGCCTCTTGTAAACTAACCCCTTTTTCACTATTTGGTTTTCAGCATCTTCTGAGGGGTTAGATTAGCTTTGTAGGCCTTCTTGAAGTCTTCTAGGATTTCCCAGGGTGAAACTACAAAGACCAGAGAGATGCAACACTTCATATACGATCTTTTTCACCTGGCCAATGTATCTCCGAGGTATATTGTTCTTATGAATTCTGTGAGAGACCCTGGGATCAGGCCAAATCCTCACTCTTTCCTTTTGATATTGAAAGGTATGCCTGAGAGTGTAAAGTCTGAGGCTTGCTCCTTCATATTGATGATGGAAGATGTGGCTGCATAAGCTTTGTCAACTCTCTTCAGCAATTCCTCATCATGCTGTTTATGAAGCTCTTCTTCTTCTAGCTTCACTTTAACCATTTGTCTCTGGACTTCAGGAGTAATTGCTGAGGAGTGACTTGTGGCCTTAGGCAACTGAATCACAGCTGATAGCGGCAGCCTGTCTTCATCATCTCTTCATTTCTTCTAGCCTCAATATCCTTCTCTCTTCTTCAAGGGTATATCATCGGCTATGGGTTTTGAGGGAAAGGGAGTTGGTTTGGTGGGTTGTGTTTTGGGTGGTTTTGGTGTGGGAATGTGACAGGCTGTGCTAGCATCCTTGAGGTGAGTGTGGCTTTTGATTGCTTTGCTAGCTCAGTCCTGCTCCCAGCACCCACTTCATTCAAAGCTTCAATAACAAGCCCCTTAGTGTATGCTTCAGACGAACAGATCTTGGTGGTGATTGCCAAGATACTGTCCCTGGACCAAGCTTTGATCTCAATCATTGATCTTCCAAGATTTTTGCAATAAATCTTATCATGATTTCTAGCCTTTCTCTTTCTAACACTTCATAACTTGCCCATCTATTCTGGATTTCTTCAATCTCTAGTCGTCGAATCTCAGAGTCAAGTTTGTTGGTGTCATGACCTTGCCTGAACAGCTGATCAATGATGTTGTCCATTGATCTACTGTGTTCGGCATCAGCCTCTTTTATCAGTAGCTCCAAGGCTTTATCTTCAGCAATGTGCTCATCAGCACCTTCTTTCGCTTGTAGGTGAGCATTGGTTGCTGTTCTTTATCCTTTTGGGCTTGCTTCGCTTCCTTCTTTTCCTCGATCTTTTCCTCTTCTGTTCTTTCACTGCAGACTCTCCCCTTTTTGGTTGCATTGGAGGAAGGGGTTGGTACCGCATAAAGAGTCTTGTGGAAGCAGCATCAACCAGGGGCTGTAATGTTGAGGAAAGCCTCTCATCAAGGGCTTTGATCACTTATCAGTGATTAGAGGGGTGATGAGAGGGAGGGAATTTTTGAGTGCAGCACCTATTTGTTCAGGAGGGTTCTGTTCCTGAGAAGTAGGGCCTGAAGCGGAGGCAGGTGGTTGATTTTGGGGTGGCTCTGTATTGGGGAACCTTCAAGGGAAGGTGCCATCTGTGGGTGTATGAGGGTGGCGATGGACTTGTTCCTGATCATGGCCAAGCAGGCCAGCAGCTCTTGAGTCTGCTAACCTCATCCTCTATATGGTGTTTTGAGCAACTACATCGAGAGAAGAAGCTCAGGTCATCATCAGTTGATACTAATCACCTGACCTCCTGCTTAGAGCAGGATGGACATGCACTGGTGTAGACCAGTTGGTGCATGTGCCCCTTGTGCTTGGTACTGGGGACTTTCCAGCCTCAGGACAATGTCCATCATCAGCAGTTGCCTCTAGGGAGGTCTTAGCAATGTTACCAGCCTCACTCTGGTCATGTGCTGAGTCAGAGGAGGTGGCAGCCTCACTAGATATTCTAAGCTCCTTCTCTACACCAGGAGATAGAATTGGGAAACCCCTGTGCTGTGGGTTCTCAGATGCACTGTGTTCCTCCCCCTCAATGTAGAGGTATTCCCAGTAATAAGTGGTTTCTGGGGAGGGGGTGAGGAGTGCAATTGAGTCAGCACTTGAGCAACTATTAAAGTTGGGCTGTGAGGGGCGGTTGTTTGGGGTACAGGGGTAGAAGCAGTGTGCACCTGGGGTGGATGGTATTCTTCAATGGCAATCTCCTCAAGTGAGGAAGATCCCAGATAAGTAGGTGCCTTGGGTTGCTGCAGGCTCCTGTTGAGAGGAAGCCTGAGCGGCTGTGGCTGGAGGAGTCATGGTATCCACTAGGGGTTTGGACTAGTGGATATATCCTGCGTTTGTTGTGCAGGAGCATCCTCAGGGGACTCAATTCCCTGAGTAGCCTTTTTGGGTTTCTTTTTGTGAGTTTGGTGGGGACATTGGATTTGGAGGTGGTGGCTGTGGGTTCCAGCTGCGTGGGTTTTCGCAGCTTGGCAGCCAGTTTGAGTGTCCGGTCGGAGTTGTGCCGGGAGTATACTTCTGGCAAAACAGCCGTAGCAGGGACTCCCAAGCCAACAAGTCCCTCAGCATTAAGCTGGTCTATTATAATGGCCATTATGAACCGTGGATAGAGTGTCCAACGGTGGCAGTTAGTTTTGAGCCATATCTTTGAGCTCTGAAATATTAATTCTGAAAAGTTCAGTGGTGTTGCTCAAGGATAGAATACATTACCTGCTGCCATTTGGTGGACATTTGATCCCAAGACGATGTCTTAGGGGCCAAACATACATTGACCATATGAAAAATCAGGCGCTCAGCGTCATTAAAATGTTTCTTCATGATGGTGGTGGCACTGAGATCACCTTGATATCCATGCTGAGCAAATGATAGATCTAGGGTGCCCTTCGGATATCCAGCAGGAGAGGTAGCATCACTCAGTTGAAGAATTTTACGGATTGTTGCAGGAGTAATCACTACTTCTTGTGTTGACGACTGACGGAGGGATTGTGTGTTGCTCTCCTCAGTAGTGACATTAACGTTCATCCAAAATTGGTTCAAGGATTCGGTATGTAAAACGGGGTTCAGAAGGAATGCCTTGTTGTATTGGGACTGAACCATAAGATCGATAGCAGTATCGAACTTAGTCCAGATCGGCGATTTTGTGAGGTAGGCAACACAGTTGTGTCGCGGTTTAATTTGCATAGACGCCATGGAAATTTTTGGAGAGGAACGTTAGGTTTGAAGAAGATAAAGCATGGAGAGCTCAGGTTAAGGGTATTTATAGGGTACGGGTGAGGAAACGACTGAAGGATGTGGTGTTAGTCATCAGTAGTTTTAAACGACCGTTGACATGGTATATCCTTTCAGACGTTGAAACAGCTGAAGTCGCGGTGTTAGGCATCAGTAGTTTAGAAAACTACTGAAGACCGTGGTTTGACTTCAGGTGATTGAAACAACTGAGGACATGGTGTTTGTCATCAGTAGTTATGAAACTACTGAAGACAGTGGTTTGTCATCAGCTGTTGTAAACAACTGAAGACTTGGTATTGGTCATCAGTAGTTATAAAACTGCTGAAGACGTGGTTTTGCTTCAGTTGTTTAAAATGAAACAGCAGTGGTACAAACGACTGAGGAGAAAGTTCTCTTCAGCTGTTTTCGTCAATTCTTAGCTTTTCAGCTGTTTCAAACTGTCCTCAACACATTCATCAGTCTTTATGGCTGATTTCAGTGTTTCATAGGACATCAGTACTTATCTGTTTTTACTGAATGCAGTAGTGATGACTGCATCAGTAGTTGTAACTACTTCAGTAGTTTAGAGCAGATGAAGTACTTCAGTACTTGTGAGAACTTTTAGCCTTCAGTAGTTATAAAAAGTACTGAGGTTAAAAGAGCTCATCAGTACTTATATGTGACAGGCACTCATGATCATCAATATGAATTACTGAGATCATCAGTAGTTGTCACTATTCTAGCTGCAGCATACCAAGCCTTAACACCAGGTTTTGGAAAGTTGAACTATCCAAAGGCTTAGTAAAAATGTCTGCAAGCTCATCAGCACTGGGCACAAACTTAGGATCAATCAGACCTTTTTCAAAAAATCTCTTATAAAATGATGTCTGATCTCTATATGTTTGGTCCTAGAGTGCTGGACTGGATTTTTGACAATGCAAAGAGCTGAAGCACTATCCATTAACAATGGAGTCTTAGTCTCTGTAATGCATAATCCAAAAGTTGGTTTTGAAGCCAGAGTACCTGAGATGTACAGCTTGCAGCAGCAATGTACTCTGCTTCCGCAGTGGATGTAGCAACTGAGGTCTGTTTCTTGCTCTGCCAAGAAATAAGCAGTTGCCTAGGAATTGACATCCACCAGAAGTTGATTTCCTGGTCAACTTACACCCTGCATAGTCACTGTCAGAAAAAAGCAACTAATTTACCAGAATGTGGTAGAGTACCATAAACCTAGAGATGGAGTGCCTTGCAGATATCTAAAGATCCTCTTGACTGCAATCAGATGAGACTCTTTAGGTGCAGCCTGAAATCTAGCACAAACACATGTAGCAAACATAATATCTGGTCTAGAAGCTGTTAAATACATCAAGGACCCAATCATACATCTGTAAAGTGTTTCATCAACCACTTTACCTTTCTGATCTGAGTCCAGTTGTGTGGTGCTGCTCATGGGAGTAGAACAGGGCTTACAGTGTTGTAAATCAAACTTTTGCAAAAGATCTTTTGTATATTTGGATTGATGAATAAAAATTCCATCAGCCTTTTGTTTGATTTGCAACCCCAGAAAGAACTGTAATTCTCCATGGCACTCATTTCAAACTTCTGTTGCATCAACTTTGTAAAGGCATCACACAACTTTGGATCAGAGGATGCAAAAAATATCATCTACATAAATTTGAACAAGTAGATTATGCTGCCAGCTTTCTTAATAAATAAAGTCTTGTCTATGGAGCCTCTAGTGAAATTGTTTTCCAGAAGAAGTTTGATAATGTCTCATACCAGGCTCTGGGAGCTTGTTTTAACCCATAAAGAGCTTTATCAAGCTTATACACCCAATTAGGATGTTTGTTGTCCTCAAAGCCTGGAGGTTGACATACATAAACCTCTTCTTTAACTTTTCCATACAAAAATGCACTTTTGACATCCATTGAAAGACTTTAAGTTTTTGATAAGCAGCCATAAGCTAAAAACAATCGAATTGCTTCCAGTCTGGCTACAGGGGCAAAGGTTTCATCATAATCAATACCTTCTTCTTGTGCAAACCCCTGAACAACCAGTCTGGCCTTGTTCTTAACAATAAGCCCATTTTCATCAGTTTTGTTCCTAAACACCCATTTAGTGCCTATTGCACACTTACCTGGAGGTAGAGGAACCAGTTCCCACACTTGCTGTTTCTTGAACTGAAGAAGCTCAAGCTGCATGGCATCAACCCATCCATTGTCCTTTAAAGCAATGTGATAATTCTTTGGCTCTTGCTGACTGATGAAGAGAGCATAGAAGCAGAAATTTGACAATTGACTCTTGTTGATACACCAGCAGTGATATCACCAATGATTTGAGACATGGGGTGATTCTTCAGATCTTGATACACAATGAGATCTGTGCAAGTGTTTGTAGCCGGTTCAGCAGCAACAGATGGTGATGGTGAATCATTTCCTTGAAACCAATCAGTGGATGGTAATTCAAAGGAAGTTGAATTCGAAGAAATCTCATCAGCATTTGTTGTGGATGGTGCTACTGGCGCTACAGGAACATCAGGTCTCGTTGAATCAGGCAGCTGATCACTAAACCTGAAGAGGTGAGTACTGCAAACATCATCATCATCAGCAGTACCACCAGGTGGTGAACTGTTGACAGGAGCAACAGCAGGAGTTTGATAGGGAACATATTGCAGTATGTCCAAATCAAATAACTCCACAGGACTTTGTGGAATCTTGTCCTTTGGAGATTCATTAAACTTAACATGTAGAGTTTCTTCAACAATCTTTGTTCTGCAGTTGAAGACTCTGTATGCCTTGCAAGTAGATGAATAACCAACAAAGTATCCTGCATCCACCTTAGGATCAAATTTGTGGAGTTGATCCTTTGTGTGAGAATAAAACAGGGACACCCAAATGCTTTGAAAAATGAAATCAGTGGAGCCAAATGATGGAGAACTTCATATGGAGTCTTCATCAACCTCTGATTTACTAAAACTCTATTTTGCACATAACAAGCTGTGTTGACAGCTTCGGCCCAAAAGGTCAATGGCAACCTGAGTCAGCCAGCATGGACCTTGCAGCTTCAATGAGAGTCCTGTTCTTTCTCTCCACTACTCCATTTTGTTCGGAGTCCTTGGAATGCTGAACTGCCTTTTGATTCCCTTTGAGAGATAGAAGTCATCAAGTGTATGATTTCTGAACTCAGTTCCATTATCACTCCTAATACACTTGACTGGAAGGGAATACTGCTTCTCAATGTACAGCACAAAGTGGATAATCTTCTGAGCAGCCTCATCCTTTGAGTGTAGAAAGAAAGTCCATACAAATCTGGAGTAATCATCCACAATTACCAGACAGTATTTCTTCTTTGCCATGCTCATTACTCTCACAGGACCAAATAGATCCATATGCAGTAATTGCAAGCAGGCAGTGGACTTGGACACTTCAATAGGAGGAAATGAGACCTTGTGCTGTTTTCCTTTTAAACAAGCAGTGCAAGTTTCATCACAGTGGAACTCCTTTATTGGTAAGCCTCTGACTAAACTATTGTGGCTAAGCTGATCATGTTTTTGAGATTAACATGACCAAGCCTCCTGTGCATAGTTTAGATTCTTGAAAAGAGGCTTTGGAAAATAGGCAAGGATTGCTTTGAGATCTATCTTCTTAGAGAGATCTAAGGCATACACTCTTCCTGTCCTGTTGGCTTTCAGGAGAGTGTGATCATCCAACACCTTGTCAATCAAGGGCAAAACTTTGGATGACAGAATCCTACAGTTTTGACTTGTGAAAAGGGCAACATGGCCTTTATCACACATTTGACTGACACTCAAGAGGTTGTACTTGAGATTTTCCACATGATTAACATCATCAAATTTGATTTCTCCATTGGAGACAAAGCCCTTACCGATGATGTAACCCCTAGCATCATTGCCAAAAGAAACAAATCCCTTCTTTCCTTGAGAGTAGTCATGAAGAAGAGAGATGTTCCCAGTCATGTGCATGGACCCCACTGTCTACATACCAGATGCTATTTTGGCATGTTGAAGAAACCTGCAATAATAAACAATCAGTTAGTTTTAGAGACCCAAACCTTTTTGGTTTTGGCCTGGTCTCATCAATAGATGGTAAACTAGCATGTTTATTTGTAACAACGGCCTGAGAGGAAGAAGATGGTGCAGAAGAGGAGTCCTTTGGCTTAGACCTCCTTTTCTGTGGTTTCAACATAGGAGAATCTAGTTGGTTAACTCTACCCAACAGATGTTGTACCATCATCACCAGCTGTGTCTGATTTTGTGATAAAGCTTTCAGCTCATCAGACACATTGCTAGTGGAGTTAGATAAGGTCCTATGTTGCACCTTCTTCTTTTGAGCACCCTCAGCTGTCACCTGTTTAACTCCTTCCTTTTGGATTGCTTTAAGGACTTAAGGGTTACAGATTTGATGTTGCTGATACAAATGGTCTCAAACTCAGTTTTCATTTTTACCATTTTCTCATTAATTTCTTCCTTTTGTTTGAGTTTGGAACCTCTTTTGTACCAACAATCATCTGTAAGATGATTGAACAAACCACATACTTCACATGGTTTCTTCTTCATCTTAGGTTGATCATCAACTAAAGATGGTGAAGCAACAGAAGACTTGTTCTTCAATGCTTTGGAAGCATTGGTTGCTTTCTTGACAGCATCTTTAGTAGTCTTCAAAACTTTCTACTGCCAGTTTTCTTCTCTTCAGTACTGACAGCAGTTGAAGTTTGAACTTCAGGAGTTGAATCCTGCTCTCCCAGTCCTTTCAGGACCTTCAGGATTGACTCCTGAGTTGATCAACTTATTGATCATGTGAATGTCAGCATTTGGACCATCAACATCAGCTGATAGGTTCAAGGAGACTTGATACTGACTGCTACTTCTGATTGTGCTGTATCAGAAGGTAGATCACATGACTTGATGGATTGGTTATCACTCTCACCATCAGATTCTACCTCTGCTCTTGGGGTAAAATCTGTAGGTGGAGCAGTGTGATTGTAACCATTCCAAACTTCACATTTGAAGCAGATTGCTTACTAAGAAGCATTTCAAAACCTTTGCATGATTGTACCCATCTATCACACTCGACCTGGGTAACTGCAAGGGTTTCTTTGAGATCTTTGTACTTCTCTAAAGTACATCTTCTCTAGCCTTATCATCAATTATTTTGCAATTCAGTTTATAAACCTCATCATTTTTATCTTTGAGCACAAACTCAAACTCAGCTTTGTTTTTGGAAATTACTTGTTCTAGCTCAATGTTCTTATTAATTAAAGCTACATTTGCTTCTCTAATGGAAGCAAATGCTGCTATGCATTGTTCAGAACATAATTTGGCTTTTGCCTCAGAGGATACCTGTGATACCTGTGGTGTAGAGGCATTGGCGATGAAGTATCAGCAGACTCCAAAGCCATAAGAGCTAGATTCCCAAAGGGACTGTCACCACCATGTTGACCAGCACCTGAGAACAGTTGATCATGACCAGACAAGTCATCTGGTAAACTGCTCCAGTCAACAACTCCTGGGGTGAAGAAGCTGTGTTGTTGAGATTGAGGTTGTTGATGAGATAGGGAAGGCTGAGGTTCTGGTAGTGCATGAGGTTGTGGTGTCATAGGAACTTGAACTTGATTTGACTGTGGCATGTAATAACAAGGTACGGATATGGCATTTGACCCTGAGGAACAAAATATGCCGAGATTGTTGTTGAGGATGATGACTAGATGTGACAGGATGTTGCCCTCTGTGTTGTTGACTATTGCCAGGAAAAGTCACAAAGGGTGCAGTAGAGTTAGATCCAGTTGATCACACTCTCTTGCAAAGTGTCCAAGCCTTGGCATTTGTGACACCTCAACTTGCTCTTGTCAAAACCAACTTTGGTTTTGCCAGAGAGTCCTGGGAATTTTCTTCCAGTTCTTTTATAGAACTTCTGAGATCTGATATTTATCAAGGCCATTTGGCTCAAAATATCCATCTCTTCTAAGTCATCATCAGCAATCCCCTTGGATCATCCATAATGAAACATAGATTGTCATTATTACACCCAGTAAACTGACCATCAACACTCACAAATGCAGAATCAGAAGTGTTTGAAGAGAAATTAATATGCTCATCATACTGGCATTCAGATGACATATTCTGACTCATGACCCACCAAGGCAGTGTTGCCTTGTATAAAGTCTTCAGTGAGCTTTCCAGATGAAGACAGCTTTCTCTTCTGTTCTATCTCTCTCTCAAAAGTGAGCATTTCCCATGGAGTTGGGTGAGAGATAGTTTGTCCAAACTTGCACTGGAGCGTAGGACAATAGTATATGTGTCCCATCTCTCAGGCAGTGATCTGAGAAATCTGTTATTCATCTGAATATTGGTGTATTCAAGTTTGACCATTTTTAGTTCAGAGATCAAACAGGAAAAACGGCTCATATTGTTGAGTCAGTGTCTCACCCTTTCTATGAGAGATGTCTCATATGTTGGGCAAGAATTCTCTATTATTGCCAAGACCTCATCTGTTCCTCCAAATTGTTCTTCAAAGCAATCCAGAGGTCATGGGCAGTTCATGATGCATTAGCCCAGAATAGATTTATTGGGCAAGCCATGGCCAGAATTCCATGGGCTTTTGCATCAATCTCAAGCAACTTTTTATCCTCATCTGAGTATTGCTCCCTCCTCTTCGGAACCATTTGATTGGTTTCCGGGTTATTCACCATAGGCTTGTGTGGACCATGTACCACAGATGTCCAACACCCTGCGCTGTTAACAGACAGGTGATGGGCATACGTCTTTGCCATATGTTATACTCATTCCTAACCAGCATAGGAGGCTTGGTTGAGGAACCAGTATTGTGAGGATCATTGGAGGGAGTGGTCATTTTCAGTTCAAAAAACAGTTTAGTTCAAGTTTAAAAGAAGTTTTAGACAAACCACAACAAACTCAATGAGACCAAGAAAAGATCTCAGGATGAATGAGCAGAAATACAGAAAATTCAATCTCTATAACCGTTTCTTGCAAAACAAAAGCTAATTCAATCAAACTTGGATCTTGAATAGCAGTTTCAATGATCAATTATTAGATCGATCAATGATTAACCTGCTCTGATACATTTGACAGGATCAGTGATCACAAGTTTGACGTATCAGAATATAAAGCAGCGGAATACAACACGAATTAGACAAATTGTAGCAAGCAATCGATACTTGTAAGCGTTAAGATCGCATACGGTTATAGGGAGAGAATATGAATTTCTGATTTCTTGGAATGTTTATAGATGTAGAAATTTCTAATCGAATCAATCAATCATTCCATTCAATGCTCATATCACTCAGATTACAATAGGTTGTCACTCCTTATATAGAGTGCAACAGTCACTGCTGTTATCACGGAAAGTGACAACTGGCAGATCCAATACAGAAATAACTAATTCTTAACAAACTACTGAAATGTTCACAACTACTGAGAACATATCAGCAAGTTAAGTACAAAATATAAAACTACTGAAACTACAACGACTGAAGAACAAGCTCTTCAGTCGTTTTACAAAACTACTGAACAAAAGAAAATAAAACTACTGATATCAAAAACTACTGAAGAAGTACTCTTCAGCAGTTGTGACAAACTACTGAGGCTTCAGTACTGATCTTCAGACTTTGACCATCAGGCGTTTCATCAGCTGATGACTTCAGTAGATATCATCAGCTGATGTCTTCAGTCTTGTCTTCAGACTTTGTACAATCAGTTGTTGATCTTCAGTACTTGTGAACTCTTCAGCTGTTGTACTTCAGTACTTTGGTCTTTCAGCTTCAGCACTTGTGTTCTTCAGCTGTTGTACTTCAGCACTTTGGTTCTTCAGCTGTTAAGGTCTTCAGCACTTGATCTTCAGATGTTGAAGTCTTCAGCACTTGTCAAACTACTGATGAGGCTTTCAGCAGTTGTTGTGATACCGTGTGGGACTTGGAGGTTTTTGATCTTGGCTCATTGGTTCTTTTGGTCCAACACATTTCAAACAGAAAATCTAGCCTTGATAGACTTTCAAGACATATCTCTTCTGGCATCATTGGTATTTTTAAGGGAAGAACCTACAATTACTAAAAGTACATCTTCAACTGCCTATGTGATCACATCAAAGGGCAGAAGGCAGATAAGATGTATATGTTTCCAAGGTTTCTTCAACTAATCATTAATGCAGATTTGCTTAGAACTTCTATGGATGGTGGTGTGTGTGTTGCAACACACTTGGCATATCTGTTCTCAACAAAATTTTTGGGAAATATGAAGGAGGTGACATGGCCATGTTTGCACATGTGGTTAATGGTACTGCAAATATTCCTCAAGAGCTTGTGTGGGAAGATCAATAAGAGGACTCTCTAGCCAATTCTGTTCAAGACACTCATTCACCTGTTATATCACCCATACATCATCAACCTCAACCATCCCTACCAAATTCACCAGCAAGCAAAAGCACTGAACCAACCACTCCAATTCACCCTCAATCAACAAATCAATAGCAATATCTCAAACACAATCTCCAAACAACCAAAACACAGAACCAATCTCTCCCTTTCACCCTCTATCACAAAACAGCCAAAATACAAAACCAATCTCTCCCATCCAACCCTAATCACCAAATCAGCTTCAAAGGCAACTTTTACAACAAACTACAAATCCAGAAAATTCAGCCACAGAGAGCATTTACACCGGGGAGACATAGTTAGCCTCAAAAGCAAGTACAGTTCAACTAGCACTAGCCAAAACTAAATCCCTGATACTCTCATATGAAACTAAACCAGTATCTCCAGTTACTAATTATTAACAACAACGACATCAAGAACCGAAAGAACAAGCTATTGATGTCAGTCCAAGCTGAGCAAGTGTAGCTCATGAAGAAGTAAAAGATGATGAAATTGCTTCTCAACATCAGGAAAGGGAAGAAGAGGCAAACCATGTTGATGTGATTGCATACAATGAAGATGATCTGAGTGATAGTGACATCCCTTTAAGCAAAAGTTATCTGGTGGTAGAGTACAACAAGCTTGTAATGAAGTCCAACTTTAGAAAGCAAAGGATTAATTTGATGAAAGGTGTAATTGCAAGAAAGGATGAAATGCTGATGCAACTAGAATCACGAATCAAAAGCTTGAGAAAAGATGCCATGTGCAATAATGAGGTGATTGATGCCCTTCTTCAAAAAGAGAATGATCTCAAAGAAGCATTAAAGAAAGAGAGAGATGAAAATGAGAAACCAAGGGTGAAAGTTGATGAAATTAATGACACTCTCTATGATCAATCAGCCCTGTTGTGAAGAAGAGAAGAAGAGATTGATCAGCTGAAGATGAAGATATGTGCTCTTGAATCAAAATAACTAAAGAAACCTGCTGAATCATCAATGCAACTCATTCATTCTCAAGGAAGAGGAGGTATTTGGGCTCAACTAAGAAACAGGCAGTCAATGTTGATGATTCTCCTAAAAGATCAAGGTATGCATCCTCTGAGCACACTCCTTCTATGAATATCCCAACATCAAAACAAGCTACTATTGGTGAAACTAAGAGTAATGCAAAATGGAAAAGCTAACTAAATATGAAACTAACAAAGCTCAAGAAGAATCAAAGACTAATGTTCTTCTTTCAACAAAAGACATCATGGAAGAGAGGCCTGAATGTGCAATGTTTATGACCCTGATCAATCATGGATTTCCATATGACATGGTTGAAAGGATGAATATGACTGAGATGAAGACACATTAAAAGAGTTTGAGCTAACTAGATTTATGATTCTTGATTGTGATTATGAGGCTTTCACAACATTTCAAGCCATCCAGAAAATCAAGAAAAACCTAGGCCACTATGACACTACTAAACTCAATAAGTACAACATGGTATGTTGGCTTCAGGCTCACAATTACAAGGCTTATGAGCTTAAAGGAAGAAGTGTTGCTGAACTAAGAAGAATGATGGAACATGTAATGTCTGTTGAACTTGACACTAGAGTCAGATTCAAAACTGAAGCTAAAGATCAACACAAAGGCCAAGACAAACTGATCAGAGAACCAAGGGCAGTCATTCCTGGCAAAGTGTGACCATTAGGGACAACTGTTAGAGAGATCACTGAACAGAAATCACTCTCATAGAGCTATATGATCATATAAAAACTCCCAGCTCTGAAGAAGAGAACAGGATTATGGCCTGGAAATTTGATCTAGACTGGGATGTGCAATTATCAAGAGAACCTCCGGATCCATGATACAGAGGCAGTGCTGAGACTTCCTGATAAAGAGATTAAGGATCTGTAGACTCTTACAATGTCTATCTATCCAATTCACTCAAGGGGAAGAGATTTCTCTATGTTGGTGGGAAAGTTAAAGACTAAATTCAAAGATGATGTGATCAGAGAAGCAAAAAGGGAGGATGTTGAGCACAAAAGAAGATCAGAAAGAAAGAAAAGATCAGGCACCAAATCCTCCTCATTAGTTGATGATGAAATTCTAAGGAGAGTTGGTTGTCCTAATAAGAAAACAGCTACAATCAAAGTCATTAGAGGAAATCAATACACTATTCCCATAACTGAGTGGGGATATGTTGAGAAATCAAAAGAATTGGTGTTACTGAGGAACGATGATGGAAGCAAAGGTGACAAAATAAGAATTTTTGACCCTGTAGAGATCAAAATGCTTCATCCAAGCTACATATCATTCTTACATGATAAATTCTTCGTAAAGCTGCACATGAAAAAGCTCAGAATGACTTTTGCATATACATTCACATGATTCCAGTTGTAGATAAGTTGCATGTAGAAGCATACAATAGAAGAAGATATAATTCTAGGATGCTGAAAGGAGCTAACATTAAAGATATAGCAGAACTAAGAATATCGGAAGAAGATAAGTTGGAGACGGTCAATAATCAATGTGTTGTGGAAACACTCACAACTGAAGAAGACATTTTGGGCCTAAGCTTTGAGACTCTAAAGAGGATATGCAAAATGGAGATCAAGTACAAGTACGATGATCAAAAGGATGCAGTATCATACTTCAACTCAAGGATGGTGGCCAGAATGAAAGAACTTTCAGTTTTGAAGAGAACTGATTGCAAGTATCTAAGCCAATGTATAGGCTTAGTACTTGAATTAATATCTATAATTGTTCATCCATATATGTACCTAGATCCTGATCTGAATGTAATATGTCTTACACTTATGTAATTATTGGGTACTTAATGAAATATAAATGTTTGGTTGTGTCTGTAATGTTAATATTTCATTAATGAGTTGTTTAACGTATATTGACTGGATTATATAGGTTTGTGATTGTTGAATTGTTAATACATAATGTTATAATATTGATATATTCAAACTTGGTAAAATGAAGTTCTCATGCGTCCGACTGGACCTTGCGCCCCAACAGTCATGCGTCCAAATGGCCATGCGACTGAGTGTCCATGCGCCTAAATAGTTCATACGCTTGAACAACTTCATGCGTCTGACTCAGTCGCATGACTGAACACTCATTTGTGTGAATGGATCAACCGCATGGCTCAATCGCACGAATGAACCATGCTAGTGGTTCAGTCGCACGAATGAGCAATCCTAACCTATAAATACCACCTAATTCGTGGAAAAACGTAAGCATTCAATCCATTTCGACTCCACACGTACCCTAGCCGTCCAGAAGCCTCTAAGTTCGTACTACAAGTTAATAGAACGTTGTAGATCGATTCCTAATCGATTCTTGACATTAGATTCAATACGTTATTGTCTCTACGTGCGTTCTCACTGATTGGATCGCCAATCAAATAGGATTCCGCACAATTTGGTTTGGTTTAACACGTTAATCAATGGTGTTTGGTCAAATACCAGATCCTAACAAGTGGTATCAGAGCATTGGCTCTTGATTACGTGTTGATTCAATAGTTTGACACAAAAATTGTGTTTTTGCATCAAAAAATGCAATCTTTTTGTTTCTAACGGAGTATTAGACGTTTCCTGATCGAAAAGTGTAGTTTTTCTGACATACGACTATTAGGGTTTGGTAAAATTTGAGTGTTGACGACCAAAACAAGTTTAACATATGAATTGGCTCAATCGCACGACTGAGTTCAGTCGCATTCTCCAACCGCACGATTGGACTCATTCGTACCCTCATTCGTACGACTGAGATCTTCATTCGGACTGCTCAACCACATTAGTTCATATGGATGACTGACTCATCTGCATTTGTTTAGTCCCACTATTAAACCATCCGCACTTGTTCAATCACCCGAGTAAGCCAATCGCATACCTTCATTTGCATTCATTAGCAGTTTGTTAAACAGTAGAGTTAAGTGAAATGGAGGATCAGTTTTCAGCATACACAACAAGTAGAGACACACGTATTCAGAATCTAGTGCTGCTCGGGAAGGAAATGGGAATTCACAAAAAAACCCCAAAACTTATTACGTTAGACGACTACCCACAATGGAAGCAACGTTTCGAAATCTACTTAAATGGAGTGGATACAAATTTGTGGGAGGCAATAGAGTCGGGGTACAACATGCCAGTAGGAGCTGACGGAGTAAAACTTACTCTAAGTGACATGTCGGGTGCACAGAGGGTAAAACACAACACTGAGAAGAAAGTCTACGCTTTGCTTACTCAGTCTATTTCGAAGGATATTTTCCACCAGTATTCAGAGTATACTTAAGCAAAGAAACTTTGGGATGCGTTGGAGAAGAGGTATGACGGAAATGCCTCTCTGAAGGCTATCAAGTCAAAAGCCTTGAAGAAGGAGTTTGACAAGTTCTCTTAAATGGGAAAAGAAGGCCTTGATGATGTGATCAATAGATTTTATACCACTTGATGAGTGACATGCACACTCATGGAGTGGTTACTTCAATGGAAGATAATGTCACACGCTCGCTAAGAGTGGAAACACGAGGATGTAACGAGACGGGGATCGTCATAACACATGGTAAGCGATAGAGATGCAATAATAATAATGATGACAAGCGTGTCATGACGACACCCGACAACAAGGGGACTTGTGTCGTGTTTAGTCAGTATTAATGACAACATAGCCTTAAGCATAACATGATATAAGATGAACATAGATAATAACATTGTATGCAATTCCCACAACCGGGAACAAGTTAGAAAGTGTAATGTTGTTTGAAACAAATACAACAATTGTTTTCAAAATGACAAGTTAGCCCGAAAATACATCCTAGGGTCTCCACTAAGGCAACACACCTAGAACCTCAGCTAGCATGATACCTGAAAAGATATGCTCAAAATGGTCAACATAATTGTTGGTGAGCTCGCAGGTTTAAAAGTTAATAAGTAATTATATTGTATAAAGTTGTTACAGAATACCGTGCATACAGTTATAAGTAAGCAAAATCACATGACAAGAGCTTTACAACCAAACCTAACAACGTACACAAAGAATCTTGTCAGAATATATTCACCCAAGGCCCGTTCTGGCTTTTGTTGGTACTAACTAGTATACCAACACGAGGGTGGGGGTGTCAACCCAGTAGTACTACCAATACCTATTTGTCAGTTCCCACACTGGAATTAATGGTTGTAAGAAAGAACCACAAAGCAGACTCAAGAATGTATCAGATAAATACCCACAAAACAGTAGCACATTGATTCAAGTATGTAAATTGTATGTATGTTGTACAACATAGAAAACGGGTGAGCATACTTTTCCCCCAAGTTTGTAAATGATTGTAAAGTAGTATAAGCATAAAATAGGGCCACGAGACTCACATGTTATTTGGTAAGTATGAATGATCAAGATTCCCAACAGTTGAATGAAACGAACAGTCAAACACCTATTGACAGTTATTGTTAAGCATTAATGACATGTATAAAGCATACAACAATGTTTAGTCGGTTGGGTTGTATCGTTTCGGTCGTGGGTAGCACACACACAACGGACACACATATCAGATCTTATGTAGACCAAGTACTAAGAGTAGTCGTCATTGCTTATGACATCCGTATGAAGATCTCATTGTTATGAAAGATAGCACTTGTTAAGTATTTGTAGTTCTAAATGGATTGTCGATACTTGTAAAATATTAGGTTGATTTCAATTGAAATAGTATGTGCATGTTGATAGCGTTGACTTTAATATTTGTGGTCAAGCAATGACACTTTTACCGATGTTACCTTATCATCATCAGACGTTCAAGAGGAAATTCACACTCAACATCATCAGTCACACAACAGGACCAGACGCTCGACTCAACACTCCATTCGTACGAATCAACCTTCAATCATACGAATCAACTTCATTGCCACGATTGAACCCTCGTTCGTACGGCTGGCATTCAGTCGTACCACACAACACCCAATTACACAACTTAACCTCCATAAGCATGAATCAACCTTCTTCGTACGAATCAGCTTCATTCTTACGACTGAACCTTCATTCGTACGATTGGCCTTCAGTCGTGCGATACACGCACAGTCGCATGCATTCATTCATCTGCATTGACTCAATCACACACACACACTCATCCGTATTGACTCAATCACATGACATCCCTAGTCACACAATTCTGCCGCCCGAAAGACACAGTCGCACGACTCAGTCGCACGACTCGCCCAGTCACACGGCTCAGTCGCATGATAGACCCGGTCGCCTGAACTATAGGTTCGCGACTGCTGAAGTGTAGAGGAGTCTTCGGCTGCCCCAAGCACGGTTTTTACATATCAAGAACTTCCAGAATCACACAACAAACACACACGAATGAGAAGCACACGTAGAAAGTCATCACACGCACCCACACGACCTCTTGTGTTTGAGTTGACCCAACACCCAAAACCTAGAAATGGATAGCAGTAAAACGAGCAAGAAATGGACAACCAAGGTCGTCTACCTGCAAGGATGGAGTAGACTAAGTTGTAGACGAAGCCTAGACGAAGAAAACGAGACCAACGGGGTGTTTTTGGTGCTAAGATGAAGATGTGAAGTGGAGAAGAAGGTGATGTAGAAGAAATGGAGAGGATGGAGAAATGGCTGGGAATGGGGTTTTTATACCCATCCCAGGTTTGCAAAATGTCAATTTTAGTCCTTGCACTTAGCCCCCGAGTTTCCAAAGTTTGCTTCGGTTGAAAACGAATTTAGAATGTTCGCATATTAATGTTAAAAGCGTGTTTTATTGTAGTTGATGGCTTAAAATGGTTTTATTAATGACATGGTTATAATTAAAAAAAATGATATATTTGGTGATAATGGTGATCACGGAGGAAGTACAGGCACAAGGGTAATAAAGCAAACATGATTCCTTAAAACCGGAATTCATGAAGAAGAGGAAGAATAATTAAAATAATTCTATGGTTAATTATGTCATTCGATGGACCTTAAGGTGACGGATGTCACAGTATCCCCCAGTTGAGAGAATTTCGTCCCGAAATTCAGCTGGAGTTAGGTCCAAGAGTGTCATCCACGAATAGGTGTGGGTATTTGAGTTTCATTTGATCTTCCCATTCCCATGTTACCTCTGGCCCTCGCTTTGAATTCCACCTTACGCGAACAATTGGTATTCTACAGCTCTTCAACTGTTTGACCATACGATCCATGATCTCAATGGGTTCCTCAATAAAATGAAGCTTTTCGTCAATTTTGATATCCTCAATTGGTACATGAAGTGATTCGTCAGCCAAACACTTCTTGAGGTTCGACACATGGAAAGTATCATGCACACCGTTGAGTTCTTGTGGTAACCTTAATCGGTAAGCCACTGGACCAATTCTTTCTGTAATCTCGAATGGTCCAACGTATCTTGGGTCTAACTTCCCTTTCTTTCCAAACCGAACAATTCCTTTCCAAGGAGAGACTTTGAGTAACACTTGGTCCCCAACGTTGAATTCTAGAGGCTTCCGACGATTGTCGGCATAGCTCTTATGGCGATCTCTAGCAGCTTTCAGTCTATCTTTGATTTGGAAGATCTTGTCGGTTGTTTCCTGAATGATCTCTGGGCTGTTAACTAACTTTCACCAATCTCGGCCCAACAAACAGGTGATCTACACTTCCTTCCATACAACGCTTCGAACGGAACACACCCAATGCTGGTATGGTAGCTGTTATTGTAAGAGAACTCAATCAATGGCAAATGAGTGTCCCAACTACCACCAAAGTCGATTACACACGCTCTCAGCATGTCTTCTAGCGTTTGTATGGTTCGTTCACTTTGGCCATCTGTCTAAGGGTGATAGGCGGTACTCATGTCTAATCGAGTGCCCCTCGCTTTCTGTAGTGTCAGCCAAAATCGTGAAGTGAATCCGCCGTCACGGTCGGATATGATTGACACCGGCACTCCGTGTCTTGTGATGACCTCTTTTATGTACAATCTCGCCAACTTATCCATTTTGTAGTCTTCTCGGATTGGCAAGAAATGTGTTGATTTCGTCATTCGATCCACTACGACCCATATCGAGTCATGCCCGTTGCTCCCTTGAGGGAGTTTGGTAATGAAATCCATGGCTATGTTTTCCTATTTCCATTCGGGAATCTTAGGTTGCTGTAACAGTCCCGATGGTTTTTGATGTTCAGCTTTAACTTTCGAGCCTTTCAAGCATCTGCTGACGTACGTGGATGAATAGAATATCACCAGGATATTTGAGATCATGGTACATCTTGTCTGCGCCAGGATGAATAGAATATCGCATCTTGTGTGCTTCATCCATGACCAAGGTACGTACACCTCCCCACTTGGGTACCCATATACGGTCCATGAAGTATTGTACACCATCGTCCTTGCACCTTAGTTGTTTATCGAACCCTCAGAATTCTTCTCCCGTAAGGTTTTCTTCTTTCAACGCCTCACTTTGTGCAATTTGGATCTGAGCTTTCAAATTTGTTTAAATGGTCAATCCCAAAGCTCGAGCACGTAGTGGTTTCACGCTTTCTTTGCGGCTTAAAGCATCAGCCACCACGTTAGCTTTCCCCGGATGATACCGGATTTCACAATCGTAGTCACTAAGAAGCTCTACCCAGCGCCACTGTCGCATATTGAGTTCCTTCTGATCCAGAATATGTTGAAGGCTTTTATGATTTGTGTAGATGATGCATTTGGTTCCATACAGGTAATGCCTCCATATATTGAGTGTGAATACTACAGCGCCCAACTCAAGATCATGAGTTATGTAGTTCTTTTCATGCACCTTAAGTTGTCGCGAAGCATAGACAATCACCTTATCTTTCTGCATTAGTACACATCCCAACCCTTGATGCGAAGCATCACAGTATACCACAAAATCGTCAGTTCCGTCTGGGAGGGACAATATTGAGGCATTACACAGCTTATCTTTCAGTGTTTGGAATGCTTGTTCCTGTGCCTATCCCCAATCAATCTTCTTGTCTTTCTGAGTCAACAATGTCAACGGTTGAGCGATCTTTGAAAAGTTCGCAATGAAACGATGATAGTATCCGGCCAATCCTAGGAATTACCGAATCTCTGAAGGTGTCTGGGGCACATCCCATTTCTTCACCGCTTCGATCTTGCCGGGATCTACATGAATCTCGTCCTTGTTAACCACATGACCCAAAAACTTCACCTCTCGCAGCCAAAATTCACACTTCGAGAACTTGGTGAAAAGTTTCTCTTCCCTTAATAGTTCCAGTATTGCCCGAAGGTGTTCTTCATGATCCTCTTTCGATCGGGAGTAGATAACTATATCGTCTATGAATACGTTCACAAACTTATCCAAGTAAGGTTTACACACCCGATTCATTAGGGCCATGAACACAACTGGTGTGTTAGTCAATTCGAACGGCATGACTAAGAACTCATAGTGCCCATAACGAGTTCTAAACGTTGTCTTCGGTATGTCCACCTCGAAAACCCTTAGTTGATGATATCCAGAACGAAGTCGATCTTGGAAAAATACGAAGCTCCTTGTAACTGATCAAACAGGTCGTCGATCCTGGGGAGAGGATACCGATTCTTCACGGTTAATTTGTTCAACTCACGGTAGTCCATGCACATACGGAACGACCCATCCTTCTTCTTGACAAACAACACCGGTGCTCCCCAAGGCGACTGACTCGGCCGAATAAAACCCGTCTCCAGTAGTTCCTGTAAGTGGCTAGATAACTCTTGCATTTCATATGGTGCCAACTGATACGGTGTTTTTGCTACCGGTGTAGCTCCAGGAACCAACTCGATACGAAATTCCACCTGCCGTGGAGGGGGCAAACCAGACAAGTCATCAGGAAATACATCTGGGTAATCCCGCACTACACAGATATCTACCAATTTCTGCTCCTCTTCTTTCTTTTCCATCACATGAGCCAGAAAAGCGTAGCACTGTTTTCATAAACTCCGGCGTGCTTTCATGCAGGAAATAAGCTTAAAGTTTCTCCCCGGTCTTTCTCCTTGAATTCTGAGTACTCCTCCGTCTAACATAGGGATTCGCACTACCTTGTCCCAACAGACAATCTCGGCTCTGTGTTTCGACAGCCAATCCATTCCCACAATCACATCGAAACTTCCTAACTCAAAGGGTATCAAGTCTATATCGAAGGCGTGGTTCTCCAATATTATCGAGCACTTTCTAATAATCTCATGGCCTGAACAACCCTACCATTGGCCATTTCTACAGATTAGTTAGTTTCTAGCCTACTAGGACTCAAATCAAGCAAATGCACAAACTCAGAAAATATAAAGCTATTGTCTGCTCCAGTGTCAAATAGTATAGATGCAAAGTGATTATTGAGTAAGTGCGTACCCGTGACAGCATTTGGGTCCTGACGGGCATCAGTGGCTCCAATGACAAAAGCGCGTCCCCGAGCCGCATTCCCTTGGTTTGCCGAGCCTTGATTTCTAGCTATAGCCATCGTCTAATGCTGGTTGTTCCCTTGTTGGCCTAGTGCCCGATTCAATTTGGGGCACATGTTCCTGTAGTGATCAGGGCTTCCACACTCGTAACAGCCCCTGGCATTCCCAGCGGGGTTAACCGCGTTGACTGGTGCGACCATATTCGCCGTGGCTCTGCTGTCTCTTGGTAAATGCCCCGGGCGTCTACAGTTCATGCACACCCGGCACGGCATAGCTGGGGGATGATGAAAATTGCACCTATCGTATCTGGGGTGCGGACCCACATACTCTCATCTGCCCTGGGTCACGGCCACAAAATTTCTGGTTGTCTTGGCCCTTTTCTCGAATTTCCCGGCACTCAACCGGCTCATTTCCCCAACATCTTTCCTTTTCTCTGCTCCCCTGCCCAATACCCCTCTTCTTACCATCTCATCAGTTAGAGAGCCCGCCTTCAGAATTGCGCTCTGAATAGTAGGAGGAGCAGAGGTGGTTACCATTGCTAGGATTTGAGGCGCAAGTCCCCAAATATACCTCTCTATCCTTTTTGATTCCGGGGTGACCAGATGTGGAACCAACCTTGCTAGCTCGTGAAAACGATCGGTGTAAGCTGCGTGCCCAGCCCCCACCATAGCGTGATTCCAGAACTCATGCTCATGTTTTTGCATCTCGTTGAGAGGACAGTACTCCTTGGTGATTAGGGCTTTGAAGTCATACCACAACATTTGCATAGCCGATTCTCTTCCCCTAGCCTGAATCTGAGTGTTCCACCACGTTAGTGCCTTGCCCTGTAGTGAGCACATGGCATACTTAATCCTTTGACTGTCGAGGCATTCGCTGATGTCGATCACGGCCTCTATCTTTTCAAGCCATCTGGTCAGGGCTATGGCTCAACCTTTGTCATCAAACTCTCTTGGTTTGCAAGCCACAAATTCCTTGTATGAACATCCCCGTCTAACATTCACAACCCCGGTCTCATTAACAATTCCAGTTTCGTTACCGGCTGTACCACCATTCCCGGTCTCCTGATTGCTTTCATTCCCAGTCAGGTTCCCGTTATCCTCATTATCATTGCCACCGTCCCCGTGGGGGTGAGAATTCTGAAGAGCATCGCTAACTTGGGCCACGATAGTTGGAATCAGTGCGGCCAGCTGTTGAGCGATTAAGGGTGCCATATCAGCATTTCCTGTTCCCGGTGTGACATTGGTAGGACCATCATTTGTTCTCGGTGCTCTACCTCTGCCTTTACCTCTCGGGGCTTCACTTCCGCCACTGTTGCTGAGGGTAACTCTTCGAGGCGACATGTTCTAATCATAAGAATAGTAAACGCATAAGTTTTAACCATTGCAGGGCACATTATCCATGTCACATTAAGGCCTAACTTTCCATGTTAATACCATACTTATGGTTTTCACACATTGCATACAAATTGTGTAATTCTCACACCATGTATAGGTAATGTCCAAACACTAGTCCATCATATTAATGACATATCCATGCATGAAATCAAGTTTAGTCTAGTGGAGGTTGCCTATTTCCTCCTCTCTCGAGGTCTCAGACATAACCTCCTCGGGGTAAATCCCAGTGTCTAAGGTCAAATGAAATAGCATGATCTATGAAGACCTCTTCGGGTTCAATACCCGAATTGATAAAACAACTCGGTGCGCAGGGGGAAACGGGAAATCCAATAGAAGCATCCCGTAAAGAGTGAGCACAAGGGCTCCCTCACAAGGTGAAATGATCATGAAACAGATAGATAACCGAACAAGTAATGAGGAACACGTATGAGATATAAAACGCACACAACCCTAGAATGCAAATCTACATGAAGGTTTCTAGGTTATAGTCTAGGTTAAGTGTATTGCCTAATTCTCTATAACCAATGGTCTGATACCAGTCTGTCACACCCCCGCTAAGAGCGGAAACACGGGGATGTAACGAGACGGGGATCGTCATAACACATGGTAAGCGATAGAGATGCAATAATAATAATGATGACAAGCATGTCATGACGAACCCGACAACAAGGGGACTTGTGTCGTGTTTAGTTAGTATTCACGACAATATACCCATAAGCATAAACATGATATATGATAAACATTGCTAATAACATTGTATGCAATTTCCACAACCCGAGAACAAGTTACAAAGTGTAATGCATCCTAGGGTCTCCACTAAGGCAGCACACCTAGAACCTCAGCTAGCATGATCACCTGAAAAAGATATGCTCAAAATGGTCAACAAAATTGTTGGTGAGCTCGCAGGTTTAAAAGTAAATAAGTAATTGATGTTGTATAAAGTTGTTACAGAATACCGTGCATACAGTTATAAGTAAACAAAATCACATGACAAGAGCTTTACAACCAAACCTAACGACGTACACAAAGAATCTTGTCAGAATATATTCACCCAAGGCCCGTTCCTGGCTTTTGTTGGTACTAACTAGTATACCAACACGAGGGTGGGGGTGTCAACCCAGAAGTACTACCAATACCTATCCGTCGGTTCCCACACTGGAATTAAATGGTTGTAAGAAAGAACCAGAAAGCAGACTCAAGCATGTATGAGATAATTATCCATAAAATAGTAGCACGTTGATTCCAAATATGTAAATTGTATGTATGTTGTACAACATAGAAAATGGGTGAGCATACTTTTCCCCCAAGTTTGTAAGTGATTGTAAAGTAGTTTAAGCATAAAAAGGGGCCACGAGACTCACATGTTAAGTGGTAAGTATGAATGATAAAGATTCCCAACAGTTGAATGCAATGAACAGTCAAACGCCTATTGACGGTTATTGTTAAGCATTAATGACGTGTATAAAGCATACAACAATGTTTAGTCGGTTTGGGTTGTATCGTTTCGGTCGTGGGTAGCACACACACAAACGGACACACATATCAGATCTTATGTAGACCCAAGTACTAAGAGTAGTCGTCATTGCTTATGACATCCGTATGAAGATCTCATTGTTATGAAAGATAGCACTTGTTAAGTATTTGTAGTTCTAAATGGGTTGTCGATACTTGTAAAATGTTAGGTTGATTTCAATTGAAATAGTATGTGCATGTTGATAGCGTTGACTTTAATATTTGTGGTCAAGCAATGACACTTTTACCGATGTTACCTTATCATCATCAGATGTTCAAGAGGAAATTCACACTCAACATCATCAGTCACACAACAGGACCAGACGCTCGACTCAACACTCCATTCGTACGAATCAACCTTCAATCGTATGAATCAGCTTCATTGGCATGATTGAACCCTCATTCGTACGGCTGGCATTCAGTCGTACCACACAACACCCAATCACACGACTTAACCTCCATACGCACGAATCAACCTTCATTCGTATGAATCAGCTTCATTCGTACGACTGAACCTTCATTTTTACGATTGGCCTTAAGTCGTGCGATATACGCACAGTCCCATGCATTCATTCATTCGCATTGACTCAATCACACACACACACTCATCCGCATTGACTCAGTCGCATGACATCCCTAGTCGCACGATTCAGTCGCCCGAAAGACACAATCGCACGACTCAGTCGCACCACTCACCCAGTCGCACAACTCAGTCGCATGATAGACCCAGTCGCCTGAACTGCAGGTTCGTGGCTGCTGAAGTGCAGAGCAGCCTTCGGCTGC
The DNA here is from genome assembly GCA_025506515.1 of Flaveria trinervia. NCBI lineage: Eukaryota > Viridiplantae > Streptophyta > Magnoliopsida > Asterales > Asteraceae > Flaveria > Flaveria trinervia. The sequence continues at coordinate 37,078,965 of CM046455.1, forward strand.
CCCAAGCACGGTTTTTACACATCAAGAACTTCCAGAATCACACAACAAACACACACAAACGAGAAGCACACACAGAAAGTCATCACACGCACCCACACGACCTCTTGTGTTCGAGTTGACCCGAACACCCAAAACCATAGAAATGGACAATAGTAAAACCAGCAAGAAATGGAAAACCAAGGTCGTGTACCTGCAAGGATGGAGTAGACTAAGTTGTAGACGAAGCCTAGACAAAGAAAACGAGACCAAACGGGGCGTTTTTGGTGCTAAGATGAAGATGTGAAGTGGAGAAGAAGGTGATGAAGAAGAAATGTAGAGGATGAAGAAATGGCTGGGAATGGGGTTCTTATACCCATCCCAGGTTTGCAAAATGTCAATTTTAGTCCCTGCACTTAGCCCCCGAGTTTCCAAAGTTTGCTTCGGTTGAAAACGACTTTAGAATGTTCGCCATATTAATGTTAAAAGTGTGTTTATGGTAGTTGATGGCTTAAAATGGTTTTATTAATGACACTGGTTATAATTAAAAAAATGTTATATTTGGTGATAATGGTAATGAAATTTATAAAAGGTTTATGCTTAGCACACGATCACGGAGGAAGTACAGGCACAAGGGTAATAAAGCAAACATGATTCCTTAAAACAGGAGTTCATGAAGAAGAGGAAGAATAATTAAAATAATTCTATGGTTAATTATGTCGTTCGACAGAGCTTATGGTGACGGATGTCACAAATAAGGTATCCAATTTTGCTGATGGATTACCAAAAAATGGGCTTCGTTTGCTTCAAATCTCAAACAGAATGGAATGCTCTTCAAGGTAGATATAAATGACTTCATTTTGAAACTTTGAGAGGAGGAGCTTAGGATGAAGTATCGAGCCCAAAAGGCCAACTATGATGAGAATCCATCACTCTACAATGCTACTCCTTCAGTCAAGACATCTGGAGCACCACTGCAAACCGCCTTCATCTCAAGCGCAGCAGTTCCAGCACAACCCTCAACATCAGGATCCGAAATGTCAGGGTCGTCTAGCACCCAATATATGATACCTAAAGCTAATGCAGCATAGCTTAAAACTGACAACCTCGAGAATGTAACTGTGGAGGTGGCCAGAGAACATATGGACCTTTTGGCTGTGGTTGTTTAATCCTACGATGGATTAATTGCTGGAAAGATAGGTAACTGCCACCTGGCAGATGAAGATTATGAGCAGGTGGATGAAATGGAGTTGGAACGTATGGAAATAATGTGGGCTCTGGCAAGTGCTGTCCGACGAGCAAAAAAATTTGTCAAAAAGACCGGACAGAACCTGGTTGCAACAAAAGACACAACCTTTGGGTTTGATAAGTCAAAGGTTACATGTTTCAACTGCGGTGAGAAGGGACACTTCAAGAGGGAGTGCATAAAACCAAAGAAGACAGGTAATGGCAATCCCTTCTCATCATTTAACTGTCAAGACAAGGCCACAGCTAGTAATTCTGACTCATCAAGTAATGATCCAAAAGCCTTAACTGCTAATGAAGATGAAGGACAGGACTGGAGCTTTTGGTTTGTCTCACCAGGAGAGTCCAATATAGCTAGTGTGGAGGATATCGATGACAATTCTGCAAGTGAAAGAGATATAGCAGTAAAGCTCGCGATGTCAAAATCTAAAGATACTGCAAATGTGGTCAACTACCTGCCTGAAGAAGAAAAATCCGCATCATCATCTGAATCACCAGAACCAGAGACTACCGGGTGAGCACTCATGGCTGATTCTTCTTCAATATCACAGGTAAGTACTACTGACCAACTATTTAATAATCATGCTTGATTAGAATGTAATAAATTCAGCGTAGTTATAGATTCAAAATTTGCGAGGCTATTAGATCATAATGATAGCTTAGTAAAGGATCTGGAACTATGCACAGAAGCAAATAGAGTGTTAAAACAAAACGAGCACTATTACAAGGAAAAGATAGACCTATTAAATATAAACAACTTAGGGAAACTGAGGTAGTTGCCTTTAACCAAGCAAATGACATTAGGTACTATCTGAACTCTCTTGAGGACACTAAGAAGCAAAAAGCAATTTTAGAAGTAGAAGTCAATTCATTAAAACAAAAACTGCATAGTTGGACAAGCTCATCACACATTGTCCAACACTTAGTGAGAAAGAGAAATAATGGGGAGGGACTAGGATATAAAGTGGTTCCACCACCACCTGAGACCTTGATGAACACCAAAAGTAAACTAATTAACAATAATCCCATCAAGGATCATGTGGTGTCTACGCCTCTTGTAAATGATCCAGATTCCATAAGTAAATCAAGTGAATCCGATTCTAAACAACAAGAGGACACTTCAAATGCAAGAGGAAAGATGCCATGTGTTAACCTGGAAAAAGAATTTGAAAAGTGAGTTTAAAGTCAGGGTCAATCAAAGTCAAACAAGAACCTAAAATGATTATAAAATCTAATCAATAATGTGCATCATGTCACAGTCTAGGGAAATAAGAAATTAAAGATGTAAAACCAGGTAAAGCAATTAAGTTTGCAAAACCAACTCATACATCTAACAAAGTAGTGTGTCAGTCCAAACATAATAAGGTTGACCATGTGACAAGTACATCTCCACCAAAACAAATAACCGTAAAGTGGAAAGCAGATCCTGCTATAATTGTGAGAGTATGGTCACATAGCGTCTCACTGTCCTTATTACCAGACACTAAGGAAGAAAGTTGAACTTTCTACATCTACATCTAGATCTTTTAAGAGGAACTTTGTGACGCCTCCTAAAAGGGATTGTGAACCCAATGTTCAACCCATCAGCCAGTCGTCTGTTTATCACAAACAGGCCTTACATAAATCTGGATTATGGAAAGAAAAAACCTCCTTAGTGTCTGAAAGTAAGAACAAACAGAATTCTGATCAATCCTTAACCTCAAAGGGTCAGTGGGTTGAGTTTGTGATATGTGATGCCTTAGGGAAACCCAACCAGTTAAGGCTTGGGTTCCTAACATGAACTAATGTTTTTATTGAATGTGCAAGGTGTTCGCTATAGTTCTGAGACTAACACGTAGATTGTTGATAGCGGAGCATCCAAGCGCCTGGCATGAAATAGAGCTCTCTTATCAAATGGCAGACAAATTAAAGGAGGGCATGTTTCATTTGCTGGAAACAAAGGTAGGTATATCATAGCCCAAGGAGAAGTAGGAAATGAGAAGGTTAAGTTTGATAAGGTAAACTTTGTCCAACAATTACAAAATATTATGCTTTCTGTCTCTCAAATCTATGATAAGGATTCAAGGTAGTCTTTGACAACCAAAAGTGTTACATTTTAAAGAAGGAATACATGATCCCGCAGGACCTGATCCTAATCTCAGCTTCAAGATATAATGATATTTATGTCTTGGATCTCTCAAAGGCATCCACAACGGATAGTGAAGTCCAATGCTTCTTGTCCAAAGCTACTGAGAAGGACTCCATCTCCTGGAATAGGAGAATGGGACACATAAATCCGAGGAAAATAAATCACTTGATCCAGAATGATCTTGTGAGGGGAGTAAATGTCAAAAACTTCCAACTCCTGGATTTTTGTGTTGCATGCAAAAAGGGTAAACAGACGAAGAAGTCTCATAAGGAAAAGAAAGTTCATTCTATAGACCTTCCTCTTGAGCTTCTTCACATGGATTTGTTTGGTCCAGTCAATACAAGAAGCATCGCTGGAGACTTGTATTACTATGTAGTTACTGATGACTACTCAAGGTTCTCTTGGGTAATGTTTCTGAAATCCAATCAGAAACATTTGAAACCTTCAAGGAATTGGTAACTACACTGGAATCCCTATACAAGCTGAAGGTACGACAGTGCGCTTAGACAACAGAACCGAGTTTAAGAATCAGAGGATGGAGGCCTATTGCAAGGAAAAAGGAATTATGCATCGATTTACCTCAGCTTATACCCCTCAGATGAACACCGTTGCTGAACGAAAGAACCACAACTTGATAGAGACGGCACGGACAATGCTGGCAACTCGAAACTGCCTATGCAATTTTGGAATGAAGCAGTGGCAAATGCATGTTATACTCTTAATCGAGTTCTGGTAGTAAAATGCCATGGAAAAACATGTTACGAGTTATTGCAGCGATGTAAACCTAACTTGGAATATCTCGAGCCGTTCGACGCTCCGTACACCCTGCTAAAGAAGACTCGGGAGGGAAAATTCAGTGAGAAGGTTGATGAAGGGAACTTTCTAGGATACAACATACCGAACAGGAGAGATTACAACAACTCAAAAGGCCAAGTAGAGGTTTGGTGTAATGTTGATGTTCAAGATATATCACACCACCTGCTGGAAAACGGTCTGCCTACTTCTTCGACTATGATGGATTCTTCAAGACCTTCCACATACCTGTTCCCGCTTTAGAAGACGATTTGGCAAACAAGATGATCTATGATGTATTGAACACACCATCTCAAGATTCAACAAGTCATGATACTACCAACTCAGGGGGAGTAGTTGATGCGAGTGATTCTTCCTCTGATGAAGACAATGAAGAAAATGATCAGATCAACCAGGATGTACAGGTTCCGACTTACACAAGGTCACCAGCATCGGCAAGTGATACTTCAGAATCATATGAACCTCAGACTCCTACTGCCTCCAACCTAGAACTAAATGCTCATAATCTTGACTCTGAGGTGGTTGTTCCAACAACTCCTGGATCACGTCTAAACGTCTATCATCCATTGGATAACATTATAGGAGATGTGAAATGAGAGGTTCATACTAGAAATCAGCTAGACTCAACTGATTATGCCTCCGTGATGGAAAAAGGATACCTTCACGACGGTGCATACCGCTGCTTTGTGTCTCAGTTTTAGCCAAAGTATGTTAGTGAAGCACAAGATGATGAGGCTTGGTTAGTGCCATGCAAGAAGAACTTCTTCAGTTTAAGAAGTTAGGTGTATGGACATTAGTGGATAGACCCAAAGTTGCTAAAGTCATTGGCACCAAATGGGTCTTGAAATGCAAGAGAGATGATCCAGGGATGATCATCATAACAAGGCTCGGCTTGTTGTTTAGGGTTTTCGACAAGTTGAGGGTATTGACTACAATGAAGTACTTGCACTAGTGGCAAGGATGGAAGCCATCCGCATCTTTCTTGCCTATGCATCTTATATGAAAATCAAAGTTTATCAACTTGATATGATGAGTGCATTCCTTCATGGTGAGATCAAAGAAACAGTGTATGTCAGTCAACCCGAGGGATTTGAGGATCCATATCATCGGGATAGAGTCTACAAACTCGACAAGGCTCTATACAGACTTCATCAAGCTCCAAGGGCTTGGTATGAGAAACATTTAACTCATCTTCTAAAACACGGATTTCGCAGGGGAGTCATTGACTGCACACTATTTATCAAAGAAAAAGATGGAGACATACTGCTAGTACAGATCTATGTAGATGACATAATCTTCGGTTCAAAGAACGAAGAATTATGCAAAGAATTCGGAGCAGTTATGAAGGCGGAGTTTGAGATGAGTGCCATGGGGGAGATGAAGTTCTTTCTCGGGTTACAGGTGGATCAGACACCAAATGGAATCTTCTTACATCAGACCAAGTATGTAGGGGATATTCTCAATCGGTTTGACATGGATAATGCTCCACAGCTCGCACTCCACTAGCTACAAACCATGATGTAGCACCCGATGAGAATGGTGATCTGGTAGATGCCACTATGTACTGAGGGATGATTGGATCTCTCATGTATCTCATAGCCTCAAGACCAGATATCATGTATGCGACATGTTTATGCTCACATTATCAGGAAAAGCCTAAGGTGAATCATCTAATTGGGGTCAAAAGGATATTTCGTTATCTAAAGGGCACACCCACACTTGGGTTGTGGTATCCTCATGATGATGACTTTGAACTTACAGCGTATAGTGACTCGGATTACGGCAGCTGCAAGATGAACTACATGTCTACATCAGCAGGGTGTCAGTTCTTTGGGAGAAGATTTGTAACCTAGATGTGTAAGAAGCAGACCTCGGTTGCTTTGTCAACCTGTGAAGTCGAATACGTTACTACTGCAAGCTGCTGTTCCCAAATCATATGGATTCAACGGCAAATGCGGGATTACGGTTTGCATTTCACTTCCACTCCTATATTTGTTGATAACTCCGCTGTGATTGCAGTCACTAAGAACCCGGTTCAACATCCTAAGATCAAACACATCCAAATCAAATATCACTTCATACGTGACTGTTTTGAAAAGAATTTAATCAATGTGATAAAAAAAACACTGATTTTCAACGCGCTGACCTCTATACAAAGGCTTTTGACAAACCACGTTTTCTATATATGTTATAGGTCAATGGCGTTAAAAATAAAAGTGAGGTCATTCCTAAAGATGACCATGTATAGTCCGATGCGTCGCGTCTAGGTTCTTTTATTTTTTCAATTTTAGTGTTTTTAAGTTTAATTCTCTTGTTTTTGTTAAATGTTAGTTCGTTAATTACACTTAATGTCTTTTCTGCTCATTAAAATCCTAAAACGTGAATCCTTAGAGGTTTTAGTATTTTAGGGGGAGAATAATAAAAAAACAAGGGAAAGGAGAGGCAAGCCGATAATAAATAAGATCTTATGTGTGATACCGATTGAATGTGTGGAATATGATAGTACACAGGTACAAACCATTTGGGACTTTAAAAAATCAAAATTGAAAAAGATGCAAAGTTCAAGTATAAGTCTGTGTAGTCTGAGAAATATAAAAGGAAACATGATAGTTAAGCTAGCTACTACTAAGGTAACACAAAGAAAGTAGACCTAGAGGTTGCTAGACCACAGTTGATATGTTAGTAGATTCAACACAATAGATGACTAGACCATTTTGGTGATCTCAAGATTAAACTAAAATGTCTGACTGGCTGTGGGTAACACCTTATCCCTGGTTAACACAATCAACAAGATTCCAATAAGGGGTGACGAGCAAAATAAACGCCTCAAAAGTGTGTGTAAGACCAAAGCATGAGCAAAAGCACATTAAAAATGAAAATACAATCAAACTGATAGCTAGGTTGTTGGGGAGATTGTGCTAAAAGAAGAAAATTGCTCAAACAAGAAGATAGATTATGTGCCTCTCTACTGTGCGGTGGCACTAACCTAAGGATAAGCATAACCTATATATTCTAGAACTCATTGTTGTTTGTCGCCTCTCTACTGTACGATGGCACTAACCTGAGGATTGGCTTCTCTTTGAAAATTCTATGAATAGTCGCTTCTTGAACACTACCCTAAGACCACTAAAAATCTCCTCATGAATGTTGATTACCATATGAGTGTGGGATCCACAAATGCTTGTTGAAATAAACAAACCATAAAACGATCACCAAACTATGTTGAAAGTCTGTGTATGGATTTAAGAGGACAAGTATACTGACAATCACTGTGGCTATAATTCTTGAAAGTTCAAATCAGTGTGGGGACCTAAGAGTACTAGTATGATTTCCTAAATGTGTTGAATGACTCCACATGAAAAACAAGGAACGAGCATCAAAGTTGTTTTTAATAACTCGTGCTGAATGATTTGAATATCCTATATGATTCCAACTTGAATTGATCCATGTATGGTTTAAATGATTGAGGCTACTCTCTCAGAATAATTATTCCTTAGAACTACATCTTAGGAATTAACTCTCACAAAAACACAAAAACATGTCTGAGTTTTTTTTAAGTTTTCAGTATTATGTCTTTTATTTCTGTACAAAGTTTGTCAAATTCTGTATGTTAGTATCGGACTATGTCATGGAAGTTGATAAGGGACCTTATCATCTAAAAGGTCACGTCTGAGGTGACCACAAGTGCTTTCAAACAACAATTGGGTCACATCTGAGGCGACAAGGTGTTTAAATGGATCACGTCTGAGGTGATCAAAATTTTTTCAAGTTAGAATGATCATGTCTGAGATGATCAAATGACCATAATATTAATTCAACAGTTTAAAAGGGTTAGATGTCAAATGGTCATAAAGTCAGAAAAATTTCAACACTATGACCCATTTGCACGACTGGACCATGAGTATGGACAAACCGTACGAATGGATCATACTCATGCCTTTATAGCCGAATGGACATGAGTATGGACCATGCAACCGAATGGCTGATACGAATGAGCCATTCGGCCATGTGAGAGGAGGCCAATGACCAAGTCGCACGACTGAACTCCAGTCGCACGACTGAAGGTGACCGTCGCATGACTCATACTCAGTCGTACGAACAACTTGTGCGACTCGGCTCAGTCGCACGACTGTAGGAAACCCAAGTATAAATAGTGGGGTAGTCGGTCGCAGTCATTCATCACCCCAAAATCGCCCTAAGTCGTACGACACATCGTTACCCTGCCAAAATTTCGTTTGAGCCTATTATACCACTAATTCTTGTGTACTAACGATTTCCACAGACTATACAGGTATAATGCCGTTCAATCCAATCATATTTTAATCAATTTGACTCGAAAATCGACAAGTTCGGTCCAAACCAAGAACCAAGACTTGTTTGACTAAAAAACGCAATTAATCCAAGCAAACAATTGTAATTAAAGGTATTAGGTGTTAAGTATAATGATTGCGAGTCCAATGAACCAAAACACGACATCTAATAATAAGAATTGGTCAAAACTTGAATTTGAATTGAACAGCAGTCTGTCATGCGAATGGACAGGCTGATGAACTTCAGTCGCATGACTGAGTAGTGCGGACAGTTAAGTCGCACGACTGAATCATGCGTGTAAGTCCAGGCGCACGACTGATATACACAACTGAGTATACATAAGGATGAGCTTAGTCGCATGACCAGTCGTACGTATGGAATAATTCGCACGACTAGATCTAAGTCGCACTACTCATTCGCACGACTAGATCTCAGTCGCACAGTCTCATTCGGACGATAGATAAAAATGGGAATATTTTCAAGTCCAAGTGTTTCAAGATATCTTAATCAACGGATACTAACTTTTTTTTCATAACAGATGGCGAGTCGGTGGACCATGAGCACTAAGCACAATATCTGTGCTCATCTGGATCAGTCATCCACACATGCTATGACTTTGCTAGAATCGTCTCGTTTCTTAGGCGATCAAGGATCTCTCACGCAATCTCAACTCCATGTACACCGTACCGTTCTATTCAGCAGGCCTTCTGGGAAGGCGTTGTAGTTGATAGAACCTCAGAACCTCATCGAATCTGTAGTTTGATATTTGGAGAGGCCATTGAGATCTTTGAGGATGATCTCAGGACAGTGCTGTAGCTTGGGGACGATGTTGAATGCCCCACACGACTACACCCCCTTACTGTCCGAGTTGTTTCCTGTGGCCAAGTATGCTGGGGACATCAATGCAGGGGTGCTCAACAAGATCAACCTGTGCCCCCAGTTCAAGTACCTCCCGCATGTTCTGCTTAAGTGTATAGCATCTCGGAAGGGAGGTTTTGATGAGCTGTCCGATCAGATCCAGAACGCATATGCTGCATTGGTGCTGAACCATCCGTTAAGCTTCTCCAGGATGATCTTCACCTACTTGGTGGAGAACATTGAGGGGAAAGGGAAGGAGGGCTTCTACATGTACCCTCGCTTTATGCGGATGATTATCGACCAGAAGCTCCCTTCCTTGCCGAAGGAGAAGGAGGACGTGGTCGTACTCGAGGTGATGGACGATACCACCTTGGGTACGATGAAGGTCTATAGGGGGAAGCAGGTAAAGCCCCCTGTGAAGAGACTATTTGGGCATTTGCCCGGGAGGACTACGTGGCGCCAGCTAGGCGTAAATGGCGTAACGTTGATAGTGACTCCGAAGAAGAGCAACTACAGCTCCCTGATGATGACTCCGATGATGATAGCGGGGATGCTGGAGATGAAGGACCCACTCAACAAAGGGGCCCCACTGCTAATATTCCATCTCCAGCATCTGCCCCCATTGGAGATGGAGCGGAGACTACTGGGTTCCACTAGGATTTCATGCCTGGTGAGGAAGAGGAGGTGAGGAGCCACTAACTCGGACCGTGGGAAGTAAAGTCGTTCCCACAGAACGAGGGCTCTGGGCGGTTGGTGAACGCCCAGGCAGATTGGGAGAGACTACTGATGATCCTACTTATACTCCTTATCTGCCAGGCTGCGCTCTAGGCGGAGCATCCTCCTCGACTGGATCGAGGAAGAAGAGGATGGCTCAGCCCCATGGCTTGAAAAGGAAGAAACATAGAATCACCTTTATCACCACCACAGCCAACTCCTCAGCTACCACCATTCCACTTACCACCACTACCACTACATCCACTACCACCACTACCACCATTGCACCCACCACTACCACCCGCTCATACACCACTTCCACACCTACTCAATTGGATACACACTTCCCATCCACCATCAGTACAGCTCATTCACAGCCATACAAATCGATACCAACCCCAATCTTCTCTACATCCACTACCACCACCACAGCCTATGGAGTAGGGACCTCCTCACAGGTCCCACCTGTTTTTGGATCCTCTTACACATCTGTCGGGTTGGAGGAGCAGTGGGCTAACTTAACCGGTTAGTGCTGAAGCTGCTGGCGACAGATGAACAGCGAGCCTCTCAGCCTAATCAGCTGATGGAGCTTAATGCATCCCAAGCCCAAAGGATAGAGGCCCAGAGCCAAGAGATCACAGAGCTGAGAGAGATGCATACATCCTCAGTACAGAGGATACAAGATTTAGAGGTCCAGAAAAAGAAGCTTATGCTGAGACTGAAGGGATCTAAAGATGAGCCCCTAAAGATCTGAGAAGGAGATGGAGATGATGGTGCTGACGATGACAATGATGATGATGATGACGATGATGACTGTGATAATCAAGGGGATGCAGATGATGCAGGTGATAATGTCGATCATGATGATGATGATGAAGAAGGAGATGCAGCTGCATCTACATCAGCTCAAGGTCAAGAAAGGCGCACAAAGAAAAATCAAGACCAAGGAGCCCCATCAACATCTGCTGATCCTACTGACACACCAGCTATTCAAGACAAGAATCCACATTTTCAAGGAGATGAATATGATGTTGCTCCCCTCCAACAGATCAAGACTCAACTCACAATGATTCTTGATCTGCAGGGGATTGTCAGGAGATCGGTGAATTACACTCCTGAAGAAGGAGAAATAATTCATGATCTCACCGACGAGCAACTGGCTGAAATGTTCCCACTCAATCCTGATGAGATTGTGAAAGATGCTCCAACTGTGCAAAAGGAGAGTGACGATGAGCTTCAAGTTGTTGATGAGATCAATTTGACTCGAAAATCGACAAGTTCAGTCCAAACCAAGAACCAAGACTTGTTTGACTAAATAACGCAATTAATCCAAGCAAACAATTGTAATTAATGGTATTAGGTGTTACGTATAATGATTGCGAGTCCAATGAACCAAAACACGACATCTAATAATAAGAATTGGTCAAAACTTGAATTTGAATTGAACAGCAGTCTGTCATGCGAATGGACAGGCTGATGAACTTCAGTCGCATGACTGAGTAGTGCGGACAGTTAAGTCGCACGACTGAATCATGCGTGTAAGTCCAGGCGCACGACTGATATACACAACTGAGTATACATAAGGATGAGCTTAGTCGCATGACCAGTCGTACGTATGGAATAATTCGCACGACTAGATCTAAGTCGCACTACTCATTCGCACGACTAGATCTCAGTCGCACAGTCTCATTCGGACGATAGATAAAAATGGGAATATTTTCAAGTCCAAGTGATTCAAGATATTCTTAATCAACGGATACTAACTTTTTTTTTCATAACAGATGGCGAGTCGGTGGACCGTGAGCACTAAGCACAATATCTGTGCTGATCTGGATCAGTCATCCACACATGCTATTGACTTTGCTAGAATCGTCTCGTTTCTTAGGCGATCAAGGATCTCTCACGCAATCTCAACTCCATGTACACCGTACCGTTCTATTCAGCAGGCCTTCTGGGAAGGCGTTGTAGTTGATAGAACCTCAGAGCCTCATCGAATCTGTAGTTTGATATTTGGAGAGGCCATTGAGATCTTTGAGGATGATCGTAGAACAGTGCTGTAGCTTGGGGACGATGCTGAATGCCCCACACGACTACACCCCCTTACTGTCCGAGGTTGTTTCCTGTGGGCCAAGTATGCTGGGGACATCAATGCAGGGGTGCTCAACAAGATCAACCTGTGCCCCCAGTTCAAGTACCTCCCGCATGTTCTGCTTAAGTGTATAGCATCTCGGAAGGGAGGTTTTGATGAGCTGTCCGATCAGATCCTGAACGCATATGCTGCATTGGTGCTGAACCATCCGTTCAGCTTCTCCAGGATGATCTTCACCTACTTGGTGGAGAACATTGAGGGGAAAGGGAAGGAGGGCTTCTGCATGTACCCTCGCTTTATGCAGATGATTATCGACCAGAAGCTCCCTTCCTTGCGAAGGAGAAGGAGGACGTGGTGGTACTCGAGGTGATGGACGATACCACCTTGGGTACGATGAAGGTCTATAGGGGGAAGCAGGTAAAGCCCCCTGTGAGGAGACTATTTGGGCATTTGGCCCGGGAGGACTACGTGGCGCCAGCTAGGCGTAAATGGCGTGACGTTGATAGTGACTCCAAAGAAGAGCAACTACAGCTCCATGATGATGACTCCGATGATGATAGCGGGGATGCTGGAGATGAAGGACCCACTCAACAAGGGGCCCCACTGCTAATATTCCATCTCCAGCATCTGCCCCCATTGAAGATGGAGCGGAGACTACTGGGTTCCACTAGGATTTCATGCCTGGTGAGGAAGAGGAGGTGAGGAGCCACTAACTCGGACCGTGGGAAGTAAAGTCGTTCCCACAGAACGAGGGCTCTGGGCGGTTGGTGAACGCCCAGGCGGATTGGGAGAGACTACTGATGATCCTACTTATACTCCTTATCTGCCAGGCTGCGCTCTAGGCGGAGCATCCTCCTCGACTGGATCGAGGAAGAAGAGGATGGCTCAGCCCCATGGCTTGAAAAGGAAGAAACATAGAATCACCTTTATCACCACCATAGCCACCACCTCAGCTACCACCATTCCACTTACCACCACTACCACTACATCCACTACCACCAGCTCATACACCACTTCCACACCTACTTCACTGGATACACACTTCCCATCCACCACCACTACAGCTCATTCACAGCCATACAAATCGATACCAACCCCAATCTTCTCTACATCCACTACCACCACCACAGCCTATGGAGTAGGGACCTCCTCACAGGTCCCACCTGTTTTTGGATCCTCTTACCCATCTGTCGGGTTGGAGGAGCACTGGGCTAACCTTAACCGGTTAGTGCTGAAGCTGCTGGCGACGGATGAAGAGCGAGCCTCTCAGCCTAATCAGCTGATGGTGCTTAATGCATCCCAAGCCCAAAGGATAGAGGCCCAGAGCCAAGAGATCACAGAGCTGAGAGAGATGCATACATCCTCAGTACAGAGGATACAAGATTTAGAGGTCCAGAAAAAGAAGCTTATGCTGAGACTGAAGGGATCTAAAGATGAGCCCCTAAAGATCTGAGAAGGAGATGGAGATGATGGTGCTGACGATGACAATGATGATGATGATGACGATGATGACTGTGATGATCAAGGGGATGCAGATGATGCAGGTGATAATGTCGATCATGATGATGATGATGATGAAGGAGATGCAGCTGCATCTACATCAGCTCAAGGTCAAGAAAGGCACACAAAGAAAAATCAAGACCAAGGAGCCCCATCAACATCTGCTGATCCTACTGACACACCAGCTATTCAAGACAAGAATCCACATTTTCAAGGAGATGAATATGATGTTGCTCCCCTCCAACAGATCAAGACTCAACTCATAATGATTCTTGATCTACAGGGGATTGTCAGGAGATCGGTGAATTACACTCCTGAAGAAGGAGAAATAATTCATGATCTCACCGACGAGCAACTGGCTGAAATGTTCCCACTGAATCCTGATGAGATTGTGAAAGATGCTCCAACTGTGCAAAAGGAGTGCGACGATGAGCTTCAAGTTGTTGATGAGATCGATATTGAAGATGTCACTGCACAACACTATCTAGAGTACACTGACAATCAGGGAAATGTCATTCCAAATCTAGGAGAAACTCTTGTCAGTGACACTTTTGAGACTCTGGGTAAAATGGAGCAAGAGTCAGAAAAGGATAAAGAGAAGGCCTAAGCTTCAGATGCCGAAGTCAACATCAAAATGGCTGAATGGGCATCATGTTTTGAAGAAATCAGAGCCCAACGCAGTGCTACAACATCAACTGTCTACACCAAACTGTATAAGGTCAAGTAACATCATAAGGTGGCAGGCAGGATCATAGAGTGGGCACATTTTGCAGACCTTAACGTTTACGAGGTTAAACGTGAGAAGGGAATTGAGTACTTCAGATTTCCACATGATCTGAAGACTCTTCCAGGTTTTGAGCTCAACCAGTTAGCAAATTTAAACTTGCTATATGCTAACTCTTGTAAGATGTCAGGCTGGTTTGAAGCTGCTCTAAAGAGGGAGTACCACACCAGATGGGTCAACTTCAAACTCAACAACCAACGAGCTACATCAGAAGATCTGAGGTTGATGGCATAACTGGCAAACCTAGAGTAGTGCTGAAGTGGAGTCCACCACGTACAATGTCAAAGATCCCACTACGTGAGATTCCTCAAGACTTCACTCCCACTTCAAATGGTGGTACTACGATTGGACAACAGGAGAGGCCGTAATAGTCTTGAGCAGGAATGGCATAATGGAAACCATAAAGGTGTTTGACCCGATATGGCTCACCAACTTGTCAGCACAAGATGTTTATACTTTATACAAGTGGCCACTATTCTACGACCCACACCATATGGTACAAGCTTTACAGTTTCACAAAGTGATAAGACTCTGTTTTGCTTTGGAGATAAACACAGGAGTCACCAAAGAAGCTAAGTACAAGAACTTTGAGGAAATCATGAAAAATGTTAGATGACAGATAGATCTAGGTCTAAGGGGGAGTTTGTTGATCCATATATGTACCTAGATCATGATCTAAATGTAATATGTCTTACACTTATGTAATTATTAGGTACTTAATGAAATACAAAATGTTTGGTTGTGTCTATAATGTTTAATATTTCATTAATGAGTTATTTAACGTATATTGACTGGATTATATAGGTTTGTGATTGTTTGAATTGTTATACATAATGTTATAATATTGAATACATTCAAACTTGGTGAAGTGAAATTCTCATGCATCCGACTGGACCATGCGCCCCAACAGTGGTCATGCGTCCGAATGGCCATGCGACTGAGTGTCCATGCGCCTAAATAGTTCATACGCTTGAACAACTTCATGCGTCTGACTCAGTCGCACGACTGAACACTCAGTGGTGCGAATGGATCAACCGCATGGCTCAATCGCACGAACAAACCATGCTAATGGTTTAGTCGCACGAATGAGCAATCCTAACCTATAAATACCACCTAATTCATTGAAAAACGTAAGCATTCAATCCACTTTGACTCCCGACATACCCTAGCTGTCCAGAAGCCACTAACTTCGTACTCCAAGTTCATAGAACACTGTAGATCGATTCCTAATCGATTCTTGACGTTAGATTCAATATGTTATTGTCCCTACGTGCGTTCTCACTGATTGGATCGCCAATCAAATAGGATTCCGTACTATTTGGTTTGGTTTAACACGTTAATCAGTTGGTGTTTGGTCAAATACCAGTTCCTAACAATAACGAATGTTTGTAATTCATTATTGTGTATGCATTAAAAGTATAGGTTAACCTATTTATGTGTGTGTTGATTTATGTATGGTTGCAGGTACAAACATTATACATGGTCAAATTATGAAATTGACCAAGTGTAAGAAACATCTACGGATGAACATTTTGTTCTTTCGTAGATATGTTTTTTACAAGTAACATTACATCCGAAGATCCTCTGCGGATGAACAACCAGAACTGAAGTACAAGTTTCCTTCGGAAGAACAAGTTTCCTACGGAAGAACAAATCATCTACGGAAGAACTAGACTTCTACGGAAGAACAAATTCCTATTGAATACACTATTCATGCGGAGTCCAAACACTTGTATAATACAAGTGTTACAAGTCAACAAGGTAGTTATGCGAATCCCAAGAAATCCGATGATTCCTTTAGCTGAAACAAATCAAATCCCAAGAGATCTGGTGTTTCCTATAACAGAAACATCACTGTCAATATATATGGATCCTAGGTTTCGATTCAAGTACGATTGATTAGATGATTGATTGAACGGCAACATCAATAGCAATAGGACAATCACATCAAAGTCACTCAATCAAACCGTAGCAGTCGTCACATCATAACAAACTTTGATATCTTTCATTAATTATATTTGTAATCATTAACATATTCTAATGAAATACTTATTATTCATTAATTATGTTTTGTTTAGTGTGTTCTTGAATATTTATTAATATTGAAAGTTATTACAAACAATTAAAGAAAATTAACGTTGATTCTGTAAACGTTGACTTGCCATCAACCGACACTGATAATTCCTGAATGCGATCCTTGGATTCACAGGAAGTTTTGTTACTTCTGCTTTTTGTGCCATCCGCATTTGTTTGAGCACTGTAGCAGATGCGAAGGTATAACTTGTGATTTTATTCATCTGCATTGACACACTGTACCAAATGCGGTAGTGTTGTTACTTTATCCTATCCGCATTTGTGCACTATGGCAAATGCGAAAGAGCAAAGTCAATCAGCATTTGTGTAACTGCAGTAAATGCGGTTGACAACACTTGGTCAGCATTGCACTGTAGCAAACGCGAAAGATAGATGTTCATGAGCATATATCTACCGTAGCAAATGCGAACGAAAGAAGTTCCTTAGCATTTGACTACTATAGCAAATGCGGCTGTTCAAATTTAATCATAATTTGCTCACTGTATCAAATGCGGTAGAGTAAAATCAACATTTACTTCTTCACTTTGAACTAAAGAGATACTCGCATTGGTTATATGCATGGGTTACCTTCACCTGCATTGACCAACGCACTTACCTGCATTAGCTTCGAACTTAATCAAGGTTAATGTGTTTGAATTGGTTTTTCATATTATGAAGTACTATCCTTGATTGATTTTCTTATCAAGTTGACTGTTGAGATTGTCAATTCTTACTTGGATTGACTTGTATGTCATAAGTGATACAAGTTTCCTAATTTTGACTGATCTTGGACTTTTCATGCTTCCAAGAATCTGCCTAAGCTGAGATACAATGGTATAACTTTTTGCAGCAACATTCAAATTCTTTTTGTTTTGTTTTGAAAGTAATTTAAGCTAGTAAACAAAAATATAAACTTACTCAAAATTTTAAATAACTCCCCCTAAAGTTTATATCCACATTTGGATAGAAACATTAAAGGTTTAAAAACTTTTTCAATTTTTATTATGATTATTAATAATGAAGTGAATTATATCTTTTGTTGGGATCATATCAGTCTTGCATTACACATGTGCATCCATTATGATTAAATGGACATGTATATGAACTTGATGATTGAAGGTATGTTTGTCCTCATAAACTCATACTAGGTTGATATTTTGAAGCAAATGATTTTTGTCATGTTTTTTTGGTTGATTTAATTATTCAATGTCTACCTCACACACACAAGCATGGAATGATCAACCATCCTTATACAATGCATGGTAGAACTTTTTCATAACTTTTCTTACCAGGTTACTTAAGTTATGATAACTCAATTCCACTGATCCCCATTGGGATTCTTTTACTTTGATCCTTTTCATGATGATCCACATTGGGATTCTTTTCACTTCACTTTGGAAGGTGATCCATGATGGGATTCTTTTGTTCATTCACTTGGAATGTATTGCTTTTGTAGATTCATCCAATTTGGATATGTTCCTCATTAGGAATCTTTTGGATTAGCACATCTGCACTATGTGCATGTTTCATCAAGTTTTTGCTCAGCAAAACAAAGATGAAACTTATGTAGGTGAAAGAGATTCAAAAAGTATCATTACCTGGTGTGTTTAGGTTACTACATACACATGCATTCAGATAAGACAATACATACCCGTACTCTATGATTAGTGTTTCACTATTAAATAAGATTTTAATTCATCACTACATGTATCTTCTCTTGCAAGTTAAGCCTACCAACATATCTGGTAAGTCATGTTAGTCTTACAATTTTTGAAATTAACCACAGTGAATGATATAATGACTGTAATTATATCATTTCCCAGAATTATTTTCATCATTAGACTTGATTTCTTTTTGTGGTTTTTTGATGTTTTAAAATGTTTTTGATGTTTTTCATGGTTGTACTCAAGGTTAATCATGCCAATTGACTGAACCAGGAATTCAAACCTACCAAGTTCAAATGCCTTGGTAAACAAATCAGCTAATTGTTTTTTAGTTGGTACTTGAATCAATTTAATTAATCCTTTTTCAGCACATTCTCTTAATAACTGATATCTAATCTCAATATGTTTTATTTTTGAGTGCTGAACTGGATTAATAGTTATGAAAACAAATGCTGTGTTGTCAATATAAATTGGCGTGTGCAAGAAGTTAAAACCATAGTCAAGCATTTAGTTTTGAATCAAGAGTACTTGAGAGCTACAAGCTAATGCAGCAATATACTCAGCTTCTGCTGTGGAGAGAGATACATTTGTCTGCTTCTTGCATTGCCAAGATACCAGTCTGGGACCAAGAAATTAACAACTGTTAGAAGTGGATTTTCTGTTGAAGTTGCATCCTCCATAATCAATGTCTATGTAGGCATAGAGATTAAATTCTCCTTCCTTTGGATACCATAACCCAAGAGCTGGTTTGCCCTTCAGATATCTGAATATCCTCTTGACTACATTCACATGTGATTCTTTTCGATCAGCTTGATATCTGGCACAGACACAAACACCAAACATTATGTCAGGCCTACTGGCTGTTAGATACATAAGTGAAACTATCATTGATCGATAGTGAGTCTAATCCACTGGTTTGCCTTCAGGATCAGGTCCAATCTTTGTTTTAGTATCCACAGGAGTTCTGATAGACTCACAATCAGCAAAGAAAAACATGGTTTCCACATATTTTGATTGATTGATGAAGATTCCATCTGTTGTATGTTGGACTTGCAGCCCTAGAAAGAAGGTGAGTTCCCCCATAGCACATATTTTAAATTTTGAATGCATAAGGTCTTCAAATTCTTTGCAGAGTTGCTTGTTTGTAGAGCCAAATATAATCTCATCCACATAGATCTGGACTAACAAAATATCTTTTCCTCTTGTTCTTTTGAAGATAGTTTGATCAATCTTTCCTCTTACATATCCATGTTCAAGAAGAAATAATGATAGAGTCTCATACCACTTTCTTAGGGCTTGATGAAGATCATACAGAGCTTTATCAAGCTTGAAAACTCTGTGAGGGAAATCTGGATCTTCAAAGCTAGGTGGTTGACTGACATAAACCTTTTTAGCAATCTTTCCATACAGGAAGGCACACTTTACATCCATATGATAAATAGTAAATTCATGGATGCAGAATATGCTAGAAAGATTCTGATTGTTCTAGTCTGGCAGCAGGTGCAAACACTTCGTCATAGTCGATTCCTTCTTCTTGAGTGTATCCCTGTGCCACTAATCTAGCTTTGTTTCTGATGACGATCCCTCTATCAACAGTCTTTTTCCTGTAAAGCCATCTGGTACTGATAGAGTATTGTCCTTCGTGAAGATCTACCAGTTGCTATACTTCTTGCTTCTTGAATTGGAGCAATTCCTCCTACATTGCTTCAATCCAGCTATTGTCTTGAAGCGCCTCTTTGATGTTCTTGGGTACTGTTTGACACAGAAAGCATGAGAACAAACAGATGTTTGCAATACTTGATTTGCTTTTTGTCACCCTCTCATTAAGATCACTAACAATGGTTTCAACAGGATGGTTCTTGTGTATTCTTATGGTTGGAATGGAGTCACCAGTAATAGTTACATCAAGATTGGAGACATTCAGTCATTATGGTCAGAGGCATATTCATCTAGTATTGTTTTTGAATTATGAAGTTTGTCAGGCTCTGTTTCAGTTCCTGCTTCAGCCTTAGCAGCACTGTGATTGCTTACATAATTTGATGTCCTTTGTGTTTCAACTGGAGGAGAGGCCTATTTTTGATTTCTGACCTCAGTTGACAGATCATCTGAGTGAGATGGTAGGCTTTGACCTCCTTCAGTAGAAACACTAAGGTTTTGTGACGGTTGTCTGATGGGATCAGCTTGAAGAGGAACATCTTCATTCGTGCGTTCATCAAATGTAGGAGGAATCAAGAGAAAATCATATCTTCTTTCTACAGCTGATGAAGTATCATCTGAATGTAGATTTCCTGCATCAGACAGGTGAAATTGATCAAATGACTTTATAAACATGTCAATATCAAACAACCAGTCGGGACCATTTGTAGATTTGGGAAACGAATGTTCCTTGAATTGAACATTTGTTGATTCATGAATAATGTTTAATCTTGGATTGAACACTCTATAGGTCTTTGAAACAGAAGAATAACCTACAAAGAATCCTTCATCAGACTTGGATGAAAACTTTCCCAAATTGTCTCGGGTGTTTAGTATTGAGACATGACTACCAAATGATTTGAGGAATCCAAAAAATTGTTTCCTGTGAAATAGCAATTAATTAGGAGTCATGTTAACTTTTTAACAATTAGAGTTCGATTTTGTACAAAGCATGATGTATTAACTGCTTCTGCCCAGAAGGTGATTGATATTTAGCATCGGCTAGCATCATCCTTGCTACTTCAATCAGTGTTCTATTTCGCCTTTCAGCTACCCTATTTTGTTATGGAGTTCTAGCTGCACTGAGTTGATGAGCAATGAATTTGGTTGCACAAAAGGAACTCATACTTTCATTTTTGAATTCAGTACCATTATCACTTCTTATTATTTTGACCTTAATATCAAGTTGATTTTCAATTTTGGTGATAAATTCTTGTATGATTTGGGATGCCTCATTTTTATGATGTAAGAAGAACACCCATGTGAATTGTGAAAAGTCATCAATGATCACTAAACAATACTATTTCTTTCCCATACTCATTACATGAGTTGGTCCAAATAGATCCATGTGAAGTAACTTCAATGGAGTATTGCTAGTGTTCACCAGCTTGGTTTTGTGAGACGATTTGTGTTGTTTTCCTTTGAGGCACGCTGAACACTGATCAATAAAATTAAATTCTTTTTGAGGAAGACCAATGACATGGTTTCCTTTGACCAACTTGTTCATGTTTTTAAAGTTTGTGTGCCCCAAATGTCTATGCCAAAGCTGTGAGTTATCAAATGATGCTTATGACAAAAGACATGTTTCTTCTTTAGGTGATGCAGAACACAAGTTTAAGACATATGTATTATTTTTCCTCGGGGTCTTTAAGATAACCCATTCCTCAGAGATCTGAAATCCAGGTTTTAGAATGAAGCAATGAGTATCGATAAACTGAGTGGAATATTTCTTGTAGTTCACTTAGCAGATAGAAATTCAGCTATTCACAGTAGTTCACTCTGTCAAAGCTCAGCATCCCGTTTGTCACAAATCCTTCACCTGTAATTCTACCACCCTATGAATCTCCACCAATTGCCATAGTAATTCCTTGTATATGCTTGAAGTCAAGAAGGAGGGAACGATCTCCAGTCATGTGTTAGGAGCATCCACTGTCTACATACCATTGGCTATTAGACTTGTGTGGATGAACCTGCAAGCAAAAAGAACAAATTAGAATAAGGAACCCAAGCCATGATCTTCTTGGTTTCCCGTTCCTATTCATAATCTAAATTGTGGTTTAGTTGGAGATGTCCTGGGAGAATTTTGGTAATGAATGGGTGGAGTCATCTTATCAACATCTACTAAAGATTCTGATGAGTAATGAAATCGTTGGTCTCTGTTTTTTTGTAGAAATTTAACCCGTTTTACATTATCAAAAGTAGGTTTTGTTTTGGAAGGTCAATTTTGTGTTTCATTGTAAGATGATTTCTTTGACCCTTCCATAATTCCTTCAAAGTGTTCCTGTCATTTGTTGATCTGGAAGTCCAAGATTGATCATTGTGAAAATGAGGTCTAACAGAATGTGTGATAGTGGATGTTTTTGAGATGTGCTTGTGTTGGGGAGTTCTCAAACCCTTCTGATTGAAGTAACAATCAGATGTATTATGATTGTTCATGTCACAGACTGAACAATACTTGTTGAAATAGCAGTTTTTGGTGGAGTGATTGTTCATGTCACGGATAGAACAATATTGATTAAAAAGCATTCGTCTGTCTTGTGATTGAACATTTCACAAATGTCATAATACATTTGTTTGTTTCTTGAATCAGATTTTTCCTTGTATGACTTAGTTGATATTTTGTTTTGCTGGGTCACTTTCTTTTCTTTGGGGGATGAATCAGAATCAGCCATTTTTGTAGTTTGTTTCCCAACACCACCTTTGTTTGATTTTCTAGGTTGTTTTTGTTTCTTCAACCCATTTCTCACCTTTTTCTCAAACTGGTCAACATGTTCCTTGTTGCAGATATCAAACCAACTCCCTGTCTTAATCTTGAAGACTGAGGGTCTGATAATGTTTAGTGTTGAACTCAGTGATCCTGTTTGTTTCTTTTGTAGTGAAACCTTTTCTGATTTGCTTGATTTTTTGGAGATATGATCTCATTATCAGAACTGCTATCAGTAGTGGCTTTCATTACCTTCATATATTTCTTTTTACCTTGTAAAACAGAGGGTATGAATTTTATAAAAGGGATAATTGCTTTTACAGGGCTTGAGGGTTTCATGACACTCACTGTCTTGTCTGAACACTCTTTGATTTTGATTCGGTGTCCTAACTTGATTTATCCTCATTTGTTTCAATATAAACATCAGATTTGTTTTGAGGATTAGTCACTTGTTTTACTATAGATTTAGGTTCTATAGTTTTGAGAATCAAGCATCTCTTGCAGCTTGACTAAAGACATTTGAAACCTTTCAAGTTTCACTTCAATCATTGAGTGTTGAGCCTTAGATTGAGCTAACTTTTCATTAAGTAGCTCATTCTCAGCTACAAGAGTGTACTTCTCACCATGTAGTTTTTCTATGTCAGAGATAAGAGTTTTGATTTTGATTTCAAAGCTTTTTATTTCCTTTTCATCATTTCTGACTTTACCTTTTCTTCTTTGATTTTATATACTAGTTTATGGTTTGCTCCCTATAACCTTGCAATTCATTAATGCATTTTTCACTACAAAGGTTAGATTTTACCTCAGTAGCCATTGGAGATGGACCATCATTGATGTGAGCAATAAGAGCATGATTTTGAAATTGAGGCTTGGCTTCCTCTGTATACACACTCCAGTCACATACCCCATCTTGCTTTATCACTAGTGCACTGGTAGAAGGCTGACTGCTTCCATGAGCTTGATTTGTCAGTTGGGGTGGATTTTGATATGTTTGATGTTGATGAAAATGATGATACTACTGCTGTTGGTTGTAGGAGTGAAAACTAGAGTTAGGCACTGAGGTTAACTGGCCTTGAGAGTTCCTTTCATAGTTGTTTCTCTTGGGGGCATTGCACTCTCTTGAAAAGTGGCTAGCCATGCCACAGTTGAAGCATTTCACCTTGGATTTATCATATCCAAGTTTTGTATTTTCATTTAGGCTCAACTTTCTGCCTTTTCTAAAGAACTTCTTGGCTCTCATGGAAATCATGGCCATTTGCCATTGTAGATCCATTTATTCCACATCATCAGGATCCATTTCCTCAAGATTTTCCTGAATTAGATTAGCAGAAGTGAGTCTTCTTCTTAAGTAAGCTTCAAAGCTTGCAACAAAGGCATTATAAGTTTCATTTTGTTCTTCTTATCTTGATTCTTCAGCAGTGGTTTAAGGAGTAGCAGTGACTCTGAATGTTTGAGATGATGTAGATGGATGATTGATTGGTGGAGTTGCAATGAGCCCATTGTTGTTCATTTGATCTCTTAATGAGATAAATAATCTTCCTCAGTGATGAAGGCATTTTCCACTGAATGAGATTCTGATGGAAATTTGTAAGCCTCGATCACTGTTGGTCCACCAAGATTTTTGCTTCTTTCATCATGTTCTAATGCTTCAATTTTGGATATCATGATATCTAGAGTAGTACTCTCAAGATCAAGAGTATTTTTCAGCATTGTTACATTCTGTTCCCAGCTTTCAGGGAGACTGTGAAGCATTTTCTTGTTTAATTCTTTAATCTTGTAAGTGACTCCCATGATTTCCAAGTCATTTACTAACTACACAAATCTTCCTTGGTGTGGTGGAATGTTTCATACTGATTAACAAGCTTATCCTTGTTAATTTCTGCTACCTCACTGCTTCCTTCACATATGATTTTCAGTGCACCCCACATTGCTTTTGCAGTACCATGCTTCTTTAATCTTTTCAGCACATCCATCTTGAGTGCTTGAGTTAGAATGGAGTAAGCTTTGAGGTCAATCTTGATTTTCTTATAGTCTTCATCATCAAGAGTTAGATCTTCAATGGGAATTCTTGCAGTTTTGTAAATTACACCTTGATCTGCAGAAAGAGTGACAGGGATGTGTGGACAGTTGCATATTGATATCCAAAATCAGGATCTACACCTGTGATGTAATTTCTAAACCTGATTCTCCACTGTTTAAACTCAGATTTGTGTTTAAGCATAGGCATTTAGGTGTATGACCAAGTTCTGAGTAACTGTTAGAATCCATTTTAACAAGTTGTTTAACTTGTGTAAATATAGATTTAGATGATTGTAAGATTGATTAGTCGAATTTGTTCAAACATTTTGTTCGGATTTCAGAATGAGAGATGTGATTGTAATAAGTTTCTTGTTGTTAGGAGTATTTTTGGTGAGAATATGTTGACAGGAGTACTTTTGTTGTTTACTAAGTAGATATAATGATATCCACTACTAGCAAATCGATTACCGGATCAATCAAATTCTATTAAGTTCTTGCACAGATCTGAAAGAAATCGAGAGCCAAAGCTCTGATACCAATTGACTGGGTTAAGTAAGATTGAGATTCTTACTATGACTCGAATATGGTAATGAAGTCATTGGTTGAATGGTGGAAACAAACAATCAAAGAACATTCAATGCAAGAAATATACTCATAAATGCTTTTGTATTGTATATATGAAAGTTGATTGATTATAGAGAATAATTGAAACAACAATTCTCTATGTCTATCGGCCGTCATCTCAGGTACAGGGTTATCTATTCTATTTATAGGCAGACAAGATGCCTTTTACAAAATGACTAAACTACAGTTGACCTATTACATCAGAACTAGTCTAAGTCTTAATCTGCATCTTTGCTTGTTCATCCGCATTGGCAAATGCGGATGAGTTGACTTGATCAACATTTCTTCACTTGATCATCCGCATTAGTATGTTGGTCTTCGCATTGGTTAATGCGGATGAACAAATACTTGTGCGCATTTGTTCAGTCATCCACATTTGTCAAACTTGTCCGCATTAATACTTAGTCTTCCACATTTGTCGATGCGGAAGAACAAATACCTGTCTGTAATTGTTGATGTCTTCCGTATTGACAAATGCGGGAGACTATACTTGTTCTTATTCTTGAGCAGAATCTTCATCCATATTTCTTCTTGGAGTTGTGGGATTCCAGCAAAGCAATCATCAAATCACCCATTGAATTGGCATGTATGATCCCCATTTCAAGGTGCAACAGTGGATGTAGTGGTGGATGTGGTGTAGATGGGAGTAGGAATGGAAGTAAATTATGGTGGAACTAATTTGGTTATTGTGGGTGCGGTAGGTGTGAATGTATGAGTGCTGGTGGGAGTGTTAGTGGCAGTGAGGGTAACAGTGGTGGTGGTGTGGTGTACAGTGGTGGTGGTGTGGGGAACAATGGTGGTGGTATGAGGAACAGTGGCTGTGGTGGTGGAAGGACGTAACAAGGTAATCTTCTGCCTCTTACCCTTCTTGCCATAGGGATGGGCCATCCTGTTCCTCCTAGACCCCTTGGCTATAGGGGCCCCCCTAAGCTAATCGGCTGATCGGGTGTGTATGTTGGATATATGACATTAGTGTCACCACCATTAGTACCAGCTTGGCGTCCACCAACCGCCTCTTTTTTCTTTTTCGGTAGCCACAACCCGGCTCCTTACTCTCCTGGTGAGAGGATCATCATCAGATTCATCCTCTTCATCTACTAAAAAGTCCTGGTGGAAAGAAACCTGCTTAGATCCACCAGGAGCAGCTAAAGTACTATATGGAGGTGGTGGAGATATGGTAGACGTCTTGGTGGCCCGTGATCTTCATCAGTAGGTACCACTATGGGCTTAATGTCTGAGTGTTGGACCAAAAGAACCAATGAGCCTGATCAGAGAAACCTCTAAGTCCCACAAGACATCACAACAGCTGAAGAAGACCTGATCAGCTGTTCTACAAAGTCTGAAGAATACAACTGCTGAAGTACGTCTGAAGTACTGAAGACAAAGACTGAGACAACAGCTGAAGATCTAAAGTCTGAAGACTTCAACAAGTACTGAAGACAAAGACTGAAGATCAACAGCTGAAAGACAAAGTCTGATGTTCAAGTACTGAAGACATCAGCTGATGTTAACAGCTGATGACAACAGCTGAAGAGGGCTTCTTCAGTTGTTGTGATGGTTTTTCTTCTTCAGTAGTTTTCTTTTCTTTTCAGTAGTTTGTTTACTTTCTTTTCAGTACTTGTAAACAACTGAAGAGGTTGTTCTTCAGTTGTTGTAGTGTCAGTAGTTTTATGTTTTTCAGTAGTTGTAAATAAGATGTTTAACACTTAGGAACATGTGTAAGAAGATGTCAGTTGTTGACATCTTCAGTAGTTGTTGAACATCAGTAGTTATCAAACGGTTACATGTCACTTTCAAGTGACATCAGCCTACGTCACTCTATCCTTTATAAGGAAGGATGACTCACCTGTAATCGTGCCTTTGAGGCCGACAATCTTAATGCAATATTCCTTTTGTCGGATATTTCTCTCTCTATAAAAAATTCTCTTATCATTTTATATCGAATGTTCTTGTTTGAATTTGTCTAATTCTGAGCTATTCCGCTGCTATATCTGTTCAATCGATTAAACCAAGGGCTGAGATCCTAACAAATGGTATCAGAGCTTGGTAGATCATTGATTGATCTAACAATTGATCATTGAAACTGTTCAATCGCTCAAAGTTTAATTGAATTAGCAAATTCGCAAGGATCTGTTATAGAGATTGAGAGTGTATCGCTTCTG
Organism: Flaveria trinervia; assembly: GCA_025506515.1. Taxonomy (NCBI): domain Eukaryota; kingdom Viridiplantae; phylum Streptophyta; class Magnoliopsida; order Asterales; family Asteraceae; genus Flaveria; species Flaveria trinervia. The sequence continues at coordinate 37,106,324 of CM046455.1, forward strand.
GCCGCTTTATTTGAGGTTCTGAGTGGTTTTGAGCTAAATTTATTGTGATTTTACATGAATCTGTCTGATTTTCACAATGACTACTTCTTCGAATGATCCTTTCAATACTGGATCCTCTACCAAGCCTCCGATCTTGGTGAGGAATGAGTATAACATTTGGCAGAGAAGATTGCTCCATCACCTGTCTGTCAATAGCTCAGGTTGTTGGACATCTATGGTACATGGACCACATAAGCCAATGGTGAATGATCCGGAAACTAACCAGTTGGTTCCAAAGAAGAAGGAGCAATACTCCGATGAGGACAAGAAGTTGTTTGAAATCGATGCAAAAGCCCATGGAATTTTGGCTATGGCTATTCCTAATGAGATTTATTCTGGGCTTCTGCATTGTGAGTCTGCTCATGACCTCTGGAATGCCATCAAAGAACAATTTGGTGGTACTGATGAGGTTTTAGCAAACAACAGGGAAATCCTCGCCCAACAATATGAGACTTTCTCTCATAGAAAGGGTGAGACTCTGACTCAACAATTTGAGCGGTTTTCATGTTTAATCTCTGAATTGAAAATGGTTAAACATGAATATACCAGGAGTCAGATGAACCATAGATTCCTAAGATCACTTCCTGAGAGATGGAACACATATACCATTGTTCTACGCTCAAATGCTGATGTTGATCGCCTATCTCTCACCCAACTTCATAGGAAACTGCTTACATTTGAGAGAGAGATAGAGCAGAAAAGGAAATTGGTTTCATCTGGCAAGCTTACTGAGGATTTTATCCAAGGGAACACTGCCCTGATTGGACATCAAGAGTCAGAATATGCGTCATCTGAAGGCCACTATGATGAGCATATTGATTTCTCTACAAACACTTCTGAGCCTGCCTTTGTGAGTGTTGATAGTCATTCTGCTGGTAGTAATGGTGACAATCTATGTTTCATCATGGATGATCTCAAGGGGATTGCTGATGATGACTTAGAAGAGATGGATATTTTGAGCCAAATGGCCTTGATAAATATCAGATCTCAGAAGTTCTACAAAAGAACTGGAAGGAAATTCCCAGGACTCTCTGGCAAAACCAAAGTTGGTTTTGACAAGAGTAAGTTAAAGTGCCATAAATGCCACAGGCTTGGGCACTTTGCAAGAGAATGTAGATCATCTGGATCTAACTCTCCTGCACCTTTTGTGACTTTCCCTGGCAATAGTCAACAAAACAGAGGGCAACAACCTGTCAATTCTGGTTATCATCATCAACCACAATCTCCTGCATATTTTGTTCCACAGGGGCCAATGCCATATCCATACCCCTGCTATTACATGCCACAACCAGGCCAGGTTCAAGCACCCACTGCTCAGCAACCACATGCACTCCCTGAGCTCAACCATCCCAATCTCATCACCTAATCAACTTCAACAACACAGCTTCTTCACACCAGGAGTTGTTGACTGGAGCAGTTTACCAGATGATGTGTCTGGTAATGAACAACTGTTCTCAGGTGCTGGTCAACATGGTGGTGAGCATCCTTTTGGAAATCTAGCTATCATGGCTTTGGAATCCTCTGATGGATCATCTTCAAGTACCTCTTCAACAAAGGTATCACAGGTATCCTCTGAGGCTAAGGCCAAATTATGTTCTGAAACTTGCATAGCAGCATTTGCCTCTATTAGAGAAGCAAATGTGGCTTTAATAATAAAAATGTAGAGCTAGAACAAATAATTTCCAAAAATAAAGCTGAGTTTGAGTCTGTGTTAAAAGAAAAAACTAATGAGATTTACAAATTAAAATGCCAAATTTCTGATGATAAGGCTAGGGAGGATGTACTCTTAGAGAAGTACAAAGACCTCAAAGATACTCTTGCTGTCACCCAGGTTGAGTGTGATCGATGGGTACAATCTTGCAAGGGCTTTGAAATGCTTCTTAGTAGCAAACAGCTTCCAATGTGAAGTTTGGAATTGGTTATAATCACACTGCTCCTCCTACAGTTTTTGCTTCAAGAGCAGGAGCAGAATCTGATGGAGAAAGTAATGACCAATCCACCTCATCATGTGATTCACTACTTGATAAAGCACCATCAGTAGTTGAAGTCAGTAGTAATCCCTCTGTGAACCTATCAGCTGATATTGATGGTTTCAACTGCTGACACTCACATGATCAATGAGTTGATCAACCCAAGTTGTTATCCCTAGAAGTACTAAGGGTACTGAGAGGGCAGGGGAACCTGGAGTTCAAATCCTAATGACTGACAGCACTGGAGAGAAGAAAACTGTCAGTAGGAAGGATTTGAAGCCTACTAATGAGTTGACAAGAAGGCAAAAAGCTTCTAAACTGCTGAAGAGCAAGTCTTCAGTAGTTTCATCTTCTTTAGTTGATGATCAACAGAAGATGAAGAAGAAACCATGTGAAATATGTGGTCTATTCAATCATCTCACAGATGATTGTTGGTACAAAAAGGGATCCAAACTCAAACAAAAGGAAAATTAAAGAAAACTTGGCTAAAATGAAAACTGAGTTTGAGTCCAAGTTTGTACCAGCAACATCAAATCCTGTTACTCCTATGTCCAAAAAGAATCCAAAAAGGAAGGAGTGCAACATGCAATAGCTGAGGTTGCTCAAAAGAAGATGGTGCAACACAAGAACTCATTATCAAACACCAATACCAATGTGTCTGAAGAGCTGAAAGCTCTCTCCCAGAATCAGACACAGCTGGTAATGATGGTTCAACATCTGTTGGAAGAGTTAACCAACTTGATGGCCCTGTGTTGAAACCCCAGAAAAGGAGATCCAAGCCAAAGGATTTCTCTTCTACACCATCTCCTTCACCTCAAGCTATTGTGTCCAATAAACCTGTTAGTTTACCATCTGTTGATGAGACCAGGCCCAAAACCAAAAAGGTTTGGGTCTCCAAAACTAACTGATTGTTTATTTATGCAGGTTTCTTCAACATGCCAAAGTAGCATCTGGTATGTAGACAGTGGGGGATCTATGCATATGACTGGGAACAACTCACTTCTTAATGACTACTCTCCAGGAAGGAAGGGATTTGTTTCCTTTGGCAATGATGCAAGAGGTTCATCATCGGGAAGGGTTTTGTTTCCAATGGGGAAATAAAGTTTGATGATGTCAACCATGTGGAAAATCTCAAGTATAACCTCTTGAGTGTCAGTCAATTGTGTGACAAAGGCCATGGTGCCCTTTTCACAAGCCAGAACTGCAGGATTCTGTCATCCAAAGTTCTGAGTTTGATTGACAAGGTATTGGATGCTCACACTCTCCTGAAGGCCAACAGGACAGGAAGAGTGTATGCCTTAGATCTTTCCAAGAAAATTGATCTCAAAGGCCATCCTTGCCTATTTTCCAAGGCCTCTCCTCATGAATCTAATCTATGGCATAGAAGGATGGGACATGTTAACTTCAAGAACATGAATCAACTGATACACCATAGTTTAGTAAGGGGACTGCCTATGAAGGAGTTCAAGTGTGAAAACAACTGCACTGCTTGTTTGAAAGGAAAACAGCACAACGTTTCATTTCCACCTATTGAAGAACCAAAGTCCACTGCCTGCTTACAACTTCTTCACATGGATCTCTTGGTCCTGTGAGAGTGATGAGCATGGCACAGAAGAAATACTGTCTGGTAATTGTGGATGATTACTCCAGATTTGTATGGACTTTCTTTCTACATTCAAAGGATGAAGCTGCACAGAAGATCATAAACTTTGTGTTGTATGCTGAGAAGCAGTATTCCCTCTCAGTCAAGTGTATTAGAAGTGACAATGGAACAGAATTCAGGAACAATACACTTGATGAGTTCTACCTTTCCAAGGGAATAAAGAGACAGTTTAGTATTCCAAGAACTCCTGAACAGAATGGAGTTGTGGAGAGAAAGAACAGGACCCTCATTGAAGCTGCAAGGTCTATGTTGGCTGATTCTGGACTGCCATTGACCTTTTGGGCTGAAGCTGTCAACACAGCATGCTATGTGCAGAATAGAGTGCTAACAAATCAGAGGTTGATGAAGACTCCATATGAAGTTCTACATCATTTGGCCCCTCTCATTTCATTCTTTAGAGCATTTGGGTGTCCCTGTTTCATTCTCAACACAAAGGATCAGCTCCAGAAATTTGATCCTAAGGTGGATGCAGGGTACTTTGTTGGTTATTCATCAACTTGCAAGGCATACAGAGTCTTCAACTGCAGACAAGATGGTTGAAGAGACTCTAACATGTCAAGTTCAATGAATCTCCAAAGGACAAGATTCCACAAAGCCCTGTGGAGCTCTTTGATTTGGACATACTGCAATATGTTCCTTATCAATCTCCTGCTGTTGCTCCTGTCAACAGTTCACCACCTAGTGTTACTACTGAAGATGATGATGATAGTAGTAATCACCTCTTCAGGTTTAGTGATCAACTGCCTGAGTCCTCTAAACCTGATGCTCCTGTAGCTCCAGCAGCACCATCCACAACAAATGCTGATGAGATTTCTACATCCTCAACTTCATTTGAGTTGCCACCATCTTCATGGTTTCAAGAATCTGCATCAACATCTGCTGCTGCTGAAGATCCTACTAACACTTGCACAGATTTGATTGTTTATCAAGAGCTAAAAAATCACCCAATGTCTCAAATCCTTGGTGATATCAATGCTGGTGTTTCAACCAGAAGCCAGTTGTCTAATTTGCTTCTATGCTCTCTTCATCAGTCAGCTAGAGTCGAAGAACTATCATGTAGCTTTGAGAGACAATGGATGGGTTGAAGCCATGCAGCTTGAGCTTCTTCAGTTCAAGAAACAGCAAGTGTGGGAGCTTGTTCCTCTACCCCCAGGTAAGTGTGCAATAGGCACTAAATGGGTGTTTAGGAATAAAACTGATGAAAATGGGCTAATTGTTAAGAACAAGGCCAGACTGGTTGTGCAGGGGTTTGCACAAGAAGAAGGTATTGATTATGATGAAACCTTTGCCCCTGTAGCCAGACTGGAGGCAATTAGATTTTTTTAGCCTATGCTGCACTCCACAATCTTAAAGTTTTTCAAATGGATGTCAAAAGTGCTTTTCTATATGGTACAATAAAAGAAGAAGTTTATGTGTGTCAACCACCAGGCTTTGAGGATAATAAGCACCCAGAATGGGTATATAAGCTTGATAAAGCTCTTTATGGGTTGAAACAAGCACCTAGAGCCTGGTATGAGACCTTATCAAACTTTCTTCTACAGAATAATTTCACTAGAGGCTCCATAGATAAAACTTTATTTATTAAGAAGGTGGATCAGCATAAGCTACTTGTTCAAATTTATGTTGATGATATTATATTTGCATCCTCTGATCCCCAATTGTGTGAGGATTTCCAAACCTTAATGCAACAGAAGTTTGAAATGAGTGCAATGGGAGAATTACAGTTCTTTCTAGGTTTGCAAATCAAACAAAAAGCTGATGGATTTTCATTCATCAGTCTAAATACACAAAAGATCTTTTGAATAAGTTTGATTTACAAAACTGTAACCCTGTTCTACTCCCATGTGCAACACCACACAATTGGATGTTGATCAGAAGGTAAAGGTGTTGATGAAACCCTTTACAGATGTATGATGGTTCCTTGATGTATTTAACAGCTTCTAGACCAGATATTATGTTTGCAACATGTGTTTGTGCTAGATTTCAGGCGCACCTAAGGAGTCTCATCTGATTGCAGTCAAGAGGATCTTTAGATGTCTGCAAGGTACACAATCTCTAGGCTTATGGTATTCCACTGGACATTCTTGCAATAGTGTGCTTTCTCTGATAGTGACTATGCAGGGTGTAAGTTGACCAGGAAATCAACTTTTGGTGGATGCCAATTCTAGGCAACTGTTTGATTTCTTGGCAGAGTAAGAAACAAACATCTGTTGCTACATCCACTGCTGAAGCCGAGTACATTGCTGCTGCAAGTTGTACATCCCAAATACTCTGGCTTCAGAATCAACTTTTGGATTATGGCATTATAGAGACTAAGACTCCATTATTAATGGATAGTGCTTCAGCTCTTGTATTGTCAAAAATCCTGTCCAGCACTCTAGGACCAAACATATAGAAATTAGACATCATTTTATAAGAGATTGTTTTGAAAAGGGTCTAATTAATCCTATGTTTGTGCCTAGTGCTGATGAGCTTGCAGACATTTTTACTAAGCCTTGGATAGTTCAACTTTCCACAACTGGTGTTAAGGCTTGGTATGCTGCAGCTAGATAAGTGACAACTACTGATGATCTCAGTAATTATGATGATCATTGGTAACCATGTCACATATAAGTACTGATGAGTTATTTTACCCTCAGTAGTTTTTATAACTACTGAAGGCTAAATGCTTTAAGTACTGTACTTTATCTGTTCTAAACTACTGATGTAGTTACAACTACTGAAATCAGTAGAAACAGATAAGTACTGATGTCCTATGAAACAACTAAAAACAGCAAAAAGGCTGATGAGTAAGTGTTGAGGACAGTATGAAACAGCAGAAAGGCTATGAATTGACGACAACTACTGATGAGTACTCTCTCTTCAGTAGTTCACAAACTGCTGTTTCTTTATAAACAACTGAAGCAATACCATGTCTTCAGTAGTTTCACAACTACTGATGACTAACACCAAGTCTTCAGTTGTTTACAACAACTGATGGCAAAACCACGGTCTTCAGTAGTTTCACAACTACTGATGCTTATACCAAGTCCTCAGTTGTTTCAACATCTGAAGTCCAACTTGTCTTCAGTAGTTTTTAAAACTACTGATGCCTAAATCAGAGACTTCAGTTGTTTCAACGTCTGATAGTAAACACCAAGTCTTCAGTTGTTTTATAACTGCTGACCACACCAATACCATCAGTCGTTTCAAACTCTGAAAGTTAATACCACGTCATCAGTAGTTTCAATACTGATGACTAACACCAAAACTTCAGTCGTTTCATAACCCGTACCCTATATATACCTGATCCCTCTTTCAGAGTTTTTCATTCCTTCACGACCTAAAATTTCAAAAGCTCTGAAAACTTTTCACCTTCATTAATGGCGACCATGCAACTCAAGCCTCGACACAACTGTGTCGCGTACCTCACAAAATCGCCCTTCTGGACCAATTTGATAATGCTATAGATCTTATGGTCCAATCCCCACTGAAAACGGCTTTCCTCTTAAATCCAATCATTTATGCCGATTCGCTACGTCAGTTCTGGACGAATGCGACCATTAATGGAGAATCTATCCATTCGTCTATCAACTCTCATAAGGTGGTCATCTCTACTGCTACCATCCGCTAGATATTACTGTTAGATGATGCTGCCTACCCTGTTGGATATCCTAAGCGCCAACTTGATCTTTCATTTGGACAACATGGATATCAGGGTGATCTTAGTGCTTCAACAATCCTGAAGAAACATTTTCCAGATGCTGAACAATTATTATTTCATATGGTAAATGTTTGCCTGGCCCCGAAGACTTCCTCTTGGGATCAACTGTCTTCAAGGTGGCAACAGGTACTGTTCTCTATCCTTGAACAAGAACCACTAAACTTTTCTGAAATAATTTTTCTTGAATCAAGGATATGGCCACAAAACCACTTTCTAACCGTTGGATACTATATCCTCAGTTTATAATGGCCATAATAGAGAATCAGCTTTCTGCTGAGGGACTAGTTAGTCTGGGAGTCCCTGCTTTGGTTGTATTGCCGGAGGTATACTCCCGACACAACACTGACCAAACTCTCAAACAGGCTGCCAAGCTTGCAAACCCACGCAGCTGGAACCCACAGCCTCCACCTCCACATCCAAAGTCCCCTCCAAACCACAAAGAAGAAGCCTAAGAAAGCTACTCAGGGAATTGAGTCCCCTGTGGATGCTCCTGATGCACCAACGCAGGTTATCTCTGCTGGAAATAACCCCCCAGTAGAGACTATGACTCCACCAGCTGAAGCCGCTCAGGTTGCCTCTCAAAAGGAACCTGAAGCAACCACTCAAAGGGAAGCCACACTGCTGGGATCCTCCTCACTTGAGGGGATTACCATTGAAGAGCACCACTTGTCCCGGGTGCACACTGCTTCCACACCCTCTCCTGATGCAACCGCCCCTCAAAGCCCTACTATCATTGTTGCAAAAGTGCTGACGCAGTTGCATTCCTCACCCCCCACCCAGACACCAATTACTACTGGGATAACCTCACACACCTGAGGGGGAGGATCACAATGCTTCTGTCAACCCACAGCACAGGGGTTATCATGTTCCATCTTCTAGTGTAGATACGGAGGTGCGAACTTCTGGTGAGGCTGCCACTGTCTCTGAATCAGCAAATGACCAGGTGCAGTTGGTAACATCTCTAAGACCTCACCAGCGGCAACAGCTGATGAAGGACATAGTCCTGAGGCTGGAAGTCCCCAGAACCAAGAACAAGGGGCACATGCTATCATTGATCTACACTCAAGGCATGTTCATCCTGACTCTGTCAGGAGGTCAGGTGATTCAGTATCAACTGATGATGACCTGAGCTTCTTCTATGATGTAGTTGCTCAAAACACCATTCTAGAGGATGAGGTTAGCAGACTCAAAGAGTTGCTGGCCAAGATGTCTCAGGATGCAAGTCCATCTGCCACCACAATACACCCACAGATGGCACCTTCTTCTGAAGGTCCCCTACACACTGAACCAATATATACTTCCAAGCCACCAGCCTCTGCTTTCGGCACTGATTCTCAGGAACAGAACCATCCTGATCAATCAGTTGCTACCCTTCAAAATCTCTACCTCTCATCACTCCCATGATCACAGATATAGTGATCAAAGCCCTTGATGAGAGGCTTCCTACCATAATACAACCCTTGGTGGAGGAGTTGGTGACTAAATCCCTTTCTACTGCTCAAACCCTTGCACCCAATGCAACCAAAAAGGGGGAGAGTCAGTTAGTTAAAGGAAAAAGGAGAGGATGATAGATGGGGAGAAGGCGAAAGAATCTGGGTTGTAAATGAGAAGGAGAAGGAGAGTGTGAAGGGAGCTGAAGTGAATGAAAGTCAAAAAGACTTTCATGTCACATATCAAAAGAGAAAAGGAGAGTCTGAGAAGGAGAAGGAGCTGAAGGATATGGTGAAAGAAGCTGACGCCAACCATAACCGTTCAATGGATAAAATCATTGAGCAGTTGTATAGGCAGGGTTTTGACATCAAACAACTAGACTCCGAGATCAGAAGGATGGAAACAGAGGAGATCAATTCAAGATGGGCTAGCTATGATGCCTTAGAAAGAGAAAGGCTGGAGATAATGATCAGATTTATAGCTAAATACTTGGGAAGATCTCTAATGGAAATAAGGGCCTGGACCAGGGACAACATCTTGGCAATAACCACCAAGATTTGTTCGTCTGAAGAATACTCCAAAGGTTTAGTGATTGAGGTATTGAATGAAGCTGGGGTTGGAATCGAAAAGAACTGACAAAATTTACCAAAGCCTCCCTTACAGCCAAAATGCTAAAACAGTCTGAAAAGCCTCAATCCTCAAAATCACTATCTCCACAACCCACTAAAACAACCCCTTTACCCTCTAAACCAACCATCCAACCCACAAAACCAAATCCTTTACCCCAAAACCACTGCCAGTGATGTACCTAGCAAAAGAAAAGAAAGGTACTGAGGCCTGATGAAGATGAAGAGGAGGATGAAGACAGACTGCCACTCTCTGCAGTCATTACTTTGCCTAAGGCTAAACCAATGTCCATCACTCCTGCTTCTCAAATGCATGATGTAATGATAAAGATTGAAGAGGAACAGATGCAAAAACATGATGAGGAAATGCTGAAAAGCATTGACAAAGCATATGCCACATCCTCTTCAATGATCAGCATGAAGAAAGAAGTATTAAGATTGTACACCCTTGCTAATACCTTTCAATACCAAAGGGAAAGAGTAAGGATATGGCCTGATCCTAGGGTGGCACAGGATTGTCAAGAAAGAAATTCCTTCAAGATACAAGGGCCAAGTGAAGAGAGTTGTCGACGAAGACATCACTGTGGTTCTTGTAGTGTCCCCTTGGGAAATGTTGAAGAGTTCAAGAAAGCCTATGAAGCCAAACAACCACCTCAAAAGATGTTAGAGAACAAAATTATAAAGAAGGGATTGGTTTACAAAAGACTTGAAAACTTCAAACAAGAAGAGCTCAACCTGCTCTTAGAAGGGACTCATCCAGATGAGTTTGCTTACAGACAAATAACCACGGTTGAGCTCAAAAATGGAAAACAGGCCAAGTACATATCTGAAGTGTATGGCCGAGAAGGATTATTTGATGGTGTGCCCGAGGTGCTGACAATGGATGAGCAAATCATGTTTTTAAGGGCTTACACCAGGGAATCATATAGGCTGATACACGGGAAGTAGATCTCATGGTTGGGCAACAGCTTGGTGTCCAGTCCCCAATACAGAGCTCCCAACCATATCATGCCAAACAGATCATCAGAGACTTCTTCCCAGGCCGGTGCTGAAAAAGGGTCACTTCTCATCTGATCAAGAGGATAAAAAGACCAATCTATCTGCCAAAATAAGTGGGACTCGTCAATAACTTAGAGGTTTTGGCTGCATTGGTTCAGGGGGAGTTTGTTGGACCAAAAGAACCAATGAGCCTGATCAGAGAAACCTCTAAGTCCCACAAGACATCACAACAGCTGAAGAAGACCTGATCAGCTGTTCTACAAAGTCTGAAGAATACAACTGCTGAAGTACATCTGAAGTACTGAAGACAAAGACTGAGACAACAGCTGAAGATCTAAAGTCTGAAGACTTCAACAAGTACTGAAGACAAAGACTGAAGATCAACAGCTGAAAGACAAAGTCTGATGTTCAAGTACTGAAGACATCAGCTGATGTTAACAGCTGATGACAACAGCTGAAGAGGGCTTCTTCAGTTGTTGTGATGGTTTTTCTTCTTCAGTAGTTTTCTTTTCTTTTCAGTAGTTTATTTACTTTTCTTTTCAGTACTTGTAAACAACTGAAGAGGTTGTTCTTCAGTTGTTGTAGTGTCAGTAGTTTTATGTTTTTCAGTAGTTGTAAATAAGATGTTTAACACTTAGGAACATGTTGTAAGAAGATGTCATTGTTGACATCTTTAGTAGTTGTTGAACATCAGTAGTTATCAAACGGTTACATGTCACTTTCAAGTGACATCAGCCTACGTCACTCTATCCTTTATAAGGAAGATGACTCACCTGTAATCGTGCCTTTGAGGCCGACAATCTTAATGCAATATTCTTTTGTCGGATATTTCTCTCTCTATAACAAAATTCTCTTATCGTTTTATATCGAATATTCTTGTTTGAATTTGTCTAATTCTGAGCTATTCCGCTGCTATATCTGTTCAATTGATTAAACCAAGGGCTGAGATCCTAACACTGAGTCACTGTCATCGTGATGCCACTTCTTGCGTGAAGGCGCCATGTAATCCTCATTGGCCAGATGGCCAAAGTGTCTCCTAACCAGGGGCTTCACCTGCTTCCTCCGGTACACCTTTATCCTTCCTAGGGTGGTGTCATCCATCACGTCTAAAATCACTGCATCATCCTTCACCTTATTTAGTAAGGAAGCTTCTTGTCTATGATCATATGCAGGAACCTTGATACATATAGAAGCCTTCCTTGCCTTTGGCCTCGATGTTCTCTATCAAGTGCGAGAAGAGCATGCGTGTGAAACTGAAAGGTGGTTCAGTACCAGTGCAACGTATGCATTCTGGATTTGGTCAGACATCTCATCGAATCCTCCATGTCTAGAGGCTATGCACTTAAGGATCACATATGCTAGATACTTGAACTGGGGGCACATGTTGCTCTTGTTTAGTATGACAACATTGATGTTACCCACGTACTTGATCCTCAGAAAACATCCACGGACACTTAGGGGATGTAGCTTGGTTGTCTTCTTCACTAATCTTAATCTCTTGTCTGAATATAGAGCGCCAGATACAGTGGGGCACAACCAACCGGTCAACTATAGCATTTCCCAGAAAGCCTGCTGAATCGATCAGTATGGTGTGCATGGAGTAGAAATGGCCTTGTAGATCCTCGATCTATGCAGGAAGGCTATAATCTCGGTGAACTCAGAAGCATTCGAGATGTAGCATCTACATGAGGACAGATTTTGTGCTTGGTTCTCATTGTCCATCTCTTAGCCATATTGCTGCAACACAAGAAACATATACATTAGATTTGTTCATAAGAGATAACAGTTGAATTTTAGCTGATTTTGATCAACTGGTTCAATCGTGCAATTGAACCATATGACTGAGTTCAATCGTATGATTGAGCCTGCGACTGAACTTAGTCATATGCTATGCCATGCGGTTGAGTCAGTCGTGCGACTGAGTCACCGATTGATTTACTCATGCGATTGAATCATGCGCTTGGCTCAATCATGCGACTGAGGTTCATATGTGTGACCATTCGCATCTTGCTCTATTCGACTCTATAGATTTGAATGTTTGTGAAAACGTTACATTAGACTTCGTGTTTAGATTCATTAGGTTCGCAGGGACTCGAAATAACATTTAGTGTCATTTAATTCAACGTTTGTATTTAAGTGGTCTATTCTAGGGTATTGTCCCGGTTCTTGATTTTAAACATTTTCGGTCATTATGGGTTCGATTAAATCATTCATTTGATCAGATTTCAGTTTCAAAGTACCTGAAGATGAATAGGAAATCGGTTAGTATCACCATAGGAGAAGAATCACAATAATAGAAAATATTGGTTGCGTGTATGGGTAATAGGCGGCTTTTTGAGAGTTATTGAAAGGTGGTAGGATATACGACCGACTGACCCCTATTTATACTGTAAAAATTTCAGTCGTGCGACTGGGGTTCAGTCGTGTGACTGACTCAGACTCCTTCATCCAGTCGTACGATTGGTTCATTCTTGTGATCCAATCACATAGTTGACCCATATTCATGGTCCAATCATGTGATTTCCTCATACTTATGGTTCAAGACTGCGATTGGCTCATACTTATGAGTTCGACTTCATACATTTCCAAACACTCAATATTTAACTTTTGATATATAACATTATGACCAATAATCATCTTAGACTTGACCCCTTTAATTGATAGCCGATTGGTCACCTCAGACGTGACCATTTTAATTTGTAATTCGCAGAGTTCATCTAGTTATAGAGTCCGACATCGACGCAAAGAACATAACGAAAACATAACACAACTTGAATTAAAGCAAAACAAGACATATTTCTTTTTGTTTTTGGTTTGAGGTGGATTAAGACCTTTTAGAAATCATCTAACCGATGTTTCCTCCTGAGCAGAACAACTTCAAATTTATATTTATTATTTCTGGAAAGATTCATATGGAATCATACAGGTATATCATAATCATTTGGGACCTTTTCATATGTACTTGGATACTAGATTCTTATTTGTCTGAGAGTAAATAACACTTGCAGGAAATCATACTAGAGTTGTAAGACGCACACAATGATTTTGAGTGTCGAGAGTTGCAGCTACGATGATTGTCAGTATATTTATCCACTTAAATCCATACACAGATTTTTGGCTCACATTGGTGATGGGTTAGATTTTTATTATTTCAACAAGCATTTATGAATCCCACACGTATATTGTAATAAGGAGATTTTTGAGCGGTCTATGCGTATTTAACAAGAAGAAACTATTCTAATAGCTTTCAAAGAGATGTCAAGCCTTAGGTTAGTGCCATCGCACAACAGAGAGGCGCAAACAACAATGAATTCTAGAATATTTAGGTTATGCTTATCCTCAGGTCAGTGCCATCGCACAATAGAGAGGCACACAACCTATCTTCTTGTTAGAGCGTTTTTTTTCTTTTGCACATAACACACCAACAACATTAGTCATTAGCTTGATTTCACTTAACTGTTTTTCCATGTGCTTTGCTCATTTTTATGGTCATCCGCACACATTTATGGCGTTTATTTTGCTCGTCACCTTATTGGAAATGCGTTGGTTGTGTTAACCATGGATAAGATGAAAACTCACAGCAAGTTGAACAGATTTGTTTAAATTTGATTCACCAATAAGGTCTACTCATCTGTTGTGTTGAATTTACCCACACATCATATAATAAACTAGCAACCTCTAGGCCTACTTTCTCTATGTTACCTAGTAGCAGACTAGTTTACTATCATTTTTCCTTTATTTTGTTTAGACTTCTTAGACTTGTAACTTGAATATAGCATTTTGATCATTTAAATCCTTTTGATGTCCCAAACAATTTGATCCCTGTGTACTATCATTTTCCATAATTTTTGAATCAATATCACAGATTTGATTCTTTGCTTTTAGCTTATTTGCCCGCCCTTCTTTTTTTATGTAATTAAATACTGAAACTAATTAAATACTGAAACTAAACTACTCTCCCCCTAAAATTCTAAAACCGAAAATGTTTTTGTGTTTTGGATTTTGAAAGATAGGAAAATGAAATTAAAAAATAAGAAAAATTTGTCGGACTAAGAACTCGATTCTTCTGGAATCACAACACTTTTCTTACTCATGCCATTGACCTCCAAAACATATAAAAACCAAGATTTGTGAAAAGCTTTTGTGTAGAGGTCAGTGCGTTGAAAATCCGTATTAATTGTAACAACATCGATTAATTGCTTTTCAAAATAGTCACGTATAAAGTGATATTTAATACTGGTGTGTTTAGTTTTTGGGTGTTGGACCGGACTTTTAGTGACAGCTATTCCAGCAGAATTATCAAAAACGATAGAGGTGTTAGAAAATTTCAAACCATAGTCCCGCATTTGCTATTGAATCCAAATGATTTGTGAACAACAACTTGCAACAACAACATATTCAGCTTCACGTGTTGACAAAGCAAAAGATGTCTGCTTCTTACACTGCCAGGTGACTAAGCGTCTTCCAAAGAACTGACATCCCACTGATTTTGACTTGTAATTCATCTTGGAACCACCATAGCCCGAGTCACTACACGCTGTATCCCCCAATTCATCATCATGAGGATACCACAACCCGAGTGTTAGAGTACCCTTCAGATAACAAAAGATCCTCTTTACCCCAACTAGATGATTCACTTTTGGTTTAGCCTGATATCTAGAACAGAGACACGTTGCATACATAATATGAGGACGAGAGACTGTGAGGTACATCACAGATCCGATCATTCCTCGGTACATAGTGGCATCTACCACATCACCATTTTCGTTAGGTGGCACATCGTGGTTTGTGGCAAGTGGAGTCCCAACAACTGTTGCATTCTCCATGTCGAATCGACTAAGGATATCTCCTACATATTTGGACTGATGTAAGAAGATTCCATTTGGTGTCTAATCCACCTATAACCCAAGAAAGAACTTCATCTCTCCCATGGAACCAAAAATTATATCATCCACATATATCTATACCAGTAGTAAATCACCATCTTTCTCTTTGATGAACAACGTGCAGTCAATCACCCCTCTACGAAAACTATGTTTCAGCACATGAGTAGAGAGTTTCTCATACCAGGCTCGAGGGGCTTAATGAAGCCCGTAAGGAGCCTTATCCAGTTTATAAACTCTATCCTGATGATAAGGATCCTCAAATCCTTCAGGTTGACTGACGTACACCGTTTCACGGATTTCACCATGAAGGAATGCAATTTTCACATCCAATTGATAAACTTTGATCTTCATATAGGATGCATAGGCTAAGAATATACTAATAGCTTCCATCCTTGCCACAGGTGTAAACACTTCATTGTAGTCAATGCCTTCGACTTGTCTAAACCCCTGAACGACAAGCCGAGCCTTTTTTTCTGATTATAACCTCTTGGTCATTATTCTTACACCTAAGAACACATTTAGTGCCAATCACCTTTGCACCTTTTGGTCTGTCCACAGGAGTCCATACTCCTAACTTCTTAAACTGAAGGAGTTCTTCTTACATAGCACTAACCCATGCCTCATCATTTAAAGCTTGACTTACATATTTTGGCTCAAATTAAGACATAAAACATTGATAAGCACCATCATGTAGATATTATTTTTCCATGACTGTGGCATAACAGCTGAGTATAGTTGATTTCATGTTTGAACTCCTGATAGAATATCCCCGATGATGTTGTCCAGGGGATGATACATATTAACACAAGTTTCGAGAGTGGTGGAATAGCTACCTCATTATCCAGATTTTGAATACCAGGTTCAGTTTCTGTGGCTGTTGGAGTATGGGGTTCAGAACTTCCAATGGGATCAAGATCACATGCTTGTGTACTTTTAGTAGTGGGAACCTGTTCCTCCTGGTCCATATTTGCAATCTCAACTGCTTCATCATCAAAGGAAGACTCACTTACCTAAACCTCTCCCCCTGAAGGGCTAGAAGTATCGTCTAATGGAACTGATGATGTCGAGACTAGTGTAGGAGTATTCAGAACATCATACATCATTTGAGCATATAACTCATCATAATGATAATATAGTAAATGATTTACAACTCTGCACTGAAGCAAATCATGTTTTAAAACAAAATGAGTGCAGATTCAAAGAAAAGATAGAACTTTTAGGAAAACAACTAAGGGAAACTGAGGTTGTTGCCTTAAATCAATCAAATGACATCAAGTTCTATTTAAATTCTTTAGAGAAAACTAAAAAGGAAAAAGCAGTTTTGCAAGTAGAAGTTGAATCATTAAAACAAAAACTGCATAGTTTGGTAAGTTCTTCTCACATAGTTCAGAACCTAGTGAAAGAACGAAATGACGGGGAAGGTCTGGGTTATATGGTAGTACCACCACCACATGCTATCCTTTTGAACACTAAATGTAGACCAATTAATAATAACCCTGTAAAAGATAATGTGTTGTCTACTCCTCTTGTCAGTGATCCAGATTCTACAGGTAAACATGTGAAATCTGACACTAAATAGAAGCATTCTACTTTGGGATCAAAAGATAAGATACACGTTGAGGATTTGGGTGATAAAATTGAAAAGGTTAAATTAGGGTCAGGTTCACAAACATGTATTTTAGAACCTTAAATTTTTTAATCAAATGAACCTTAAACGTGTTAATCATAAAAATCCTAATAAAATGAAAATGAAAGATGTTCAAAATTTTAAAACAATTAAGTTTGTTAAAGAAGGTGAAAAATCTAAACACGAAGAGAAACAACCCAACCAGACATATCTCAAACCCCGAACAAACTCAACCTCACATCAAAACTTTCCTCAAACTGTTGAGGGAGATCCTACTACAGTTGTGGAAAACGAGGACATATCCCTCCAAATAAGATTTAGATGTTGTAGAATATTCAACAAAGAAACCATCATAGGCCTTTTATAAAAATTTTCCAAGTTATTCTTTTATGTTCAAAACAGATACATGACACCCAAAAGTTCTAAGATATCCTATATAGGGTTTTCTTTTAAATAAAAGTTCATAAGGTGTTTTCTTATGTTCTTTAACAATCAATGTTCTATTTTGAACATTGCATGTTGTATTCACTACCTCAGCCCAAAAGGTGATAGGCAGTTGTGAATCAGCTAGCATTGTTCTGGCTGCTTCAATAAGTCTTCTGTTTCTTCTTTCAGCCACTCCATTTTGCTGTGGAGTTCTTGGTGCACTGAATTTCCTTGCAATACCCTTATTTCTACACAAGAAGTCCAAGTCAGAATTACCAAATTTAGTTTTATTGTCACTCCTAAAAATTTAACTTTTAAATCAAGTTGATTCTCAATCTTGGTGACAAAGTCCATTAATGTTTCTGATGTTTCATTCTTTTGTTTTAAGTAAAAGACCCAAGTGAATCTAGTGAAATCATCCACTATCACGAGAAAATATTCTCTTTCTAATGCTCATCACATTAGTTGGACCAAACAGATCCATGTGAAGCAATTTGAGTGGTGTAGTGTTTGTATTGATAGTTTTGGATTTATGTGACACTCTGTTTTGTTTTCCTTTATAACAAGAAGAACAATGATTTGAACAATAAAACTTTTTCTTTGGTAATCCAATGACTAAGTCTTTTTCACCAATTTGTTCATGTTCATCATGTTAGAATGGACAAGCCTTCTATGCCACAATTAAGAATGATCTTCTGAAGACTTAGATAAGAGGCATGTCTCATGTGTTGTGATAGAGGTGTTGTTCATATCCAAAACATACGTGTTTCCTTTTCTGGATGCTTTAAGAAGGGCCCAATCTTCTGGAATAGAAAAACCCGGCTTAAGAATGTAGCAGTTAGTGTTATCAAATAATGTGGTATAATTCTGATCATAAATTTGAGACACACTCATTAAATTACATTGTAAGTTTTCACAATAGTTTACTTTCTCAAATTTGAGCGCACCATTAGTTACCATTCCTTCACCACTAATTTAACCTCCCTTCTTATCCCTACCAAATGCAACATATGAAGCATTTTATGTTTGAAGTCATGGAGAAGTGAACAGTTTCCTGTCATATGCCTGGAACAATCACTGTTAACATAATACTTGTTGTCAGTTCTCCAAGATTGTTCCCGCACATAGAAAGAAAGCAGTCAGAATTGACAACCCAAGCCTTAATGATCTTGGGTTTGCCAACAATATCTATAATTGTTACTCCTTTATTAATAAGTCTTGTAGTTTAAGTTTTAGTTTTGTTTGATTCATTTTGAGTTATTGCAGGTGAGGATGATTCTGTGGAAAGTGATGTTGATGAACTATGTCCTGGTTTCTCAATCTCTTCATTATTCACTTTAATGTTGTTGAATTGATGCCTTGATTTTGATGATGATTCTTGTTTGTTGAAAGTATCAATATATTGTGAATCAATTGCAATACATATCTTCTGATTCTTTGTCAAAATTAGTTACTATCTTCTTATTTTTCAACTTATGAGACTTAGCATCCTTTTTCAGTTTTGAAGTTAATTTGTTTGTTGTTGTTGGACCAAAAGAACCAATGAGCCGGATCAGAAAAACCTTAAGTCCCATAGACGTCACAACAAAGTCTGAAGACACAAGTGCTGAAGACAAAGTCTAAAGACAAGTGCTGAAGACAAAGTCTGAAGACACAAGTGCTGAAGACAAAGTCTGAAGACACAAGTGCTGAAGACAAAGTCTGAAGACACAAGTGCTGAAGACAAAGTCTGAAGACACAAGTGCTAAAGACAAAGTCTGAAGACACAAGTGCTGAAGACAAAGTCTGAAGACACAAGTGCTGAAGACAAAGTCTGAAGACACAAGTGCTGAAGACAAAGTCTCAAGACAAGTGCTGAAGACCAAGTATCAGTCGATGTCATAATAGCTGAAGAGGTCTTCTTCAGTAGTTGTGTTGGTTTTCTTTCAGTAGTTTTATGTTTTTCTTTTCAGTAGTTTTGTAAAGCGACTAAAGAGCTTGTTCTTCAGTCGTTGTAGTTTCAGTAGTTTCGTATCAGTAGTTTTATGTTTTATACTTGGCACTCTGATATGTTCTCAGTAGTTGTGAACATTTCTGTAGTTTGTTAAGTTTTAGTTATTTTTGTAACAAATCTGCCAGATGTCACTATCCCGTGATTTCAGCAGTGATTGCACTCTATATAAGGAGTGTCAACCCAATTGTAATCGGTGAATGATTGAGCAGAAACATTTGATATTATTGAAACATTCCTTTTCACAGAAATCTATTCTCTCTTTACAACCGTGTTTGTTCTTAATGCTTACGAATATCAAATTCTTGGTATAATTTGTCTAATTCTTGTTCTTATTCCGCTGCGTTACACTCTAATCCATCAAACTTGAGATCACTGATCCTGTCAAGAGCAGAGAACACTCTCGGATTGAAGAAGAAGAGGAAGAAGGAAAATGAATTCAAGGTAAGAATTCAAGGTTTTTAAGTTTTTATGTGGGGTTTTATCCCAGTTATGTGTTTGTATGCTTATGGGTTGTGTTTTTGCTAGGGTGTGTATGTTTTTGGATGTTGTTTCTAGGTGTTTTGAACTCTTTGCAAGTGGGTTAAAAGGAAGAACACCCAAGTTGCACCAGGTGAGTTCTAGACCCTGGTTTTTACATGTTTTAAACTACCTTTGGTGCTGGAAAC
The DNA here is from genome assembly GCA_025506515.1 of Flaveria trinervia. NCBI lineage: Eukaryota > Viridiplantae > Streptophyta > Magnoliopsida > Asterales > Asteraceae > Flaveria > Flaveria trinervia. The sequence goes on from CM046455.1 coordinate 37,126,352, forward strand.
GTATTAAAATGATTTTACAAGTTTATGTGTGAATACCCGTATGTATTGTGTATGTTGGATGTTGGTTCTTGAATGTTTATAGGTTTCACATGTTTAGAATAGCCACATTATGCTTAGAACCAATGGGTCTGAAGATTAGGATTGAAAATATCCTAGAAACATGTTTTACAGAATGCTCATGTGTCTAGGTGAGTGTTCAGACGCCTGAAATTGCCTTAGAAGGAATTGAATGTAAGCCATGCACCTGAACAGTAGTTCATGCGCCCAAAATTTGCCTTAGAAAAGTCTAAGTATAGCCCATGCGCCTGAACAGTGGCTAATGTGCCTAGAAATGTTAGTCGAATGACTAAGTGCAGGGCCAAGCGCCCCAATAGTGCTCATGCACCTCAATGGCCCATGCGCCCAAGTGGCTCATACGCCTGAATAGAACCCATGTGCCCAAAACTGGTCTGGATTTGACTAAGTGTTTCCCCATGCGCCTACATAGTGCTCATGCACCTGAAAGTGGCCCATGCGCCTAAGTGTTCCCCATGCGCCTGAATAGTGTCCATGCGCCTGAATAGTGCCCATGCACCTAGGACTTAGAATATTTTTGATTTTTGGGGAAAATGTGTAAAGTAGGCTTTGACTTGGGAAATTCCCGGGGGACTATATAAGTTGACTTTTGGGGGCATAGATGGTATGAGGGGCATGTTGTGCATTGTGATTGATGCTTATGTTGATGATGATGATGATGATGATGTTGCATGGTTATGCATGATGCATTTTATGTATAAATGATGCCTTGTACGATGATGTATGAATGATATGTTATGTTATGTTCCTATAATGATGAGTGTTTATCTTTCCATGGCTTTACGTGTTATGTTAATGAATGAACCGAAAGTATTATGTAACGTAAAGTGAAAGATAATGAAAGAGGAACATGATGAATGAATGCATGCATTAACGAATGAATGAATGTAAAAAGTCTTGCAAGCAAATTTGTGGTGGTCCACACCTAATGAAGGGTGTTAGCTCAACTATGTGCGGGTTAGCTACCCCAGAAGGATGCACACTGGGGTCCAATCCTTGTGATTGACCATATGTATGGGATCCTTGCCAAACCACGGGTTACGAGGTGGTGGACATGGTTCCAAACCATGGGTTACGAGGGGAAGGCCTAGGGTCGAAAAGGTGGTTCATGAAGAACCAGAGACCCCTCATCCGGAGGGCGGAGATGAGAGTTCTAACCTAAGAGCCTTAGTGAAAGAGGCGGTTGTGGAAGAAGTGCACCAAGTCATGCAGATGATCGTACCGTCTGTGGTGACCGAAGTGATAAAGGCAGTTAGAGAGTGAGAGAGAAAAAAAAGGAGTGGACCTACGGGCGAAAGAAGACAGCTCGAGACTGAGATGGTTTTGTCCGATGATGAGGACGAGGAAGAAGAGCCTGCTTCGGAGGCGACCCGAGGCTGCAACTATGGGGTGTTTATGAGATGCATACCCCCTACCTTCGATGGAAACGGCGCTGCCGCTGCTGCTCACCGGTGCGTGAGGGAAATGGAGGTGGTACTTGATATCAGCGAGTGCCGAGAAGACCAGAAGGTTAAGTTCGCTACCCACTCATTCGTAGACTCGGCTCTGTGCTGGTGGGACAATATAGTCCAAGCTGAGGGTAGTTGGGTGATCAGGAGAATGAGATGGTCAGAGTTGAAGAAGTGGTGATCGAGGAGTTTTTTCCTCACCGGGAAATGGACAAGGTCGAGAGGGAGTTTCTGCAACTGGCGGCGGGAACTATGACACATCAAGAGTACACCACAAGGTTGAATGAAATGGCACGACCGGTGCCCGATTAGGTGACACCACTGTCACGAAAGATTAAGAGATATATCCAGGGGCTGCCGGTGGATATCCGTAGGCATATGATCGCCGCCCGGCCGAGCACTTTTTAGGTCGGTGGTTGATTTGGCTGGTAGACTATATGATGAGCGTGAGGTGGTAGTGGCTGAGGAGAACAAGACGAGTAGGGATGGAAGAAACTGGAATGGGAAACGGTTTGGAACTGGTAGAGCCGCTCCAAACAATAAGGTGGCAAGGATAGGTGACCGACGCGTGGTCACAGCTGCTGCTGGGTTGGAGAAGTGTGGCAAGTGCGGGAGGGAACACGGTGGCGAGTGTAGATGGGGGTCAAATGTTTATTTCAAGTGTGGGAAGTCTGGCCATATGGCTAGAGATTGTGGAGGCATGAAGTGTTTCAACTGCGGGGGAAGTGGTCACATGAGCAGGGAGTGTAAGAAGCCAAGGGCCGAGAGTTCCGGGGTGAAGAAGACCGGAGGAGAAGGGCAGAAGGCAAGCACCCGAGCTTTCATGATGACTCGGGAGGGGGCTAGGACAGACCCCGACATGGTGTCAGGTATGTTTCTAGTAAACCAAACTCTTGCATCTGTGTTGTTTGATTCTGGTGCTAGTAGGAGTTTCATTTCTGCTGCCTTGGTGCTAAGTTTCCCGATAAGAGTAGATGTATTGGTGAGCCATTCGATGTAGAAAATGCTATTGGTAAGTCCACTAGAATTACTGAGGTGATAGAGAACTGTGCCATAGGACTGGAAGGCCATAGGTTTGCTGCTAGGTTACACGTGATACCCCTAAGTGCATTTGATGTAGTACTAGGGATGGAATGGTTGGCAACCTATGAAGCAAATATTGTGTGTCGTAAGAGGATGATCCGATTGACAGCACCTGACGGGGATAAGGTGATGGTTTATGGCGATCAAGTCGCGATGATCCGAAAGGTGATTTCGATGGCAGTAGGAGGGAAGTGCATGAGGCGTGGATGTAGTGCCTACTTGGCCTACGTAAAGCACGTGGACACGCCAACACCACAACTATCGGATGTACCAATTGTGTGTGACTTTCCGGACGTATTCCCGGAAGACTTACCCGGTGTGCCACCAGATCGCGAGGTTGAGTTTCAAATTGACTTGATACCAGTGCTTAACCCGTCGACAAGGCATCGTACCGGTAGGCTCTGACTGAGATGAAAGAGTTAATGGAGCAGTTGCAAGAACTTATGGATAAGGGGTTCAATAGTCCAAGTATCTCTCCATGGGGTGCTCCGGTATTATTTGTGAAGAAGAAAGACGGTAGTATGAGGATGTGTATTGACTACCGAGAGTTGAACAAGTTGACGGTGAAAAACCGATACCCCCTACCAAGAATAGATGATCTGTTTGATCAGCTCCAAGGTGCCAGTTGGTTTTCGAGGATAGATCTTCGATCTGGTTACCATCAGCTAAAAGTGAAGGAGCAGGACATCCCTAAAACAGCTTTTCGCACGTGCTGCGGTCACTATGAGTTCCTCGTTATGTCGTTTGGTTTGACCAATGCGCCAGCTACTTTTATGGATTTGATGAATCGAGTGTGCCAGCCAATGTTAGATAAATCGGTGATTGTGTTTATTTATGAGATCCTGATTTATTCAAAGAGCAAGTAGGAGCATGCCGATCATATTCGGGAGGTGTTAGAGACCTTAAGAAGGGAGAAGTTGTATGCCAAATTCTCTATGTGTGCGTTTTGATTACGCAAAGTTTAGTTCTTGGGTCATGTGGTGAATCCCAATGGGATTATGGTGCACCGACTAAGGTAGAGGCAGTGATGCAATGGATGTCTCCAAAGACGCCATCCGAGATTCGTAGTTTCTTGGGTTTGGCGGGCTACTATAGGAGATTTATCCAAGACTTCTCTAAGATTGCTTCTCCACTAACTAAGTTGACCTGGAAGGACATAAAGTTTGTATGGGGTCAGGATCAGGAGAAGGCATTCAAAGAATTGAAAGCGAGGTTGACCCAAGCTCCTGTCTTGTTGTTACCCGATGGAAGCGAAGATTTTGTGGTGTATTCAGATGCTTCTTACTCGGGGTTGGGGTGTGTGTTAATGCAAAGAGGAAAAGTTATAGCCTACGCATCCCGACAACTGAAGGTTCATGAGGTCAACTACCCTACTCATGACCTGGAGCTAGCAGGCGTGGTCTTTGCACTAAAGATTTGGAGGCACTATCTGTATGGGATGAAGTGCACCATCTTCACCGACCACAAGAGCTTAAAGTACTTCTTTGAGCAGAAGGACCTGAATATGAGGCAGAGACGATGGTTGGAGCTCATAAAAGATTATGATTATGAGATCCATTACCATCCGGGCAAAGCTAACGTGGTAGCTGATGCTCTTAGCCGGAAGGAGAGGCCCGAACTAATTTCAGTGAAGGCATACAAACTGATTATGACCTCTGAGGTAATGAAGCAAGTCAAGGAGTTTGAGGATGAGGCATTAAAAGAAGATCATCCAAACTCTGAAAAAATGAGAGGTCTGGTTGGAGAATTAGGTGAGAACACGGTTGGTGTAAAAACTCGATTTGGATGGGTGTGGATTCCTTGTTTCAGGAATCTACGTGTGCGGATTTTGGATGAAGCTCACAAGACTCGATACTCCATTCATCCTAGTGCCACAAAGATGTATCAAGACATGAAGAAAGATTATTGGTGGCCGGGTATGAAATGTGACGTGGCGGAGTATGTGAGTAAGTGTCTTACTTGCTTGCAAGTGAAGACAAAACATCAAAAGCCGTATGGGAAGATCCAACCTTAGGATATACCGGAATGGAGTGGGAGCACATCATCATGGATTTCATTACAAAGCTACCATGTACTCCGAAGGGGTACAATGCCATATGGGTGATTGTTGACCTCTTGACGAAGAGTGCTCACTTACTACCGATCCATGAGACATATTCATCCGAGAGGTTGGCTGACTTGTTCATCAAGGAGATTTTATCTCGTCAAGGTGGGCCGGTGTCCATTGTGTCTGATCGTGACACCCGTTTATGTCTAAATTCTGGAGGAAATTCCACAACGCCATGGGGACAACGTTACATATTAGCACGACTTATCATCCCCAAACTGATGGTCAGTCAGAAAGGACCATTCAGACGTTAGAGGACATGCTTCGGGCATGTGTAATCAATTTTGGTGGAAGTTGGGATGACCACATACCGTTAGTCGAATTCTCATACAACAACAGCTATCATGCTAGCATTGGTATGCCACCATATGAGATGCTATACGGTAAGAGATGTAGAACACCCGTTTGTTGGGGTGACATTGGTCAGAAAGAGTTGGGAAGCGTCAAGGTAATCAAGGCTACGACTGAGAAGCTTGAAACGATTAAAGCCTTCATGAAGGCAGCCAAAGATAGACAGAAGTCGTATGCCGATAAACGACGTAGACCAATTGAGTTCCAGGTGGGTGACCGGTTTATGTTGAAGGTCCCTCCTTGGAAGGGTATTATTAGATTCAGGAAGTGGGGCAAGTTGAGCCCAAGATATATAGGCCCTTTACGAATCATCGCTCGAGTAGGAGAGGTGGCCTACAGATTGGAGTTGCCAGATGGGTTGAGTGGAATTCACCCGACATTCTATGTATCTCATTTGAGGAAGTGCTTAACTGATGAGGACATGGTTGTTCCATTGGAGGACATTGAAGTTGATGAAAGGCTCAATTATGTGGAGCAACCAGTGGCAATCATCGATCGTAAAGAGAAGAGGCTAAGAAATAAAGGGTTCCTTTTGTGCATATACAATGGAAGCACAGGAAGGGATCCGAGTCTACATGGGAAACTGAAGAGGAGATGAGGCAGCATTATCCTTACATGTTTGAGGAATAACAGGTTTCGGGGACAAAACCTATATAAGGGGGTGGACTTGTAACACCCGGTTATTTTTAAAAAGTCAATATATAAAGAATAAAAGCAAGAAAGGCAATAAAGTCCAAGTGGAGGGACTAAAAGTGTCCAAAAAGGACAAAGCTTTCAAAAGTTGGTGTAAAGGGAGTACGACCGCCCACCCTCACCTCACTTCACCATTTTTCTCGGTTTTAGAGAGAGAGAGCAGAGAACACTCTCGGATTGAAGAAGAAGAGGAAGAAGCACAGTGAATTCATGGTAAGAATTCAAGGTTTTTATGTTTTTATGTCAGGTATTATCCCGGTTATGTGTTTGTATGCTTATGGGTTGTGTTTGTGCTCGGGTGTGTGTGTTTTTGGATGTTGTTTCTAGGTGTTTTGAACTCTTTGTAAGCGGGTTAGAAGGAAGAACAACCAAGTTGCACTAGGTGAGTTCTAGACCCTAGTTTTTACATGTTTTAAACTACCTTTGGGGCTGGAAACGTATTAAAATGATTTTACAAGTTTATGTGTGAATACCCGTATGTATTGTGTATGTTGGATGTTGGTTCTTGAATGTTTATAGGTTACTCATGTTTAGCATAGCCACATTATGCTTTGAATCGATGGGTTTGAAGATTAGGATTGAAAATATCCTGGAAATATGTTTTATAGAATGCTCATGCGCCTAGGTTCGTGTTCATACGCCTGAAATTGCCTTAGAAGGAATTAAATGTAAGCCATGCGCCTAAACAGTAGCTCATGCGCCCAAAATTTGCCATAGAAAATTCTATGTATAGCCCATGCACCTGAACAGTGACTCATGCGCCTAGAAATGTTAGTCGGATGATTAAGTGTAGGGCCAAGCGCCCTAATAGTGCTCATGCGCCTCAGTGGCCCATGCCCCCAAGTGGCTCATGCGCCTGAATAGTACCCATGCGCCCAAAACTAGGCTGGATTTGACTAAGTATTTCCCCATGCGCCTGCATAGTACTCATGCGCCTGAAAGTGGCCCATGCGCCTAAGTGTTCCCCATGCGCCTGAATAGTGTCCATGCGCCTGAATAGTGCCCATGCGCCTAGGACTTAGAATATTTTTCTGATTTTTAGGGAAAATGTGTAAAGTAGGCTTTGAGTTGGGAAATTCCTGGGGGACTATATAAGTTGACTTTTGGGGTCATAGATGGTATGAGGGGCATGTTGTGCATTGTGATTGATGCTTATGTAGATGATGATGATCATGATGATATTGCATGGTTATGCATGATGCATGTTATGTATGAATGATGCCTTGTACGATGATGTATGAATGATATGTTATGTTATGTTCGTATAATGATGAATTTTTATCTTCCATGGCTTTACGTGTTATGTTAACGAATGAACCGAAAGTATTATGTAATGTAAACTGAAAGATAATGAAAGAGGAACTTGATGAATGAATGCATGCATTAACGAATGAATGAACATAAAAAGTCTTCCAAGCAAATGTATGGAGGTCCACACCCAATGAAGGGTGTTAGCTCAACTGTGTGTGGGTTAGCTACCCTAGAAGGATGCACACTGGGGTCCAATCCTTGTGATTGACCATATGTATGGGATCCTTGCCGCTTGCCCCAGGTACTGGAGTTAGCTTTGTGCACAATGTTTGGGGTGTATGAGAGACCTCAGGCCCAGTAACCAGCTTCGTGCACAATGTTCGGGGTATAGCATATGGCCTTGATCCGGAATGAAAGAAAGATGAATGGTGAATGTACTTGCCCTAGGTACTGGAGTCAGCTTCGTGCACAATGTTCGAGGTAACGTACATTTCACTAGATGTAATGAATGAACGAAGGTTAATGAAGGTTATCTGTATGTACATATGAGGTATGATCATGAACGGATGAAACGTATAGTATGGACTCTGAAAGGAAATATATAACGATTTTATGTATGTTTTATTATAAAACTAGAACTCACTCAGCAACGCTAACTTTTATGCGTTTTCAGTTGGCAGGTAAATGTTGTTGAGGATGGCACGAGGCGGCTACTCGGCTCTTTTGGACGACATCCATTTATTTAAATCTTTTGTGATGTAATACAACAATGTAATTTTGTAACCGACAAACTATGCATTATTTTGCAAAAGTTTTTATGATGAAATGGAAATGCCATATGTTTTATGTTTCCGTTGCAATGTTTTGATAAATAAATGCAAAGTATATGTTTTATGTGTGATGAATCACCAGCTATAAGCATCCCGTTAATGGGGTCTTAAAGCAAAACTGGGAGCGAAACTCACAGTCAGCTTATTAGTTCGCTCGGCGAAACTACTGTTTCTTCCGGGCGAACTACAGTTTTAGCAGAACATTTTCACTGATAGCGAAACTGTTTGCGGAACTAAGACTGCTATATACAAATTTTGATCATTCTCGTTGTAGGTAAGCTTGCAAAACCCTAATCGTTGATCAGTGTTGCAAGTTACTATTTCTAAGCAGTTATTACATAGAAATATCATTGTGCTTTGATGTTATTGTATGTTATGATCTTTATTGTCTTATACTGAATGAGTTGTTATTGTGTTCAATCTTCATTCTACATCTTGTTTAGTTTGTGTGTTTGATATTGAACGATTCTTCATCTCATTTGCACTATAATACGATCAATGGACCAATAAATTTTCACACTCTTTAACTCATAAGTTTATAAAATTAAATCCCTTTTAATTTTATAACTTGAACACACTTTTATTTGTTATTATTTAACCTACTTAAATAATTTCTTTTGAGCGAATTATCCATATAATTTGTTCTATTACAAATTCAATAATTTAGAAAGCCCGTTTTCTATATTGGTGTCAATTTTTATTTGTTTGATCATATCAACAAATAAATATTTATTGGTGTTTGTTTAGCTTGTTATTGGGTATGACCCGACTTGGATCATAACTTACTAACCACATCAATCTTGTATGTGTCTTGGGCATACAAGATCCAACAATCTCCCACTTGCACATGATTCATAGAAGATTGATGGAAGCAGCAAATATCACCTAACAATGGTTTACTACCCTTAATACGCATGAATAAGTTTGATTCAATAACATCACCCCCTTCAAGTACCTTACTCGAATTGTTTTAGGTGAATCAATTATCTATCCTTTTGTCACAGATGTCATGTTAAATCATAGAGACACATAGTGATCATTCTCTATTGATTTAACTTTATCAAGCCTTAGACATCCTACTCTTAACGAATAAGAGGGACAAATCTCGTCTTGACTACATACGTCTCTCACAATAACCTCATACTATGCCTGAATTTAGCCACATGTACTGCCACGGTCCTAGCAGCGAAGAACTAAGTCAAAGTATGACATTCGGTGAATATCAAGACCCAGTATGTATCTCAGGTCAGAGGATACCAAATGATATTCGCCTTTACTCATAATTACTTATGATCGATCAAGAAGATTCCATGTAGTAATATTTGAGATGTGGGCTAGTCCAATATTTGTATCCCATGAATATTTATGAACCTTGGCAGCAACCCTTTGCTCTATATTCATCCATATGAATATCTATCAATCCAAGTTCATAATAGTCTTACCCTTATACTTGTTCCCACAAGAGTGAACGACTACGGACGTTTTGATTAAATGATTTACTCATGGATTTTAAACATGCAGTAAACGAACATTAGTTGAAACATTATAACCAAATAATTCATTCAAGTAATAAAGGGTTCCAATATCCAAATACGAAATTAAAGATCAAATCTAGTCACTAGAATATCAAAGTCCAATGGCACAAGTATGACCTTAATGCTTTGCCTTTTCAAGGAGCTTCATGAGTGGATCCGTGATGTTTTGATCTGTGTGAACTTTAAGAATACATATCTCTCCCTTTTCAACTTCATCCCTTATATAGTTGAATCTCCACTCAATGCGCCTAGTCTTTTGATGTGCACGGGGTTCCTTGATTTGAGCAATCTCAACCTCGTTATCATAAAAAAAATTCTAAGGGGTCCTGAATGGAAGGGACCACCCCTAGATCGGCAATGAATTTCTTCAATCATGCAACTTCTTGAGCTTCATTCATGCAACTTCTTGAGCGATGTATTCTGACTCCATAGTTGATAATGCCCCCACATCTTGCTTAGAGCTCTTTCAAGAGACTGCTCCTCCATTCAAGATGAAAGGTATCCCGATTGTGATCGTGAATCATCCCGATCAGTTTGGAAAATCGCATCTGTGTAACCTTTTACCACGAGTTCCTCCTTACTTGATCCATAGATTAGGAACATATCTTTAGTCATCCTTAGGTACTTAAGTATGTTCTTAAAAGCCATCCAATGACTATTTCTAGCATTTTGCTGGTATCTGCTTGTCATGCTCAAGGAGCATGACACGTCCGATCTAGTGCATATCATTGCATACATGATGGATCATACAACAAATTAATACGGGATTCCCTTCATCTTCTCTTGCTCAACATTTGAGCTTGGACATTGAGTCAAACTCAATGTCGTTCCTCTTTGAATAGGTACATGTAAGGATTCTAACAAGTCGGATGTACTCAAATCATTCAAAGCATCCAAAGTCTCTCTGCATGCATGCACTAAGTTACTGAAGTACAAATGCTTCGAAAGTTTTACACCTCACACCAGATATATTCTAAATGTAAAATCTTCCAAAGCCAAGACCAATATCTTCCAAAGCCAAATATGAAGTCTTCCGAAGCTTCAGACATAAAGTCTTTCGAAGCCAATTTATGAAGACAAATTTCTGCTGAAGACTTTTATATACATGCTATTATCAGATGTATTTTTCCATAAAGCTGGACGACCTTTCCGCTGCAACTCTATTTGACTCACCAACTTTCACAAGTTGGTGAAAAGTCCATTCTTTTGGAAAACTATACATTGAGGTCTCGAGTCTGAGCTTTCTACTTTATGCACTATATCCTTTTTGTAATATAGGATGTGAGCTATGCATGTCATAGTCACAAGCCAAATGACAATCTGCCTCTTGACTCTAAATTTAATTTTTTTGTCTAGTCTTATCTATCCAGATGGCCATCAAACTATGGCCGGTAATAGGATGTAGTATAAGTATCTCATGTACTTGTAATTTTCTAATATGCTTTGTAACACTTTGTAATAGAACTTGAGAAGTAATATACTACATTCCTTGAAACCCAAATACTTGTGTTGCTATATTATTATGTCTCTCTTTTGCTTGTGTTCTTAGCGTCTCTTTGTAGTTAACAGGTTCCCTATTTGATATGTTAAGTGTTCTAAAAGAACTCTTCTAAGTTGTGTTGTTGTATTGTAAAGTGCATCACCCCTTCTAAACGGTCCTGCATTTGGTATCAGAGTATTCTAGGCTCTTGATATAAGATCTAACCATCTTAAGATCCCTCACACACACACAAAACACTTAACAATTCAATTGGCAACTATCGCCAAGGATGATATGGAAACTAGAAATATGACAAATTCTGCACTGATCACTCTTGAACACTTTGATACTTGGTGTCAAGGAATGGAAGGCTTATCAAATCTTAATATCCAGGATGTGGGACTCTATTATTGATGGAACTTACATACCAAGCACCTTATATGCTACTGGTGGTGGTATGATTCCAAAGGTTGTGGCTGATTTCTCTGATGAAAATAGGAAGAGAATAGAGATCGATCAAAAAGCCATGAAAACCCTTCAAACTGCTCCTCCAAACTCCATCTACAGAGGCTTCAAGAAGTGCAAGACTGCAAAGCAACTATGGGAAGCACTAAAGCTTATGTATGATGGCTCAACTGAAGCCAAGGAGAACAAGAAGCATCTCCTCAAGCAGCATTTTGAAAATTTCACCTTTAAAGTAAGTGAGATCGTGACTGAACAATACTTCAATTATGTTGAGATTGTGGATACTCTAATGGATGTTGGAGTAACTCTTGAGAACAAGGATATTGTAAGGAAGTTTATGTCTTCTCTTCTTAGACATTGGACAAATTACTATGTTCTTATCAAGAGGACTGAGAACCTTAAGACTCTTACTCGGACAAAGTTGTATGGTATTCTCAGTGGATAATAGATGGAGATGAACATGAAAAATTCATCTTGTAACTCTAGCAATAAATGGGTTCAGCCCTTCATGTGACTGACAACTCATAAAAGGGTCCTTTCATCACCTTCCTAGAGACTCCAAGAGAAAGCTACACTCATGTAAGTCCATTCCAAGAGACAAGTTCTTCTTATGCTTTTGTCTCTGCTGATGAATCCTCAAGCAAGTTTCTATTCACACTTGAAGATTTGGACTGTATCAATCTAGATGATGTGGAATATATGGAGATAGTTCAGTAGATGGCTCTTCTCACTTATAGAGCCAAGAAGTTCTACAAGAGGACAGGGAGGAAGTTTCCTAGCAATGCAACTAGTGGAAAGTTTGGTCTGGATAAAAGCAAGTTAAAGTGTTACAACTATAACCAGATGGGACACTTTGCTAGAGAGTGCAAGGCACCGAGAGTAAATGGTGGCCAAACTCAATCAAAACCAAACTACATTGAGATAGCTCCCTAGAATGAGAAGCCAAAGCAGCAAGGTGTAGTTGCTATTGAAGAAGTAGGCTTTGACTGGAGCTTTCAGGGGGAGGATGCATCTCCAAATCAAGCACTCATGGCTGACCATGATGAAGCCATGGTATTGAAACATCTTTGCACTCCCGAATGTATTGCTAAAGTTGATAGATACAAGTCCTTTAACTTAGAGATGAGATCTGATCTTGAATCCTTGAATATCTTAAAATCTAATTTCAAAAAGGCTGAAAATGATTATAAGTTAAAGATAGAGGACTTAGAGAAAACAATTTCAGTTCTTAAACATGAGCACACATATTATAGGACTCAGATCATGGATCTCATAACTAAGTTTATTGAATGCTAGGATGAGCTTGTGATCAGCAAAGCTATGGTAGAAAAATGCATTGTTGAAGAAGAGACCTTCAAGAACATGATATCCTCATCCTTGCATGCAAAAGTGTGTTATCAAAATAAGCAGGGACGGGGATCTAGTGAGGTAGCTCCTCCACACACAGTCTTGTCTATAAGATCTCCTAGGTGTGGAACTTGTGAAGATGAGCTTCCCCTTATAGACCCCTTATCTGAAGTGCATGAAGAGGAGATGATGAAGAATGGCTCTGAGAGGAGTGAAGAAGAGCATTCTAAGAAGGGTCATCATTCCTCTGAGGAGAGTAAAGCTGTTGGGATGACCAAGTCCAAGAGGAAGAACTTGATCAAAAAAAGCAAAAGAATGCAAGAAAGGCTTAAGAGATCAAGGCCACCTTCAGCTCTTCACATAAATAAGTCTTCATTTCTATAGCATTTGAAGTGGTTAAAGCTGAGGACAGAAACTTGAACTTCAACAACAAGAGTTGTAGCTATGTCCAAGTCATCCCATCATCAAAAAGAAGGTTGATAAGTTATGCACCACTACTGTACAACATGAACCATCAAACTCCAAGGGTAGTTCAAACCCCACAAGAACTGCCATATCATCATAGAAGATGAAGATGGAGAATGAAAATGATCAAGTTCAGTCTTGTTCTGAGAAGAAGACTCCTAGAAGGAAGAAAATAAATTGTGTTATGTGTGGGAGTACCTCTCATCTTGCTAAGGATTATATCTACAATCCAAAGAGTACTCTCCACATCACAAAAAAGGAACTTCTAAGAGTCTGGAGAAGAAGAAGAAAGCTAAGGAAAATCTTTTTCCTTTGGAAGCTCAAAAATGAAGAAGAAGACAAGTGGAAACTTGCCTTCGGAAGAAACTTTGGTGTCAGAAGAAACGAATACTTCTGAAGTACTGAAGCCTTCTGCAATGAAAGCAAGATCTTCCGAAGGCCTAGTCATCAAAACTTCCAAAGTCAACAAAACTTCCAAAGTATTGAAGGTCAAGTCTAAGCTTCCAAAGGTGGTGTGAAAGTCAAAGAAAGACCAAGTGACTGAAAGTTCTTCATCAATATGAGCAAATGATCCCTCCAGCATGACTATAGGATCAATTATTGTTGCATTGTCTTCAACTTCTTTCGATGAGCCCAAGACCAATGAGGCTTGGGTTTCCAAATGTAACTAACCATCTCGTTTGTGCAGGAATAGCTCAAGACAAACAAAAATGTATGGATCATTGATAGTAGTTGTTCTAGGCACATGACAGGCAATAGGTCACTACTCCAAAAGTTTGAAAGAATTGATGGAGGACTAGTTGCTTTTGGAGGAGATGCTGGAGGTTACATTACATGAAGGGGCAAGGTCACAAATGGTAAGCTCAGCATTGAAATGGTAAACTTTTTCAAGGAGCTTGGGTACAATCTTCTGAGTGTATCCCAATTTTGTGATCAGAGTCATGACATGCTCTTTACTGAGCATGAGTGCATTGTTCTCGAGCCTAGGGTGGTCATTCCTCATGTGCATATCCTTCTTAGAGCCCCCAAGAGAGGGAACATGTACAAGATGGATTTGCAAGAAACCTCTCCCACAGGAGACATTTCATGCTTTCTATCTAAAGCAGATAGTGATGACTCTTTCCTTTGGCATAAAAGAGTGTGTGATGTCAACTTTAAAAACATGAACAAACTTTTTAAGAATATTTTGGTAACTGGAATGCCAAAGAAAGAGTATACAAGTGATGACCATTTTGTGGCATGCCTGAAAGGGAAGCAGCAAAAGTTATCTCACAAACCAAAGGAAAGAAACTCTATCCTTACTCCTTTACACTTGTTACATATGGATCTTTTTGGCCTTACCGGTGTAATGAATTTAGGAAGGACCTATTATTGTTTAGTGATCACAGATGACTTTACAAGATTCACTGGGGTCTTCTTTCATAGAACTATGGATGAGGGACTTAAGATTCGAAAGAATTTCATCTTAGAGTTTGAGAATCAATGTGATCACAAGGTCAAAACCATAAGATGTGATGAGGGAACTGAATTCAAGAACCAAATCCATGATACATTTTGTGATGAAAAGGGTATTACAAGACAATATAATGCTCCCAGGACTCCTCAGCAAAATAGTGTTGCTAAGAGGAGAAACTTGACACTTCTTGAAGCTTCAAAAACTATGTTGTTTGACACTAAACTGCCCATTACATTCTAGGCAGAGGCAGTCAACACTTCCTGCTATGTGCAAAACAAACTTTTAGTACTTAAGTCTCATGGTAAGACTCTTTATGAACTTTGGCATAAGTGGAAACCTTTCATTGGTTTTCTCAGGTCAATTGGATGTCCTTGCACCATTTTGAATACCAAAGATCAAATTGGCAAGTTTGCTAAGAAATCAGATGATGGATACTTCATTGGATACTTTTCCCAAGCTAAGGCTTATAGAGTATACAATCCCAGAAATAGAGTAGTTGAGGAGTTAGCCAATGTGACTTTCAATGACCACACTCCTAGTGTGAAAGGTTCTGGTCGTGATTGGCCGTTTGATCTTGATTTAGTTGCCAACTGTTTTATCAAATCTTATGAGAATGTTTCAGGGTCTATAGAAATTTTACCTACAGGTGGTCCTAATCCAAGATTTGAGCAAAGAAGACCATCAAGCTACACATCTTCAGCTCCAGTGGTAACCAATCCTACAAATGAAGCTTCTACCAACACTTCAATGATAAATCCTGTTGATGCCTCTAGAGTACCTTTAAATTCTAGATTAGAGGCACACAACTCAAAGGAATGAGCTTCAAATGTTAGAGAGCATGGTGGTGGTGACAGTGCTCCGGAATTTCTTGATGCTGATAACCACTCCATTGATGACAACATCAATGATGTCACACACTCATTGGATCAAGTTATTCTTGATAAGTGTGTTGATGTAGAGGATGAATCCTCGTAGACAGATATAAATTTCTATAATTTAGATCTCTCTTAACAACTTCCTATGATCCCTCATCTTAGGATCCACAAGTCTCACCCTACCACAAACATCATTGGAGATGTTGTCACAAGGGTAAGAACAAGAGGACAAACTAATAAAGCAAATGTTTGTTTTCACACTTGTTTCTTATCCCAAATAGAGCCAAAAAAAGTTGATGAGGCTCTAAAGGATGGAAGTTGGGTTGAAGCTATGCAAGAGGAGCTACTTCACATCAAAAGGCAAAAGGTTTGGAACCTATGTCCTCTTCAATGAAGACTACTATAAGAACCAAATAGGTGTTCAAAAATAAGAAAGATGATAGAGGACTTGTCATCAAGAACAAGGCCAGACTAATTGTTCAAGGATATACTCATGAAGAAGGAATTGACTACTCAAATGCCTTTGTTCCTGTAGCAAGACTTGAAGCTGTCAGGATATTCCTAGCTTTTGCTGCATCCAAGAACTTCAAGGTTTACCAAGTTGATGTCAAGTGTACTTTTCTTTATGGGTGATTGACGAAGAGGTGTATGTCAAACAACCACCTGGGTCTGTAGATACCGATAATCCTAATTATGTCTACATGCTTGATAAGGCTTTTTATGGGCTGCACCAAGCACCAAAGAAATGGTATGAGACCCTATCATAGTATCTCTATCAGCATGGCTACTAGAGGGGTAGTATTGAATGAACTCTCTTCATCAAAGGATCAGGAGATGACATTATGCTACTTCAAGTATATGTGGATGACATTATATTTGGGTCAACTATTTCAAAGCACTACAAAAACTTTGAAAAGCTGATGAAAGACATGTTTGAAATAAGTTCCATGGGAGAACTCAATTTCTTTCTAGGAATTCGAGTGACACAAGTTGACAATGGCATCTTCATAAGTCAGTCTAATTATGTTTAACTCATACATCAAAGATTCAACATGACTAATTGTAAGGTTGCTAAGACACCCATAGCCAGAAACCACTCCCTTGGGCCTGATGTTGAGGGGGAGTGCATTGATGAGCATCTATTTAGGGCAATGATTGGGTCTTTTATGTACCACACAGCTAGTAGGCCTGGTATCATGTTTGCTAGATGCATATGTGCAAGATATCAAGCCAACCCCAAGATGTCACACCTAATCACTATCAAAAGAATTCTAAGATGTCTCAAAGGTGCCCAATCACTTGGCCTTTGGTATCCAAAAAACTCTGACTTTAATCTGTATGCTTATACAGATAGTGATTATGGTGGCTGCAACATGACAACAATGTCTACATCAGGGGGATGACATTTTTTTGGTGAAAGGATAGGCTCATGGAAATGTAAGAAACAATCCTATATGTTTGCATGCTGAGACTAAATACATTGGTCCTACAAGCTGTTGTGCTCAAGTACTTTCGACTCAAAATTAGATGTTGGACTATGGATTCAACTTCAAGGAGATTCCCATCCACATAGACAACAATAGTGTTATCTCAATCACAAAAAATCATGTGCAACACTCAAGGTCAAAGCACATCAACATCAGGTATCATTTAATTAGAGATAACTTTGAAAAGGGATTAATAATACTAGTCAAAGTTAACACAAATGAACAATATGATGATCTGTTCACCAAAGCTTTTGATGAAAAAAGATTTAAATATCTTGTATTAGCTATTAGGATGATTAACTTTAAGTAGCATTTCTTAAAACTTAATCATATTGTTTCTAAAACTTGTGTGTCCTATGTTGTCTAATTTTATCACCTTCATAAGCCTTGTTCTCTCTTTGGAAGTAAAATCTTTTTAAAAAGACATTCCTTAGATTTTTGAAAATTTTGATCTCTTTATCCTTTTGAAGGTTTAAGATTAGCTTCGGAAAATCTTATGTCTTAGCAAACAAATACCTACTTAAGTCAATGTACCTTCGGCAGAAATTTCTGAAATATCTTCCGAAGCTTAAAATCAACTTAAGGACTTGTATGTTTTATAAGAAAAATTTTCATCCAAAAGCAAATTTCTCTTCCGAAGCAAAATTCTCAAAAATCTTTGAAATATTTTCGGAAGTCAATTTGCCTTCGTAAGCTTTTCTTCAAGAACTTCCAAAGCAAAATAACCTTCGGAAGATTTCTCGACTTCCAAGAAAACTACTCTTTTGGGCAAAAGAAAAGTATGTTTTCAGAGGTGGGACCGACTTTCGGATTTCAAAGTTTATCCTCTTTCAATAACTTTGTCTCAGATCCTTTTCACATATAAACCCAACGGTTTCCCCTCTTTTTCACTATCTTCTTCATCTGTATTTCTTCTCTAACCTAAATTCTCTCAAAACGCCTTTGTTCTTCATCTTCCTTCACCCTTAAGCTTCTCAAAATGGCCAATCTAAACCTCAGAAACAACCCTAGTTTCTCCATGAAACTTTAAAGGCAACACAACGAGGTTGCTCTCTTGAACTCTGAGAAAGATGATTTTTTTAAAGATTTGTCGTTTTCTGGCTCTATCAAACTACTTCACCTCCCTTAACAATTATCCTACTCTGTATGAGGATCATTTGCTTGAATATTTGAAGACCTGCCAAGAGATCATTATGGATGGGGAGAAGGCACTGTCTGCCATAATGCAGGGGAAGACAATCTTCATCACTCCAGCCATTATCAACAATCATCTTCAGCTAGATGATGAAGAAGGTGAGCTATTCTTTCCAAAACAAGCTGTAAAATCATTCAACAAAGAGGCTATGAGTGAGATTTCACTATAAACAACTTCAGGAAAGGGAAGGTATCATCCCTGTGAAAATACCTGCTTCATGTGGTTATCCACAGCTTGTCCAACAAGCATGGAGGGTGGGACCAGATTCTTGAAGATCTCACCTTCATAGTGCATGGAATGGTTCAGGGGGTCATGTTTAGGTACTCTCAGTTTGTTTATACAAATTTACTTGCTAACTTGGACTTCTTAGAGTACTACATGTTTCCTATATATGTTCAATACATTCTCAACTATGAACTGGGCTCCTAGTTGAGGGAAAAGGGTAATATCCTTAAATTGGGACAGATGAAGCACCACATCTTTATAATTTTGGTGAAGTCAATTGTTGGCTTCTCAGGGGTAGAAACATCCCTTATCCCCAAAATGTTAGATCTCATTGCTCAAGGTGAAAACCTTGCAACACAAGCTAGTGTTGAACCCACACCTTCTACTTCTCAACCACCAAAAAGACCTCAAATCACCTACACTTACAAAGAAAATCCAAACGAACCCCTACTCAAGCTATTGAGTATGTGCAGGCCCATATATACTTATTGTTAATCCAAGGATCGCAATCAGGAATTATTAGTGTCGGTTGATGGCAAGTCAACATTTGCGGACTCAATATTAATTTGGTATAATTGTTTGTAACAACTTTAAATATCAATAAATATTCAAGAACACACTCAACAAAACACAATTAATGAATAATAAGTATTTCATTAGAATATGGTAATGATTACAAATATAATGAATGAATGATATCTAAGTATGTTATGATGTGACGGCTGCTAGGATTTGATTGAGTGACTTTCATGTGATTGTCGTATTGCTATTGTTGTTGCAGTTCAATCAATCGTCTAAACAGTCGTCCTTGAATCAAAACCTAGGATCCAAATATATAGACAACGTTATTTCTGTTATAGGAAACACCGGGTCTCTTGGGATTTGATTTGTTTCAGTTCAGGAATCATCGGATTTCTAGGGTTTCGCATAACGGCCTTGTTGACTTGTAACAACTGTATTATAAAAGTGTTTAGACTTCGCAGGAATAGTGTCTTCAGTAGGAATTTTTTCTTCCATAGATGATTTATTCTTCCGTAGAAGTCTTGTTCTTCCGTAGATGATTTGTTCTTCCGTAGATGATTTATTCTTCCGTAGAAGTCTTGTTCTGCCATAGATGATTGTTCATCCACAGAGGCTCTTCGGATGTAAGGTTACTTGTAAGAAACATATCTATGGAAGAACAAAATTTTCATCCGTAGATGTTTCTTGGTCAATTTTAGAATTTGACCAAGTATTATGTTTGTACTTGCAAATATCCATAACACACATATATGGGTTAGCATATACAATTAATGCATGCATAATAAATGACAATTACAAATATTTATTACAAGAATTGATTAAAGTTCTAAGCCTATACAAATTGATCTAGACCTATAAGTCCTAGATCTAACAATACTCCCCCTTAGGCTTAGATCCTTGTAATCAATCCTTCAAAATAGAAAGCTCCTTGACTCTAGCAATGATCTTCTTATAGAAGTAAGACACAACAGTCTTCTCATCATCATAGTTGTAGTTGATCTTCATCTTGCTGAACTTCTTCAGAGTCTCAAAGCTTATCCCCAGAACATCTTTCTCCGTCGTGAGTGTGTCTAACACATTGTTGTTATTCACCACTTCTAGCTCATCTTGCTCTAAAATTCTGAGTTCTGTGAATTCAACAAAAGATGTTCCCTTCAATAGTCCAACATTGAATCTTCTTCTTTTGTAGGCTTTGGCATGTAATTTGTCAATCACTTGTATCACATGGACATGCAGGAACAAATCATTTGTGCTTTTTCATCGGCCATCTTGGGAAAGAATTTTTCATTAAGGTAGGAGGTGTAGCTAGGATGAAGGAATTTGATTTCCACAGGATCAAAGATCCTGATTCGGTCAGCTTTCTTGTTTTCAACATTTCTTCGCAGGACCAACTCCATTGTTTTCTCGACAAAACCCCATTCAGTTATAGGGTATATGAATTGAGTCCCTTCAATGCATTTGATTGTTGTTGTAGTTCTATTTTGTAGCCAACCCTCTTCAAGAATTCATTATCTACAGATTCCGAGGCATTGGACTTCTATCTTTTAAGCCCTTTGATTCTCTTCTGATGCTCTGCATATTCTCTTTTTGATTCTGAGAGGACATCATCTTTAAATTAGTCTTTAGCTTTCCCACTAGAGTTGAGAAGTCTCTTCCTCTAGAGTGAATTGGATAATTGCTGATGATAAGGCTTTGAAGATCTTTGATATCATTCTCTGGCAGACTCACCACTGAAAATACATCATGGAAGTATTCAACTCTTCCAGATGTTCTTTTAATAATAGCACAATCCCTGTCCGCATCATATTTCCAGGCCATGATCCTGTTCTCTTCCACAGAACTGGGAATTGTGAGGTGGTCTATTAGTTGTATCAGAGTGGATTTCTGTTCAGTTATCTCCCTCACTGTAGTGCCAAGTGGCCATACTTTTCCCGGTATTACTTCTCTTGGCTCTATGATCAATTTGTCCTTCCCTTTATGCTGATCTTTAGATTCAACAGTTATAGGTTCAGCAGGAACTTTGCTTTGTTGCTCATAAGATGGATGTGGAATTTTAGTTCTGAATTTTACACCAGTATCCAGCTCAACTTTCATCACATGCTCTATCATCCTTCTAAGTTCTGCTACTGACCTTCCCTTAAGCTCATGTGGTTTGTAGTTATGGCCTTGTAACCAGCAAGTCATGTTGTACTTATTCAGCTTAGTTGTGTCACAATGTCCTAACTCCTTCTTTATCTTCTGGATAGATTGAAAGGTGCTGAAAGCTTCATAGTCATAATTTGGAATCATAATGCATGCAAGCTCAAATTCTTTCAACAGATTCTTCATCTCAGTCATGTTTAGCCTCTCAACCATGTCATAAGGGAAACCATGGTTTATGAGAGTCATGAACATGATTGATTCAGGTCTTTCTTCTAATATGTCTTTTGAAGTTAGAAGATCATTAGCCTTTGGGACTTCCTGATCTGTTGGAGAGTCTTTATTGATTAGCTCTTTCCAATCTTCATCACTATCATCATCCTGGTGAGAGATAGACTTCACAGTAGATAAATCTAATGAAGATGTGTGTTCAGGAGATGTGAGCTTTTGTTTCTTGGACGAACTTCCATCAGTTGTCATCTTCTACTCTGTAGCACCAAGATACTTTCTTTTCCTTGAGTACAGAATTAGCTCTTTTGATGCCTCAGCAGATTGTTTTGTTTCAAGAGTTGAAACATCAGCATTTGACTCTAATGCATAGATCTTTATTTTAAGCTGCTCAATCTTTTCTTCTTTTCTTTTTATCACATTTTATTGAGCAGACATGGAGTTATTTGCTTGTTGAAGCTCCATCATCATTCTTTCTTTTTCTTCCTTTTCAGTTTCTGCTGACTCTTTAAGCTCAGACTCCTTATCAAGTAGAGCATCAATGACTTCATTATTGCATTGAGCATCTTCTCTCAGCCTTTTTATTCTAGCTTCTTGTTTCATCAGCTCTTCATCCTTTTCTCTGATCACTCCCTTCAGCTCCTGTATTCTTTGCTTTCTTTTGTTTGATTTTAGCACTAGCTTGTTGTATAGCAACCAGTTAACTCTTGCTGACAGGGATATCAAAATCACTTAGATCATCTTCATTGTATGCTATCATATCAACATAGTTTGCTTCTTCTTCTCCATCCTGATGTTTAGAAGCAATCTCATCATCTTTTATTTCTTTATGGGCTTCACCTTCCGAGCTTGAACTAATTTCAATAACTTGAACTTTTGGTTCTTGATGTGGTTGTTTTTGTTGATGATGATTAGTGACCGGAGAGACTGGTTTAGTTTCATTTGAGAGTACAGGGGATTCAGTTTTGGATAATGATAGTTGAACTGTACTTGCATCTGAGGCTAAATCTGTCTCCCCAGTGTAAAAGCTCTCAGTCGCTGAAATTTCTGGATTTGGAGGTTGTTGATAAAGTTGAATATGAAGCTGATCAGGTGATGGAGGGTGTATTAGAGAGATTGGCTCTGTGTTTTGGTTGTTTTGTGATAGAGGGTGAAAAGGAGAGATTGGTTCAGTGTTCTGGCTTGCTGGTGAATTTGGTAGGGATGTTTGAGGTTGATGATGTATGGGTGATATAATAGGTGAATGAGTGTCTTGAACTGAATTGGCTGGAGAGTTCTCTTATTGATCTTCCCACACAAGCTCTTGAGGAATATTTGCAGTAGCATCAACCACATGTGCAAACATGTCCATGACATCTCCTTCATATTTCCTAGAAATTTTGTCAGAACAGATTTGCCAAGGTGTGCTTCAACAAAGACACCACCATCCACAGAAGTTCCAGGAAGATCCGCATTAATGATTAGTTGAAGAAACCTTGGAAACATATACATCTTATCATCCTTCTGCACTTTAATGCGATCACATAGGCAGTTGAAGATGTACTTTGAGTAATTGTAGGTTCTTCTCTCAAAAATACAATGATGCCAGAAGAGATATGTCTTGAAAATCTATCAAGGGCAGATTTTCTGTTTGAAATCCACTTCAGATATGTGTGACAGAGAAATCTATATGGCTTACAGAGTCTTTCTTTCTTGATTTCTCCTTTTCAAAATCACCATCATACCCCATCATGAGAAAAACATTCTCTATGTATTCGTATTCGAACACATCACGGTGTCCGGCTTCAACATCTCCTAAATCAAGAACCCTTCTTATTGTTTATTCATCGATTCTCAGCCTTCGATTTTTAACATCAACAACAATAACTTCACTATCTTCTTCTACGTATGCAGAGTTCTAGAAATCAATAATATGTGATCGATAAATCACAGGTTCTGCTAATAAGGCATAGGATAGTCTGGATCTACTTAGATATCTAATTATTCTTGACACCTTCTGAAGCAGGATCGTCAGGGTTTAAGAAGGCACACACATTGTGTTCTCTCGCAAATCGGTTATCCATATGATCATAAAAAGAAGATTTCGTTAGAATCACATTATTGATATGAGAATACAAATAGTTGTGAGATAAAACACGAATTAAGCAGTTCATTCTTGCACATTATGACATTTTTTACCTTAATAACAACAGATTAGGAACGTAAATATATGTTGTTTAATGTTTTGATGTGGTAAAATTTTAAATGCTATGGAAGGGGGAAAAGTTTGTTGAGAGTGAGTTTTTATAGGTCTGAAAAGTGAGCGGAAAAAGCAAATAATAAATTTGAGAAGTCAAACCACATCATTTATACTCTCAGACACATTAATTTTATCTCATTTATTAAGGGGAACCCTCAACGTAATCTTCCGCAAAACATCTACGGATCAACAACATCTGTTGATGAAGTGTAACTTACATTTTCACAGTTTACCACTGTAAAATTAAATTACATTTGTTGATCTTTGTTCATCTGTACTTTACCAATCTACAGATAAACATTTAAGTTTTCCACATTGTAGCTTCTGCTGATGCTTATGATAGCAGTGTAGCTTCTGCTCGTGCTTAAGATAGCACAATAGCTTCTGCTAATGCTTAAGATAGCACTATAGCTTCTACTGATGCTTAAGATAGCACAATGCAGAGAAATATTGTTGATTGTATGGTACAAGTCCATTGGTTAGAACCATTTATTTCCTTAGGACCTTGTTGACTTTGTATACATGGCAATTTAGCACAAGAAAGTTTAAAATGATATTAATAAAATTTTCATGTATCCAGAAGCTAAGATGATGCTTGGATTCCATTACTTCAATGATAATAAGATAAACAATGCTGCTCATTGAAAAACTTAACTTCATGTATTCTACTCCCCCTAAATTTGTGATTAATGGTGAAATTAAGCATTTATCATAAATTTCTTTAAGAGGAATAACATGATTTTTAACTGTATGATGATGATCAGACATATATACACATATGATGGGATTATACTATAATACTAAGCCTCTTCCTGATGAGTTATTTTGTTGAATTGATACCTGAACAAAGTTCTTATTGCAAGTATATTGTCCACTTAAATCCATACAAGAGCTCATGTATCAACTAGGCATGCTAATGATCATGTTTTCATATTGATTTGGTAATAACTGTTATGGGCTTCACATTCAATTCACTAAGATTTTGTCCTCCCTTTGCAAGTCAAATCATCACTTTTTCACACTTAAGAACTATGCACTTTAAGTTATAAGTTCTATCTTGAGATGCATTGGCATCTCATTAATCCAATGATGTAAAAGATCAAGATAATATACAATTGATCACATAGGATTCTTTTGAGAGCTTAGATATGATCATCATCAGGTCACCAGGTCTTTACTCATGTAAAACAAAGGTGCCTTTAACCTAGGTCTTTGTTCACACAAAACAGAGGGATGATGAGGATCATGATCTTTTCACCGTTTGTAACTGAACTTCAGTATGGTGATCATACACCCAGGTCTTTGTTTACACAAAATAGAGGGAGTATGATTTGCAAAGATAGATATTATAAAGTGTTGGTACATAGTATGTTTAGATGAGTGATTTGGTCACATCAGAAAAAGAGTCACTTTGTATTCTCAAAATGAGTTTCCCACAAATAATCACTTTAGCATTATCTATGGCATGCACTTAGTTTACTTTCTACTCAAGATAAATCTACTCACATATCGAGAAACTTGCTGAGATTTATTGTTATTTATGTATTCAGGAATAAGCAAAGCTATAATGTACTATCATTTCCCATGCATATGTCATTCTTAAGTATCATTACACACAATATTTTGTTTGTTTAATTTGATTAATCTAAGTTAATCATGCCTAGAGACTCAAGCAGAAAGTTAAATCTGAATGAGTCAAAGGCTTTAGTGAATAAATCTGCAAGATGATTTGTTGTATCCACTTTGACAAACTTAATCAAACCCTTTTCTGAGCAATCTATCTAGAAAATGATATCTTATCTCAATATGTTTTCTTTTACTATGTTGCACAGGATTAGTAGTGATAAACATAGCAGCAGAATTGTCTATATAAATTGAAGTTTGAAGGAAGTTGTAACCATAGTCAAGCAATTGGTTTTGCAACCAAAGGACTTGAGAGCAACCAGCTGAAGAAGCTAGGTACTCAGCCTCAGCTATGGATACAGAAGCATTGGTTTGTTTCTTGCATTGCCATGATACTAGCCTTGGTCCAATGAATTGACATCCAATGGTTGTTGATTTTCTGTTACTGTTACATCCACCATAGTCACTGTTAGAGTATGAGTAGAGATGTAAAGTCTCCATCCTTTGGATACCAAAGACCAAGTCCTGTTTTCCTTTGAGGTGTGTGAAAATCCTTTTTACAGCATTGAGATGAGACTCTTGGGATCTGATTGGTACCTAGCACATACACACATAGCAAACATAATATCAGGTCTACTGGCAGTTAAATACATAAGTAAACCTATCATTGATCTATATAATTTTTGGTCAATAGATTTTCCAGAAGGATGAGGAACAATCTTATCAATTGTTGATGCTGGTGTTTTTCATAAGGATACTTCAGCAAGATTGTATTCCTTCAGAATTTGATGTATGTATTTTTCTTGATTGATGAAAGATCCCATCTGATTTTTGATGAACTTGATGGCCAAGGAAGAAGCTTAATTCACCCATTGAACTCATCTGAAATTTAAATTTCATCAGCTCTTCGAAATTTACACATAATCTCTTATTAGTTGAACCAAATATAATGTCATAAACATATATTTGAACTACTAAGAGATCTTGATGTTCTTTTTTGAGAAAGAGTGTCTGATCAATAGTTCCTCTTTTGTAGCCATGCTTGAGCAAGAAAGATGATAATATGTTTCATACCATTTTCTTGCTGCTTGATGGAGACCATACAAGGCTTTATCTAGTTTGTATACCCTATGGGCATAATGAGAATCTTCAAAACCAGCGGGTTGTGACACATAAACCTCCTTATCAATTTTCCCATATAAGAATGCACACTTGACATTAATCTTGCAACTGGTGCAAAAACTTCATCATAGTCTATTCCTTCTTCTTGAGTGTACCCTTGTGCAATCAACCTTGCTTTGTTTCTTACAATAATCACTCTATCATCCAGTTTGTTTTTGTATAGCCATATTGTTCCAATAGGATGTTGACCTTCAGGAAAATCAACTAGAGACCATACCTTTTGCTTTTTGAACTGTTGAAGCTCTTCTTGCATAGCTTCAATCCAACTATTGTCTTTTAAAGCAGCAGTGATGTTTGGAGGCACCACTTGAGAAAGAAAACAACTGAAGAGACAATGGTTGGCAGTACAACTTTAGCTCGTTGTAGTTCTCTTTGCAGGATTTCCAATGATGTTGTTGATTGGATGAGTCTTATGGATTCTTATTGAAGGTGTTGATTCAACTGGTATAGATGATTCTAGGTTAGTCATTTCCATTTCCTGACACTGATCCAACTCAGGTTGAGAGTTTAAGAAATAGTGAAAATGTTCAACATGAGTTGAAGGATCATGGGAGTCTTCTGTATGGGCTGCAGGAGCATCTCTAGTTTTGGTTTGATGTTCTGTAGGAACTGCTTGGGATTCATTTTGTTCTTCCGTAGGAACTTCTACACAAGCATTTTTCTCTTCCGTAGGAACTTCTCTAGATACATTTTGCTCTTCCGTAGGAACTTCTCCGGAAGCATTTTGCTCTTCCGTAGGAACTTCCCAGATGATAAGTGAGGACATGAATCATTTCCAATGTTTGTTGTATTCACTTGAGAGCCTAGTTCTATTGAAGGCACAACATTCACATCTCCGGATGCACCATGTTCATTTCCAAATGTAGTATGTGCTGCTACTGATGTGTTTTCACCCGAGGATGGGGGTATCCTTGGAGGATCAGCAGATAAGGTTACTTAAGTCATATAAGGTGGAACAAATGGATAACTACTTCATCAAATCCTGTATTATTCAAATTATGATAGTAAAATGGTTTAGATAGAGCATCTATGTCAAACAACCATGATGAACCTTTAATTGACTTTGTTAATACAGTTTCATCAAAAGATACATTAGGAGTCTCTTCCATAATGTTATGTTGTGGAATATAAACCCCATATGATTTAGATGTTAAAGAGTATCCAACAAAGAAACCATCATATGCTTTTTAAAATTTTTTTCCCAATTACTCTTTTATGTTCAAAACAGTTACATGACATCCAAAGACTTTAAGATATCCTATGTATGGATTTCTTTTAAATAAGAGCTCATAAGGAGTTTTGTTATGTTCTTTGACAATTAATGTTCTGTTTCGAACATTACATGTAGTATTCACAGCCTCAGCCCAAAACGTGATGGGCAATTGTGAATCAGCTAGCATTGTTTTGGCTGCTTTAATGAGAGTTCTATTTCTTCTTTCAGCAACCCTACTTTGTTGTGGAGTTCTTGGTGCACTAAATTCCTTGCAATACATTTGTTCCTGCAAAAGGAATCCAGTTCAAAATTGACAATTTCAGCACCATTGTCACTCCTAAAAGTTTTAACTTTTGTATCAAGTTGATTCTCAATCTTGATCACAAAGTCCACTAATGTTTCTGATGTTTCATTTTTCTTTTGTTTTAAGAAGAAGACCCATGTAAATCTTATGAACTCATCAACTATCACCACACAATATTTCCTTTTTCAAATGCTCATTACATTGGTAGGACCAAAGAAATCCATGTGAAGCAATTTGAGTGGTGTAGTATTAGTATTGATAATTTTGGATTTATATGACACTCTATGTTGTTTTCCTTTGTAACAAGAAGAACAGTGAGATAAGCAATGAAACTCTTTGTTTGGCAATCCAATGACCAGGTCATTTTTCACCAATTTATTCATGTTCTTCATGTTAGAATGGACAAGCCTTCTATGCCATAATTGAGACAAATCTTCTGATAGTTTAGATATAAGGCATGTTTCATGTTTTCTGAGAGAAGTGTTATTCATATCCAAAACATAAGTGTTTCCTTTTCTTGTTGCTTTGAGGAGGATGCATTCTCTGGAACAATAAATCCTGGCTTAAGAATGTAACAGTTAGTATTATCAAACAATGTGGTATAATTTTGATCACAAATTTGAGACACACTAAGTAGATTATACTATAAATTTTCACAGTAATTTACTTTCTCAAACTTGAGCACACCATTTGTTATCATCCCTTCACCAACAATTTACCTCCTATTTTATCCCCACCAAATGCCACATAAGAAGCATTTTTATGTTTGAAGTCATGGAGAAGTGAACAGTTTCCTGTCATATGCCTCGAACAAGCACTGTCAATATACCACTTGTTGTCAGCTTTCCAATATTGTTCCTGCATTCAGAAATAAATCAGTTAGAAGTGAAAACCCAAGTCTGAATGATCTTGGGTTTGTCAACAGTGTCTAAAATTTTTACTCCTTCATGACTTAATCCTGATGTTTCAGTATTAATTTCATATCTAGTTGATTCATTTTGATTTGATGGTGGTAAGGATGATTCTGTTGAAGCTGATGCAGAAGCTTTGGAATCTTCTTTCTTAATTGATTCTCCATTCACCTTATCTTTCTTTGCTTCTGATTGAGAAACATGTGATCCCTTTTCAAAATGATCAAAGAAATTATCACTGATGATTGACTTATTCTCAGCCAAGTCCACCTTTTTCTGAGGTGTTTTGGATTGGCTTGATGTTGTTTCTTCACAGATTTAGCATCTTCAGAAGATTTCTGCTTTGGTTTTGACTTTTGCTTTTCATTTACCTTCTTTTGCCTTGAATCATCTTGACTTTTAGTAGATTGAGAGTCTGATCTTGTCAAATCAGTTTTTGACTTCTTTGTGCTTTTGCTTTTCTTCTTTTTGTTAAAATAGCATTCGTGAGTTGAATGATTATTTTTGTTGCAAATAGCACAGAATTTTTTGATGTAACCCTCTGAAGTCATATGATTGTTCATATTGCATATGGAATAGTAACTGCTGAAGTAGCAGTCTTCTGTATTGTGATTTGTCATATCACACCACTTGCAATACATTTCTTCAGATTCTTTTTCATGCTCGTCTTTCTTCTTTTTCTTGTTCAGTTTGGGAGCTTTTGTTTCCTCTTTTGAAGAATTGATTTGTTCTTGCTGTTCCTTGAAGCATCATCAATGAATCTTCTTGTCATTTGATGACTTTTGTTGCTTCAGATTCAACATCTTTTGTTTGTTAACCGTTTCTCTTTTTGGTATCAACTTTGACCTTTTTGACATCGTCTGATGATAGATCTTTGGTACTGATCGGTTGATTTTTGTCGTTATAATCCGGCCCAAGGGTGGGTGGAATATAAGGACCTTCAGTGATGGAGATTCATAAGTCAGAATCAGTATAGTTTACATGATTCCTAAACTTTATTTTCCATGACTTGAAGTCTGCTTTTGTTTCTAACTTTGGTGGTTGGTAAGATGATCCACTGAAGTTACTCATGATGTTAATTGATGAGAATGATCAACAAGATCTGCTATTCAATTGATTTGAATATAGATACGAGTTAATCTAATGGAATGTTGTGAACGACAAACAAGTTTCACACAAAATTCTTTTAAGAACAGTAGATCTAATATAGCAAAAACTGACAAATCTACAGAATTCAAAGAAATTAAACACAACTAACACTTATAGATCAATGATCTAAATCAATGAGCACTTGGCTCTAATACCACCTGTGAGTCCAAGGATCGCAATCAGGAATTATCAATGTCGGTTGAGGGCAAGTCAACGTTTGCGAAATCAACGTTAATTTGGTTTAATTGTTTGTAACAACTTTAAATATCAATAAATATTCAAGAAGACACTCAACAAAACACAATTAATGAATAATAAGTATTTCATTAAAATATGTTAATGATTACAAATATAATGAATGAATGATATCAAAGTATGTTATGATGTGACGGCTGCTAGGGTTTGATTGAGTGACTTTGATGTGATTGTCGTATTGCTATTGCTGTTGCAGTTCAATCAATCATCTAAACAATCATCCTTGAATCGAAACCTAGGATCCATATAAATAGACAATGATGTTTCTGTTATACGAAACACCGGATCTCTTTGGATTTCTAGGGATTCGCATAACTGCCTTGTTGACTTGTAACACTTGTATTATACAAGTGTTTGGACTCCACAGGAATAGTGTCTTTACTAGGAATTTGTTCTTCCGTAGATGATTTATTCTTCTATAGAAGTCTTTCTTCCATAGATGATTTGTTCTTCCGTAGATGATTTATTATTCCGTAGAAGTCTTGTTCTTCCGTAGATGATTGTTCATCCGCAGAGGCTCTTCGGATGTAAGGTTACATGTAAGAAACATATCTACCGAAGAACAAAATGTTCAACCGTAGATGTTTTTGGTCAATTTTAGAATTTGACCAAGTATTATGATTGTACCTGCAAATATCCATAACACACATACATGGGTTAGCATATATAATTAATGCATGCATAATAAATGACAATTACAAATATTTATTACAAGAATTGATTAAAGTTCTAAGCCTATACAAATTGATCTAGACCTATAAGTCCTAGATCTAACACTTATTCATATAGGAGGAAGTGGATACTGGAGCTCCCACTTCTCCTAAGGAGCAAACCACTCCCATTACTTCAAAGATCAGTGTTAAGGTTCCTCATGCTCAACCTGATGGTTCACAAGCCCAATTGCCTTAAGCCTTCACTCCAAGTCTCTACACTCAAGTGAACAACCTTTAGGGGATAGTTACAATCCCTAACCACTAGACTTAAATCACCCAATCGCAAACCTTGACATCTATACTAATGAGATTTAGGTTTCAGTGAGTACCATGAGTCTCTTTACTCCTCCCCTACTCAAAGAGAGATGAGTTCTCCTAAGTCACCTATGCTTAGCCCACATCAGTCACCCATCACTAAGGTGGATAATTCTGAACCTATTTAGGATATCCATATGGTAGAAGCTCTCACTTCAGCAAGTGATTACATCATTAAGACCTCAACCATGGCAACTCAACCCATTGACACTTCAACTAAAGTTGTCATTGAGAAGAGGAAAACCAACAACCAAGAACTTCATGCTAGTGGTAAAAGAGAAGACTTTGTTCCAATTTTCTCATACCCCCTACGATTCTTCTCATGAAGATGAGGGGAATCCGAGGCTAAAAATGCAAAAACTATCACAAACATGCACCTACTTAGTCTTCGAAGGTTACTCATCTTGAATATCAGGTGACTACCTTGCAAAACAAGGTCAATGGTTAACAACTTGAGATATCTTATCTTAAGGAAAAACTAATCGGGAGACCTTTAAGAAGAGCTCAACCAGGAACACAGAACCTATGAATGTGGTGATCTAACCTCTAGCTCACCTATGCAAGTGGGTGATGCTACCAAAAAGGGGGAGAAAGTCATCACAAACACAAAACCTGGGAGTTCTTCATAGAGCATGGACATTGAGGACTCACCATCCTCACTTGCAACTATCCATACTTAGCAACTTACTCAAGTTCACATTAATGTGGACTCAATAGACTCCTTCATTCAGAGTCTTTTTGAGGAAGGCATACCAAGGGCAGTATCATCCCCACCTCAAAGAACTATTAACAACATCATAGGGTGGATGTATGATGTAAAGAGATGAGCCCTTATTCTTCAAAAGGTTCAAGGGCAACAAGAAGTTTTCAATTTTCAGACATTGAACTACTATGAAGGTCTTGACCAGATCAACATGCCACTTGTCAATCCAAGCCAATCTAGACAAGCTAACAGAAGAGCACAAAGGATTGAAGATAGAATTACTAAAGAGTTCACTCTAAGAAGGAGACAGTGGCAATCAGGTAATGCTATTGGTCAACTGGATGTTGAAGCAGATCCTAAGATTAACTTCAAAGGGAAAACCTTGACTCAAGGCCCAATAGTAGAGCTTCAAAGCCCTGTCACAACTACAACTACTTCAGCTATTGATTCCCTTAGTGAAGAACCTACTGTTGAAGGTGTATCACAACCTCTCTCTAGCCAGAACTCGGAGGCTACACCAAGTAATGAAGGCCAAAGCTCTCTCCACCCTGAGTCACAAAGGTCTGTGAGTGACAAAGGGAAAATGAAAATGACTTTTAAGGAGATTGAGGAGGAGGATAGAGAGAGAAAGAGAAAGATAAGGGGAGAAAGTTCCTCTGGGTCTACAGGATTCATGGAAGCTGTAATCAAGGCTGCCCCCTGACCAAACACTCAAGATGATAAGTTAGGGTATTTAGAACTACTTACCTGCAAACCAAGAACTATGAAATTGATGAGACTATATCTCTCCCCTTAGAAGAGCTAAATGAACTGGCTGACATGGACATGTCAAGAGAGAGGAAGGTAGAAGAGGATGCAAAGTTACTTCTCTAAATTAAAGAGGAGAAGAGACATAAGAGATTATACAAGCATGTTCCCACTCTCTCCCCAGTTCAAAAAAGTCCTGCTCAAGAGGTTGTGGCTCCATAAGAATCTCAAGTAGACAAAGAGACTGATATGATAAATATGATCAACTACTTGAGTGCCACAGGCCTATAATAGGAATCTATACTTCTTCCTTTCTCCTTTGAGTACATAGAGTTTGAGTATCACAAACATATTGAGCTTGAGGTACTCAAAGAACATAAGGAATAAAGAGAAAATTAAGGGAAGATGTTGCAAGGTCAACAACCATCATTCAGAGGAGCATGAAGAAATCTACTGACAGACAGAGAATGATGAGCATCTTGAAGCTGTATGGATTCTTGGGAAGGAGACTTGGCCCTATGTCTCTATCCATTATGGATGAGCACATTAGGGTGATCAAGTAGAAGATAAAAGAGGAGAACTTGTTGCCTTATACTCGCCACTAAGTCAGGTCCCTCAAGAAGTGGAGGTTAAGGTTGAACCTTTTGAGACAACACAACCTAGATCTCCTATCGAGACTCAACAAGCTTCATCTTTTGATCCATAACCGGGTCAAACTCCCTCTCCTTCTAAAGTTGTAAGGAAGGAACACCCAATTGAGCAAGACAAGACTGATCAACAAGGTGCTACAGAGCATTCTTCTCAGTTAAAGTCTTCAAAGAGGAGGAAGAGGATAACATCTAAACCAAAGTCAAAGAAAAAAAAGAAGTCCAAACCATCCACCTCCATACCTCAGGGTGAGTCACATCAACCTAAGGAAGTGCATGAAGAGGCAGCTCAATCAATTCCAATTCAAGTGGCTCCTCTTGCTTCTGAGTGACCCATCTTATCCTGGACCTTCACAACCAATCCAAAAAGATTGCATGTGATTAGAGATCAAGGGGGTGAGAATGTCTACACATGGCAAGACTTATTCAAGCTACCTCTGCATGATCTCTTTAAGATGAGAGGATACTATGAAAGTCTGAGTGATCCTGACCATCTAATGAAGAAGGGCCTGGTCATTATCATGATAAGGACTGCCAACAGATGAAGAGCTTTAAATGTTTTGGTAGCATTAGCCTAGGAGGAGTTTTTAAGGATTCCAACAAGTCTGATGCAGTCAAAACATTCAAAACATCCAAACACTCTCTGCGTGCATGCACTAAGTTACTAAAGTAGAATGCTTTCGAAGGTTTACACCTCACACTAGAAATATTCTAAGTCTAAAGTCTTCTAAAGCAAGGACCAATATCTTCCAAAGCCAAATATGAAGTCCTCCGAAGCTTCAGAGACAAAGTCTTTCGAAGCCAATTTATGATGACAGATTTCTTCCAAAGACTTTTATATACATGCTATTCTCTAATGTACTTTCAATAAAGCTGGACCACCTTTCTGATGCAAATTTGTTTGACTCACCAACTTTCACAAGTTGGTGAAAAGGTCCATGCTTTTGGAAAACTGTACATGAGGTCTTGAGTCTAAGCTTTCTACAATATGTACTTTATCCTTTTTGTATATATTAGGATGTGAGCTATGGCATGTCATAGTCACAAGTCAAAAGGAAATCTGCCTTTTGACACTACATTTGATTTTGTTGTCTAGTTTTATGTATCTAGCTGGCCTTCAATGTATGGCCGACTGTAGGATGTAGTATAAGTATCTTAAGTACTTTAAACTTTCTAATATGCTTTGTAACACTTTGTAAAAGAATTTGAGAAGCATATACTACATTCCTTGAAGTCCAAATACTTGTGTTGCTATCTTGTAGTGTCTCTCTTTTACTTGTTTTCTTAGCATCTCTTTGTAGTTAATAGTTCCCTATTTGATCTGTTAAGTGTTCTAAATGAACTCTCCTCAATTGTGTTGTTGTGTTGTAAAGTGCATCACCCCGTCTAAACAAACCTATAGTACAGTACCTTTCTTAGAGTTTTCCATCTTGAACCTTTTCAAGAACTTATCAATGTATGCACTTTGATTTAAACTTATCAACCGCCTTGATATATCTCTTTAGATCTTTATTCTAAAAATATAGGCGGCTTCACCAAGATTCTTAATGGAAAAACAACTTCCAAGCCATGATTTTACATCCTCCAAGGTTAGAACGTCATTTCCAAATAGTAGGATGTCATCGACATACAATACTAGGAAAGTGACGATGCTCGCAATAACTTTCTTATATATACATGCTTCATCAATGTTTTTGTTGAACCCAATTTGATTACCTCTTCATCAAAATGGTGATTCCAACTTATTGATGTTTAATTCAATCCATAGATTCATTTATTTAACTTGCATACTTTGTTAGGATGTTTTGGATCGACAAAACCTTCGGATGAACCATATAGACATCTTCCTCAAGATATGCATTTAGAAAAGAAATTTTGACATCCATTTGCCAAATCACATAATCATAATGAGCAACTATGGCAAACAATATCCTAATAGACTTTAGCATTGCAACTTGCGAGAAAGTCTTATCATAATCAACCCCTTGAGTTTAAGTGAAACCTTTTGCTACAAGTCTAGTTCTATAAGTATCCAAGTTTCAATGCATATCGGTTTTCTTCTTGAAAACCCACTTACTTACAACTACCTTGGAGTTAAGAGGAGGCTCAACCATGTCCCAGACTTGGTTGTCAAACATGGATTGCATCTCAACGTCCATGGCTTCAAGCTATTTGTCACAATCCAAATTGGACATTGCATCACGGTATGTGGTTGGTTTATTGGAATCTACAACATAGCATCCATCCATCAAAATTTCATATCTTTCAAGTGGATTATTAGTTCTACCAGATTTGTAAATGTTTTGTACGTATTCGTCAACCATTTGATCATCCTTAACATCCTCATGTTGAGTGCTAGTGTCAACAAAATGTGTATTGGGTTGTGGTTCTTAATCTTCCTCAAGATCCACTGTTCGAGTGCTAGCTCCTTCCATAAGGAATTTAGCTTCTAAGATCTTAGCCTTCTTAGCAACAAACTCCTTTTGTTCCATTGGATCATAGAAATAATATCCCACAGAATCTCTACGATACACAATAAGATACACTTAGAGGAAAGTCTTTCTAACTTGTTTGAGGTGGGAGTCTTAACATAAGCTTCACATCCCCACACCTTTAAATATGATAGAAATGGAACCCTTCCATGCCATATTTCAAAATGTGTCTTTTCCACTTTCTTGGTTGAGGCCATATTCAAAATATGGGCCGCTGGGAGCAAAACGAAACCCCAAAATGATAGAGGCAATGAGCTTCTAGCCATCATAGATCGAACCATATCCAACAGAATTCGATTTCTCCTCTCGGATACACCATTATGTCGTGGTGTTCCTGGTGGAGATTGTTGTGAGACAATCTCACAACTTCAAAGATGATCTCTAAAAGCATCACTTAGGTATTCACCTCCTCTATCGGTGCGGAGAATTTTTATTGACTTGTCGAGTTGATTTTCTACTTCATTCCTGAAGATTTTGAACATTTCAAAAGCTCCATCTTTGTGTCTTAACAAGTACACATACCCATATCGATGATAAAGGTAATGAAGTATCTTTCATTCTACCTAGTCATTGGCTTAAAAGGACCACATACATCCGAATGTATGATACCTAATAAATCTTTTGCCCTCTCGGATTTGCCACTAAAAGGTGCCTTAGTGAGTTTTCCTTGTAAACAAGATTCACATACATCAAATGAATCATATTCACTTAATTTTAAAAGACCAAGACGGCAATGCCAAAGATAGGTGTCACTCAAATCCAATTTGAGATTCTTAGTAGTGGTTTGGTATAATGCGCTATCATATAATGTGTTTTCACAAACCAACTCATAAATGCAATTAATAGGAATAACTTTAAAATAAATGATGTCATTTAAAGAAACATGAATTTCATTTTCAATCAATGTCAAAACATAACCATATTGCCTTAATTGGGCAACTAAACTAATGTTCCTAGTCAAACAAGGAACATGCAAAACATTGTTCAAAATTGCCTCCAAACCATTTGGAACCTTCAAGATGTAGTCCCCTCAGTCATAAACTTGAACTTTTGCCCGATTTCATATTTAGAGGCTTACATCCCCTTTTTTGAAGTCCTTACTTCTTTTAAACCCCTGCAACAATTTGCAAATATGAGTACCACATCTGGTATCCAATACCCATGTGTTAAGGATATTAAATTGAGATAAATATGATTCATAAAAATTGTACCTAAGGTTTGCCCAAAATCCCTCTTAGCTTGCAAATCTTTGAGATGAATAGGAAAATTTCTTGCCCAATCTCCAATCTCCCCACACTTAAAGCATGGGTCATTCGAAGCAACCTTTTGCTTCTTATCCGCTAGTTTTGGTGGTGGCGCTCTTAGCTCCCCCTTTCCCTTTCCCTTAACATACCCTTTACCCTTAGCAACAATTGCCTTGGGTTCAGGGTGAGGCCTCTTCTTGTTCCCACCTTCATTGATGATGAGAACGGGTAAAACCCTTTTACCCATGGGCACCTTGGCAATTTTAAGCATAGAGTGAAGGTCACTTATCTTCTTGTCCCACCTATTCATGTTATAATTCATGACAAAGTTATCAAACCTTTTTGACAAAGAGTTGAGGATCAAATTCGTGGCCAACTCTTTTGAGATGGGACAATTTAGCCTTTCGAGGTGGTCAATGTGGCTTGTTAATCTTAAATACATAAGATGAGACCGACTGGGTGTC
Organism: Flaveria trinervia; assembly: GCA_025506515.1. NCBI lineage: Eukaryota > Viridiplantae > Streptophyta > Magnoliopsida > Asterales > Asteraceae > Flaveria > Flaveria trinervia. Next base: position 37,163,810 of record CM046455.1, read on the forward strand.
TACGACATGCATGGAGTGCTCGAACCATTTTGAAGCGCTCTACCCTTGTTTGTTATTGGAATGTTTACTTCAACTGTGTAATCATGTCGTATGCTCTGTGATGTTTGTACTCCTTTCGAAGATCCAAAGTCATACTTGCCAACATAAGGCAAGACACTTGGACTGAGTCCTCAATGTACTTCACCAAAATATTGAAGGCCTCCTCATCATCCTCATTGGTTTGATCGGGAAAGGGATCATCTAAAATATACGACTGTTTCTCTTGCTTGAGAACAATTCTTTAGTTTCGAAACTAATCAATAAAGTTATTATGGTTGACGCTCCTTTTGGAGAATGGTCCTTAGTGATAATGAGTGAGCAGACGGGATATCATTATTTTCATTGTTATTGGTGGCCATCTACGAATGTTAACAAAGGTCAACTTTAGAATTTTTGATATTCTCATATTTTAATTATTAATACCCTTTTTTGTGTCTTACACAATTTAAAATTCTAGAATCCAACGTTACGTTTAAATAGTTGTTAGGTAACCTTTATCTCAGTATTTAAATTAACAAGGTAGTCAACGTTTGACAATTGCAACCCTTTGCAACTTCTAGAGGTATGGGATTGACTTTATATAGCATATGTAAAGTCGGCATGTTTATCCCATAACACCATTTCTAAACCACATTGTAGGTGATCCATTTAACATGGTTTTCAAATCAAGTCACCCTACTTACACACACATATGAGTTTTCCAACATAAGTGGTTAGGTGACCTTTATCCCACAAATATGGTATTCCCACCTTAAATCACAAGTTCCCTCAAAATGGTTAGGTAACCTTTATCCCATTAAGAGTTTCCAAGTGACTCAACTATTATGCAAAAGGATGGTGTTAAACTTGTTTCCAAAAAAAGTTTTAAGTTTTCATAATTCTAGTTTAGAAAACTCTATGTACTATGTATTTGCATGCTTTCAAACACATGGTACCCTAAGGTTGCCTTAATCATTAATCCTTTTAATAACCTTTTATTACAACTTAATGATAAAGAACCATTATTTTTCAGCTTGTTAAGTTTGTTAATAAGATTGTAATACATATCCATATATCAAACAACAACCATAAACAAACAACCAAACAAGCACAACCATACAATCATAAGTGCATAACCAAAGCCACTAAGTTGACTACACTTGTTTGCCATCACAAGCCACTAAGGGTTAGCAATGACACATCAAAATGTGTCCATGAACTTTCACTTGAATCCACATCCAAATGCTTCAAGTGTCCATCCTTTATATCTTCCTTTGGGTCTCCAACTTGTGCATCTTCTATTACATAAATTATATCCTAATACAAATTTTCTAATAAAAGAAATGCACCTAGTTTATTTATTACATAACCAAAGAATAAATAAATTACAACCCAAGGATACAAACACAAAATTATTACAACCCTTTTATGAATAAAATCAAACATGACAAAATATTCAACCAAATCTAAAACACACTAGGTCAAGGCTATGTTAAGCACCAAACATGTATCCCAATAAAATATTCAAGAACAAAATGAACTCCCTTTTTAACCCTTAAAATTTCAGCCAACATAAACCGATATTTTTTGGGTTTTTGTCTAAACAAAATAATCAACCACTTGACTTTAATCTTTCAAGACTTATTCTAAATCATGTAAAATAAAAATTGAAAGACAAGGGATTCATATATCCATAACAAATCAGCCCCTAATGGGTTGAAAAAATCCAACAAAACAAACTTTTATTGGACTTTTGGAGCTAGTTTTCCACATAACTGGCTCTAGATGCCATTGTTGGGTTTGTTGCATGTTTATCAAAGATTGTTTAACCATTTAGACAAAACCGCAATGGGTATTTTGAGATGTAAAACATGTTTTAGATGCTGAAAAGAAGTCATTTATTAACCAACATAACAAACCCAAGAACAAGGATAAAATATATATGAAAAGAAATGCTATAAACATAAACAACCATTGGGTGTTCTTAGAATACAACCTTTCTAAGAACAACAAAATATGATGGAAATCGTTGGAGAACATGATGATGTTCTTGAATGGAAGCCTCCAATGAAGAAGACCTCAAGCTCTTGCAATCACCCAACTTGTTATGAAGTGCAACATCAAAATCTTTTTCTTGTACCTCCTTTAAAACCGAAAGTTTCACGAAGAAAGAAGAAAGATCTCTTGCAATTTTGTGTGTAAGAGAGAGTGTGTTGAGTGTAGTGTGAAAAAGTGTTCATGTCTTGTATTAAAACAAGACAAAAGGAATCCCAAGGAAGGCTACCAAGACAAAAGAAATGGGTTCCCATCCATTTTAATTTTATAAAATTTTCACACTCTTTAACTCACAAGTTTATAAAATTAAACCCCTTTTAATTTTATAACTTTAGTACATTTTTATTTGTTATTATTTAACCTACTTAAATAATAATACAAATAATTTCTTATGAGCAATTATCCATATAATTCGTTCTATTTCAAATGCAATAATTTAGAAAGCCCATTTTCTAAATTGGTGTCAATATTTATTTGTTTGATCATATTAACAAATAAAATTTATTGGTGTTTGTTTAGCTTGTTAATGGGTATGACCCGACCTGGATCATAACGTACTAACCACATCAATCTTGTATGTGTCTTGGGCATACAAGATCCAACACAAATGAGTCTAAATCTATGTCCAAAAGTAAGTTTAAAGAGTCCTCTAACTAACCCAAGAGGTCTTGCATTAATCTAGCATCGTTTGGTCCTTCAAACGTATTTAACAAAAGTGAAGGTAAATTTTGGATTTTCGGGTAGAATCTTGGTTTATGTTCGTGGAGTCATATCTCATACATATTTCATCAAATTATAATATAGCTAATTTGCCGTGATTCGTTATCATTTCAACCACCAAGCAGCCTACGCAAGATCGGTGTGCTATCTATGCTACAAGCTGAAATATTTTAAATAAACTTGATCTCAAGATTTAAGACAAAATTACTAAAGTGAGTTAAGTGAGGTGTTTAATGGTGGATTGGTGAATTCTACAACTTGTAATGATAAAGAGAACATAAGGTCAATTGATCATTGAACTTGGTCCGAAATATGTACAATATGGGAAGTGAATAACAATAAAAATGTGAAGGACTTGGAACCACTACTATAACATATACAATAGATGACATTTGAAATATGACACACACTGCTTTTATAAAGAGCATTTATTTGTGTTATAAAATTAATTTTTTTAAATTTTTTTGAAGAAACAATGAAACACAGTTTTTTCTTGTCATTTATTTTATATTCATAAAAAGTAAAAATAAAAACAACATTAGATTGTGTCATCTTTGTGCGTCTTTTTTGAATTTTATTCTCTCACTCTTATTTTATTTTTATTAGGGTTTTACAACTCTTAAATCTTAAGCTAAAACTCATAAATTATAGCACCTGTTGGGTCTAGAAAGGCTGGTGCAACCAAAACCAAACACTTAAACAATTTTGGTGCAACTAATAATGGTCTTCAGAAGCAAATAGAGTTCTTCCGAAGGCAAAGTTAGAACTTCTGAAGATTATGTCTAAAGACTATTCCAAAGAAAACTCCAACTTCTGAAGAAAAAGTCTTCTCTCTTTCGAAGTTCAAGACTTAGAAGAAACCAAGACAATGGCTTCTAAAGTATGAAGATATGAAGAAAACCTGAAGCCTCGAAAGAAGTAGCCTTTTCCGAAGTATAACTGGCTTCGGAAGAACAAGTTCTTCCGAAGCCAATTAACCTTTAGAAGAACCTACAATGAACCAGTGGACATAAGTATGGTCCTTCTCACAAATCTCTCATATACTGCATGAAGTTTTCCCATGCCCATGTAGTTTACCATACTTTATTCCACTGTTCACCTTTTATCTGTTAGTATAGTTGCCAACTTTAGTGGTGACAAAAGGTAAGTCATGGACATGTCATGACTACCTTATCTTAGAAAATATTTTATCTAAGGTACGTTGTCTTTAGCAATGTAGTTTTTGCTTTAGTCATAGGTTTGAGTTGGTATCAAAGTATATCCGACTGTAGGTAGTAGTGTATATAGTTTCTTATTGTAACTCATGTAATATGCTTGTAAGAGTCTTGCAATACTTTAAGTTGAGAAGTAATATATACAAGTTCCTTGAAAATTATCTTCTTGTGTTCTTAGTTACTTTATATATTATTATCAACTCTTAGAGAGATTTTGCATCATCTAAACGTGTGTGTTTAAGTGAGTTTCAAGGAAAACAAGTGTTTTGTGACAAAACCTGATCATGCAATTGGTATAAGAGCTTTCTAGGCTCTTGATTGTGAAATCTTACCATCCAAATCAACTTTTCTTCACACATTCTTCAACCACACTGAAAAATGGCCATCAACCAAAAGTCTGAAGTTAAAATGGGGACGATGATCAAAGCACCAATCATCACCCTTGAAAACATTAGATCATGGAGTAGACATATCAAAGGTTTCATCAGGTACCAATATGGCAAGATGTGATAATCTATCATTAATGGTCCTTACAGACCAAAGGTTGTTGCACCAGGTGGAAATGGTGCAATGATAGAGAATGCTATAGAAGACTACTCTGGTGAAGACGGCAAAAAGCAGGACATTGATAGCAATGCTATGACTGTTCTGATGACTGTAATACCCAACTCCATCATGGTGGGTTTTGAGCATTGCAGGTCAGCAAAAGAACCTTTAGATGCCTTGTCCTAGATGTACTCTAGCTCGAATGACTCCAAGAAAGATTCACTGAAGCAACAGTTTGAGAACTTCATTTATACTACTGAAGAGACCTTCAACTAGCAAAACTTCAGGTATATGGACCTTATTTCCTCCCTTCAGTCTGTGGGAATTAGCGTTGAATTGAGAGATCTCACTCGGAACTTCAGTAGTGCACTCCTAAATGAGTGGACGTTTTACTGTGTCCCAATCAAAAGGACAAAAAATTTGAACTCCCTCACTATGACTGAACTATATGGGATCCTTGATGGATACCGTGTAGAGATGGTGTTGGACCAAAAGAACCAATGAGCCAGATCAGAAAAACCTTTAAGTCCCACAAGACATCACAACAACTGCTGAAGACTTGATCAGCTGTTTGACAAAGTCTAAAGATCAACACCTAAAGACTAAAGTACTGAAGACTTCAACAGCTGAAGACCAAAGTCTCAAGATCAACAGCTGAAGACTAAAGTACTGAAGACTTCAACAGCTGAAGACCAAAGTCTAAAGATCAACAGCTGAAGACTAAAGTACTGAAGACTTCAACAGCTAAAGACTAAAGTACTGAAGACTTCAACAGCTGAAGACCAAAGTCTGAAGACCAACAGCTAAGACTAAAGTACTGAAGACTTCAACAGTTGAAGACTAAAGTACTGAAGATCAACAGCTAAAGTACAAAGACTGAAGACACCAGCTGAAGACATCAGCTGATGACAACAACTGAAGTTCAAGAAGTCCAAGTACTGAAGCCTTCAGAGTTTGTCACAACAGCTGAAGAAGCATTCTTCAGTTGTTGTGATGGTTTCCTTTCAGTAGTTTTCTTTTCTATTTCAGTACTTGTAAAATGACTGAAGAGCATGTTCTTCAGTCGTTGTTGTTTCAGTAGTTTCTTTTCAGTAGTTGTAGTGACAGCTAACACTTGGTATTTTTGTAAGAAGATGTCAGCTGTTTGACATATTCAGTAGTTGTGTTAACTTTCAGTAGTTAAATAACAGTTAGATGTCACTATCAAGTGACGTCAGCTGATGTCAGCTTCCCTTATAAAAGGAAAAATGACCTAATTGTAACGAGGTGCGTGAAGCCAGTCGCGCGTGTATTGAATGAATATATTCTTTTTGGCAGAACTTCACTCTCTATAACAAACACTGTTTCATCAATAAATTTCATGTGTTCTTGTTTAAATTTGTTAATTCGTGGGCTCATTCCGCTGTAAATCCAATCTAAGTGATCAAACTAGATGCTGAGATCCTAACAAATGGTATCAGAGCTCGTTAATCATTGATCGATTTAACAATTGATCATTGAAACTGTTCTTTTGCTATCTACGTTTGATCGAATTAGCAAATTTGCAAGAATCGGTTATAGAGATTGAGTTTCTGTTGCTTCTGGCCATTTTGTTTGAGGTTCTAAGTGGTTTTGAGCTAGATTTACTTTGTTTACCTTGAATTTGTCTGAATTCTGAATATGACTACTCCTTTTAATGACCCTCACAATACTGGTTCCTCAACCAAGCCTCCGATGCTGGTTAGGACCGAGTATAACATATGGCAACGAAGAATGCTCCATCACCTGTCTGTTAACAGTTCAGGTTGTTGGACATCTGTGGTACATGGTCCACATAAGCCTATGGTGAACAATCCGAAAACCAACCAAATGGTTCCGAAGAAGAAGGAACAATACTCTGATGAGGATCGAAAACTGTTTGAGGTTGATGCTAAAGCTCATGGAATTCTGGCCATGGCACTGCCTAATGAAATCTATTATGTGCTTATGCATCATGAAACTGCTCATGACCTCTGGAAGGCACTGAAACAATATGGGGGTACTGATGAGATCTTAGCAAACAATGGGAAATACTTGCCCAACAATATGAGACATTTGCTCATAGGAAGGGTGAGACTCTGACTCAACAGTTTGAGCGTTTTTCATGTTTGATCTCCGAGCTGAAAATGGTCAAACATGAATACACTATTCGCCAGATGAACCACAGATTCCTCAGATCACTGCCTGAGAGATGGGACACATATACAATTGTCCTACGCTCTAATGCAAATCTGGATAGCCTATCTCTCACCCAACTTCATGGGAAACTGCTTACATTGAAAGAGAGATAGAGCAGAAAAGGAAACTGGCATCATCAGGAAAGCTCACTAAAGACTTTGTACCAGGGAACATTGCCTTGGTCGGTCATGAGTCAGAATATGCTGCATCAGAAGGTAATTATGATGTGCATATAGATTTCTCTTCAAACAGTTCTGATCATGCACTTGTGAGTGTTGATAGTCAGTCAGGCTGTAATAGTGACAATTTGTGCTTCATTATGGATGATTTGAAAGGTATAGCTGATGACGACTTAGAAGAGATGGATATGTTCAGCCAAATGGCCTTGATTAATATCAGATCTCAGAAGTTCTACAAGAGAACTGGTAGGAAATTCCCTAGACTCTCTGGCAAAACCAAAGTTGGTTTTGACAAGAGTAAGTTGAGGTGTCACAAATGCCACAGGCTTGGGCACTTTGCAAGAGAGTGTAGATCATCTGGATCTAACTCCTCTGCACCCTTTGTGACTTTTCCAAGTAATATTCAACAAAACAGAGGGCAACATCCTGCTAGTTCTGGTCATCATTCACAACCTCTATCTCCAGCATATTTTGTCCCCCAGGGTCCAATGTCATATCCATATCCCTGCTATTACATGCCACAAACCAGTCAAGTTGAAGTACCCATTGCTCAACAACCACCTACTCTTCCTGAGCCTCAACCTTCTCAATCTAATCAACACTCTCAACCTCAACAACATAGCTTTTTCACCTAGGAGTTGTTGACTGGAGCAGTTTACCAGATGATATGTCTGGTCATGAACAACTGTTTTCTGGTGCTTGTCAACATGGTGGTGACAATCCTTTTGGAAACCTTGCTCTTATGGCCCTGGAGTCTGCTGATACCTCATCCTCTAATGCCTCCAAACCACAAGTATCACAGGTATACTCTGAGGCCAAAGCCAAGCTATGTTTTGAAACATGCATAGCCGCATTTGCATCTATTAGAGAAGCAAATGTAGCTTTAATTAACAAGAACATTAAGCTAGAACAAATAATATCCAAAAGAAAAGCTGAATTTGAGTCTGTGCTTAATGATAAGAATGATGAGATTTACAAACTTAAATGCCAAATCACTGATGATAAGGCTAGGGAAGAGGTACTTCTAGGGAAGTACAGAGACCTCAAAGAAGCACTTGCAGCTACCCAGGTAGAGTGTGATCGATAGGTACATTCCTGCAAGGGTTTTGAAATGTTTCTCAGTAAGCAGTCTGCTTCCAATGTGAAGTTTGGCATTAGTTATAATCACACTGCTCCTCCTACAGATTTTACTCCGAGAGCAGAGGTAGAATCTGATGGAGAAAGTAATAACCAATCCTTTTCATCATGTGATCTACTATCTGATATAGCACCATCAGAGGTTGGAGTCAGCATTAATTCCTCCCAAAACCTATCAGCTGATGTTGATGGTTCAAATGCTGACACTCACATGATCAAAAGGTTGATCACTCCAGGTGGTATTTCACAACGTACTGAAGTACTAAAGAGCAAGTCATAACACCTGGAGAACAAACCCAAACTACTGCATGTACTAAAGGGAAGAAAACTGTCAGTAGAAAGGGTGGGAAAACTACTGAAGAAGATATCAAGAAAACATGTACTACAAGGAAGAAAACTGCTAGTACTGGTCGCAAACTGCTGAAGAATAAGTCTTCAGTAGTTCATCTTCTTCAGCAGATGATCAACTTAAGATGAAGAAAAAGCCATGTGATATATGTGGCTTATTCAATCATCTTACTCATGATTGCTGGTATAAAAAGGGCTCCAAACTCAAACACAATGAGAACATTAAAAGAAAATGGATAAAATGAAAACTGAGTTTGAAACCAAGTTTCTACCAGCAACATCAAAACCTGTAACCCCAAATCCAAAAAGAAATTCAAAAGGAAGGGGTTAATTAGGCAACAGCTGAGGTTGCTCAAAGGGAGATGGTACAACACAGGAATCCATCAATCTCAAGCACTAGTGTGTCTGATAAGCTGAAGGCTTTATCATAGAATCAGATACAACTTGTTATGATGGTTCAACATCTATTGGGGAGAGTCAACCAATTAGATGCTCCTGTGCTGAAACCACAGAGAAGAAAATCCATGCCAAAGGATTCTTCTTCTTCACCATCTCCATCCCCTCAGGCTGTTCTTCATAGCAAATCTGTTAGTTTACCATCTGTTGATGTGAACAGACCCAAAACCAAAAAGGTTTGGGTCTCAAAAACTAACTATTCTTTTATGATTGCAGGGTTCTTCAGCATGCCACAGTAGCATCTGGTATGTAAACAGTGGAGCATCTATGCATATGACAGGGAACATCTCTCTTTTTCATGATTACTCTCAAGGAAAGAAGGGGTTTGTTTCTTTTGGTAATGATGCTAAGGGTTATATCATTGGCAAAGGCTTTGTCTCCAATGGGGAAATAAGGTTTGATGATGTTAACCATGTGGAGAATCTCAAGTACAATCTCTTGAGTGTCAGTCAAATGTGTGATAAAGGCCATGTTGCTCTTTTCACCAGTCAGAACTGCAGGATTCTGTCATCCAAAGTTCTGAGTTTGATTGATAAGGTGCTGGATGATCACACTCTCCTGAGGGCCAACATGACAGGAAGAGTGTATGCCTTCGATCTTTCCAAGAAAATAGATCTCAAAGGCCATCCTTGCCTATTTTCCAAGGCTTCTCCTCAAGAATCTATTCTATGGCATAGAAGGCTGGGTCATGTGAATCTTAAAAACTTGAATCAGCTGATACATCATGGTTTAGTAAGGGGATTGCCTATGAAGGAGTTCAGATGTGAAGACAACTGCACTGCTTGTTTGAAAGGAAAACAACACAAAGTCTCATTCCCTCCTATTGAAGAACCTAAGTCCATTGCCAGCTTGCAATTACTACACATGGATATCTTTGGTCCTGTGAGAGTAATGAGTATGGCAAAGAAGAAATACTGTCTGGTAATTGTGGATGATTACTCCAGATTTGTATGGACTTTCTTCTTGCATTCAAAGGATGAGGCTGCTCAGACGATTATAAACTTTGTGTTGTATGTTGAGAAGCAGTATCCCTATCTGTCAAGTATATCAGAAGTGATAATGGAACAGAATTCAAAAACCATACACTTGATGAGTTTGATCTCTCAAAGGGAATCAAGAGGTAGTTTAGCATCCCAAGGACTCCAGAACAAATGGAGTAGTAGAGAGAAAGAACAGGACCCTAATTGAAGCTGCAAGGTCCATGTTGGCTGACTCTGGTTTGCCACTGACCCTTTGGGCTGAAGCTGTTAACACAGCTTTCTATGTGAAGAATAGAGCCTTAGTAAATCAAAGGTTGATGAAGACTCCATATGAAGTTCTACATCATTTGGCTCCTCTAATTTCATTTTTCAAAGCCTTTGGGTGTCCTTGTTTCATTCTCAACACAAAGGATCAACTCCACAAATTTGATCCTAAGGTGGATGCAGGGTATTTTGTTGGTTATTCATCTACTTGCAAGGCATACAGAGTCTTCAACTGCAGAACAAGATAGTTGAAGAGACTCTGCATGTGAAGTTTAATGAATCTCCAAAGGACAAGATTCCACAAAACCCTGTGGAGTTATTTGATTTGGACATACTGCAATATGTTCCTTATCAGGCTTCAGCTGTTGCTCCTGTCAACAGTTCTCCACCTGGTGGTATTGATGATGATGATAATATCAATACTCAGCTATTCAAGTTTAGTGATCAACTGCCCGAGTACACTAAACTTGATGTTCATGTAGCTTCAGTAGTTCCATCCACAACAAATGCTGATGAGATCTCTGATTCCTTTACATGTTTTGATTTGCCATCTCATTCTTGGTTTCAAGAGTCTGCATCACCATCTGCTGCTGCTGAAGGTCCTACAAACACTTGCACAGATCTCATTGTTTATCAAGAGCTGAAGAATCACCCAATGTCTCAAATCATTGGTGATATCAATACTGGAGTTTCAAGAAGAAGTCAATTGTCCAATTTCTGCTTCTATGCTCTCTTCATTAGTCAGCAAGAGCCAAAGAACTATCACATTGCTTTAAGGGACAATGGATGGGTTGAAGCCATGCAGCTTGAGCTACTTCAGTTCAACAAGTAGCAAGTGTGGCAACTGGTTCCTCTACCCCCAGGTAAGTGTGCAATAGGCACTAAATGGTGTTTAGGATAAAACATATGAAAATGGGCTTATTTTTAAGAACAAGGCCAGACTGGTTGTTCAAGGGTTTGCACAGGAAGAAGGTATTGATTATGATGAAACCTTTGCTCCTGTAGCCAGATTGGAGGCAATTAGATTGTTCTTAGCCTATGCTGTATTCCACAATCTTAAAGTTTTTAAAATGGATGTTAAAAGTGCATTTTTATATGGTAAAATAAAAGAAGAGGTTTATGTGTGTCAACCACCAGGTTTTGAGGATAATAAACATCCAGATTGGGTATACAAGCTTGATAAGGCTCTTTATGGGTTGAAACAAGCTCCTAGAGCCTGGTATGAGACACCCTCCACTTTTCTTCTCAAGAATAATTTCACTAGAGGCTCCATAGATAAAACTTTGTTTATTAAGAAGGTGGATCAGCATAAGCTACTTGTTCAAATTTATGTTGATGATATCATTTTTGCATCCTCTGACCCCCAGTTGTGTGATGATTTTACCAAATTAATGAAAAAGAGGTTTGAAATGAGTGCCATGGGAGAATTACAGTTCTTTCTAGGCTTGCAAATCAAACAAAAGGCTGATGGCACATTTATTCATCAGTCCAAATATACAAAAGATCTTCTGAATAAGTTTGATTTACAAAATTGTAAGCCCTGTTCTACTCCCATGTGCAACACCACACAACTGGGCAGATCAGAAAGGTAAAGCTGTTGATGAAACACTTTACAGATGTATGATTGGGTCCTTGATGTACTTAACAACTTCTAGACCAGATATCATGTTTGCTACTTGTGTCTGTGCTAGATTTTAGGCTGCTCCTAAAGAGTCTCATTTGATTGCAGTCAAGAGGATCTCTACATATTTGCAAGGTACACAATCTCTAGGATTATGGTATTCCACTGGACACTCTTGCAAATTGGCTGATTTTTCAGATAGTGACTATGCAGGGTGCAAGTTAACTAGAAAGTCAACTTCTGGTGGATGTCAATTCCTAGGCAACTGTTTGATTTTTGGCAAAGTAAGAAACAAACATCTGTTGCTACATCCACTGCTGAAGCAGAGTACATTGCAGCTGCAAGTTGTACTTCTCAGGTACTCTGGCTTCAGAACCAACTTTTGGATTATGGCATTACAGAGACTAAGACTCCATTATTAATGGACAGTGCTTTAGCTCTTTGCATTGTCAAGAATCCTGTCCAGCATTCTAGGACCAAACATATAGAGATCAGACACCATTTTATTAGGGACTGTTTTGAAAAAGGTCTGATTGATCCAAAGTTTGTGCCTAGTGCTGATGAGCTTGCAGACATTTTTACTAAGCCTTTGGATAGTTCAACTTTCCAAAACCTTGTGTTAAGGCTTGGTATGCTGCAGCTAGAATAAGTGATAACTACTGATGATCTCAGTAAATAAGTACTGATGATCATTAGTAAGCATATCACATATAGTACTGATTCTGGTCAAACAACTGATAAAGTTACAACTACTGATGTAGATATAACAACTGATGTCAGTAAAATCAGATAAGTACTGATGTCCTATGAAACAACTGAAAACAGCAAAAAGTCTGATGAGTAAGTGTTGAGGACAGTATGAAACAGCAGAAAGGCTATGAATTGACGAAAACTACTGATGAGAACTTTCTCTTCAGTTGTTTCTACAATGTTGTTTCATCCTAAACAACTGATGAAAAAAACATGTCTTCAGTAGTTTCATAACTACTGATGACTAAAACCAAGTCATCAGCTATTTACAACAACTAATGACAAAACCATGTCTTGAGTAGTTTCATAACTACTGATGACTAAAACCAAGTTATCAGCTGTTTACAACACCTGAAGACAAAACCAAGGTTTTCAGTAGTTTCATAACTACTGATGACTAAAACCAAGTCTTCAGTTGTTTTCAAACATCTGAAGTCAAAACCATGGTTTTCAGTTGTTTTATAACTACTGATGCCTAACACCAAGACTTCAGTTGTTTCAACTTCTGAAAGGGTAATACCACGTCATCAGCTGTTTAAACCTACTGATGCTTAACACCAAACCCTTCAGTCGTTTTATGACCCGTCCCTATAAATACCTAATACCTGATCCTTCAGAGCTTCATCCTTTCTAAACCTAATGTTCAAAACTTCTCTCTCATTAATGGCGACCATGCAGCTCAAACCACGACATAACTATGTAGCCTACCTCACCAAATCGCCTTTCTGGACAAAGTTCGATAACGCCGCTGATCTTATGGTCCAGTCACCTTACAAAATGGCATTTCTTCTAAATCCCACCATTCATGCCGAATCCCTTCACCAGTTTTGGACGAACGTTACCATTACCACTGGGAGAGAACAACACCGAGTCTCTCCGGTCGGTTGTCAACAACCATCAAGTGGTCATCACTCCGAATATCATTCGACCAACCCTAAACTTGGATGATGCCACTTTTCCTGCTGGGTATGCAAAGGGCACAACTGATTTATCCTTTGCCCACCATGGATATCAGGGAAACCTTAATGCTTCTACTATTCTGAAGAAACATTTCCATGATGCGAACGTCTTATCTTTCACATGGTAAATGTTGTTTAGCTCCTAAGACATCCTCTTGGGATCAAATGTCTACCAGATAGCAGCAGGTACTATTCTCTATCCTTGAGCAACAAGACTTAAACTTTTCTGAAATCATTTTTCTTGAACTTGAGGATATGGCCTCAAAATCTATTTCTAACCGCTGGATATTATATCCTCGGTTCATTATGGCCATAATAGAGAATGAGCTGAAAGCTGAGGGACTTGTTGGCCTTGGAGTCCCTTCAATGGCTGTATTGCCTGAAGTATACTCCAGGCACAACTCTGACCACACACTGAAACAGGCTGCCAAACTGCGAAAACCCACGCAGTTGGAACCCACAGCCACAACCTCCAGAACCAGAGTCCCCTCCAAGCCAAAATCCAAAAATCCAAAAAAGGCTACTCAGGGAGATGAGTCCCCTGAGGATGCCTCTGTACCACAAACGCAGGAAACACATACTGGTATTAACCCCCCAGTTGTGTTAAAGACTCAACCAACCGCAACCGCACAGATATCCTCTCAAAAGGATCCTGTTGCAACCAATATTGGGGAACCCACACTGCTGGAACCTATCTCACTTGAGAGGGTTACCATTGAAGCGCACCATTCACTCCGGGTGCAATCCGCTTCTACCCAATCACCACACGCAACCGCCCCCCAAAGTCCTACATTAATTGTTGCACAAGTGCTGAGTCAGTTGCACTCCTCACCCCCTCCCCAGATACCAATTACAACTGGGCATACCTCTACCATTGGGGGTGAGGATCAAAGTGCATCTGATAACCCACAGCATAGGGGTTACAATGTTCCATTTCCTAGTGTAGAAAAGGGGATTGGAACTTCTGGTGAGGCTACCACTATCCTGTTTCAGCATATGCTCAGGATGTAGTTGGTACCATTACTAAGACCTTACCAGAGGCAACTGCTGATGAAGGACATAGTCCTGAGGCAGGAAGTCCCCAGTTCCAAGATAAAAGGGCACATGCTACAACTGATCTACACTCGGTGCATGTTCATCCTGATTCTATCAGGAGGTCAGGTGATTCAGTACCCACTGATGATGACCTGGGCTTCTTTGATGATGTTTTAGCCCAAAACACCATCCTGGAAGAGGAGGTGAGCAGACTCAAAGAGCTGCTTGCCAAAACTTCTGAGGATCAAAGACCATCTGCCTCTCAAACCCCACAGATGGCACCTTCATCTGAAGGTCTCCTAAACACAGAGCCACTCCCAAATTCTCAGCCACCTACCTCTGCTTGTGGCACTATTTCTCAGGAACAGAACCCCCCTGAGCAAATAGTTGCTATCATTCAAAATTCCCTCCCTCTCATCACACCTATAATCACTGATATAGTGATCAAAACCATTGATGAGAGGCTCTCCTCAGTAATACAACCCTTAATAGAGGAAGTTGTGGGCAAGAAGCTTTCTAACAATCAAACCCTTGAAACCAATGCAACCAAAAAGGGGGAGATTCAGTCAGTGAAAGCAAAAAAGGAAGAGGAGTGCAGAGAGAAAAGAAAAGGAGAAAGAAACAGAAGTGGAAAAGGAGAAGGAGATGGTAGTGGAGACTAAAAAAGAGAAGCAGAAGGAAAAAAAGGAGAAAGAAGCTGGCATGGAGAAATCAATGAAAAGAAAGAATGAGAAGGAGACTGCCTTGGAGCTAATGGTAAAAGAGGCTGATGCCGAACACAGCAGATCAATGGATAACATCATTAATCAGCTGTATAGGCAAGGCGATGACACAGACAAACTTGACTCTGAAATAAGAAGACTAGAGATTGAAGAAATCCAGAATAGATGGGCAAGTTATGATGTATTAGAAAGAGAGAGATCATGATCAGATTTATAGCGAAGTATCTTGGAAGATCATTGATCGAAATCAAGCTTGGTCCAGGAACAACATTTGGGCAAAACCACCAAGATCTGTTCATCTGAAGTATACATAAAGGACTTGTTATTGAAGCTTTGAATGAAGCTGGTGCTGGGAGCAGGACTGAACTAGCCAAGCAATCTAAAGCCACACTCACCTCAAAAATGCTAGAACAGCCTGTCAACATTCCCACACCAAAACCACCAAAACAACCACCTACTAAGACAATCCCTTTACCCCAAAAACCACCAAAAACACAACCCACCAAACCAACTCCCTCACCCTCAAAACCAATAGCCGATGATGTACCCCAGAAGAAGAAGAGAAGGGTATTGAGGCTAGAAGATGATGAAGAAGATGATGATGAAGATAGACTGCCACTCTCAGCTGTTATGCAGTTGCCGAAGGCCACAAGTCACTCCCCAACAATTACTCCTGAAACTCAAAGACAAATTGTGAAAGTAAAGCTAGAAGAAGAAGAACTTCACAAACAACACCATGAGGAATTGTTGAGGAGGGTTGACAAAGCTTATGCAGCCACATCTTCTATCATCAACATGAAGAAGCAAGCTCTCAGATTATACACTCTTAAGCATACATTTCAATATCAAAATGAGAGAGTAAGGATTTGGCCTGATCCCAGGGTGTCTCATAGGATTCACAAGAAAAATATTCCACAGAGATACATTGGCCAGGTGAAAAAGATTGTAGATGAAGTGATCTCCCTGGTTTTTGTAGTATCACCCTGGGAAATCCTAGAGGACTTCAAGAAAGCTTATAAAGCTAACCAAACCCCACAAAAGATGCTTGAAAATAAAATGGTGAAAAAGGGGTTAGTTTATAAGAGGCTTGAAGAAGTCAGGAAAAAATGAGCTCCAGTTGTTCCTTGAGGGTAATCACCCTGATGAGTTTGCTTATAGAATAATAACAACTATGGAGCTAAAGAATGGGAAACAGGCAAATACCTATGTGAGTACTATGGGCCAGAATCTTTATTTGAAGGAGGTGCTGAAGAGCTGACAATGGAGGAACAAATTACCTTCCTAGAGGCCTATACAAGAGAGTCATATAGACTCATAGTGGGGAAGTAGATCTCATGAATGGGGTAACAGCTCTGTGTCCAGTTCCCCAAGACAAAGTTCCCATACATACTATGTCAATCAAATCATTGAGACTACTTCTAGGCCAGTGCTTACAAGGGTCACTTCTGAGCTGATCTAGAAGACAAAAAGACTAATCATTCTGCCATAATAAGTGGGACATCTTCAATAAGTTTAGAGGTTTTGGCTGCATTGGTTCAGGGGGAGTTTGTTGGACCAAAAGAACCAATGAGCCGCATCAGGAAAACCTCTAAGTCCCACAGACATCACAACAACTACTGAAGACTTGATTAGCTGTTTCATAAAGTCTGAAGAGCAACAGCTGAAGTACAAGTACTGAAGACGTCAACAGCTGAAAATCTAAAGTACTGAAGAACAACAGTTGAAGATCAAAGTCTGAAGATCAACAGCTGAAGATCTAAAGTACTGAAGAACAACAGCTGAAGACAACAGCTGAAGACATCAGCTGAAGACAACAGCTGAAGACATCCGCTGATGACAACAGCAGAAGACATCAGCTAATGACAACAGCTGAAGTTCAAGTACAAGTACTGAAGCCTTCAGAGTTGTTACAACAGCTGAAGAAGCATTCTTCAGTTGTTGTGATGGTTCCTTTCAGTAGTTTTCTTTTTGTTTCAGTATTGTAAAACGACTGAAGAGCATCTTCTTAGTCGTTGTAGTTTCAGTAGTTTTCTTTTCAGTAGTTGTAGTAATAGTTAACACTTAGCATTTTTGTAAGAAGATGTCAGCTGTTTGACATCTTTAGTAGTTGTGTTAACTATCAGTAGTTTGAATAAATTCTGTTAGATGTCACTATCAAGTGACATCAGCAGACGTCACATCTTCTATATAAGAGATGTTGAATGTTGACCTAATTGTATGTGTGACATTCTCTTACCACGAAAGTGAATATTGAATGAAATATATTTTGCAGAATTCTTTCTGTCTATAACCGTTTGTTCTTACTTCGAATATCTTTTATGTTCTTGTGAATTCGCTAATTCAGTGTTTGATTTCAGCTGCTATACTCTCCAATCAATCAAACGAATATCGCTGATCCTAACAACCTGCTAAAGCCGCACAGGTATCCTCTCAACAGGATCCTGTTGCAACCACAATTGGGGATCCCACAATACTGGAGCCTATCTCAATTGAGAGGGTTACCATTGAAGCGTACCATTCACCCCGGGTGCAATCTGCTTCGGACCAATCCCCACATGCAACCTCCCCTCAAAGCCAAACACTAATTGTTGGTAAAGTGCTGAGTCAGTTGCGTTCCTCACCGCCTCCCTAGATACCAATCAAAACTGGGATAGCCTCAACAGTTGAGGGGGAGGATCAAAATGCTTCTGATAACCCACAACACATGTGTTACACTGTTCCATCTCCAAGTGTAGAAACAGAGATTTGAACATCTGGTGAGGCTGCCACGTCTCCTGCTTCAGCATATGATCAGGATGCAGTTGCTAACATCCATAAGACCTCACCAGAGGCAACTGCTAATGAAGGACATAATCCTGAGGCAGGAAGTCCCCAGTACCAAGAACAAGGGGCACATGCTCATACTGACTACACTCAGAGCATGTACATCCTGATTCTATTAGGAGGTCAGGTGATTCAGCAAACACTGATGATGACCTGGGCTTCTTCTATGATGTTTTAGCCCAAAATACCATCCTAGAGAATGAGGTAAGCAGACTCAACGAGCTGATTGCCAAAATGTCTCAAGATCTAAGTCCATGTGCCCCCATACACCAACATATGGCACCTTCCTCTGAAGGTCTCTTATACACAGAGCCACTCCAATACACTCAGCCACCTGCCTCTACTTCTATCACTATCTCTTAGGGACAGAACCCCCTTGAGCAAATAGCTGCTATCTTTCGAAATTCCTTACCTCTCATCACACCAATTATCACTGATATAGTGCTTAAAACCCTTGATGAGAGGCTTCCCTCGGTTATCCAACCCTTGATAGAGGAAGTTGTGAGCAAAAGGCTTTCTGACAATCAAACCCTTGCAACCAATGCAACCAAAAAGGGGGAGATTCAGTCAGTGAAATCAAAACGAGAGAGGATTGAAGATGGGAAAGAGAAAGAAAAAGAGATAAAGGTGGAAAATGAGAAGGAGTTAGGTGTAGAGACTGAGAAGGAGAAGGAGAAGGAAGCTGAAATGGAGAAAGTGACTGAAAGTACTAAAGACTTTCATGTCACATACAAGAAAAGGAAGAGTGGAAAGAAGGAGAAGGAGTTGGAGAAAATGGTGAAGGAGGCTGATGCCCAACACAGCCGATCAATGGATAACATCATTGATCAGTTGTTTAGGCAAGGTCATGCTCTAAAACTTGACTCAGAAATTAGAAGATTGGAGATTGAAGAAATCCAAGCAAGATGGGCAAGTTACAGTGTGTTGGAAAGGGAAAGGCTGGAAATCATGATCAGGTTCATAGCTAAGTATCTTGGAAGATCATTGACTGAAATCAAGTCATGGTCCAGGGACCGCATCTTGTCAATAACCACCAAGATCTGTTCGTTTGAAGTATATACCAAAGGGCTGGTCATTGAAGCCTTGAATGAAGCCGGTGCTGGGAGCAGGACTGAACTGGTCAAACAATTTAAAGCCTCACTTATATCCAAAATGCTAGAACAGCCTGTCAAAATTCCCACACCAAAACACCACAACCACAACCCACTAAACCAATTCCTTACCCACAAAACAATAGCCGATGATGTACCCCAGAAGAGGAAGAGAAGGGTACTGAGGCTAGAAGAGGAAGAAGAAGATAATGATGAAGATGAAGACAGGCTGCCAATCTCAGCTGTTATAAGTTGCCTAAGGCCATAAGTCACCCTCCAACAATTACTCCTGAATCTCAAAGGCAAATTATGAAAGTGAAGTTAGAAGAAGAAGAGCTACACAAAAAACATGATGAGGAATTGTTGAGAAGAGTCGACAAAGCATACGCTGCCACATCTTCAATCATCAATATGAAGAAACATGCTCAGAGATATACACTCTCAGACATACCTTTCAATATCAAAAAGAGAGAGTGAGGATTTGGCCTGATCCCAGGGTGTCTCATAGGATTCAAAAGAAAAATATTCCACAGAGATACATTGGCCAAGTAAAGAAGATTGTAGATGAAGTGATCTCACTGGCCTTGGTAGTATCACCTTGGGAGATCCTAGATGACTTCAAGAAAGCCTATAAAGCTAAACTAACCCCACAAAAGATGCTGGAGAATAAAGTGGTGAAAAAGGGGTTAGTGTATAGGAGGCTTGAGGAAGTCAGAAAGAATGAGCTCTAGTTGTTCTTAGAGGGTATTTACCCAGATGAATTTGCATTTAGAGTCATAACAACTGTGGAACTAAAAAATGGGAAGCAGGTCAAATACCTCTCTGAGTATTATGGGCCAGAGTCACTCTTTGAAGGAGAAGCAGAAGAGCTTACCATGGAGGAACAAGTAATCTTCATTGAGGCCTATACAAGGGAGTCTTACAGACTCATAGTTGGGAAGTAGATCTCATGGATGGGGTAACAGCTCTGTGTCCAGTTCCCCAAGACAGAGTTCCCATCCATCTTTTGTCAAACAGATCATTGAGACTTCTTCCCAGGCCTGTGCTTACAAGTGTCATTTCTAGCTGATCTAGAAGACAAAAAGACCAATCTTTCTGTCATAATAAGTGGGACATCTTCAATAAGCTTAAAGGTTTTGGCTGCATTGGTTTAGGGGGAGTTTGTTGGACCAAAAAACCAATGAGCCAGATCAGAAAAACCTTTAAGTCCCACATGACATCACAACAACTGCTGAAGACTTGATCAGCTATTTGACAAAGTCTGAAGATAAACAGCTGAAGACTAAAGTACTCAAGGCTTCAACAGCTGAAGACTAAAGTACTCAAGGCTTCAACAGCTGAAGACCAAAGTCTGAAGATCAACAGCTGAAGACTAAAGTACTGAAGACTTCAACAGCTGAAGATCAAAGTCTGAAGATCAACAGCTGAAGACTAAAGTACTGAAGACTTCTACAGCTGAAGACCAAAGTCTGAAGATCAACAGCTGAAGACTAAAGTACTAAAGACTTCAACAGTAGAAGACTAAAGTACTGAAGACTTCAACAGCAGAAGACTAAAGTACTAAAGGTCAACAGCTGAAGTACAAAGACTGAAGACATCAGTTGAAGACATCAGCTAATGACAACAACTGAAGTTCAAGAAGTCCAAGTACTGAAGCCTTCAGAGTTTGTCACAATAGCTGAAGAAGCATTCTTCAGTTGTTGTGATGGTTTCCTTTCAGTAGTTTTCTTTTCTATTTCAGTACTTGTAAAACGACTGAAGAGCATGTTCTTCAGTCGTTGTTCTTTCAGTAGTTTTCTTTTTAGTAGTTGTAGTGACAGTTAACACTTGGTGTTTTTGTAAGAAGATGTTAGCTGTTTGACGTCTTTAGTAGTTGTGTTAACTTTCAGTAGTTAAATAACAGTTAGATGTCACTGTCAAGTGACGTCAGCTGACGTCAGCTTCCCTTATAAAAGGAAAGATGACCTAATTGTAACGAGATGCGTGAAGCCAGCCGACGCGTGTATTGAATGAATATATTCTTTTTGGCAGAACTTCTCTCTCTATAACAAACATTGTTTCATCGATAAATTTCATGTGTTCTTGTTTAAATTTGTTAATTCGTGGGCTCATTCCGCTGCAAATCCAATCTAATTGATCAAACTAGATGCTGAGATCGTAACAGATGGAGAACAAGAGAGGCCACCAGATAAGCAAACCCTCAAGCCTTCCTGCTAGCACTGCTTTAATGGTTGCTAAAGGCTCAGGACCCCCAACTTCAATAGTATCTAACATACCCTGAGTAGCCATCCTACTGTTATGGGCTATACATCACTTTTCCTAAGACTCCAAGGTCTCAATAGGGACAAAAAAGTTCTTTCCAGGATAGCTGTGCCTTTTTCTCAGGAAATGGACATTCTAGTGACTTTCAATACTATTTGACCATCTAGAATGTTTCAGCCCAGAAGAAGTGGAATATATGGATATTTGCCAACAGATGGCTCTGTTAACATACCGAGCAAAAAAGTTCTTCAATAAAACTCGAAAATAGCATGCTTGGGTTTGACAAGACAAAGGCTAAATGTTACAACAGTAACCAACATGGTCACTTTGGCAGGGAATGTAAAGCTCTCAAATCAAATCTGGGAACCTCACATGCCTCCAATATCCTTCTACACCTAAAGCCCTCGAGAAGTCAACTGACACAGTAGTTGTGGCTCAAGAAGTTGACTGGAACTTCATGGTACACGATGGGAATCCTGCTCAAGCACTGATGGATGGAGCTGAAAACATCAAGGTATATGAACACCTTTGTACTCCAACATGTGTTGCAAAAGTTAAGTTATATCAGGACTACAATATGGAAATTAAATTTGATATTGAGTCTTTAAATACCCTAAAATCTAATTTTAAAAGGGTTGAATCCGACTACGAAAAGAAATTATGGAGTTAGAGAACACTATGTCCTGGTTAAAACACAAACATACAAACTACAAGACTCAAATCATGGGATTAATATCCGAATTGACTAAGTCTCAAACCTAGCTTGTCACAGAGAAGGCTCAAGGCAGGAACTATGCTATCTCTAAGCAAAAATTCTAAGCCATTCTTGCATCATCCTCTAAATCAAAACTTTGTTACCAAAAGAAAGGTGGGTTGGAAACCAATGAAATTTCTCCACCCTATTCGTAAGAGTCTATTTGACAACCAAGATGTGGGACTTGAGAGAAAGAGGTTCCATCTACTGACCCACCTTCTCATGACAAAGAGTGATGCAATTATAGAGACCATTATAGGGAAAAACCAGGTAATCCAAACCTCTCTTACCAGTGATAACCAACCCTTAGCCACCAAAGGCAGAAGAAGGCGAGCCAAGTCAACCAGAAAAACTGCCAAGAAAATAGCCAAGTCCAAGATGAAAATAGACCCAAAACAAAGGGGTGTGTTGTTTCGGCAGGATTCCAAGTGGTTGGTAACTCTGATTCTAGAAAATGTGTAGTACGAGCACACCCATCCAACAAAAACATGAGAAGAAGAAGGGAAAGATTGTTGAGGAAGACAAGAAAATCAAGAAACAACAATTCTCAAGTTCCTAAAAGATCAACATTGCATGCATAATGTGTGGTTTGCAGAACCATATGGTAAAAAGATTGTTACTACAATCCTACTAGCACACACTATGCAAACAATGTTAAGAAAGAAAGAGTCAAGGAGGGTTTCATATTGGACCTTATCAAATGGTTCAAGTAATGAAAAAGGGAAAACTTGTTTCCAAAGGAAGGTTACTTTTGGAAGAAACTCTTTTTTCCGAAGGGAAAATGGCTTCGGAAGATAAAGCCAAAAAAACTCAAAAGAACAAGAAAGTTCCGTTGAAACATTTCGAGAAGAAGACCATTTTAGAAGAAAAGGTGGTGAAGGTATCTTCAGAAAAGAAAGAAGCTTTGGAAGAATGCCATGCTGCTCAAGCTTCAACAAGTTCATTTACAATGACCAACCAAGGGATGTAGTTGAAGATCAAGGAGGATGTTGCAGCCCAATCCTTTTCTTCACAAACTCTTATTGAACCCCATGCATAACTTTTCGTTCAATTAAATCCACATCATTGGAAAAGCCCAAGGCCAACGAGGCTTGGATTTCCAAAAACTAACTTTCTTCACCTTATGTGCACGGACATCCATATGACAAAAATAACAATGTGTGGATTATAGATAATAGATGCTCCAGGCACACGACGGGAAACATAATTCTCCATCAACAATTTCCACAATATTGATGGAGGTGCTGCTCAATTTGGAGGTGAGGCTAGAGGATACATTTCTAGCAAAGGAAGTCTATCCAACAACAAGTTAAAAGTTGACAAAGTTCACTTTGTCAAACAGCTTGAACACAATATTCTAAGTGTTTCTCAGTTTTGTGATCAAAAGCATCAAATGCATTTCACAGAGCACGAGTGCATTATCCTCAAACCAAGGATGTCAAATCCTCTAAAATTGGTGCTTCTTAGATCTCCCAAGAAAGAGAATATGAACAATGCTTCCCCACTGGGTGAAGTATTTCTTTCCAAAGCTGATGATGATGAGTTAACACTATGGCATAAAAGAATGTGTCATGTCAATTTCAAAACCATGAATAAATTAGTTAAAATTAACTTGGTACATGGTTTGCCTAAAAAGGAATTTTCTGCAAGGATAATTGTGTTGCATGTCCGAAAGGAAAGCAACATAGAGTATCTCATAAATCCAAAGTTGTTAACCTATCACCACCCTATTGCACTTATTACACATAGATCTTTTTGGTCCCACAAGTATAATAAGCATTGGAAGGAAATCATATTTCCTTGTGATCATTGATGATTTTACTAGATTCACATGGGTATTCTTTTTAAGAACTAAAGATGTAATAGTTGAAACGTTAAAATCATTTATTCTTAAAATCGAAAATCAAATTGATCACAAGTTCAAAATAATTAGAAGTGATCAAGGACTGAGTTTAAGAATCAAGTTCTTGACTCATTTAGTAACTCAAAAGGGATTCAGAGGCAATATAGTGCTCCTAGAACTCCTCAACAAAACGGTGTTGCTGAGAGGAGGAACATGACACTTATTGAGGCTGCTCGAACCATGTTAGCTGATTCAAAGCTAGCTCTAACAATCTAGGTAGAGGCAGTCAACACTGCATGCTATATGCAGAATACAGTTCTCGGAGTTAAGCAACGTGGAAAAAACCCTTATGAGCTATGGAACAAGAGGCCACCATTCATTGGCATTCTAAGGTCCTTTGGTAGTAGGTGTACCATACATAACACAAGACAATTTGGCAAAATTTGCTGAAAAGTTGGATGATGCTATCTTTGTTGGATATTCCTCCAACTCTATTTCTTATAGTGTATACCACATTAAAAATCAATAACTTAAGGAATCATCCAACATTGTTTTCAATGAGCACACTCTTTTTCATAGGGAGAATGGCCCTCATCATATCTTTGATTTAGAATTATTTCTAAACTATTCTAAACGTTCTTGTGAGAATGTTTCAGCTGGAACAGGTACTCAAAGTGATTCTCATGATGACCAACTGTTTGAGTTACCCGGACCAATTCAAAGTTCTCTAAATGTAGTTGAAGATCAAGCTCCCACTATTGTCAAATCTAATAGTATGACTATCTTAAGAGATAGTGGAGCTTCAACAAGTTGTCAGCCTAGTAAGCCTCATCACTCATCAGGAGACACTGCATAACACCAAGATGATAGAAGTAACATTCTGAAGGAACAACATACTGTTAATGCTACTTCACAGTTAACTGATAATGATGATGTTTCTCATTCATTCAATCAGTCCATACTGAATTAGTTTAAAACAACAAATAATTAAAGTGTTCAAGTTCCAGAGCCAAACATGTCCAATCTGGATCTATCTCTACAACTGGATGTGATTCCAAGGCTCATAATTCACACACTCATCTAGCTCAGAACATCATGGTAGATGTCTTTGAAGGTGTGATAACAAAGAGACAATCTCACAATGGGAATGTCTACTCATACTTGTGGGTTTTGTCTCGGATAGAACCCAAGAAAGTAGAGGATGCCTTGAAAGATAGTAGCTAGGTTGAATCAATGCAAGAGGAGTTGCTTCAAATCAAAAGACAAAAGGTTTGGAACCTATTTCTGCTAACATCCGGTCAAGTAACATTAGGCACCAATTTGTTTTCTGCAACAAGAGAGGTAATAGAGGCTTGATCATCAAGAGTAAGGCAAGACTAGTACTTCAAGGATACACTTAATAGGAAGGAATTGATTATATTGATGTCTTTGCTCAGTGGCAAGACTTGAGGAAGAGAGGATCTTTCTTGCTTATGCTGCATCCAAGAATATTAATGTCTACCAATTTGATGTCAAGTGTGTCTTTCTATATAGGGATATAGATAGGGAAGTCCATGTATGCCAGCCTCCAGGCTTTGAAGACCCACAACACCCCGACCATGTGTGTAAATTGGATAAAGCTCTTTATGGCTGCACCAAGCACCTAGGCTATAGTGTGAGACTTTGTCGCAATTTCTCCTAAAGAATGGATATACTAGAGGAACCATTGACAACACTTTATTCATAAGGAAGTATGGGAAGGACATTTTGCTTGTCAAGTCTATATTTATGACATCATATTTGGTTCTTCAAATGACCAAATGTGCAAAGACTTTAAGAGCATCATGAAGAAGAAAATTGAGATGAGTTCTAAGGAAAAATGGACCTTTTTCCTTGGAATTTAGGTAAAGCAGGTCAAGGAAGGGTTCTTTAATAATAAATCTAAATATGTATGTGACATACTCAAAATATTTGATATGAAAGATTGTAAGCCAACAAAGACTCCTATATGCAAAAACCATAATTATTGTCCTGACTCTAAGGGGGAGGATACTGATCAACATCAATGTAGGGCAATTATTGGGTCTCTAATGTATATTACAGTAAGTAGACCTGAAATCATGTTGGCAACATGCATTTGTGCAAGATATGAAGCTACTCCAAAGGTGTCTCACCTAGTTACTGCCAAGAGAATCCTTAGATACCTCAAAGGGCACCTAAACTAGGTCGCTGGTATCCAAGGAACAACAATTTCAATCTTTATGTCTATTCTGATAGTGACTATAGTGGCTGCAATATCAACAAGAAATCAACATGAAAAGGATATCAATTTCTTGGTGGAAGGATCATCTCATGGCAATGTAATAAGAAGTCATGTGTCTATATATCAACTGCTGAAGCTGAATACATTGTTGCTGCTAGTTGTTATGCTTAGTTGCTGTGGATTCAATACTATATGATAGACTATTAATTAACTTCATGAGTACTACTATCCACATTGATAACAACAGTGCTATCTCCATTGCTGAAAATCTAGCCAAACACTCCAAGACAAAGCATATTGATTTCATATACCATTTCATTAGAGATAATCATAAGACAATTATAATTAACTAATCAAAGTTGATTCAAATGAACAATATGCTGACTTTTTCACCAAAACATTTGATAAATAGAGATTTAAGTATCTAATTACAGCTATTGAGATGATAAACACTAATTAGTCAATCTCCTTTGAAAACCTCTTAAAAATATGTCTTGTCTTTGTCAAAACAATCTAAGCCATGTTGCAAAAGGATTTTCTTTAAAATTATCTAAGTACAAATTCTTTCAAAGAGGAATTAACCCTCAGAAGATAACAAATATATCTTCTGAAGAAAAATTCCTCCAAGGAAAATCTTCTTCTCAGAAGAGTTTTAGTCTTGGAAGAAGCAATTGATACCTTATCAGATTTACATACGAAGCTTATAAACTCTTTCACTCGGAAGGCGATTTTACTCTCAAAAGTAAGGAATTTACCTTCGGAAGTAAGATTGGCTTCAAAAGAAGATTATCTTTGGAAATGAGTTATACTCGGAAGAAAACCTTACTATGCAACAAAAATCTTTTGAGCCCCACACTGAAAAAGGTAAAGATTTTCTTAATGAAGTGGGAATGTTCGAAATGGATTTAACCTTACCGCCCATATCACATCATACCCCAAACCATTTTTTCACCTCACCCATTCAAATACATCCAACTCTCCCATTTTAATCTTTTTACCAGCATCTTACCCAAAAGCTTTCTTCGTCTCCAATTTACCCTATCTCAAGCTCATTTTTATGTTCCTTACTCACAATGGCACTAAACCTCAGCACAATCAAGCCACACTCTTGGATTCATAAAAGGATGCTGAACTGTCTAAAATCATCTCCTTCCTAACCCAGTCAACTTAGTTCACAAACCTAACTGTCAACCCCACTGCGTATTCAAACCACATGGCTGAATTTTGGGGGAATGGACAGATTACAACCTAGAACAGAGTTAAGGTTCTGAAATTGAGCATTTGTGGTAAGGGAGCATCTAGAGCTCCATGATGAAGGTTCTCCTATGGAGTTCCCCAAGACAAACATTGATGAAACATATACCTTAGTTCATAGGTTGGTAAGAGGCCTCAGATTCAATTATTCCAGATTTGTGCTGACCAATTTGATAAGCAACCTTCAAAGGGAGACATTTTACATGTATCCTACGTTCATCCAGCACTTCATCAATTTTGAGTTGGACCAGAGCAAGATCTTTTGTGTAGCTACTCTACCAGTCCCTTCACACGAGGCCAGCAATCTTCAAGATTATGAAGAAGATGTCCACCAACCTCACGAGAAGATAGACTCAACTTCTTCTAGGTATGATTGAGCACATACCTCCTAGTGACATCCATGTTAACCCTACAAGTGATGAACCCACACCAGCAACAACCCTCATAATACCAAACCCACCTTCTCACCCCATCAAAATGACATACTAGAGATATCCAAAACGAACCCTTGTTCAATCTACTTTGATTGAACAAGTACCTCAGGTTCATACCAAAAAGACAAGAGTGGAAACATGGGCTCCCACTCAGTCAAAGGTCCCACCTTCCTTCATCATTGACCTTAATATGGGTTTTGAGTCTCCTCAGTCTCAAACCCATGAGCCTGAAACACAAGTTGACAACCCTCATAATGAGTCCCTATACTCTCTTGAGCAGCCAAAAGCAGATAACCTTCATATAGGCTGAATGCCAATAGACATTGACCAAAGTCTCGGGTCATTAGGCTTAACCTCCCTATCCGTTACTATCCTTCTCAGAGGAACTAATGAAGATATTATGTAACTTCAAGGCAATGAAGTTGATCCATAACAACCCCTCAAGGATCAATAAAGCCTAGTGAGACCTCTTATCTCTAGCCCCCATCAGCAAGCCCAAACTAAGGTGAGTCCTATTGATGTGGAGGGGACTCATATGGATTCAGTTGCCACTACTGAAAGAGCCTCATTGGATCCTCAAGCTAGTGGTAACATCTTTGAGACTGAATCCACGACAACTGTGCCCATTGATGACTTTGATAGAGACATCATTAGGCAGGGGAAACCAAGGTGACAAGAAACCACATCTGGTGGTGAGAGTGTGTTGATACATATGTACCTAGTTTATGAGCTTAATGTAAAATGTCTTTCATGTCTAACATATATGTAATAGAATGGGTTGAATGAAATCCAATGTGTGGTTCATGCTTATAATGTTTAATATTTCATTGATTAGTGTGTGTTAACGCTTATTGAACTAATTATATAGGTTTGTGATTGTTTACATTGTTCTTAGCCAATAATGATTGAGAAACATTCTAAAACCTAATTATGTGAAGTTCTTATGTGAATGGACCATGCTAATGGACCATACGCATGAACAACTTCATGCTAATGAACCAGTCGCACGACTGAACTAGGAGACTGGATCAGTCGCACGATTGTGACATGAGATTGACTCAGTCGCACGATTGAAGCCTCAGTCGTGTGGATGGATCAACCGCATTCTTCAATCGTACGACTAAACCATGCAAATGGTTCAGTCGCACGAATGGAAAACCCCAACCTATAAATACCACTTAATTTGTGGAAAAACATAACAATTCGAATACCTATGCACTAAATCTTACCCTAGCCATCCAAAGACCCTAGAACAACCTGTTCCAAGTTCATAGATCGCATAGAATCGTATTGCAATCATTCTTAATGTTTAGATAAATTATAAGATCCATTCTACATGCTTTCTCACTGATTGGATCGCCAATCAAATAGGATTCCACACTATTTGAGTTGGTATACACGTATATCAGTTAGTACTCTGTCCGTACACGGTCCCTAACAAGTGGTATCAGAGCTTTGGCTCTTGATTTACATGTGATTTGATCGATTTTGATATAAAAATCGTTTTTTTCAATCAAAAATGCAATCTTTTTGTGTCAAATAGTGTTTTACACGTCTCCAGGTCAAAAAGTTAACGTTTTCTGGCATACGGCAATTAGTGTTAGTGAGAAATTTGTGTTTTTGCGTCAAAATTCCTTAAACCTTCGAATTCTCAATATTCAGCAACTTCAGTCGCACGATTGCCTCAATCGCACGACTGAATCAGCATGATTGGACTTTGTCGTTCATCCATTCGTACGACTAAACTGCCTATTCACAGTGTTCATCCGCACCTGCTCATTCGGACGATCGAGCTATCCGCACTTGTTCACTCGCACGTTTGGGCCAACCACATTGTTCAATCGCACGAAGTGTTCAATCACATTCCTTGAGTCGCATAAGTAAAACAGTTTGTTTTAAAGTTCAAAGTCGATAGTAATGGAGGATCAATACTCAGCATTGAGCGCAGGGAGGGATTCAAGGATCCAGAATTTATTGCTTCTAGAAAAAGAAGTGGGAAATCACAATAAACCCCCTAAGCTCATAATGTTAGATGATTACCCACAATGGACGCAAAGATTCGAGATCTACCTAAATGGAGTAGATCCAGATCTGTGGGAGTCGATAGAGACAGGGTATAGCATGCCTGTAGGTGCAGATGATGTCAAACTTACCCTAGGTGGCATGACTGATGGTCAAAAGGTAAAGTACAATGCTTAGAAGAAAGTATATGCATTGCTAATTCAATCAATTCCTAGGGAAATATTCCATCAATTTTCTGAGAACAAGCAAGCAAAGAAGCTGCGTGATACATTGGAAAAACGGTATGACGGGAATGCGTCATTAAAAGCTCTAAAGTCAAAAGTGTTGAAGAAGGAGTTCGACAACTTCTCGTCAATGGGTAAGGAGAGCTTGGATGACGTCATCAATCGGTTCTACCACTTGATGAGTGAGCTACACACTCATGGAGTTACAACGTCTATGGAAGACAAGGTGTCAAACTTTGTAGATGGGTTGCCAGAGAAGTGGGTTTCCTTTGTATCCAACCTTAGACAGAATGATATGCTGGCAAAGTTAGATATCAAAGATTTCATTCTGAAACTGAGAGAGGAAGAGTTGAGGATGAAGTACAGGGCCCGAAAGTCTTCATATGATCAGAATCCGTTACTGTACAACTTAACTCCATAAGCGAAAACGTCTGGAGCACCATTTCAAATGGCATTTGTGTCGAGTTCAGCTGGTCCATCTCAAGCTACTACTTCAGGATCTGACACGTCAGGGTCGTCTTGTACCCAATGCATAGAACTGAAGCCAATGCTACAAAACTGAAGACGAGAATCTCAGGAATATGACAGTAGAGGTAGCAAAGGAACATATGTATCTTTTAGCAGTTTTCCTTCACTCCTATGACGGACTTGTTGCTGGGAAAATTGGAAACTGCTATCTGGCAGATGAGGACTACGAGCAAGTAGACGAGACAGAGCTGGAAAGAATGGACATCATGTGGGCCTTAGCAAGTGCTGTGCGGAGAGCTAAGAAGTTTGTCAGGAAGACCGGACAGAACTTGATTGCCACTAAGGACACAACTTTTGGTTTTGACCAAACCAAAGTTACTTGCTTCAACTGGGGGAAAAAGGGGCACTTCAAACGTGAATGTGTGAAGCCCAAGAAGACGGGAAATGGGAATCCATTCTCATCTTTCAATCATCAGGATAAACCCACAAGTATCCCTACTTCATCAAGCAAAGATCCTAAGGCCTTGACCGCTTAGGATGACGAAGGAAAAAATTGGAGCTTTCGGTTTCTGTCTCTGGGAGAATCCAACATCGCAAATGTTGAGGATTTAGATAACGACTCAGCAAGCGAAGGTGATATTACAGTCGAACTCGTGATGTCAAATAATGAAGAAAATGCAACTGTGGTTGATCACCTACCTGAAGAAGGTACAAGTTCTACAAGTTCATAATCACCATAACCAGAAAAGTCAGACTCTGCTTTGATGGCTGATTCAATCGCACCCTCTCAGGTAAGTACTACAGATCAATTATTTAATAAGCATGCTTGTGTTGAATGCAATAATTTTAGGGAAAGTATTGATTTGAAATTTGCTACGTTATTAGATAATAATGATAGCTTAGTAAAGGACTTGCAACTGTGCACAGAAGCAAATAGAATTTGAAAACAAAATGAGCAAAGTTATAAAGAAAAAATAGAACTTTTGAATAAACAACTTAGGTAAACCAAAGTTGTGGCTTTTAACCAAGCTAATGACATTAAGTTCTACTTAAATTCCCTAGAAGAACCTAAGAAACAAAAGGCAGTTTTAGAGGTCGAAGTAAATTCATTTAAACAAAAACTGCACAGTTGGACATGTTCTTCTCACATTGTCCAAAACTTAGCGAGACAATGCAACAACGGGGAGGGTTTGGGTTACAAATTTGTACCCCCACCACATGAGACCTTGTTGAATACAAAAAGTAAACCAATAAATAACAACCCAATCAAAGATCATGTGGTGTCCAGTCCTCTTGTAAGTGATCCAGATTCCACATCTAAACCAAATGAATCTAGCACTAAACAAAAGGGGCCACTTCTAAATCAAAAGGTAAGATGCCTATTGTGAATTTGGATGAATAATTTGAAAAGGTTAATATAAAGTTAGGTTCAACCACGTCTAATTCTGAACCTAAAAAGACCATACATGTTAACAAAACATGTGCATCATGTCTAAGTCCAGGTAAACAAAAAGGTAAAGATGTTAACAAGGTTCAAACAATTAATTATGTTAAACAAGTTAAACATCAAAAAAAGAAGTAACTAAACCCAAAATGAATAAAGTCACACGTGTGTCACACACTTCTCCTCAGAAATAGGTACTCCATCATGTCGAAAGTAGACCATATTATAACTGTGGAAAGTATGGACACATCGCGTCTACTTGTCCTTATTATCAGACTCCAAGGGAAAAAATTGAACTTTAAGACACTAAACCTAGTATTTCAAAAAGGAGATCCATGACTCTACCAAAAAGGGTCAGTGAACCTAAAGTCCAACCCATTAGCCAGTCGTCTGGTTACCACAAATAGGCCTTACACAAAGTTGGCTTATGGAAAGAAAAGTCTATTTTAATGTAACGTAATGAGAAAAAGAAGACAAATGATCTTACCTCACCCTCTAATGGACAATGGGTGGAATTTTTGATGTGTGATGCCTCTGGGACACCCAAGCCGGTTAAGGCTTGGGTCCCTCACCTTAACTAATGTTTTCAGTTGAATGTGTAGGGTGTTTGCTATAGTCCTGAAACAAACACTTGGATTGTAGATAGCGGAGAATCCAGACACATGACTGGGAACTGGGCACTCCTGTCAAACATCAAACAAATAAAAGGAGGCCATGTTTCATTTGCTGGAAACAAAGGAGGGTATATCACAGCTCAAAGGGAAGTGGGGAATCAAAAGGTGAAGTTGGACAACGTAAATTATGTTCAACAACTTCAAAATAATTTGCTTTCTGTCTCCCAAATCTGTGAGAAAGGATTTAAAGTAGTATTCAACAATAAGAAGTGCTATGCCCTGAAAAAGGACTACATGATCCTGGAGGACCAAGTCTTAATGTCAGCCTCAAGATATAATGACCTTTACGTCTTGGATCTATCAAAGGCCTCCACAATGGATCATCAAGTTCATTGCTTCTTGTCAAATGTACTCAGAAGGATTCTATCTCCTAGCATAGGAGAATGGGACACATCAATCCACGGAAGATTAACCACTTGATCTAGAATGATCTAGAGTAAAAGTCAAAAACTTCCAACTCCTAGATTTTTGTGTCGCCTACAAGAAAGGCAAACAGACTAAGAAGTCTCATATGTCAAAGAAAGTTAATTCCGTACAACTGCCTCTTGAGCTTCTTCACATGGATCTGTTTTGTCCAGTCAGTACAAGAAGCATCGCAGGCGACTTGTACTGCTATGTAGTTACAAATGACTACTCAAGATTCTCTTGGTGATGTTTCTGAAATAAAAATCAGAAACAGTTGAGTCATTCAAAGAGTTAGTAACTACACTAGAATCTCACTACAAGCTAAAAGTAAGACAAGTCCGCTCAGACAACGGAACAGAGTTCAAGAATCAATGGATGGAGGCATTCTGCAAAGAAAAGGGAATTGTACATGAGTTCATATCTACCTACACTCCACAGATGAATGTGGTTACTAAAAGGAAGAATAGAAGCTTGATAGAGACTGCCAGGACAATGCTAGTAGACTCGAAACTGCCTATCCAATTCTGGAACGAGGCAGCGGCAAAGGCATGTTACAATTTGAATCGAGTCTTCGTGGTTAAACGACATGGAAAAACGTGTTACAAATTGCTACAACGACGTAAACCTAATCTGGAGTACCTCAAACTGTTTGGAGCACCATGTATGTTGCTGAAGAAAACTTAGGAAGGCAAGTTTAGTGAGAAGGCTATAGAGGGAATCTTTCTAGGATAAAACATACCGAATAAGAGAGTTTACAACAACTCAACGGGTCAAGTAGAAATGTGGTGTAACGTGGACGTTCAGACATACATCACTCGTCCTGCTGGAAAAGGACCTGCATTCTTTTTCGACTATGATGGATTCTTCAAGTCTTTCAACATTCCTCTCTCCAACACAATGGTGCATATGATGTCTTAAACACACCAACAAAAAATGATGTACGATGTCTTAAACACACCAACACAAGACTCTACAACATCTGGTTCACAAGGTGTGTTGCCTAGTCACTCAGGGGGAGAACTCGAGGTAAGTGACTCCTCCTCTGACGATAAAGCCGTGGAGAATGATCAGAACAATCAGGAGGAACAGGTTCCTACTACTGCAAGTCCAAAAGCATCTGATGTTGATGCCTTTGAGTCTTCAGAACCTCACACTCCTACAACATCAGATACGGAACCAAACATTCATAATCTTGATTCTAAGATAGTTGTTCCCACCACCCCTGGATCACACCTTAATGTCTATCATCCTCTGGACAATGTCACTGGGGATGTCAGATCAAGAGTTCAGGCGAGAAATCAATAATATTCAGCTGATTATGCCTTGGTAATGGAAAGGGGACACCTTCACGATGGTGCATATCGTTGTTTTGTGTCTTAGTTTGAGCCAAAATACGTGAGTGAAGCCCTAAATGATGAGGCATGGGTGAGTGCCATGCAAGAAGAACTTCTTTGGTTTAAGAAGTTAGGTGTATGGACACTGGTGGATAGAACTAAAGGGGCTAAAGTCATTGGAACCAAATAGGTCATGAATGCAAGAAAGATGACCAAGGGGTCATACTCAGGAATAAGGCTCGACTTTTAGTTCAAGGATTTCGACAAGTCGAGGGAATTGATTACAATGAAGTATTTGCACCTGTGGCGAGAATGGACGCCATCCATATCTTCCTAGCCTATGCCTCTTACATGAAAATTAAAGTCAATCAACTAGATGTAAAGAGTGCATTTCTTCATGGTGAAATCCGGGAAACAGTGTATGTCAATCAACCTGAAGGATTTGAGGGTCCATATCATCGGGACAAAGTTTACAAACTAGTTAAGGCTCTCTACGGGCTTCACCAGGCCCCGAGAGCATGGTATGAAAAACTCTCAACTCATCTTATGAAACACGGATTTTGCAGAGGTGTAACTGACTGCACACTATTCATCAAAGAAAAGGATGGTGATCTACTGCTTGTTCAGATTTAAGTTGATGACATAATTTGGTTCCAAGAACGAAGACTTATGTAAAGAATTTAAA
Organism: Flaveria trinervia; assembly: GCA_025506515.1. Taxonomy (NCBI): domain Eukaryota; kingdom Viridiplantae; phylum Streptophyta; class Magnoliopsida; order Asterales; family Asteraceae; genus Flaveria; species Flaveria trinervia. The sequence continues at coordinate 37,198,969 of CM046455.1, forward strand.
GCAATAATGAAGGTAGAATTTGAAATGAGTGCCATGGGAGAGATAAAGTTCTTTCTCGGGTTACAGGTGGATCAAACACCAAAGAGGATATTTCTACTTCAGACCAAGTTTTTAGGGGATATTCTCAGTCGATTTGACATGGAAAATGCTTCCGCAACTGGGACTCCACTTGCTACAAACCATGACGTAGCACCCGACGAGAATGGTGATCTGGTTGATGCCACCATGTACCGAGGAATGATTGGATCCCTTATGTGCCTCACTTCCTCAAGATCTGATATCATGTATGCGACGTGTCTATGATCCATATATCAGGCTAAACTAAAAGTCGACCATCTTATAGGGGTCAAGAGGATATTTCATTATTTGAAGGGTACACCAACACTTGGGTTGTGGTATCCTCATGACGATGACTTTGAGCTTACCGCGTACAGCGAATCGGATTATGGCGGCTGCAAAATGAACTACAAATCCACCTTAGCAGGTTGTGAATGCTTTGGGAGAAGATTAGTCACGTGGTAGTGTAAGAAGCAGGCATCAGCTGTGTTGTCAACTTGTGAAGCTGAATATGTTGTTGCGGCAAGCTGCTCTTCTCAAATAATCTGGATCCAACAACAGATGCGGGATTACGGTTTGAAATTCTCTAACACTCCTATATTTGTTGATAATTCAGCTGCAATAGCCATAACTAAAAATCATGTCCAAATCCTAAGACCAAACACATCAGCATTAAATATCACCTTTATACGTGATTGTTTTCAAAAGAATCTAATTGATGTTGTTAAAATAAATACAGATTTCCAACGCGCATATATCTGTTAGAGGTCAACGACATTTAAAGAAAAGTGATGTCATTCCAGAGATGAACATGCTTAGTCCGATGCGTCGATTCCATTTTTCTTATATTTTATTTTAGTTTACTTAATTAGTTTTAGTGTTTTATTTGTTCGCCTATTAAAATCCTAAAAAGCAAAACCAGTTTCGGTTTTAGAATTTTAGGGGAAGAATAGGTTAAGTAAAAAAAATTAAATAAATAGATAAATAAATAAATAAAAAGAGGGAGGAGGACAGTCAAGCTAAAGAAATGAGATCGTATCTGTGATATCGATCCAATGACTATGGAAAATAATAGTACACAAGAACAAAGAGTTTGGGACTTTAAAATATTTAAATTGAATTTGATGCGAAATTCAAACTATAAGTCTGAAAAGACTAAGCGAAAAAAAGGAAAAATGATAGTAAAACTAGCTAGTACTAACGTAACACAGAGAAAGTAGACCTAGAGGTTGCTAGATCATTAGATGATGTGTCGGTAGATTCAACACAATAGATAAGTAGACCTCGTTGGTGATCTCAAGATCAAACTAAGTTGTTCAGCAAGTTACAATAAGGGGTGATGAGCAAAATAAACGCCATAAATGTGTGCAGATGACCATAATATGAGCAAAGCACATGATGAAAAATGCAAAAAAAACAATCAAACAAAAAACCTATGTTGTTGTTGTGATCTATGCAAAAAGAATAAAATTGCTCAAACCAGAAGATAGGTTGTGTACCTCTCTGCTATGCGGTGGCACTAACCTGAGGATAAGCATAACCTAGATATTCTAGAATTCATTGTTGTTTTCCGCCTCTCTGCTGTGCGGTGGCACTGACCTGAGGCTTGGGTTCTCTTTGAAAGCTCTATGAATAGTTTATTCTTGTCAAAATACCCATAGACAGCTCAAAAATCTCCTGAGGAATGTTTATTACCATATAAGCATGGGATCCTTAAATGCTTGTTGAAATAATTAACCTTAAACTATCACCAAACTAAGTCAAAATTCTGTGTTTGGATTTAAATGGACAAGTATACTGACAATCATCGTGGCGACAAGTCTTGAAAGTCCAAATCAATTTGTGCATCTTATAGTACTAGTATGATTTCCTAAACTTGCTAATGACTCTTGATGAAACCAAGAATCTAGCATCAAAGATTTTGGTAACACGTCATGAATGATTTTATTACCTGTATGATTCCATAATGATTCGTTCCAGCTATGGTCAAAATAACTTGAAGCTGACTGTTCTAGAAATAAATCTGTTAGATATCTATCGTAGGGTTTCCACCTCTCACAAAACCTACAAAGATATGTTTTACTTGTGTTTTTCAGTTCTAGTAGTTTCATTTCTTTAATTTTGTTAGTTTAGTTGTTAAAAGTCGGACTACGTATTGGAATTCTGTCTGGGATCCAATCACTTAAAAGGGTCACGTCTGAGGTGACAAAATGTAACGCCCAGTTAACTTAAAAGGCAAGATATAAAGAATAAAAAGGAAGAAAAGTAATAATGTCCAAGTGGAGGGACTAAAAGTGTAAAAAGGACAAATATCTTTGAAAGTTGGTGTAAAAGGTGGGCATGGCCACCCCCCTCTTTTCACATCACCACCTTCTTCAGTTTTAGAGAGAGAGAGAGAGAGAGAGAGAGCAGAGAACTCTCAGTTTTCAGAACAGAAGAAGAAGTGGGCGAATTCAAGGAAAGAATTCGCGGTTTTATGTGTTTATGACGGGTTTTATCCCGGTTATGTGCTCTTGTGCTTATGTGCTTGTGTTGTGTTCGGGTGCGTGCGTATGGTGTTGATTTTATTTGTTTTGGGACTCTTTGCAAGCGGGTCCAAAGGAAGAAACACCCAAGTTGCATGAGGTGAGTTCTAGACCCCGGTTTTACTTGTTCTAAATAAATCTTGGGGCTGAAAATGTATTAAATTGTTTTATAAAGTTCATGTATGTTTACCCGTGTGCATTGTGCATGAATGGATATGATTCTTGTATGCTTATAGGTTCTTCATGCTAGAATAGCCACATTAAGCTTAGAACAGACAGATTCGATGATTTGGGTTGAAAACATACTAGAATCATATACTACAGAAGGTTCATGCGCCTGAAAATGCCATAGTAAGAACTAAGTGTTCATACGCACCAATAGTGCCCATGCGCCCAAGTGGCCCATGCGCCTAAGTTTTCATACACACCAATAGTGCCCATGCGCCGGAATGAGTTCATGCGCCTAAAGTGAAATTGTTTTAAGTGTTAGGCTCATGCGCCCAAACAGTTCCCATGCACCTAAGACTTGAAATTTCTACAGAATTTTCTGGGAGTCTGTGCTTTAGGGATTTGATCGAGGTTGACTAAGGGCTTATTAATGATGTTGTTTCATGCATGATATGATTGATTATGATTGTTCCTTATTATGGTTATTGCTATTATTATTATTACCCATAGTATGTGACTTTACGTGGTATGTTATTATCATAACGTAAAGTATTTTGTAATAATAAAGTGAAAGAGCAATAAAGAAAGAAGAGGAACATTAATAAAATGTTAACAAGTCTTGGAAGCTTACAGGAGGGACACGACCGTGTTGTCGTTAGCTCAACTGTGCTGCGGGTTAGCTACCCTTTTATGCACACAGGGTCAATCAATTGAGATTGGCAGGACCTTTGTAGCATGCCCTGGGTGATTGGGTCGGCCTTGTACATAGTACGCAGACCCTTTCGGGGGATGCAGTTACCCTTTCAGGGGATATAGTTGACCCTTTCGGGGGATACAGTTACCCTTTCGGGGGATATAGTTGACCCTTTCGAGGGATACAGTTGACCCTTTCGAGGGATTATAGAGGGCCATCCCCACTCCATCGCGCATATAGTTGGGCCACTGAATCACTCGTCCATACAGAAAGTGGAAACATAAAGCTAAGTTTACAGCAATGATACAGTAAAGAGACTCTGAAAACATATTTGTTCATAAGTTGATGCGTGCTAGGCATATACAATACAAAGTTCATTTTACAGAAACGAGGATTTTCTTATACAAATATAGAACGTATTGTAGTACTTTTAAAAACTAGAGTCACTTTAGCACGTTGACGTTTATACATTCAGTTGGTAGGTAATCATTGCGAGGATGGCACAAGGGTGAAGCTGACAGGATCAGTGATCACAAGTTTGATGTTTATCAGAATGTAAAGCAGCGGAATACACAAACGAATTAGACAAATTGTAGCAAGCAAACAATATATGTAAGCGTTAAGATCGCATACGGTTATAGGGAGAGAATATGAATTTCTGATTTCTAGGAATGTTTATAGATGGAGAATATTTCTAATCAAATCAATCAACATTCCATTCAATTGCTCATATCGCTCAATAATTACAATGGGTTGTCACTCCTTATATAGAGTGCAACAGTCACTGCTGTTATCACGGAAAGTGACAACTGGCAGATCCAATACAGAAATAACTAAATCTTAACAAACTACTGAAATGTTCACAACTACTGAGAACATATCAGCAGGTTAAGTACAAAATATAAAACTACTGAAACTACAACGACTGAAGAACAAGCTCTTCAGTCGTTTTACAAAACTACTGAAACATAAACATAAAACTACTGATATCACAACTACTGAAGAAGTACTCTTCAGCAGTTGTGACAAACTACTGAGGCTTCAGTACTTGGTCTTCAGACTTTGACCTTCAGGCGTTTCATCAGCTGATGACTTCAGTAGATATCATCAGCTGATGTCTTCAGTCTTTGTCTTCAGACTTTGTACATCAGTTGTTGATCTTCAGTACTTGTGAACTCTTCAGCTGTGTACTTCAGTACTTTGGTCTTTCAGCTTCAGCACTTGTGTTCTTCAGCTGTTGTACTTCAGCACTTTGGTTCTTCAGCTGTTAAGGTCTTCAGCACTTGATCTTCAGCTGTTGAAGTCTTCAGTACTTGTCAAACTACTGATGAGGCTTTCAGCAGTTGTTGTGATACCGTGTGGGACTTAGAGATTTCTGATCTTGGCTCATTGGTTCTTTTGGTCCAACAAACTCCCCTGAACCAATGCAGCCAAAACCTCTAACTTATTTAAACTCCCACTTATTGATGGCAAAAATGTTGGTCTTTTTCCTTCTTGATCAGTAGAGAAGATGACCCATGTACGCCTCGGCCTGGGAAGAACCTCAAATATTTGTTTGGCAGAGTATGAATGGGAACTCTGTTTTGGGGAACTGGACACAGAGTTGTTATCCCATTCATGAGATTCACTTCCCCATAATGAGTCTGTATGACTCACGGACATAGGCCTCAAGGAGAACAATTTGTTCCTCTTGAGAGAGTTCTTCAGCTCCTCCTTCGAAGAAGAACTCTGGACCATAGTACTCTGATAAGTACTTCATGGTCCTGCCATTTTCAGCTCCACCGTAGTTACCTCCCTGTATACAAATTCATCCGGATGGTTGCCTTCAAGGAGTAACTGGAGCTCATTCTTTTGGATGTCTTCAAGCTTTTTGTATAACAACCCCTTCTTAATCATCTTGTTTTCTAGTAAGGCTGAGGTGTCTTCTTTGCTTGGTGAGCTTTCTTGAATTCATCAATGATTTCCCAGGGTGAGACTACAACGGCCAGCATGATGGTAGATTCTATTGTTTTTCGTACTTGGCCGTTGTATCTGTGTGGGATAGTTCTTTTATGGATTCTAGAACTCACCCTGGGGTCTGGCCATACTCTCACTCTCTCCCTCTGATACTGAAAGGTGGTCTGAGAGTGTACAGCCTTTGAGCATGCCCTTTCATGGCTTGAATAGATGATGACTGAGGAAATTCCTTGTCAACCATCTTCAACAGTTGCTCATCGTGCTGTTTCTGCTGTTCTTCTTCTTCTATTTGACTCTGACCATTTCCCTTTGAGAGTCGGGTGTGATCATGGATTGACTCTGGGGCTTTGGTAGCTTCAGAACAGCAGAGAGTGGAGACTATCATCTTCATCCTCTTCTTCTACTTCTTCTAGCCTCAACACCCTTCTCTTCTTCTTCTTGGGTGCATCATCGGCTGTTGGTTTAGAGGGTGAGGGAATTGGTTTTGTGGGTTGTGGTTTTGGTAGTTTTGATGTGGGAATGTTGACAGGCTGTTCTAGCATTTTGGATGTGAGTTTGGCTTTTGACTGGTTGGTAGTTCAGTCCTGCTCAAGCACCAGATTCATGGACTTGCCTAAACAACTGATCATCTTGATTGGATTCTTCAATCTTAGTCTTCTGATCTCGAATCAAGTTTTTCAGTGTCATGGCCTTGCCTAAACAAGATCAATGATGTTATCCATGATCTGCTGTGTTCGGCATCAGCCTCTTTCACCATCAGCTCCAAGGCTTTCTCTTTTCATCCTTCTTCTTTTTCTTGTATGTGACATGAAAGTCTTTTGAACTTTCAGTCACTTCTCCATGGTAGCCTCCTCCTTCTCTTTTTCCTTCTCTTTCTCAGTCTCCTCAACCAACTCTCAGTTTCCACTACTGTCTCTTCTGTTTCTTTCTCCTTCTCTTTCCTCTTTCTTTTACCTTTCACTGCTGAACTCTCCCCTTTTTGGGTGCATTGGTTGCAGGGAATTGAGTAGCAGAAAGTTGTTTGCTCAGAACATTCTCCACCATGGGTTGTAAGACAGAAGAAAGTCTCTCATCAACAGTTTTGATCACCAATTCAGTTAGCTGTGGGGTGATGAGAGATAGGGGATTTTGAAGGATAGCAGCCAGTTGCTCAGGGGGGTTCTGTCCCTGAGGAATGGTGCCAGAAACAGAGGCAGGGGGAGATTTTGTGAGTGGTTGTGTGTTTAGGAGACCTTCAGAGGAAGGTGCCATCTGTTGGGTTGATGTGGTGGCAGATGGTCTTACTCCTTGAGAGAGTTGGTCAAGTAGGTTTTGCAGTCTACTGACTTCCTCCTCTAGGATCGTGTTCTGGGCAAGAACATCATAGAAGAAGCCCAGGTCATCATCAGCATATGCTGAATCACCTGACCTCCTGCTTGTAGCAGGATATACATGCTCTGGGTGTAGACCAGATGTAGCATGTGCCCCTTGTCCTGGAACTGGGGACTTCCAGCCTCAGGACGTTGTCCTTCATCGGCTGTTGCCTCTGGTGAGGTCTTAGTTATGTTACCAACCTCAGTCTGATCATTGCTGATTCAGAAGAGTTGGCAGCCTCACCAGAAGTTCTTATCTCCATATCAACACCAGGAGATAGAACAGTTAAACCCCTGTGCTGTGGGTTCTCAGGTGCACTGTGTTCCTCCCCCTCAATTGTAGAGGTATTCCCAGTGGTAAGTGGTTTCTGGGGAGGGGGTGAGGAGTGCAATTGAGTCAGCACTTGTGCAACTATTAAAGTTGGGCTGTGAGGGGCGGTTGGTTGGGGTACAGGGGAAGAAGCAGTGTGCACCTGGGGTGGATGGTGCTCTTCAATGGCAATCTCCTCAAGTGAGGAAGATCCCAGATAAGTAGGTGCCCCTTGGGTTGCTGCAGGTTCCTGTTGAGAGGAAGCCTGAGCGGCTGTGGCTGGAGGAGTCATTGTATCCACTAGGGGGTTTGGACTAGTGGATATATCCTGCGTTTGTTGTGCAGGAGCATCCTCAGGGGACTCAATTCCCTGAGTAGCCTTTTGGGTTTCTTTGTGGTGGGTTGGTGGGGACATGGATTTGGAGGTGGTGGCTGTGGGTTCCAGCTGCGTGGTTTTCGCAGCTTGGCAGCCAGTTTTAGTGTCCGGTCGGAGTTGTGCTGGGAGTATACTTCTGGCAAAACAGCCGTAGCAGGGACTCCCAAGCCAACAAGTCCCTCAGCATTAAGCTGGTCTATTATAATGGCCATGATGAACCGTGGATAGAGTATCCAACGGTTGGCAGTTAGTTTGAGAGCCATATCTTTGAGCTCTGAAAATATTAATTCTGAAAAGTTCAGTGGTTGTTGCTCAAGGATAGAATACAATACCTGCTGCCATTTGGTGGACATTTGATCCCAAGACGATGTCTTAGGGGCCAAACATACATTGACCATGTGAAAGATCAGGCGCTCAGCGTCATTAAGTGTTTCTTCATGATGGTGTGGCACTGAGATCACCTTGATATCCATGCTGAGCAAATGATAGATCTATGGTGCCCTTCGGATATCCAGCAGGAGAGGTAGCATCACTCAGTGAAGAATTTTACGATTGTTGCAGGAGTAACCACTACTTCTTGTTGTTGACGACTGACCGGAGGGATGGTGTGTTGCTCTCCTCAGTGTAACCGTAATGTTCATCCAAAATTGGTTCAAGGATTCGGCATGTAAAACAGGGTTCAGAAGGAATGCCTTGTTGTATGGGGACTGAGCCATAGATCGATAGCAGCATCGAACTTAGTCCAGATCGGCGATTTTGAGGTAGGCAACACAGTTGTGTCGCGGTTTAATTTGCAAAGACGCCATGGAAATTTGTTGGAGAGGAACGTTAGGTTTGAAGAAGATGAAGTATGGAGAGCTCAGGTTAAGGGTATTTATAGGGTACGGGTGAGGATACGACTGAAGGATGTGGTGTTAGTCATCAGTAGTTTTAAACGACCGTTGACATGGTATTATCCTTTCAGACGTTGAAACAGCTGAAGTCGCGGTGTTAGGCATCAGTAGTTTAGAAAACTACTGAAGACCGTGGTTTTGACTTCAGGTGATTGAAACAACTGAGGACATGGTGTTTGTCATCAGTAGTTATGAAACTACTGAAGACAGTGGTTTTGTCATCAGCTGTTGTAAACAACTGAAGACTTGGTATTGGTCATCAGTAGTTATAAAAACTACTGAAGACGTGGTTTGCTTCAGTTGTTTAAAATGAAACAGCAGTGGTACAAACGATGAGGAGAAAGTTCTCGTCAGCTGTTTTCGTCAATTCTTAGCTTTTCAGCTGTTTCAAACTGTCCTCAACACATTCATCAGTCTTTATGGCTGATTTCAGTTGTTTCATAGGACATCAGTACTTATCTGTTTTTACTGATTTCAGTAGTTATGACTACATCAGTAGTTGTAACTACTTCAGTAGTTTAGAACAGATGAAGTACTTCAGTACTTGTGAGAACTTTTAGCCTTCAGTAGTTATAAAAACTACTGAGGTTAAACGAGCTCATCAGTACTAATATGTGACAGGCACTCATGATCATCAATATGAATTACTGAGATCATCAGTAGTTGTCACCTATTCTAGCTGCAGCATACCAAGCCTTAACACCAGGTTTTGGAAAGTTGAACTATCCAAAGGCTTAGTAAAAATGTCTGCAAGCTCATCAGCACTGGGCACAAATTAGGATCAATCAGACCTTTTTCAAAACATCTCTTATAAAATGATGTCTGATCTCTATATGTTTGGTCCTAGAGTGCTGGACTGGATTTTGACAATGCAAAGAGCTGAAGCACTATCCATTAACAATGGAGTCTTAGTCTCTGTAATGCCATAATCCAAAAGTTGGTTTTGAAGCCAGAGTACCTGAGATGTACAGCTTGCAGCAGCAGCAATGTACTCAGCTTCCGCAGTGGATGTAGCAACTGAGGTCTGTTTCTTGCTCTGCCAAGAAATCAAGCAGTTGCCTAGGAATTGGCATCCACCAGAAGTTGATTTCCTGGTCAACTTACACCCTGCATAGTCACTGTCAGAAAAAGCAACTAATTTACCAGAATGGTTGGTAGAATACCATAAACTAGAGATGGAGTGCCTTGCAGATATCTAAAGATCCTCTTGACTGCAATCAGATGAGACTCTTTAGGTGCAGCCTGAAATCTAGCACAAACACATGTAGCAAACATAATATCTGGTCTAGAAGCTGTTAAATACATCAAGGACCCAATCATACATCTGTAAAGTGTTTCATCAACCACTTTACCTTTCTGATCTAAGTCCAGTGTGTGGTGCTGCTCATGGGAGTAGAACAGGGCTTACAGTTTTGTAAATCAAACTTTTGCAAAAGATCTTTTGTATATTTGGATTGATGAATAAAATTCCATCAGCCTTTTGTTTGATTTGCAACCCCAGAAAGAACTGTAATTCTCCCATGGCACTCATTTCAAACTTCTGTTGCATCAACTTTGTAAAGGCATCACACAACTTTGGATCAGAGGATGCAAAAATGATATCATCTACATAAATTTGAACAAGTAGATTATGCTGCCCAGCTTTCTTAATAAATAAAGTCTTGTCTATGGAGCCTCTAGTGAAATTGTTTTCCAGAAGAAAGTTTGATAATGTCTCATACCAGGCTCTGGGAGCTTGTTTTAACCCATAAAGAGCTTTATCAAGCTTATACACCAATTAGGATGTTTGTTGTCCTCAAAGCCTGGAGGTTGACATACATAAACTCTTCTTTAACTTTTCCATACAAAAATGCACTTTTGACATCCATTTGAAAAACTTTAAGTTTTTGAAAAGCAGCATAAGCTAAAAACAATCGAATTGCTTCCAGTCTGGCTACAGGGGCAAAGGTTTCATCATAATCAATACCTCTTCTTGTGCAAACCCCTGAACAACCAGTCTGGCCTTGTTCTTAACAATAAGCCCATTTTCATCAGTTTTGTTCCTAAACACCCATTTAGTGCCTATTGCACACTTACCTGGAGGTAGAGGAACCAGTTCCACACTTGCTGTTTCTTGAACTGAAGAAGCTCAAGCTGCATGGCATCAACCCATCCATTGTCCTTTAAAGCAATGTGATAATTCTTTGGCTCTTGCTGATGATGAAGAGAGCATAGAAGCAGAAATTGACAATTGACTTCTGTTGATACACCAGCAGTGATATCACCAATGATTTGAGACATGGGGTGATTCTTCAGATCTTGATACACAATGAGATCTGTGCAAGTGTTTGTAGCCGGTTCAGCAGCAACAGATGGTGATGGTGAATCATTTCCTTGGAACCAATCAGTGGATGGTAATTCAAAGGAAGTTGAATTCGAAGAAATCTCATCAGCATTAGTTGTGGATGGTGCTACTGGGCTACAGGAAATCAGGTCTAGTGAATCAGGCAGCTGATCACTAAACCTGAAGAGGTGAGTACTGCAATCATCATCATCATCAGCAGTACCACCAGGTGGTGAACTGTTGACAGGAGCAACAGCAGGAGTTTGATAAGGAACATATTGCAGTATGTCCAGATCAAATAACTCCACAGGACTTTGTGGAATCTTGTCCTTTGGAGATTCATTAAACTTAACATGTAGAGTTTCTTCAACCACTCATCTTTGTTCTGCAGTTGAAGACTCTGTATGCTTTGCAAGTAGATGATAATACCAACAAAGTATCCTGCATCCACCTTAGGATCAAATTTGTGGAGTTGATCCTTTGTGTTGAGAATAAAACAGGGACACCCAAATGCTTTGAAAAATGAAATCAGTGGAGCCAAATGATGGAGAACTTCATATGGAGTCTTCATCAACCTCTGATTTACTAAAACTCTATTTTGCACATAACAAGCTGTGTTGACAGCTTCGGCCCAAAAGGTCAATGGCAAACCTGAGTCAGCCAGCATGGACCTTGCAGCTTCAATGAGGGTCCTGTTCTTTCTCTCCACTACTCCATTTGTTCCGGAGTCCTTGGAATGCTGAATGCCTTTTGATTCCTTTGAGAGATAGAAATCATCAAGTGTATGATTTCTGAACTCAGTTCCATTATCACTCCTAATACACTTGACTGGAAGGGAATACTGCTTCTCAATGTACAGCACAAAGTGGATAATCTTCTGAGCAGCCTCATCCTTTGAATGTAGAAAGAAAGTCCATACAAATCTGGAGTAATCATCCACAATTACCAGACAGTATCTCTTCTTTGCCATGCTCATTACTCTCACAGGACCAAATAGATCCATATGCAGTAATTGCAAGCAGGCAGTGGACTTGGACACTTCAATAGGAGGAAATGAGACCTTGTGCTGTTTTCCTTTTAAACAAGCAGTGCAAGTTTCATCACAGTGGAACTCCTTTATTGGTAAGCCTCTGACTAAACTATTGTGGCTAAGCTGATTCATGTTTTTGAGATTAACATGACCAAGCCTCCTGTGCCATAGTTTAGATTCTTGAAAAGAGGCTTTGGAAAATAGGCAAGGATTACCTTTGAGATCTATCTTCTTAGAGAGATCTAAGGCATACACTCTTCCTGTCCTGTTGGCTTTCAGGAGAGTGTGATCATCCAACACCTTGTCAATCAAGGGCAAAACTTTGGATGACAGAATCCTACAGTTTTGACTTGTGAAAAGGGCAACATGGCCTTTATCACACATTTGACTGACACTCAAGAGGTTGTACTTGAGATTTTCCACATGATTAACATCATCAAATTTGATTTCTCCATTGAGACAAAGCCCTTACCGATGATGTAACCCCTAGCATCATTGCCAAAAGAGACAAATCCCTTCTTCCTTGAGAGTAGTCATGAAGAAGAGAGATGTTCCCAGTCATGTGCATGGATCCCCCACTGTCTACATACCAGATGCTATTTTGGCATGTTGAAGAACCCTGCAATAATAAACAATCAGTTAGTTTTAGAGACCCAAACCTTTTGGTTTTGGGCCTGGTCTCATCAATAGATGGTAAACTAGCATGTTTATTTGTAACAACAGCCTGAGAGGAAGAAGATGGTGCAGAAGAGGAGTCCTTTGGCTTAGACCTCCTTTCTGTGGTTTCAACATAGGAGAATCTAGTTGGTTAACTCTACCCAACAGATGTTGTACCATCATCACCAGCTGTGTCTGATTTTGTGATAAAGCTTTCAGCTCATCAGACACATTGCTAGTGGAGTTAGATAAGGTCCTATGTTGCACCTTCTTCTTTTGAGCACCCTCAGCTGTCACCTGTTTAACACTTCCTTTTTGAATTGCTTTAAGGACTTAAGGGTTACAGGATTTGATGTTGCTGATACAAATGTGGTCTCAAACTCATTTTTCATTTTTACCATTTTCTCATTAATTTCTTCCTTTGTTTGAGTTTGGAACCTCTTTTGTACCAACAATCATCTGTAAGATGATTGAACAAACCACATACTTCACATGGTTTCTTCATCTTAGGTTGATCATCAACTAAAGATGTGAAGCAACAGAAGACTTGTTCTTCAATGCTTTGGAAGCATTGGTTGCTTTCTTGACAGCATCTTTAGTAGTCTTCAAACTCTTTCTACTGCCAGTTTTCTTCTCTTCAGTACTGACAGCAGTTGAAGTTTGAACTTCAGGAGTTGAATCCTGCTCTCCAGTCCTTTCAGGACCTTCAGGATTGACTCCTGAGTTGATCAACTTATTGATCATGTGAATGTCAGCATTTGGACCATCAACATCAGCTGATAGGTTCAAAGAGGACTTGATACTGACTGCTACTTCTGATTGTGCTGTATCAGAAGGTAGATCACATGACTTGATGGATTGGTTATCACTCTCACCATCAGATTCTACCTCTGCTCTTGGGGTAAAATCTGTAGGTGGAGCAGTGTGATTGTAACCAATTCCAAACTTCACATTTGAAGCAGATTGCTTACTAAGAAGCATTTCAAAACCTTTGCATGATTGTACCCATCTATCACACTCGACCTGGGTAACTGCAAGGGTTTCTTTGAGATCTTTGTACTTCTCTAAAAGTATCTTCTCTAGCCTTATCATCAATTATTTTGCAATTCAGTTTATAAACCTCATCATTTTATCTTTGAGCACAAACTCAAACTCAGCTTTGTTTTTGGAAATTTCTTGTTCTAGCTCAATGTTCTTATATTAAAGCTACATTTGCTTCTCTAATGGAAGCAAATGCTGCTATGCATTGTTCAGAACATAATTTGGCTTTTGCCTCAGAGGATACCTGTGATACCTGAGGTGTAGAGGCATTGGAAGATGAAGTATCAGCAGACTCCAAAGCCATAAGAGCTAGATTCCCAAAGGGACTGTCACCACCATGTTGACCAGCACCTGAGAACAGTTGATCATGACCAGACAAGTCATCTGGTAAACTGCTCCAGTCAACAACTCCTGGGGTGAAGAAGCTGTGTTGTTGAGATGAAGGTGTTGATGAGATGGGGAAGGCTGAGGTTCTGGTAATGCATGAGGTTGTGGTGTCATAGGAACTTGAACTTGACTTGACTGTGGCATGTAATAACAAGGGTACTGATAAGGCATTTGACCCTGAGAACAAAATATGCCGGAGATTGTTGTTGAGGATGATGGCTAGATGTGACAGGATGTTGCCCTCTGTTTTGTTGACTATTGCCAGGGAAAGTCACAAAGGGTGCAGGAGAGTTAGATCCAGTGATCTACATTCTTGCAAAGTGCCAAGCCTTGGCATTTGTGGCACTTCAACTTGCTCTTGTCAAAACCAACTTTGGTTTTGCCAGAGAGTCCTGGGAATTTTCTTCCAGTTCTTTTGTAGAACTTCTGAGATCTGATATTTATCAAGGCCATTTGGCTCAAAATATCCATCTCTTCTAAGTCATCATCAGCAATCCCCTTGAGATCATCCATGATGAAACATAAATTGTCATTATTACCACAGTAAACTGACCATCAACACTTACAATGCAGAATTAGAAGTGCTCGAAGAGAAATTAATATGCTCATCATACTGGCATTCAGATGCAGCATATTCTGACTCATGACCCACCAAGGCAGTGTTGCCTTGAATAAAGTCTTCAGTGAGCTTTCCAGATGAAGACAGCTTTCTCTTCTTATATCTCTCTCAAAAGTGAGCAATTTCCATGGAGTTGGGTGAGAGATAGTTTGTCCAAACTTGCACTGGAGCGTAGGACAATAGTATATGTGTCCCATCTCTCAGGCAGTGATCTGAGAAATCTGTTATTCATCTGAATATTGGTGTATTCAAGTTTGACCATTTTTAGTTCAGAGATCAAACAAGAAAACCGCTCATATTGTTGAGTCAGTGTCTCACCCTTTCTATGAGAGAATGTCTCATATTGTTGGGCAAGAATTTCTCTATTATTTGCCAAGACCTCATCTGTTCCTCCAAATTGTTCTTTCAAAGCAATCCAGAGGTCATGGGCAGTTTCATGATGCATTAGCCCAGAATAGATTTCATTGGGCAAAGCCATGGCCAGAATTCCATGGGCTTTTGCATCAATCTCAAGCAACTTTTTATCCTCATCTGAATATTGCTCCCTCCTCTTCGGAACCATTTGATTGGTTTCCGGTTATTCACCATAGGCTTGTGTGGACCATGTACCACTGATGTCCAACACCCTGCGCTGTTAACAGACAGGTGATGAAGCATACGTCTTTGCCATATGTTATACTCATTCCTAACCAGCATAGGAGGCTTGGTTGAGGAACCAGTATTGTGAGGATCATTGGAGGGAGTGGTCATTTTCAGTTTCAAAAACAGTTTAGTTCAAGTTTTAAAAAGTTTTAGACAAACCACAACAAACTCAATGAGAACCAAGAATAAGATCTCAGGATGAATGAGCAGAAATACAGAAAATTCAATCTCTATAACCGTTTCTTGCAAAAAACAAAGCTAATTCAATCAAACTTGGATCTAGAATAGCAGTTTCAATGATCAATTATTAGATCGATCAATGATTAACCTGCTCTGATACCATTTGACAGGATCAGTGATCACAAGTTGATGTTTATCAGAATGTAAAGCAGCGGAATACACAAACGAATTAGACAAATTGTAGCAAGCAAACAATATATGTAAGCGTTAAGATCGCATACGGTTATAGGGAGAGAATATGAATTTCTGATTTCTAGGAATGTTTATAGATGGAGAATATTTCTAATCAAATCAATCAAACATTCCATTCAATTGCTCATATCGCTCAAGATTACAATGGGTTGTCACTCCTTATATAGAGTGCAACAGTCACTGCTGTTATCACGGAAAGTGACAACTGGCAGATCCAATACAGAAATAACTAAATCTTAACAAACTACTGAAATGTTCACAACTACTGAGAACATATCAGCAGGTTAAGTACAAAAATAAAAACTACTGAAACTACAACGACTGAAGAACAAGCTCTTCAGTCGTTTTACAAAACTACTGAAACATAAAACATAAAACTACTGATATCACAACTACTGAAGAAGTACTCTTCAGCAGTTGTGACAAACTACTGAGGCTTCAGTACTTGGTCTTCAGACTTTGACCTTCAGGCGTTTCATCAGCTGATGACTTCAGTAGATATCATCAGCTGATGTCTTCAGTCTTTGTCTTCAGACTTTGTACATCAGTTGTTGATCTTCAGTACTTGTGAACTCTTCAGCTGTTGTACTTCAGTACTTTGGTCTTTCAGCTTCAGCACTTGTGTTCTTCAGCTGTTGTACTTCAGCACTTTGGTTCTTCAGCTGTTAAGGTCTTCAGCACTTGATCTTCAGCTGTTGAAGTCTTCAGTACTTGTCAACTACTGATGAGGCTTCAGCAGTTGTTGTGATACCGTGTGGGACTTAGAGATTTCTGATCTTGGCTCATTGTTCTTTTGGTCCAACAGAAGCTACTCGGCAAGGGAAAGACTGACATCCATCGTATTCTATGTTGCTGTTGTTTGTAATGCATATAACAATTCTCTGTAATCAGCTAAACTATGAGTATTGCTCAACACAGGGGTTAAATGAAATGAATGGCTTTTAATAAAATATTCTGCTGCATAAGCTCATTTATTTGTAATGATTAATGTTCTAATTGCTATGAATACCAACTGTGAGGCTTCCGGATCGGGGCCTTACAAGTTGGTATCATAGCCAAAGTTTAAGAGAATTGGTTAAATACACTTTTAAACCCTAACTTAAACTGAAAATGGACACAATGGAGGATGTCAGCCCGAGTAGCTACGGCCATCAGGTATGTCTTTCTTAAAGTTAACGGTATTCTTGCGCATGCTATTTGACTAGTGCTCATAGTGATTTAGATACTAATTAAGTCAGGATAGGAGATACTTGGGGTGAAGAGTAAAGTAAGTGGCTAATCACAACTGGCCACTGTAATAGGGACTTACTATACTTGACATAAACTGAGTATTACCTGAATGACCGTGTTAGTGTTTGAATCTTATAGTGTGTTTATAGAGGATGGCTGGAGGTAGATCTTGAAGGTCTCTCTGGTGGAGGTCACGGTGCTGCTCCGCGACCTAAGAGAAGGATACCCAGAGTAGAGAAAGTGGTTCATGAAGAACCAGAGACCCCTCATCCGGAGGGTGGCGACGAGAGCGCCAATCTGAGAGCCTCAGTAAAAGAGGTTGTGGTGAAAGAGGTCCACCAGGTCATGCAGATGATTCTACCGCCTGTAGTGACGGAAGTGATCAAGGCAGTTAGAGAAGGAGAGAGAAAGGAAAGGGACGAACCTACGGGCGAAAGAAGACAGCCGGAGACTGAGACGGTTCCGTCCGATGATGATGAGAGGAAGAAGAGCCTACGCGGAGGCGACTCAAGGCTGTAACTATGGGGCATTTATGAGATGCAAGCCCCTACCTTGGATGGGAACGGCACTGCTGCAGCTGCTCACCGATGGGTGAGGGAGATGGAGGCTATCCTCGATATCAGCGAGTGCCGTGAGGACCAAAAGGTGAAGTTCGCTACCCACTCCTTTGTGGACTCGGCTTTGTGCTGGTGGGACAACATTGTCGAAGCCGAGGGTAGCAGGGCCATTGGAAGAATGAGATGGCCTGAACTAAAGAAGCTAGTGTCGAGGAATTCTGTCCTCATAGGAGATGGACAAGGTAGAAAGAGACTTCCTGCAGCTGGAGGCGGGAACAATGACACACCAGCAGTACACCACCAAATTTAATGAAATGGCGCGGCTGGTGCCCGATCAAGTGACACCATTGTCACGAAAGATTAAAAGATACATCCAGGGGCTGCCGGCGGATATTCGTAGGCATATGATTGCCGCCCGGCCGAGCAAGTTCAGGCCGGCAGTTGACTTGGCTGGCAGATTATATGATGAGCGAGAGGTGGTGGTGACCGAGGTGGATAGGAAGGATGGTGGTAGTCGGAATTGGAATGGGAAATAGTTTGGACGTGGTAGAACCGCTCCAAACAAGAAGGTGGCAAAGGTGGGTCATCGACGTGTGGTCACATCTGAATCAGGGCTGAGGAGGTGTGACAAATGTGGGAGAGAGCATATTGGTGAGTGCAGAATGGGAATGAACGTATGATTCAGGTGTGGTCAGCCTGGCCATATAGCTAGAAACTGTAAGAAGCCGAGGGCAGAGAGCTCTGGGGCAGAGAAGAAGAAGCCAGAGGAAGGAGGACAGAGGGCAGGTGCTAGAGCTTACACCATGACCCGGGAGGAAGCTAGAGCTGATCCTGATGTTGTGTCAGGTATGTTTCTAGTAAACCAAACTTATGCCTCTGTATTGTTTGATTCTGGTGGTACTAAGAGTTTTATTTCTATTACTTTCTACGCTAAGTTTCCTGTGGTCAGTAGAAAGGTCAGTGCACCATTTGATGTAGAAACTGCTATGGTAAGTCCACTAGCATTACTGATGTGATAGAGACTGTGCCATAGAACTAGAAGGTCATAGGTTTGCTGCTAGTTTACATGTGATACCCCTAGGTGGATTTGATGTAGTACTAGGGATGGACTGGTTAGCAACCTATGAGGCAAACATCGTATCCTGCAAGAAGATGATCCAATTGATAACGCCTGACGGAAATGAGGTGACGGTTTATGGTGATCCCGTCACCACAATCCCGAGGGTGATTTCGATGGCGGTGGCGGGAAAGTGCAAGAGACGTGGATGTAGTGCCTACTTGGCATACATAAAAGATGTGGATGCGTCAGTACCGCAATTATCCGAAGTACCAGTGGTGCGCGACTTTTCGGATGTATTCCCGGAAGACTTACCGGTGTGCCACCAGATCGCGAGGTTGAGTTCCAAATTGACTTGATACCGGTGCTCAACCCGTTGCCAAGGCACCGTACCGGTTGGCTCCGACTGAGATGAAAGAACTGATGGAGCAGTTGCAAGAGCTGCTCGATAAGTGGTTCATTCAACCGAGTATCTCTCCTTGTGGTGCTCCGGTCCTATTTGTGAAGAAGAAGGACGGTAGTGTGAGTATGTGTATTGACTACCGAGAGCTGAACAAGTTAACGGTGAAGAACCGATACCCCCCACCAAGAATAGACGATTTGTTTGATCAGCTCCAAGGTGCCAGTTGGTTTTCGAGGATAGATCTTCGATCTGGTTACCATCAACTAAAAGTGAAGGAGCAGGACATTCCTAAAATAGCTTTTCCCATGTGCTACGGTCACTATGAGTTCCTAGCACAGCTTCATGCGATTGGATCACCAGAATGAACCAATCGCATAAATGGAAGCAATCGAATGGGGTTGTCACACGACTGAAACCCAGTCGCACGACTGAAACCTAGTCGCATGACTGATGATGACCGATTGAGTCAGTCACACGACTGAGTCTCAATCGCACGAACCAACTATGCGATTAGTTCCACACGCACAACTGAAAGAATCCCTAGTATAAGTAGTGGAGAAATTGGTCGCAAACTTTATTCACCCCAATCGCTCATTTCTTTGCACGACTTGTTGATACCCTACCCAAATTTCATCCGATTGTTCTTAGGTTATGATTCTTACTTCTAATGATTTCCAGTGACTCCACAGGTAATGTGCAACGATTTCCAGTCAAATGCTCAATCGATTAGTCATCAAAATTTCGAAATTTAAGCCCAAAAACATAACCGACACTAACTGGACCAATAAACTGATAAAACCAAGTAAAATGTTGAAATAAGTTTATTAGGTACTATGTTCGGTGTTTGCGAGACTAAGGAGCTATTTCATGACGTCTAACATTACAATTCGCTCAAAATTTGAATTTGAATGACCCAACTGTCTGTCATGCGAATGGGCGCCCTGATGAACCTCAATCACACGAGATGGGAGAATGGCTCAGTCGCATGACTGAGATGGGCGAATGGCACAGTCGCACAATTGAACCATGCAAATAAGTTCAGTCGCACAACTGGTTCAACCGCTTGGGATAGTATACGACTAAGCCAAGTCGCATGATCAGTCGTATGTATGAGCTCAATCTCACGACTAAACCTCAGTCGCACAGTTCATTAGCATGACAGATTAGAAATATTCAAATTAAGAACTTCATATGGCTATTCTCTTACACATACTAACGTTTATCCATTTTGTGTAACAGATGGCGAGTCGCTGGACCATGGGCACTAAGCAAAACATATGTGCTCACTTGATCTCACCTCCAGGAATGCTGTAGATTTCTCTAGCATCATTACTTTTCTACGGGGGTCGAGGATCTTCCGTGCCATTTCGACACCGTGCACACAATACACATCCCTTCAGCTGGCCTTTTGGGAAGGGGCGGTTGTTGATAGGACCGCAGAGCCCCATTGAATTAGGAGCTCTATCTTCGGCGATGCCATAGAGATCACAGAGGAGGATCTCCGGATAGTATTAGAGTTTGGAGATGATGTAGAATGTCCGACCCATTTGCACCCACTGACAATGCGCTGTTGCTTTCTACGAGCCAAGTACTCGGGGGACATCACCGCAGGTGTGCTCAACAAGAGTAACATGTGCCCCCAGTTCAAGTACTTAGCACATGTACTGCATAAGTGCATTGCCTCCCGGAAAGGAGGCTTCGATGAACTATCGGACCACATACAGAACGCCTACATGGCGTTGGTGCTGAACCACCCATTCAGCTTCTCCCGAACGATCTACACGTACTTGGTGGAGAACATCGAGGCTAAGGGGAAGGAGGGATTTTGTATGTATCCTCACTTCATGCAGATGATCATTGATCAGAAGCTCCTCAGCTACCTAAAGAGAAGGAGGACGCTGTAGTACTTGACGTGATAGATGACACCACATTGGGCCAAATGAAGGTGTACAGGAGGAAGCAGGTTAAGCCCCCTATGAGGAGATTGTTCGGGCACCTGGCCCAGGAGGATTACGCCCGCCAGGAGGAAGTGGCGCCACGAGGACAGTGATTCTAATATAGAGCAGATAGTTCTCCTCACTGATGACTCAGGGGATGATGACAGTGTTGATGGTAGAGACTCAGGCCCCACTCCATCTAGGGCCACCACTACTGATGTTACACCTCCACCACCTACTCATAGAGATGCTGACATAGCTGGTTTCCATCTGGATTTCGGTCTGATGAGGAGGAGGAGAGTAATGATGAGCCGTTGACCAGAATAGTAGGCAGCAGGGTGGTTGCCACCGACCATGGGATAGAGGCAGTTGCAGGACGCCAAGCTGCGTCTATGAAGACTATTAGAGATCCTACTTATACCCCAGCCCAGCTCAGCATCCGAGGGGGAGCATCCTCCTTGAGGGGTCGAGGAAGAAGAGGATGGCTCAGCCCCATGGGATGAAGCCGAAAAGACAAAGGTTCATGCTGATTCCTACCTCCACCATCACTACCACCATATCTACCACCACCACTCACCGCCCACTACCACAACTACCACCACCACTACTACCACCTCACCCACCATCACTACCACAGCCACTCCACCACCTATCTACACTACTTCCACCACCATTACAGCCTACCCATCACCACCCACACATATAACACCACCCATATTCACCATAGCCACCACCACTACCACCAGCCACCAGCCCGAACCATCATCCCACCAGCCATTTACTACAGGATCCTTCCTACCTTCTTTTAGGGTAGAGGATCTGCTGGAAGCACTGAACAGGATGGTGCTGAAGCTATGGGCTACTAACGAGGAAAGAGACACACAGATCAGATAGCTTGTGGAGCAAAATGCTACCCAAGCACAGCAGATTACTCAGTAGGCCCAGCTAATCGAGGATCAAGCTTAGCAAATGGCGGTTCAAAGTCAAGAGATTGCCCAACTCTAAGAGTATAAAGTTTTATCCACTAAGAAGATTGAGGAGTTGGAGGATGCCAATAAGACTATCATGCTCAAACTCAAAGGCATAAAGGATGAGCCTCTAAAGATACGAGAGGGTGATGATGATGATAGTGATGATAATGATAATGGTAATGATGAAGTGGATGATGAAGAGGATGAGACTGAAGGAGGAGATGATGAGGATGAAGGAGATAATGAAGAAGGTGGGGATGCATCTGCATCGGGTGCCACACAAGCAAGAGAGAGGCGGACCAAGAAAAGTCAAGATCAGGGTGCCTCAACATCAGCCCCGACTACAGAAGCGCATTTGATTCAGGAAAAACATAATGATTAGCCATTTATGTAATTTTAAATTTTGTGTAATTGAATAATGTATCAAACTTATGTACGTAATGTTTATATCTATTTAATGTTTACTGTCTTGATTATTGACTAAATGTTGATGTGTTTATATGTTTAAATCAAGCAGATCATTCATCTTAGCAAGATGAGTACCATGTTGCTCCCCATCAGCAGATCAAGTCTCAACTCACAATGATACTTGATCTACACAGGATCGTCAAGAGGTCAGTGAGTTACACTCTTGAAGAAGGAGAAACAATTCACGACATTACTGATGAGCAACTGGCTGAGATGTTCCAACTGAATCCAGATGAGCTAGTGAAGGATGCTCCTACTATTGACATGGATAATGACGATGAGCTTAAAGATGTGGACGAGATTGAGATTTAAGACGTCACAGCATAACATTATCCAGAGTATGTTGACAACGAGGGAAATGTATTCCCCAATCTGGGTGACACCCTTGTTAGTGATACATTTGAAACACCGGATAAGATGGAGCAGGAGTTGGAGAAGAAGAAAGAACAAGCCCAAGCCTTAGACGCTGATGTCAACATCAAAAAGGCTGAATGGGCGGCATGTTTTGCAAATATCAAAGCCAAACATAGTGCTCCAAAGCCTAGTACTTACACCAAGCTTTACAAAGTAAAGAAACATTTGAAGGTGTCAGGAAAAATCATAGAGTGAGCATATTTTGATGATCTAAATGTTTATGCTATCAAGAGAGAGAAGGGAATCGAGTACTTTAGATTCTCACATGATCTGAAGACTCTACCTGGTTTTGAACTTAACCAGCCGGCCAAATTGAAGCTGTTATATGCTGACCCTTGGAAAATGTCAGGCTGGTTTGAAGCTGCTTTGAAGAGAGAGTACCACACCAGGTGGGTCAACTTCAAATCTCAACAACCAACGAGGTATATCAGAAGATCTAAAGTTGATGCCATTACTAGAAAGCCAATGATTATGCAGAAGTGGAGTCCTTCACGCATAATGTCGAGAATCCCTCTAAGGGAAATGCCTCAGGACTTCACTCCACACTTTAAGTGGTGGTACTATGACTGGAGAATAGGTGAGGTGGTCAAAGTTCTGAACAGAAATGGAAATATGGAAACTATCAGGTGTTTGACCCAATGTAGTTCACTAACTTGTCAGCTGATGATGTTTACACCTTATACAAGTGCCCACTATTCTATGACGCCCAAGACATTGTACAAGCCCTCCAGTTCCAAAATGTAATAAGACTCTGCTTTGTATTCGAAATACATGTAGGAGTTACAAGGTAGGAGAAGTACATGAAATATGAAGAGCTGATGAAGAATGTTAGATAATAGAGTAAACAAGATCCAAGGGGGAGTTTGTAGATACATATGTACCTAGTTTATAAGCATAATGAAAATTTCTTTCATTTCTTAGATATATGTAATAGAATGGGTTTATGAATGAAATATAATGCGTGGTTTATGCTTATAATGTTTAATATTTCATTGATTAGTGTGTGTTAATGCTTATTGAACTAACTATATAGGTTTGTGGTTGTTTACATAGTTCTTAGTCATTAATGATTGAGTAACATGCTTAAACCTAATTGTGTGAAGTTCTTATGCGAAAGGACCATGCTAATGGACCATACGCATGAACAACTTCATGCTAATGGACCATACGCATGAACAACTTCATACTAATGAACTAGTCGCACGACTGAACTAGGAGACTGGATCAATCGCATGATTGTGACACGAGATTGACTCAGTCGCACGACTGAAGCGTCATTCGTGCGGATGGATCAACCGCATGGTTCAATCGCATGACTGAACCATGCAAATGGTTCAGTGGCATGAATGGAAAACCCTAACCTAAAAATACCACTTAATTCGTGGAAAAATATAACAATTCGAATACCTACGCACTAAATCGTACCCTAGCC
This sequence comes from Flaveria trinervia, assembly GCA_025506515.1. NCBI lineage: Eukaryota > Viridiplantae > Streptophyta > Magnoliopsida > Asterales > Asteraceae > Flaveria > Flaveria trinervia. The sequence continues at coordinate 37,222,900 of CM046455.1, forward strand.
GTCTAGAGACCCTAGAACAACCTGGTTCCAAGTTCATAGATCGCATAGAATCGTATTGCAATCATTCTTAACGTTTAGATTCATTATAAGATCGATTCTACGTGCTTTCTCACCGATTGTATCGCCAATCAAATAGGATTCCGCACTATTTGAGTTGGTATACAGGTAAATCAGTTAGTACTTCGTCTGTACACGGTCCCTAACAGAGTGAACATACAAGGTATGTTACCTCATCTCCCTATGATTCTTTAAAAGAAGAAGAGGGAAGCCTACAAATCACAATTCAAGACCTATTTTCTAAAGTATTAAATCAAGAATCCAAGGTGAAGACTTTAGAGGATAGGTCTGCCACTCATCAACATGAGATTGAATGTCTTATGGCCAAACTAGCTGAGAATCAGTTTAAGAGATCTATTAGGCATGTACCCATTCAGGTCTCAATGACCTCTTCCTCTAGCTCATCAAGCTCTCGGGATGATGCTACCAAAAAGGGGGAGAGTGTTTAGAGACAAACATCAGAGGAACCGCAAAGCTTAACTCTAACAACCTTAACTTCAAGATACCCAACATAATAAGAAATAGTTTTTCTTAAGCCTCCTCCAATTGTTCTTCAAATGGATCAAAGGATGCTCCAAGATCTAAACAGGTTCTTTTCCAAGTTCCTACTTGGATCTTCCATTGAACAGCCAAGCCCTGATGTTGTTGTGGCATACTTTGGAGCTGAAGAGCTTCAGAGGTTGAATGAACCTTCTACTACTGTCCAAGAAGTTGGTCAACCTAAGGTCCACATGGAACTTGAGATTAATTTCAAAGGTGAAATAAAGACTGATGGCCCATCAATTAACACAGTTGGGACAGAGAGGGCATTACTACAGACTTCCAACGCTGAAGTCAAAGTCTCTGAAAAACCATTTCAATCTTCTGAAGCTGAGATGGAAGTTGTTGAAGGGTTATTCTCTTTATCCGAGTATCTGGTTAACGTAGATGCAATTTTGGAACTAGCATCTGAGGTTAACAATGAGGATTTTCATAATGAGACCTCACTCAAACAACATCATTAACAAATGATCAAGTCCCCACCTCTTAACCTGAACCCTCTACTCAAGAATCTTGAAAGTCTAGAGTTTCCAAAGACACCAAAGGGTAGAAGAAGATGACTGTGGAAGAGATTTTGGAGGAAGAAAGGTTAGAGAAGCTGAAAAGGAAATGTAGACTCCCAATAGGAAGTTGCTAGCTGCAAGTAGGAAAGCAGCTGCCGCCAACCAAGAGGCTATCAACAATAGAAGGAGATTGGAAATCATTGACAGGCTAGTCAATTTTGGAGCTGTTAATGAAGATGTGCTCTTGTTACCATTAGAGGAGTTAATTGAGTTAGAGAAGGCAAACCTACTGCAAATTTAGCAAATGAAGGAGGCAGCAAGGTTGGCCTTAGAAAAAGAAAGGGTGAGAAAGAAAAGAGAGGTTGATTTGCAGTTGAGGAATGAAAGGATATCTTCCCTAAGCTCCAGGTGATTCTCTCTAGAGGAATTGACTCCTGATAACAATGACACGTTCTTGTGGCTTTTCAAGAAAGATCAAGATTAAATGGAGAAAGAGAGAAAGAAAGTTGTAAATGAGAAACTGGGGGAGAAAAAGAAAGAGGAAGAAGCTGGACTCGCTGCTGTTAGGAAGATAAGTGATAAAGCTTGGATGAAGGATTATCTAAGGGCTCATGGCTTCTCTGGCAGATAGGTGAGTCCTATGTCTAAAAAGACCCTACAGTGACATGTCAATAACATAAAGGCTAACATTTGCTCAGCAAAAAGGAAAGAGATGTATAGAAGGGGATAGGGGATCACCTTTAAACCAACACCTCAACCCCAACCTCAACCTGAACAAATTTCTTTCCCGTTTCCCATCAAAACCGAACCTACATATAACCATTTACTTTGAACCCTCACCATCCTCCATACCTACTTCCCCACCACAACCACCTCAACTACCATCCTCAAACCTAAAACACTTCCCACAACCCAACACCACTACTTACTCAACAACCACCTAAACCATCCCCTCGGCCTTCCAAACATCACTCCTTGGAGGACTTTAACAAGCTCAAGATGAATCTTACTAAATGCAAGGCCCCATCCCCGAGACACTTACACCAGGCCAATCATTGCTCACAAGACATACAATTACATTTAACTCTCATAAAAAAACATCGCAGCGGAACATTTAAATAACTTTTCATTTTATAATAACTGCTTTTGCAAGTTAATACAATCATTCATTACACATTTTCATTTTTCACATTACAATGCAAAAACAATAACAAAAGAATGTCATCCAAAATGCCAAGTAGCTGCCCCATGCCATCCTCAACAATGCTCACCTGCTATCTGGAAAATGCATAAAAATGTTAGCATTGTTGAGTGAGTTCTAGTTTTATAATAAAACATACATTACCTTTTGTTTAAAAGTGTTCTTTACCTTCATTCAATCATAACAGGTTTTAGAAAGTGATCACACATCGTACGTACACATAGATATTATTTATTATCTTCATCATCGTTCATTTAGTACTTTAATTATCTTTCGTTTTCATCTGTCCTGTCATGTGCTTAACCCCCCTCTAGAGCCCCAACCAATTCATCTAAGGTTAAGTGACAAGGACCCCATACATCTAGTCAATCATAAAGATTGAACCCTTGTGTGCATCCGTTGGGGTATTTAACCCGCACACAGTTGTGCTAGAAACCCCTCATTGGGTGTGAACCTCCATACATATGCTTGATCACACAGATCAAGGCCCAGTGTTTATCCTCATGGGGTATCTAACCTGCACACAGTTGAGCTAATACTCCTCATTGAGTGTGAACCTCCATATATTTGCTTGCAAGACTTTCTTACGTCCGTTCATTCATTAATGCATGCATTCTTCATTTCGTTCCTCTTTTCATTATCTTCCACTTTACATTACATAATAGTTTTCATTTCCTTCCTCCACGTAAAGCCCGGGGAAAATAATCGTACATAATACAGAACATCAACATCAACAATCAACATTATCATACACGACATCATACATACATCACATACATCATACATACCATCATGCATAAGCATCAAACATTCATCATACCATGCCCATCCTAACATCTATGACCTCAAGAGTCCATTTATATAATCCTGAGGAACCTTACTAGTCAAAGCCTACATTCATTCATTTTTCCCAGAAAGTCAGAAAACATTCTAAGTGTTCATCTGCATTTGTCTTTTGTTCATCCGCCTTTGCTAAAGTTCATCCGCATTTGCTATAGTTCATCCGCATTTCTTTTACTTCATCCGCATCTCCCATTACTCATCCACATTTCTCTTACTTAGTGGTAAATGTTCATCCGCATAAACTGTTCACCCGCATTGACTTCCATTACTCATCCGCATTGACTTACATGATAGTTAATGCTCATCCGCATTAGCTGTTCATCTGCATTGACTTCCATTACTCATCTGCATTGACTTACATGATAGTTAATGCTCATCCGCATTAACTGTTCATCTGCATTGACTTCCATTACCCATCCACATTGACTTACATGATAGTTAATATTCGTCCACATTAACTGTTCATCCGCATTCACTTCCATTACTCCCGTCATTTCTTTTACATACTTAGGCAGATTCTAAAACTTAACATATGAGCCAAAAACATCAGATTTCAGTTCCTAATCTCCATCCATCATGTTCTAAGCTTAAGTCTTACCTTCTAAGCCTTAGAAACACAACCATACATCAACAATCATGAATGTAGTCAATCATTACATCATAAAATCAATATACACACAGTCAAACTTACACGTATTAAAATGCAGTTTTATAAAAACAAACATTCGTGCATTTCCAGCCCCAAAAATCAGCTCAAACATATAGAAGAGGGCTTATAGAACTCACCTTTGTAGCTCTTGAGTATTGCTTCTTCCAAACTCGTTTTCAATTGAGTTCAACCGCCTTGAAAACCACCAAAAACATGTCCGAGCACATACAAACACACTTAAGCACAAACCTGAGGATATGACCAGTTAAGAACATCATAAACACACGAATTCTTACCTTGAATTTGATTTCTGCTTCTTGTTCTTCAAAATCATAACGTTTCAGCCCCTTTCCTCTCTCTTTCAATCAAGATCCGAATGTAAAAGGTGTGGTATGACCATTAAGGTGGCCATACCACCTTTATCACCAACTTTGAATATTTTTGTCCTTTTTGTCACTTTTAACCCCTAGACTTGGGTTTTATTTCCTTTCCTTCTTTTTCATCACTTTGTTCGTCTTTCTTTGTCTTTTATAAATAACCGGATGTTACAAGTCCAACCCCCCTTATATAGGTTTCGTCCCTGAAACCTATTATTCCTCGAACAAACGTGGGTAATACCACCTCATCCTTTCTTTAGTCTCCCATGTAGACTTGGATCCCTTCTTGTGCTTCCACTAACGACGATCAAGAGGAACCACTTTATTCGTTAGCCTCTTCTCTTTCTGATCAATGATCGCCACTAGTTGCTCCACATAATTGAGCCATTCGTCTACCTTGATATCCTCTGGTGGTACAATCATATCCTCGTCTCCTAATAAACATTTCCTTAGATGAGATACATGGAATGTCGAGTGTATTCCACTTAGCTCATCTGGTAACTCTAGCCTATAGGCCACCTCTCCTACTCTAGCAATGATGCGGAGAGGCCCTATATATCTCGGGCTCAACTTGCCCTGCTTTCTGAACCGAATGATACCCTTCCAAGGTGAGACCTTCAACATAACTCGGTCGCCCACCTGAAAATCAATCGGTCTACGTCGTTTATTAGCATACGACTTCTGTCTATCTTTGGCTGCCTTCTTGAAGGCCTTGATCTTTTCAAGTTTCTCAGTCATAGCCTCGATCACCTTGACGCTTCATAACTCTTTCTTACCAATATCACCCAACAGATGGGTGTTCTACATCTCCTACTATATAGCATCTAATAAGGGGGCATACCATGCTGGCATGATAACTGTTATTATATGAGAACTCAGCTAACGGTAAGTGGTCATCCCAACTTCCTCCAAAATCGATAACACATGCACGAAGCATATCCTCCAAGGTCTGAATGGTCCTTTCTGACTGACCATCTGTCTGAGGATGATAAGTTGTGCTAATGTCCAACCTCGTCCCCATAGCATCGTGGAATTCCTTCCAAAATTTTGATGTAAACCGGGTGTCACGATCGGACACAATAGACACCGGTACACCATGACGAGTTACTATCTCCTTGATGAACAGATCCACCAACCTCTTGGATGAATACGTCTCATGAATCGGTAAGAAGTGAGCACTCTTCGTCAGACGATCAACAATCACCCATATAGCATCATACCGATTCTGGGTACGTGGCTGCTTTGTAATGAAATCCATGGTGATGTGCTCCCACTTCCATTCTGGTATATCCAATGGTTTGATCTTCCCATACGACTTTTGGTGCTCAACCTTCACTTGTAAACAAGTAAGGCATTTAGTCACATACTCCACCACATCATGCTTCATACCCAGCCACCAATAGTCTTTCTTCATGTCTTGGTACATCTTTGTAGCATCGGGATGAATAGTGTATCGAGTCTTGTGAGCTTCATCCATAATCTTTCCATGTAGATCCCCAAAACGAGGAATCCACATTCGTCCAAATCAGGATCTAACATCGAGTGTGTTTTCACCTAATTCTGTGAACAGACCTCTTATTCTTTCAGAGTTATGATGATCTTCTTTCAATGCTTCATCTTGAAACTCTTTGACTTGCTTCATCACATCAGAGGTCATGATCAACTGATAAGCTTTCACCTGAATCGGTTTGGGTCTCTCTTTTCTGCTAAGGGCATCCGCCACCACGTTGGCTTTGCCCGCATGGTAATGGATCTCGGAATCATAATATTATATAAGCTCCAACCATCATCTCTGCCTCATATTCAGGTCCTTCTGCTCGAAGAAGTACTTCAAGCTCTTGTGGTCAGTATATATGGTGCACTTCATCCAGTAAAGGTAGTGCCTCCAACTCATTAATGTAAAGACCACGACTGCTAGCTCCAAGTCATGAATAGGAAAATTGACCTCATGGACCTTCAACTATCGAGTTGCATAGGCTATAACCCTTCCCCTCTACATTAACACGCACCCGAACCCCAAGTAGGAAGCATGAGAATAAACCACCTGATCTTTGCTTCCATCCGGTAATGACAGAACAGGGGCTTGAGTCAACCTCGCCTTCAATTCCTCGAACGCCTTCTCTTAAGCTTGACCCATACAAACTTTACATCTTTTCCGGTCAATTTGGTTAGTGGAGAAGCGATCTTAGAGAAGTCTTGAATGAATCTTCTGTAGTAGCCTGCCAAACCCAATAAGCTACGAATCTCGAATGGTGTCTTTGGAGACTTCCATTGCATCACTATCTCCACCTTTGCCGAATCCACCATTTTCCCGTCAGAATTTACCATGTGACCCAAGAATTGAACCCCGCGCAACCAGAACGCGCACTTGGAGAACTTGGCGTACAACTTCTCCTTTCTGAACGTCTCCAAAACCTCCCGAATGTGACCGGCATGCTCTATCTCGTTCTTCGAATAAATCAGGATATCATCAATAAACACAATCACTCATTTATCCAACATCGGCTGACACACTCGATTCATCATATCCATAAAAGCAGCTAGCGCATTGGTCAAACCAAATGACATGACAACAAACTCGTAATGACCATAACGCATGCGAAAAGCTATTTCAGGTACATCCTGCTCTTTGACCTTTAACTGATGGTAGCCTGGTAGAAGATCTATCCTTAAGAACCAACTGGCAACTTATAGCTGATCAAACAAATCATCAATTCTCGGTAAGGGATATCAGTTCTTTATTGTCAACTTATTCATCTCACGGTAGTCAATACACATCCTCATACTACCATCTTTCTTTTTCACGAATAAGAACGGAGCACCCTATGGAGAAATACTTGGTCTAACAAAACCCTTATCAAGCAGCTCTTGCAGCTGCTCCATCCACTCTTTCATTTCAGTCGGAGCCAACTGATACAGTGCCTTGGAAATAGGTTAGGCACCCGGTATCAAGTCAATCTAGAACTCGATCTCATGGTCAAGTGGCACTCCTGGTAAGTCTTCTGGGAACACGTCTGAAAAGTCACACACAATCGGTACATTAGACAGTTGTGGTGCTGGCGTATCCAAATCCTTTACATAGGCCATGTAGGCAATACATCCACGCCTCATGAACTTTCCCACCACCACCATTGAGATTACTTTCGGGATCGTCATGACCCAATCCCCATAAACCATCACCTTACTCCCGTCAAGCGCTAGTAGACGAATTATCTTCTTGCGACGCACAATGTTCGCCTTGTAATCCGCTAACCAATCCATCCCAAGAACCACATCGAAACCACCTAAGGTCATCACAAATGGTCTAACAGGAAATTTATGACCTTCTAGTTCCATATCACAGTCTTGTATCATCTCAGAAATTCTGGTAGACTTACCTATGGCAGTTTCTACATCAAAGGGTGCATCAACACTCCCACTACAAACAGGTAGTTTAGCACAGAAAGCAGCAGAAATAAAACTATTACTCGTACCAGATTTAAATAACATGGAGGCTAAAGTTGGTTTACTAGAAACATACCTGACACGACATCAAGGTCTGTTCTAGCTTCCTCCTACGTCATTGTAAATGCTCTGGCGCTCACCCTTGGTCCTTCACCTCCGGTCTTCTTCACTCTAGAAGCCTTAGCTGTCGACTTCTTACAATCCCTACTCATATGACCACTTTCCCCACAGTTGAAACAGCTCATACCCCATAGTCTCTAGCCATATGACCAGGCTTCCCACACATAAAACAGATCTTCGATCCCCACTTGCATTCCCCCGAACGCTCTTTCCCACATTTGCCACACCTCTTCGATCTTGCCCCTGATGTGAGCACATGGCGGTCATCCACCCGTGCCTTATTGTTACCCCTCGAGACACCACCTCGACCAAAGCTCTTCCCGTTCCAACTCCGGTCACCACCACCCTTCTTGCTCACCTCAGACACCACCACCTTTCGCTCATCATACAATCTTCCTGGTAAATCAACTGCCGACCTAAACGTGCTTGGTCGGGCAACGATCATGTGTCTACGAATATCTGCTGGCAAACCCAGAGCATACCGCTTGATTTTTACTAACATGGGTGTCACTTTGTCCGGCACCAGACATGCCATCTCATTGAATCTGGTGGTGTACTACTGATGTGTCATCTTTCCTGCCTCCAGCTATAGGAACTCCCTTTCCACCTTATCCATTTCCCTGTGAGGACAGAACTCCTCGATCACCAACTTCTTTAACTCTGCCCACCTCATCATCCTGATAGCCCTGCTACCCTCAGCTTGGAAAATGTTGTCCCACCAGCACAAAGCCGAGTCCACGAATAAGTGGGCGGAAAACTTCACCTTCTTGCCTTCCCGACACTCATTGAAATTTTGAACAACTTCCATTTCTCAAACCCACCGCTGATTAGTAGTAGCAGTGCCGTTACCATCGAAAGTAGGGGGCTTGCATCGTTGAAACGCCCCATAGTTACAGCCTCATGCCGCCTCCGGTCCAGGGTCTTCTTCCTCCTCTCCTTCTTCGTCATCCGACAAAACCATCTCAGTCTCGGGCTGTCTCCTTTCGCCCATAGGTCTACTTCTTTCTTTCCTCTCCTCCTCCCATACAACTTTAATCACTTCAATCACTACAGACGGTAAGATCGTCTGCATGACTTGATGCACCTCTTCAACCACAGCCTCTCGGGCTGTCTCCTTTCGCCCATAGGTCTACTTCTTTCTTTCCTCTGGTTCTTCATGAACTACCTTTTCAACTCTAGGTCTTCCTCTCGTAACCAGTGGTTCGGCACCACGACTTCCACCACGTGAAGCTTTAAATGATCTATCACTGGCCATCCTCTAACACACACACCGAAAGATTCAAGCACCAACACCGTCATTCAAGGGAACATCTTAGTTTATGTCAAGTATAGTAACTCCCTAATTATAGTGCCCAGTTGTGATTAGCCACTTACTTTACACTTCATACCCCAAGAATTACCTGTCCTAACTACATCAATATCTAAATCTACAAATAACACATAAACACATAACATGCGCACATAATACCGGTTAATCATTAAGAAAATACCTCATGGCATGCAGCTACTCAGACTCGCAACCCTTACCTTTCCGTCCAATTTGCAGTTTGAGTTATGATTTATTTTGAAAATGTATCGATCTCACAAACTTTGGCTTTGATAACAACTTGTAAGCCCCATTCCCGGGACGCTTACAGCTGGCCAATCATTGATCACCAAAACATACAATTACATTTAACTTTCATAAAATAAACATCACAACGGAACATTTAATAACTTTTCATTTCATAATAACTACTTTTGCAAGTTAATACAATCATTCACTACACATTTTCATTTGTTCGCATTACAATGCAAAAACAGTAATAAAAGAATTCCATCCCAAATGCCAAGTAGCTGCCCCGTGCCATCCTCAACAATGCTCACATGCGAACTGGAAAATGCATAAAAAGTTCAGCGTTGCTAAGTGAGTGCTAATTTTTGTAATAAAACATACTTTACCTTTTGTTTAAAACCACTCTTTACCTTCATTCAATCATAACAGGTTTTAGAAAGTGATCACAAATCATACATACACATAGATAATATTTATTATCTTCATCATCGTTCATTTGTACTTTTATTATCTTTCGTTTTCATCTAGGTCTTGTCATGTGCTTAACCCCCACTATAGAGCACCAAGCAATTCATCTAGGGTTAAGCGACAAGGTCCCCTGTGTGCATCCTCATGGGGTATTTAACCCGCACACAGTTGTGTTAACAACCCCTCATTGGGTGTGAACCTCCATACATATGCTTGATCACACGGACCAAGCCCCAGTGTGCATCCTCATGGGGTATCTAACCCGCACACGGTTGACCTAACACTCCTCATTGAGTGTGAACGTCCATATATTTGCTTGCAAGACTTTCTTACGTTCGTTCATTCATTAATGCATGCATTCTTCATTCGTTCCTCTTTTCATTATCTTCCATTTTACATTGCATAATAGTTTTCATTTCATTCATTATCATTCCACGTAAAGCCAGGGGAAAATAATCATACATAATAAAGAACATCAACATCAACAATCAATATCATCATAGAGGACGTCATACATACCATCATGCATAAGCATCAAACATTCATCATACCATGCCCATCTTGAAATCTATGACGTGAAAAGTCCAATTATATAACCCCCAAGAACCGTCCTAGTCAAAGCCTACATTCATCCTTTATTCCCAGAAAGTCAGAAAATATTCTAAGTGTTCATCCGCATTTGCTAAAGTTCATCCGCATTTGCTATAGTTCATCCGCATTTCTTTTGCTTCATCCGCATTTCCCACTACTCATCCTCATTTCTCTTACTTAATGGTTAATGTTCATCCGTGTCAACCGTTCATCCGCATTGACTTCCAATACTCATCCGCATTGACATACTTGATAGTTAATGCTCATCCGCATTAGCTGTTCAACCACATTGACTTCCATTACTCATCCACATTGACTTACTTGATAGTTAATGCTCATCCTCATTAACTATTCATCCGCATTGACTTCCATTACTCATCTGCATTGACTTACTTGATAGTTAATGCTGATCCGCATTAACTGGTCATCCGTATTGACTTCCATTACTCCCCCACATTTGTTTTACATACTTAGGTAGAATCTAAAACTTAACATATGAGCCAAAACCATCAGATTTCAGTTCCCAATCTCCATCCATCATGTTCTAACCTTAAGTCTTACCTTCTAAGCATTAGAAACACAACCGTACATCAACAATCATGAACATACTCAATCATTACATCATAACTTCAATACACACAGTCAAACATATGGGTATAAAAACCCAGTTTATAAAAACAAACATTCATGCATTTCCAGCCCCAAAAATTAGTTAAAATATGTAAAAGAGGGTTCTAGAACTCACCTTTGCAGCTCTTCGGTATGTCTTCTTCCAAACTCGTTTGCAATTGAGTTCAACCGCCTAGAAACCCACCAAAAACATGTTCGAGCACATACAAACGCACATAAGCACAAACCCGAAGATATGATCAGTTAAGAACATCATAAACACACGAATTCTTACCTTGAATTCAATTTCTGCTTCTTGTTCTTCAAAATCCGAAAGTTTTTAGCCCCCTTTCCTCTCTCTCTCTCTATATCAAGATCCGAATGAAAAAGGTGTGGTATTACCATTTAGGCGGCCATATCACCTTTATCACGAACTTTTAAATATTTTGTCCTTTTTGTCACTTTTAACCCCTAGACTTGGGTTTTATTTCCTTTCCTTCTTTTTTCTTCACTTTGTTCTTCTTTCTTTGTCTTTTATAAATAACCGGGTGTTACACTAGATGTACAACTTTCAGCCACATCTCTTGTGAGGAGGGTTCTATCATGCTAACCTATGTTGCTGGCTCCTCAAGTTCCCTCACTAGAGATCAATTCCTTGATCTACCTAGAGGAACATTGGACCAAGTCGTTAAGCCCTTTGACCTCAACTCAGATTTACTAAATGTAGAAGAGAAGAAGCTAAGAAGAAGGCTGGTGAGTCTGCTAGATGCAAACAAAAGGGATAGAGTACCAAGTCAGCCCCTTGTGCCAAAAAGAAGATCATCGAGTGGAGGATTGAAGACTCTTCTCATAAATTTGTTGTTGAGAAAGAGAATGGCGAGTTAAACAGGCTCAATGCCTTATCTCTGCTACACTTAAGCAGGTTCAACATTGTTGAGTTAGCAAATAAGTCATTCTCCGGTGCCTCTAACTTTGAGATAGATGCTCACATTAGAAATCATCTTAGCAGTCTTCATCTGGACAAGCTAAATGCTAGGACCAAGATGAAGAAGAGTTGAAGCTAAGAGAGAAGGATAAAAGGAAAAGATTAGCAACCAAAGGCAAAACCTTTCTTCAAATGGTTGAAGGTCATGAACTTGAGTCAATAGTTAGATGGGAGTATGACTACAACTCCTATCAACTAACTCTCTTCAGGGGGTCACAACAAAGGAAAGAACTTTTTAAGGCAAATTAAGTTCTTCCAAAGGGGAAGTCAAAACTTCATAAGATTATTTCAAAAGAATCTTCCAAAGAAAAACTCCAACTTTCGAAGACAAAGTCTTCTCTCTTCCAAAGTTGAAGACTTAGAAGAACCAAGACCATGGTTTCAAAGGTATGAAGATCTAAAGAAAGCCTAAAGCCTTAAAATAAGTAGCCTCTTCCAAAGTATAAATGGCTTCGACAGAACAAGTTCTTCTAAAGCTAGTTAACCTATGGAAGAACCTACTATAAACATACTTTATTCTGAAGCCAGTTAACCTTTGAATTCACTTCCAAAGCCAGTGGACATAAGTATGGTCCTTCTAACACTCTGCTGCAAATCTCTTATATACTACATGACTTTTTCCATGCACATGTAGTTGACCATATTTTATTCCACTGTTCACCTTTTATCAATTAGTATAGTTGCCATCTTTAGTTAGTGACAAAAGGTAAGTCATGGACATTTCATGACTATCTTATTTTAGATAATATTTTATCTAAGATACCTTGTATTTAGCAATGTAGTATTTGCCTTAGTCATAGGTTTCCAATTGGTATCAAAGTGTATCTGACTATAGGTAATAGTATACATAATTTCTTATTTTAACCCATGTAATATACTTGTAAGAGTCTTGTAATACTTTGAGTTAAGAAATAATATATACAAGTTCCTTGAAAATTATCTTCTTGTGTTCATAGTTACTTAATATATTGTTATCAACTCTTAGAGAGATTTTGCATCATCTAACCATGTGTGTTTAAGTGAGGTTGAGAGAAAACAAGTGTTTTGTGAGAAAACCCGATGGTGCAGCACCCTCTCAAAATTTTGAATTCTATCTAATTCTTTGATACCCTAGATCCATCTTTGCAATGTGAGATGAAAATGAGAAAGTGAGACTAAAGTCTTGAGATAGAGAAATGAAGGTAATCAGGAGATAAAGAAGGAGACACGGTAACCTGTAGTAGCGTTCACATGAGACGGGGTTCACTATAGCAGATACTTTTATCTATTTCTTCTCCACTAAGATAGCAATCATTCATTTATAATGGGAGTCCCTTCATTTCAAGAACAAGTGACTTCAGAAATAAGGGGAGATAGCAATTAAATGAAGAAGATCAACATGATGGTTGATGGTGTTTGTTTATGGTGCTAGGTTTGATGAAACTAGGATTTCAAGACCAAAGCTTAAGAATAGTTGTGCATGGTTTATAAGGGGGTTCAAGCCTAAATTGGGTATACATATCTCTCAGTTGTCAGTTTTAGCAAAGAATTAGGTAATAATCAATAATGAAGGGGACAATTACATGTGCATCTTTTTTGTTGTTCATTCAAAATCATCACAAAGTTGTTTGTTTCATATTTTTTTCACACGAAGAGAGAGCTAATATGTTACGTGATAGGAACTCAAGATGGTGGTGGTGGCTCTTTCATTTTTTATTTTAACATGAAGTCACTCATTGTTGATGTGATTATACTATTAAGGTACGAACTATGTTTCCAGCACATGTTTTGTGGAAAGTTTAAGTGCATCCTAGTTATTTATTTCTAAAATGATAGATTGAAGGATCAAAGTTTATTTTTGAGTCAAATACATTATGAATATGGAGCTTTGGTGGTATCTTATCTTGATGGGCGATGAAATTAGTAAGACCTATTGCATTTGTTTTATATTAATAACATAACTTTATTGGATTGTTGTTTAATCATATACTCTTTCAAGTTGTCAAAATTAAAAATAATAGATGAAATTTCAAAAGAAATTCAAAGGGGCTAAAGGTGGGCAAGTAAAATATTTACCCAAATTTTAGGGTATAAAAGGAAGGAACGGCTAAAGGTGGGCAAGGAAAATATTTACGCTAATTTTAGGGTGTAAAAGGAAGGAAACAACCCCCATACATGTGTCATGTGCTTAAAACATTCTCAACTAGCTAGAGGGAGAGTCTTTTGGTTTAGAGAGAGAAAGTTGACAAAGAGGTATGACTTTATCATATTTCTTCTTACATCTAGGCTTGAATGATGTTTAGATGTGGTCAAATGAATAAAGTTGGTAACTTTATTTGTTCATGTGTGTTGATCTAGAGATCTATTTTATTGGTTCTATGGTTTGTTCATAAGCTTTAAAAGATAGTTGTAGATCCCTTTTTTACCTTTTTACTTACTTTGGGGCTTATATGCATACTTATATATATTTTTTAATAAAAATTTAGTTTCATACTACAAAGAAGACATATTTATGCATGCTTATGAAGTTTTAGTATGAACACTAGCACTATTCACCAAACTAACACTATTCACCAAACTAGCAATGTTCAAAGCATTGGTGTTACCATTCAAAGCATTTATTTCTAATAAAAAAACATTTGTCTTGATGTGCAAAAACATTTGTTAGATCTAGGAACTATAAGTCTAGATCATTTTGTATAGGCATAGAACTTTAATCATATTTGTACTGAACAATTGTAATTCATTACTATGACATATGTATTATATATAGGTTAACCCATATGTGTATTGATCTATGTATGATTGCAGGTACAAACATAATACTCAATTATTGAAATTGACTAAGTGTAAGAAACATCAACGGATGAACATTTTTGTTCTTCCGTAGATATGTTTCTTAAAAATCAATCATCCAAAGATCTTCTGCGGATGAACAACCAGCTCTAAAGTTGATGTAAAGTTTCCTTGGAAAGAAAAAGACTCATGTGGAATATCAATATAACTTCGGAAGAACAAAGTACCTTCGGAAGAAGAAGTCTCCTGCGGAAAAACAAACATCTATGAAAGACCATATTCCTGCGGAGTCCAAACACATGTATTTAATAATGCTAGTGTTTCACGTCAACAAGTCAATAGGTTAACATGACAGCTGTGCAAATCCCAAGAGATCTAGTGTTTCTTTAACAGAAACACACACGCCTATAAATATGGATACTAGGTTTCATATCAAAGACATGGAGACGACGGCAAAATCAAACACGATCACAAATAGCCAAACATCAAATCACAAAAACACAAACCCTAGCAGCCGTCACATCAACATCAATTCATTCAAACAATTTTATTTCAGTCAGTGTTTATTCATCTGTAATCATTACAATGTCTTAATGAAATACATTTGAATTAAATATTTTTGATTATTAGTTGTGTTCTTATTATTGTGTTTGTCTTAATCATTAATCATATTGAATTTGTTAAAAACAATTAAACCATGTTAATGTTGATTCCGCAAACACTGAATTGACTCAAGATTAACACTGATAATTCCTTATGTTACCCTTAAATTCATAGGTGGTATCATAGCCAAGTGCTCATTGATTTAAATCGATTGATATTGGTGTTAATTTCATTTAACTATTTGTTGATTCATTAGATTTGTCAGTCTATACTGATCAGATCTATTGTTTCTAAGCAAATCGTTTGTGTGGTTTAATCAAAACAATGAATTGTCTCTCAGCAAGTACTGTTACATTGCTTGTTTAACTTGGGTCAAAATTAAAAAAGAATTGAATAGTAGATCTTGGTTATTGATTGACATTCATATATTGTTCATACTTAATTGAACAAATACATTGACAAAATCCTTAATTTGAGATATAATTATCATTGAAAGGATTGACTTATTTGTGACCACAACTACTTGTTTATTATAATTCAAGTATTGTGACTAATTAGTTTATTTCTTAAAGGATACTCTAGAATAGTTAAAATCTTAGATCTTAACTAAACATGAGTAAGTTTGGTGGATCGTAATATCAACCTCCAATGTTGGAAACAAAAGTAGACTTCAAATCCTGGAAAATCAAGTTCAAGAATCATGTTAATTATACAGATTCTGACTTATAGGTCTTAATAAGGAAGGTCCTTATATTCTACCCACTCTTAGGCTGGATTATAATAACAACAATCAACCCATAAGTACAAAGGATCTATCACCCGATGATGTTAAGAAGGTGAAAGTTGAAATTAAAGCATACAACTTGCTTAGTATGGCTTTACCTGAAGAAATATTAATCAGGTGTGAGAATTATAAAACAACAAATTTCTTGTGGAAGATTCTACATACACTTTGTCAAGGGAGTGATGAAATCAGAAGCATTAGAAAGGACACCTTTGGTTACAATATGAAATCTTTCATCATATTGAGGGTGAATCAATTCCTCAACAACTCCATATATTTATGCAACTGGTTATAGAGATGAATATCTTGGAGTTGAAATACACAAATGAGGAACTAAACAAGAACATGCCTCATACTTTGCCAAAAATTTGGAAGCAAATTGTGTCAATGTTGTGAAGCCGCTGGATCGGTAGACATCCGAGCGTGTTCTTGAAGAAAGGAAAACAAAACCAAAACCAAGAGACAAACAATAAACACGAACTATAATAAAATTTTCATTGATAAAACCTAATGATTACAAGCTTGTTACAACATAAGAATCAAGACTCTTGTCAAGTGGAGATTGAGCATGATCTCCCCTCTCATCCGGCAACCCCTAGGCCCCGGGCACACTCCTTTTTTCTCTACACAATGAAACTAGTCTTTTTAGGCCTCAGCCCATATTATATGCGACTAGGCCCATTCGTACGGTTGGGCCATGCGTATGGCTCAATCGTACGACTGGTCCATACTTATAGTTTAGTCTTACGAATGGCCCATTCGCATCTCTCAGTCGCACGACTGGTCCATTAGCATGGCTCAGTCGTACGACTGAGTCTCATTCGCATATGCTCCTGCGAATGACCCAATTTCATGTTTACAACATATCAGGTGTATTAGATTAAGCCTAGACTATTCGTCAAGCGACAGACACACTATATATGACAATATATGCTCCAACAGATGTTCAAAACACAATTGACCTCAAAGCAATAGTTTTGATACGCTAGTAGCTAATGTTAAGGCTCTTGAAATGGATGAGAAATCAAGAAACAAGAGTGTGAGAACTCATGTATCACCATATCATTTCAAAGAAACAAAAAGTGCAGGAAATGCCTTTATATCTAACAATAATGGTGATAACTCATGTACTTAGAGTGAATATGAAGAGGAAGTAAGTTTCAATGCATCAAAGCCTTCTAAGAAATCTTCTAAAAGTAAGTCAAGAAAAGAGAAAGGAAGAACTGATCATCAAAGAGATACATCATCAGCAAAGCATTCATCAAATAACAATCAAATAGAGTCCATCATTGTCATTCTAGACTCTGAAGAATAAAAAGCAGCTTTTGCAGCTTTTAGTTCAAGTTTTCAAGCTTACCTTGGAAGCTCATTAACCTCTACCAACAGTTTCCAATTGGACTTGGAAGAACTACATCCACATGTAGTAGAGGAGATGGACTTACAATGGCAAATGGCAATGATTGCGTATAGAGCCAAACAATTTCTTAGGAGAAATAACAATTTGGCTTCTACAAGTAAATCATCAAAGATTGGTGTTGATAAGTCTAAAGTGAGATGCTTCAAGTGCAATCTCTATGGACACTTTTCTAGAGAATGCAATCAACAATCAAATCATGAGTCATCACAACATCATCATCACAAAGACCCTTTAGGCAACCACAACTTACAAACTCATCCCCACAGCCACTAATGCATCATGAGGCAAGTAACTCCAAAGAAACTAGGTTGATCATCCTTGAAGATGGAACTTGTGACTAGAGTATGTATGAGAAGGAAGTTTTGGAAGAAAATCAAGCTTTAATGGCTCATATGGAAAACAAAGTTCCACCCATGGCTAGTGAGGTAAGAGATAGGTTGTGTTCATCAATATTTGTTGAGGAAGTTGAAAGATATAGTGTCCGTACTCAATAACTTGCTAATAAGTTAAAGAAACTATGATTTGAAAATCTCATGTAAGAGAACATAAATTATATCAAATAAATAATTCTTTACAAAAGGATTAGATAAAATAGTTTAAGAAAATTACAGTTAAAGGCACAAGTTGAGCATCTGACCACTTCCTTAACCAAGAACCAACCTTTGTCTCTAGTTTTCTTGAAGATTTCTTAGCAGAAAATCGGATTTTCAGCCTCTCCTTCGTTTGGTTTTGGTGGAGAAATCCTAGCAACAAGGTGTTTGCTTGAGGCTTGCGGGTATACAAGCTTGAGGACACCTCTCCTTGGTGTTTTGGCCATTCAAGAACCTCATCTTCTTCACTAAATCTAGTTTTTCAGCATGTTTACAAAGGTGGTTTGTTTATCTGTTTTGGTTGATATTTGCTCTTGATAGCTAGTTCATACACATATATATGATCCTATGTTCTTGGGTTTGTTGATGTTATGTTATTAACCTTAATTTTCAGATTATAAATCATAAGATTAAGGTTTTTTTCTGCTGCGTTTTTGTGTTTTAAATGGTTAAACTACTTTGATAACGGTCCAACAAACCCAACATTAGCATCTAGAGCTGGATATGTGGATGACTAGCTTCATTATATCCTTGTAAAATTGGTTTTATGGGGTTTTAACAACCTACTAGGGGCTGTTTTGTGATGTTATGATGAATCCCCCACCTTTCAAGGTTACATCTTACTTGCTTATGATTAAACCTTGAAAGAAAAGATATCAAAATGGTTGGTTGTTTTTGTTTGGACAAAAACATCCTAAATTCTTGGTTTATGTTGGCTGAAAATTTAGGGTCAAAGGGAGATTTATTTGGTTCATGGATGTTGTTTCATATTGGTGCATAACCTAGCCTTGACCTTATGATGGTTTGGTTGAATGAATGATTTATTTTGGTTGCCTAATTCTTTATGGGTTGTAATATTTATTCATTTGTGCTTGTATTGGGTGTAATTTATTTATTCATTCATTTATGATGTAATAGATAGATTAAGTGTGTTTTCTTTATTAGAAAATTTGTATTAGGATATAAATTTTGTAAATGAAGATGCTCAAGATAGAAGCACAAAAGGAAGACACAAAGAGAGGACTGAAGCATTTGGATGCAACTTCAAGTGGGGGTCTTTGGAGGTCTAATCTTTTGTGTTGTGTTTAACCCTTAGAAAAGACCTTCTGACCACACTTGTGATGGCAAAGAAGTTCGGTCACTTAAGTGGCTATGGTTATGCACATATGGTTGTTTTATATATGCTTGTTTAATTATCCTTTTTATGTTGATTGTTTGATATGTGGATACGCTTAATCTAAATACATAATCTTAACAAGCTGAATGTTTTGGTTTCTTATCATTAAGTGACTAATAAAAGATTATTAAAAGGATTAATGATTTCAAATAAAAGAGGTTTTATTAAAAACGAACCGTAGGGTACCATGTATTTGAAAGCATACGAATACAAGGTGCATAGAGTTTTCACAACTAGAATTAATGAAAACTAAAATCCCTTTCGGAAAAACTTTAACATCATCCTTTTACACGACACTCAAATCACTTGAGAACTATTTGTGGGATAAAGGTCACCTAACCACTTTTAGGGAACTTGTGTGTTTGGGATGGGCTTGACATATTTGTGGGATAAAGGTCACCTAACCACTTATATGTGTAAACTCACACGTGTGTGTAAGTAGGATGACTTGAATTGGAAACCATGTGAATAGGGTCACCGAAGCATGGCGTACAATGGTATTGATGGGATTTTACATGCCGACTAAACATAAGATGTTTAACCGATCCCATAAAACTAGAAGTTGCAATAGGTTGCAATTGTCAAATGTTGACTACCTTGTTAATTTAAATTATGCGATAAAGGTCACCTAACCATCATTTAAATATAACGTTGGATTCTAGATTTTAATTATTAATTATCTATGAGACATATAAAGGGTATTAATAATTAAAATATAATTTTTCAGAAATACTAATATGAACTTTGTAATTTTGTAGAAATGGCCGCAAACAACAATGCTACCACCCCGACCGCCCCTACCCTATCACTGAGAACCATCTTAAATAGGGATCGTATTAACCATAATAACTTTATGGACTGGTTTCAAAACTCGAGAATTGTTCTCAAGCAAGAGAAAAAGGCCTATGTCCTTGATGATCCCATTCCTAATCAACCCGACCCCGAGGATGTTGAGGCCTATAATGATTGGCTGAAATACACTGACGATTCCATGTAGGTTTCACGCCTCATGTAGGGAACCATGATTCTTGAACTCCAAAAGGACTTTGAGCATCATGGGGCATATGACATGATTACCCAATTGAAGGAAATGTTCCTTCAACAAGCTACGGTAGAGCGCTTCGAAATGGTTCGAGTGCTTCATGCATGTCGCATGGAAGAAACCTAATCGGTATCATCTTATGTTCTTAAGATGAAAAGCCACGTTGATCGCCTTGAGAGGCTTAATTGTCCCGTCTCAAAGGAGCTGGCCACGAAATTGATCCTTAATGGCCTAGCCAAATGGTTTAAGACGTTCATAATGAAATACAATATGAACGGGTGGGACAAGAGCATTGGTGAGCTTCACACAATGCTCAATACAGCTAGGTAGGGATGGGTAGAAAGGTTCTACTTGTTCTCTCGATCAATGAGGAAGGCAATAAGAAAAGGCCATTCCCCGAACCCAAGGCAAATGTTGCCAAAGGAAAGGGGTAGATCTAAGGTAAAGGGAAAGGGAAGGCTAAAGCGAAACCTCCAAAGCCTAAGCTAAAGAAGCCTAAGGTAACGGAGAACGATCCATGCTTTGAGTATGGTGAGATAGGACACTGGAAAGGGAGTTGTCCCACCTATCTCAAAGAGTTAAGAAACAAGAGCGATGTTGGGCAAACCTCACGTACAAATTTCATGATTCACATTGGTTTAAAAGTTATTTCTTCAAACACATGGGTATTGGATACCGGATGTGGAAATTATATTCGTAATTTGTTGCAGGGGTTCAAAATAAATAAGCACTTCAGAAGGGAGACACAAGTCTCTACGTGGGCAACGGAGCAAAAGTTGATGTTGAAGCCCAAGGAGACTATATTTTGAAACTTTCAAATTGTTTGGAAGTTATTCTAAAGAACATTTTGTATGCTCATAGTTTGACTAGGAACATAATTTCTATTTCCTTTTTAAAACAATGTGGTTATGAATTAAAGTTTGTTAACAATGGTATTCATGTCTATATGGATGATCTGTTTTATTTTAAGGCTATGCCTTTTAATGGTATCTATGAATTGGTTCATGATGAT
Source organism: Flaveria trinervia (assembly GCA_025506515.1). Lineage (NCBI taxonomy): Eukaryota > Viridiplantae > Streptophyta > Magnoliopsida > Asterales > Asteraceae > Flaveria > Flaveria trinervia. The sequence goes on from CM046455.1 coordinate 37,244,242, forward strand.
TCATCCTATAATAACTCATTATACCAATCAAGCACCAAGAAACTTAAAATGGGTTTAAGTGATTCATATCTTTGGCATTGTCCCCTTGGTCACATAAACAAGAAGCGAATTCAAACACTTCAAAAGAATGGTCTTTTGAAAACAAATGAAAATGTTTCACTTGATAAGTGTGAATCTTGTTTACAAGGGAAGATGACCAAGTCGCCCATTAGCAGTACTAACAAGAGGGCAAAAGACTTATTGGGAATCATACATTCGGATGTATGTGGCCCTTTTAAGACAATGACAAGAAATGGTGAAAGATACTTTATTACATTCATCGATGATTATAGTCGATATGGTTATGTGTACTTGATGCATAAACATGAAGCTTTTGAAATGTTCAAAATCTTCAAGAATGAAGTAGAAAATCAACACAATAAAACTACCAAAGTTCTTCCTTCAGATAGAGTAGGTGAATACCCCATTGAGGCTTTTTAGTACCATCTAAGAAGTTCTGGGATCGTCTCACAACTTACTCCACCTGGAACACCACAACATAATGATGTGTCTAAAAGGAGAAATCGAACCCTATTGGATATGGTTCGATCAATGATGGCTATAATCTCACTACCTTTATCATTTTGGGGTTTCGCATTGCTCTCCGCGGCTCGTATTTTAAATATGGCTCCAACCAAGAAACTGAATTTGACACCTTTTAAAATATGGCGTGGAAGAGTTCCATCACTATCATATTTAAAGGTATGGGGTTGTGAAGCTATTTTAAGCTAAACACCCAAAACAAGTTGGAACGTCGATCCACTAAGTGTATATGTTGGACCAAAAGAACCAATGAGCCAGATCAGAAAAACCTTTAAGTCTCACAGATATCAAAACAACTAAAGTGATCTACAACAGCTGAAGACAAGTCTAAAGACAACTGCTGAAGACAAGTCTGAAGACAACTGCTGAAGACAAAGTCTGAAGACAAAGTTTGAAGACAAAGTCTGAAGACAATGTCTGAAGACAAAGTCTGAAGACAAAGTTGAAGACAAAGTCTGAAGACAAAGTTTGAAGAACAACTACTGAAGACAAAGTCTGAAGACAATGCTGAAGACAAAGTCTGAAGATCAAGTTCTCAGAAGTTGTCACAACAGCTGAAGTAGTTCTCTTCAGTAGTTGTGATGGTTTACATTTAAGTAGTTTGTAATCAGTAGTTTTATGTGATGTAAAACATCTAAAGTTCTTATACTTTAGATGATATAACTTTAGTAGTTGTAATGTTAGTTTATACTTAGCTTTTAGTGAAAGTGTCCTCAGTTGTTGTGGACATCTTTAGTAGTTTAGTTTACTTTCAGTTGTTTGTATAAATCAGTTACATGTCACTATCAAGTGACGTCAGCTGATGTCACATTCCTTATAAAAGGAATGTTGACCTAATTTCCCCCATGGGAAGTTTGTGCATGAATGAAAACATTCTTTTTTCAAAAAACTCTCTCTCTATAACTGTTACTATTTAATTGAATATTCATATTATTCTTGCTAGAATTTCGTCTAATTTGTGTGCTATTCCGCTGTAAATCCAGATCTAATTGATCAAACTAGATCGCGATCCCTTCAAATGGTATCAGAGCAGGTTAATCATTGATCGATATAACAATTGATCATTGAAACTGTTCTTTTGATATCTTAGTTTGATCGAATAGCAAATTTGCAAGAATTGGTTATAGAGTTTTTTTTTCTGTTGCTTCCTTGAATCAATTTGAGATTCTTCTTGTTTCAAACTGTGTTGTTGAGTTTTTGAGTTAGATCTGTTAAACTCTTATTGAACCTGTTTGAATTGGTGAAAATGGTGGCATCAATCAATGATCCTCATAATACTGGCTCCTTAACAAAGCTTCGAATGCTTGTTAGGAGTGAGTACAACATATGGCAACGACGAATGCTCCATCACCTATCTGTTAATAGTTCAGTTGTTGGAAATTTGTGTTCATGGACCATATAAGCCTATGGTGAGTAATCCGAAACCAATGAATGATTTTGAAGAAGAAAGAGCAATATTCAGATGAAGATCTGAAACTATTTGAAATTGATGCTAAAGCCCATGGAATTCTGGCTATGGCACTGCCTAATAAAATCTATTCTGGACTTATGCATCATAAATCTGCTCATGACCTCTAGGTTGCTATGAAAGAACAATTTGGAAGAATAGATGAGGTCTTAGCAAACATAGAGAAATCCTTGCCCTGCAATATGAGACATTTTCTCATAGAAAGGGTGAGCCACTAACTCAACAGTTTGTGCGATTCTCCTGTTTGATATCTGAGTTGAAAATGGTTAAACATGAATATACAAACAGTCAGATCAACAACAGATTTCACAGATCCCTCCCTGAGAGATGGGACACATATACCATTGCCCTACGCTCCAGTGCAAATCTAGATAATCTATCTCTCACCCAACTTCATGGGAAACTGCTAACATTTGAAAGAGAGATAGAACAAAAAGAAAACTGACTTCATCTGGGAAGCTCACTGATGATTTTGTACGAGGGAATACTGCTCTGGTTGGTCATGAGTCAGAATATGCTACATGAGAAAATTCCTATCATGAGCATATTGATTTCTCTTCAAATAGTGGAGATCATGCTTTTGATGGTATTGATTGTAATTCAGGATGTAATAGTGACAATTGTGTGCTTTTTGATGGATGATTTGAAAGGAATTGCTGATGATGATTTGAAGAGATGGATATTTTGAGCCAAATGGCATTAGTTAATATCAGATCTCAAAAATTTACAAAAGGACAGGTAGAAAATTCCCTGGTCTCTCTAGAAAACCAAAGTTGGTTTTGACAAGAGCAAGTTGAGGTGTCACAAGTGCCATAGACTTGGACATTTTGCAAGAGAGTGTAGATCATCTGGATCTAACTCTTCTGCACCCTTTGTGACCTTTCCAAGCAATAATTCACAAAACAAAAGGTAACATTGTACCAGTTCTGGTCATCATTAACAAAGTCAATCATCTCCTGCATATTTTGTTCCTCAAGGTCCAATGCCATATCCTTATCCCTGTTTTTACATGCCACAGTCCAATCAGGTTCTTGTACCCATTGCTCAACAATCACATGCCCTACCTGAGCCTCCACCATCTCAATCAAGTCAACAATCTCAATCTTAAACTCAATCATATCAAACTTTTTCACTCCTGGTGTTGTTGACTGGAGTAGTTTACCAGATGATCTTTCTGGTTATTCCGAACAAAGGTTTTCTGGTGCTGGTCAACATGGTGGTGAAAATCCTTTTGGAAATCTTGCTCTTATGGCTGTGGAGTCTACTGGTGGTTCAAGCTCAAATGCTTCATCATCACAGGTACCACAAGTATCTTCTGAGGCTAAGGCCAAGTTGTGTTCTGAGTCATGCATAGCTGCTTTTGCCTCAATTAGAGAAGCAAATGTAGCTCTAATTAATCAAAATCTTAACTTAGAGAAAGTGATTTCCAAAAGAAAAGCTGAGTTTGAGTCTGTTTTAAAAGAAAAAGAGGATGAGATTTACAAATTAAAATGCCAAATCACTAATGAAAAGGCTAAGGTAGAGGTCATTTTAGAAAATCGCAAGAGTCTCAAAGAAACACTTGCAGCTACTCAAGTGGAGTGTGAACGCTGGGTAACATCTTGCAAGGGGTTTGAAATGCTTCTCAGTAAGCAAACTGCTTCAAATGTGAAGTTTGGGATTGGATATAATCACACTGAACCTCCCACAGATTTTACTCCCAAGACATAAGTAAAATCTGAAGGTCAAATCAATTCCCAAACCACATCATCATGTGTCTCATCCTCAAGTGATAATGTACAATCAGAGGATCAGTCAGTAATAGTACCTCAGCTAATCAATCTGCGCATGATCTTACTACTGATGAACACATGATCAAAGAAAAGCTGAGCACTTCAGGTGTTGTCTCACAAGGTACTCAAAGTACTGAAGAGCAAGTAACAACACCTGAAGAACATTTCAAACCAAATGGAACCAAACATGGTTTGACAACTACTGAAGAGTCTATGAGGAAATCCAAATGTACTGATAGAAAACTTCTGAAGAGCAAGTCTTCAGTTGTTACAAATCCTTTAGTACTTCACATAAGTACTGAGAGGAAGAAAGTACCGAAGAACACACCTTCAGTAGTTTCATCTTCTTCAGCAGCTGATCAATAGAAGATGAAAAAAAGCCATGTGAAATATGTGGTTTATTCAATCATCTCATTGATGAATGTTGGTACAGAAAGGTTTCAAATTAACAAGGATAAAAGCATTAAAAAGAAAATTAATAAAATGAAAGATGAATTTGAAACCAAGTTTGTGCCACAAACATCTCAACCTGATAAACCAAAGTCTTCACAAAAATCTAAAGAGAAGAAAGAGGTTTATCGTAAAACAGCTAAAAATATTCCTCAAGGAGTATCAAAACAACAGACTAAGTCTATGTCTTTCAAAAAGGAGGACATGGTGTATCACAAGAACCATTCAAAAACAAGTATTGATGTGTCTGCTGAACTAATGGCTTTAACAACCAATCAGACACAACTTGTTATGATGGTTCAACATCTGTTGGGGAGAGTTAACCAAATAGATGCACCATCTCCATCTTCAAAGGCTAATCATGACAAATCAGTTAGTATAAAATCTTGATGAGAACAGACCCAAAACCAAAATGGTTTGGGTCTCAAAAGCTAACTAGTTGTTGTGATATATGCAGGGTTCTTCAACATGCCATAGAAGCATGTGGTATATGGACAGTGGAGGATCTATGCATATGACTAGGAGCAGATCTCTTCTTCATGACTACTCTCAAGGAAAGAAGGGATTTGTATCTTTTGGTAATGATGCTAAGGGTTACATCATCGGCAAAGGCTTTGTTTCAAATGGTGAAATAAGTTTGATGATGTCAACCATGTGGGAAATCTCAAGTATAATTTGTTGTGTCAGTCAAATTTGTGATAAAGGGCATGTTGCACTCTTCGCCAGTCAGAACTGTTGAATTCTGTCTTCCAATGTTTTGAATATGATTGACAAGATATTGGATGAACATACTCTCCTGAAAGCCAATAGGATTAGAAGAGTATATGCCTTAGACTTATCAAATAAAATTGATCTAAAAGGCCATCCATGTCTGTTCTCCAAGGCCTCTCCTCAAGAATCTGAGCTTTGGCACATAAGGCTTGGTCATGTGAACCTTAGAAACATGAACCAGCTGATCCTTCATGGATTAGTGAGAGGTTTGCCATTAAAGGAGGTCAAATGTGATGATTACTACTCTGCTTGTTTTTAAAAGGAAAGCAAATAAAGTATCATTCCCTCTAATAGAAGACCAAAGTCCACTGCCTGCTTGCAATTACTGCATATGGATCTTTTTATTCTTAAGAGTGATGAGATGGCAAAGAAAACATATTGTTTGGTAATTGTGGATGATTATTCCATATGGTATGGACCTTCTTCTTACATTCAAAAGATGAGGCTGGCCAAATTATCATCTACTTTGTGTTGCATGTGGAAAAGCAATATTCTCTTTCTGTCAAGTGTGTGAGGAGTGATAATGGCACAGAATTTAGAAATCATACACTTGATGAATTCTATTTCTCTAAGGGAATCAAGAGTCAGTCTAGCATTCCAAGAACTCCTGAGCAAAATGGAGTGGGGGTGAGAAAGAACAGGACCCTTATTGAAACTGCAAGGTCAATGTTGGCTGATTCTGGTTTGCACTAACCTTTTAGGCTGAAGCTGTTAACACAGCTTGTTATGTGCAAAATAGAGTATTGGTAAATCAAAGGTTGATGAAGACTCCTTATGAAGTGTTAAATCATTTGGCTCCTCTGATTTCCTTCTTTAGAGCATTTGGGTGTCCTTGTTATATTCTTAACACAAAGGATCCACTTCAGAAGTTTGAATCAAAGGTGGATGCAGGGTACTTTGTTGGGTATTCCTCTACTTGCAAGGCATACAGAGTTTTTAATTGCAGATCAAAGATTGTAGAAGAAACCTTGCATGTAAAGTTTAATGAATCTCCAAAGGAGAAAATCCCAGAAAACCCTGTAGAGTTATTTGATCTGGACATACTGCAGTATGTTCCTTATTAGTCTCCAAATGTTGCAGGTTCTCTGAATCCATCATCTTCTGCAACATGTTATCCATCTGTTGGTATAAATGAAAGTTTTAGTGATCAACTGCCTGAGTCTACTAAACTTGATGTTCCTGTAGCTTCAGTAGTTCCATCCACAACAAATGCTGATGAGATCTCTAAATCCTCTACTTCATTTGAAGTATCATATCATTCTAGGTTTCAAGAATCTAGATCACCATCAGTTGCTGCTGAATCACCTACAAACACTTGCACAGATCTTATTGAGTATCAAGAACTGAAGAATCATCCCATGTCTCAGATCATTGGTGACATCAATGCTAGTGTTTCAACCGGAAAGCAATTGTCCAACTTTGGCTTGTTTGCTCTCTTCATCGATCAGCAAGAGCCAAAGAATTATCATATTGCATTAAGAGACAATGGATGGGTTGAAGCTATGCAACTTGAGCTTCTTCAGTTTGAAAAGCAGCAAGTGTGGGAACTGGTTCCTCTTCCCCAAGGTAAGTGTGCCATAGGCACTAAACGGGTGTCTAGGAATAAAACTGATGAAAACGGCCAAATTGTCAAGAACAAGGACAGACTGGTTGTACATGGGTTTTCACAAGAAGAAGGTATTGATTATGATGAAACCTTTGACCCTGTAGCCAGACTGGAAGCAATGAGATTGTTTTTAGCTTATGCTGCCTTTCATAATCTCAAAGTTTTTCAAATGGATATCAAAAGTGCATTCTTATATGGTAAAATAAAAGAAGAAGTTTATGTGTGCCAACATCCAGGTTTTGAAGATCATAAACATCCAGATTAGGTGTATAGCTTGATAAGGCTCTTTATGGACTAAAACAAGCACCTAGAGCCTGGTATGAAACATTGTCCAATTTTCTTCTTCAAAATAATTTCACTAGAGGCTCCATAGATAAAACCTTGTTCATTAAGAAAGTAGGCATGCATAAGCTCCTTGTTCAAATTTATGTTGATGATATTATTTTTGCATCCTCTGATCCACAGTTATGTGATGCCTTTACTAAGTTGATGCAACAAAAGTTTGAAATGAGTGCCATGGGAGAATTACAGTTCTTTCTAGGGTTGCAAATCAAAGAAAAGGCTGATGGAACTTTCATTCATCAGTCAAAATATACAAAGGATTTGTTGAAAAAGTTTGATTTACAAAACTGTAAGCCCTATTCTACTCCCATGTGCAGCACCACACAACTGGATGCTCATCAGAAAGGTAAAGCAGTTGATAAAACTCTTTACAATGTATGATTGGTTCCTTGATGTACCTTACAGCTTCTACACCAGACATTATGTTTGCAACTTGTGTCTGTGCTAGATTTCAGGCTATACCTAAAGTATCCCATATGTTGCAGTCAAAAGGATCTTTAGATATTTGCAAGGAACTCAATCTCTAGGACTTTGGTATTCCACTAGGCACCCTTGCAAATTAGTTTCTTTCTCTGATATGACTATGCATGGTGTAAATTAACCAGAAAATCACCTCTGGTGGATGCCAATTTCTAGGCAACTGTTTAGTTTCTTGGCAGAGTAAGAAACAAACTTCTGTTGCTACATCTACTGCTGAAGCAGAGTACATTGCTGCTGCAAGTTGTACATCTTAGGTACTCTGGCTTCAGAATCAATTACTGGATTATGACATTACAGAGAGTAAGACTCCTTTACTGATGGACAGTGCTTCAGCTCTTTGTATTGTTAAGAATCCTATTCAGCATTCTAGGACCAAACATATTAAGATCAGACATCATTTTACGAGGGATTGTTATGAAAAATGGTCTGATTGATCCAAAGTTTGTTCCTAGTGCTAATGAGCTTGCAGATATATTTACTAAGCCTTTGGACAATGCAACTTTTCAAAATCTTATGCTAAGGCTTGGTATGCAGCAGCTTGAATAATTTGACAACTACTGATGATCTCAGCTCCCATGTACTGATGAGCATTAGTATACAGCTGTCACAAATAGGTACTGAAGTACATTATATGTTGCAAAGTACTGAAGTGGTTACAACTACTGACTTCTGTTCTAACAAATAAGTACTCATGACCAATGAAAACATCTGAAAATCAGATAATCAGCTGAGTAAGTGTTAAGGTCAAATGAAACAACTGAGATATGTGAATTGACGACAACAACTGATGAGTAAGTTTATTCTTCAATTGTTTCAAACAACTGTTGTTTCATTTCAAAACAACTGAAGCCAAACCAAGTCTTTAATAGTTTTCAACTACTGATGACAAACACCAGTCTTCAGTTGTTTACAACATCTGAAAGTTAAAACCATGTCTTCAGTCGTTTTCTAACACTGATGACTAACACCAAAACTTTCAGCTAGTTTCTTTCAGACCTTTCATAACCTATATATACCTAACCCTAACTTCAAACTTTTCATAAATCGATTGCCGAACGTTCATCTCCCATTAATGGCGACCATGCAAATCAAACCTCGACACAACAGTGTTGCCTACTTCACAAAATCGACCTTTTGGACTAAGTTTGATGATGCTATTGATCTGATGGTTGATTCCTAGTATGGAACTGCTTTTCTTCTGAATCCCACCATCTATTCCGACTCTCTTCGTCAATTCTGGACAAATGTTACCATCCATACTGGTGAGAATGATCTCGCGATCACTCTCCAGTCATTTGTAAACCAGAAGATGGTGGTAGTCACTCCTGCTATCATTCGCCAAATGCTAGATCTGAATGATGCTACCTTTGTCACCAAATACCCGAAGGGCACCAATGATCTCTCATTCATTAACCATGGATATGAGGGCAACCTAAGTGCTACAACCATTCTGAAGAAGCACTTTCATGATGTTGAACGCATAATCTTCCATATGATCAATGTTTGTCTTGCCCCCAAAACCTCTTCATGGGATCAAATGTCATCCAGGTGGCAGCAGGTATTATATTCTATTCTTGAATGCCAAAGCTTAAATTTTTCTGTTATTATATTTTTAGAATTAAAAGATCTGGAAATGAAACCTGTAGCTAACAGATGGTTATTATATCCAAGGTTTCTTATGGCCATAATCATGAATCAGTTACAATCTGATGGCCCTGTTAGTCTTGGAGTCCCTGCTATGGTAGTTTTGCCAGAGGGATACTCCAGGCACAACTCTAATCCACACCTCAAAGAGGCTACCAAACTGCTAAAACCCAAGCAGAAGGTACCCACAGCCTCATCCTCCAGATCCAAAGTACCCTCCAAACCTCATTCCAAACAAACCAAAAAGGCTACTCAGGGAGTTGAGTCCCCTCATGATGCCCCTGCAACACAAAGGCAGGTTGAAACTATGGGTAGTAATCCCCCTGTTGTTTCCAGGACTCTACCAACTGAAACCGCTCAGGAATTCTCTCAACAGGATCCTGATGCAACCAGAAATGGGGAAACCACATTACTGGAATCTCTCTCACTTGAGAGGATTGCCATTGAAGAGCACCATTCACCCCAGGTGCAATCCTTTTCACACCTATCTCCCACTAAAGCCACCCCTAGAAGCCCAACTGTGGTTATTGCACAAGTGCTTACTCAACTACATTCCTTTACCCCTCCCCAGAAACCTATTACCATTGGGAAAACCTCAACAATTGAGGGAGAGGATTATAATGTAGCTGATAACCCACAGCACAAGGATTACAGAGTTCAATCTCCCTGCGTAGAGGAGGAGATTAGAACATCCAGTGAGGCTGGCTCTTTTCCTTGTTTAGCACATGATCAGGATGAAGATGTTATCATTTCTAAGTCCTCACCAGAGGCAACTGCCAATGAAGGACATCATCCTGAGACAGGAAGTCCCCAGTTCCGAGAAATAGGGGCACATGTGAATACTGATCTACACTCAGCACATGTTCATCCTGATTTTATTAGGAGGTCAGCACAGACTGATGATGACCTGGGCTTTTTCTTTGATGTTCTAACCCACAATACTATTCTTGAGATTGAGGTATGCAGACTACAAGAACTTCTTGCCAAAATGTCACAAGAATCAAGTCCATCTGCCCACATTCACCCATTGATGGCAGTTTCTCCTGAAACTATCCCAAACACTGAGCCACTCTCAACAAATTTGCCACCAGCCTCTGCTTCAGGTGCCATTTCTCTGGGACAGAACACCTCTAAGCAAATGGTTGCTGCCTTTCAAAAATCCTTACCTCTCATCACTTCCATAATCACAAACACTGTACATCAAGCCATTGATGAGAGGCTTTCCTCAAATCTTCAATCTTTAGTTGATGCTACTGTTTCTAAGAGACTTTCTGACATTCACACCCCTGAACCCAATGCAACCAAAAAGGGGGAGTCTAAGTCAGTGAAAGTAGACAAAAGAAAAAGAGCTGAAGAGGAAGCAGAAAAAGGGGGAAAGAAAAGGAAATGATCGCCTATAATAGGAAGAAAAGCTCTGAAAAGACGGAAGGATCTGAAAAGACTGAGAAAATATTACACGAATTGATCAAAGAAGCTGATGAGCAACATAGCAGGTCTATGGATAAGATTATTGATCAACTCTTCAGACAAGGATTTGACACTGCCAAACTTGACTCTGAGATCAGAAGGTTAGAGATTCAAGAAATTGAACAATGATGGGCAAGTTAGAGTGAGAAAGAAAGAGAAAGGCTGGAAACTATGGCAAGATTTATATCAAAACATCAAGGAAGGTCAATCATTGAAGTAAAGTCATGGTCCAAAGACAGTATTTTGGAGATAACCACCAGAATCTTTTCTTCTGAAGTATTTAACAAAGGTTTGATCATAGAAGCTCTTGATGAAGCTGGTGCTGGGAAAAGGACTGATATGGCAAAATTATCCAAAGCTTCACTCACATCCAATATGCTAGAGCAGCCTGCACTATCACCCAAACCAAAACAACCACCTTCACAACCCTCAAAACCAACTCCTTTACCTAAGAAACCTACTAAACCTATTACCAATGATGCACCTAAGAGGAAATGAAGGGTGTTGAGGATGGAAGAAGAAGAAGAAGATGATGAGGATGATAGTCTGCCACTCTTTGCTGTTCTCAAAATAAAAATGCTTGAGCCTAGGAGTCAACCAACAACAATCACACCTGACTTTCTAAGGCAAATGGTAAAAGTTAAACTTGAAGAAGAAGAACAACACAAACAAAATGATGACCAACTGTTAAGGATGATTGATAAAGAGTTTCCCAAGTCTTCATCCATACAAGCTATAAAGAAATATTCTCAGAGGTTGTATGCTCTCAGATTTACATTCCAATATCAGAAAGAGAGAGTGAGAATTTGGCCTGACCCCAGAGTAAGTGACAGAACTCACAAAATGAAGATTCCAAGCAGATACAATGGCCAAGTAAAGAAGATTGTAGATGCTGTGATAATGTTGGCCATTGTAGTGTCACCCTGGGAAATCCTTGATGACTTCAGGAGAGCTTACAAGTCTAAGATGACTCCACAAACCTTACTAGAAAACAAAATGGTAAAGAAGGGGTTAATCTACAAGAAGCTTGAAGAAATAAGAAGAAATGAGCTCCAGTTATTGCTTGAAGGCACTCATCTTGATGAGTTTGCATACAGAGAGATAACAACTATGGAGCTGAAAAATGGAAAGCACATTAAGTACTTATCTTAGTACTATGGGCTTGAGTTCTTCTTTGAAAGTGGAGTTGAAGAACTCACAATGGAAGAACAAGTTGTTTTCCTTGAGGCCTATGTCAGAGATTCTTACAAACTCATCATTGGGAAGTAGGTTTCATGGATGGGGTAACAACTATGTGTCCAATTCCCCAAGACAGAGTTCCCATTCATCCTTTGCCAATCAAACCTTCTGAAATCTCTTCCCTGGCCTAAGTTTATATTGAAGAATTCCAAGCTGATCCAGATTTTATTTCTCCCAATAAGTGGGACCTTAATAATTTAAAAGGTTTTGGCTGCATTGGTTCAGGGGGAGTTTGTTGAACCAAAAGAACCAATGAGCCATATCAGAAAAACCTTTAAGTCCCACAGACATCAAAAGAACTGAAGTGATCTACAACAGCTGAAGACAAAGTCTGAAGACAACTGCCGAAGACAAAGTCTGAAGACAACTGCTGAAGACAAAGTCTGAAGAACAATTGCTGAAGACAAATTTTGAAGACAAAGTCTGAGGACAACTGCTGAAGACAATGTCTCAAGACAAAGTCTGAAGATCAAGTTCTCAAAAGTTGTCACAACAACTGAAGTAGTTCTCTTCAATAATTGTGATGGTTTACATTTCAGTAGTTTGTAATCAGTAGTTTTATGTAATGTAAAACATCTGAAGTTCTTATACTTCAGATGTTATAACTTTAGTAGTTGTAATGTTTGTTTATACTTAGCTTTTAGTGAAGGTGTCCCCAGTTGTTATGGACATCTTCAGTAGTTTAGTTTACTTTCAGTTGTTTGTATAAATCAGTTAGATGTCACTATCAAGTGACGTCAGCTGATGTCACATTCCTTATAAAAGGAATGTTGACCTAATTTCCCCCATGGGAAGTTTGTGCATGAATGAAAAATTCTTTTTGCAAAAAAGTCTCTCTCTATAACTATTACTTTTTAATTGAATATTCCTATTATTTTTGCAAGAATTTTGTCTAATTCGTGTGCTATTTCACTGTAAAATCCTAATCTAATTGATGAAACTAGATCTCGATCCCTTCAGTATATTTATTGGATATCCCAAAGATTGTATAGGATACTACTTCTTTGATCCAATAAAGCAAAAGGTATTTATTGCTCGAAAGGCAGAGTTCTTGAAAACTAAGTTCCTTATGGAAGCAATCAACAGGAGGAAGTTGATGATGATCAAGAGGTTGATCAATGTACACAAAACGTTTGTAGATTTGGTAGAGTTAGCATTCCACCTGAAAGCTATAGACTTTTCATGAATGGATGCTATGTGGTTGACTCCAATGAGCCAACTACATACCATGATGCAATGTTCAATTCGGATAGTGACGAATGGCTGGAAGCCATGAATGTAGAGATGCAATCCATCTATGACAACCAAGTTTAGGAATTGGTTGACCCTCCACTTAACTCCAAACCAGTTGGATGCAAGTGGGTTTCCAAGAAGAAAACCAATATGCATGAAAACTTGGATACTTACGAAGCAAGACTTGTAGCAAGAGGTTTCACTCAAACTCAAGGGGTTGATTATGATGAAACCTTTTCACCTATGGCAATGCTAAAGTCAGTTAGGATATTGTTTGCCATAGCTGCATATTATGACTATGAGATTTGGCAAATGGATGTCAAAACCGCTTTTCTTAATGGACATCTCGAAGAGACTGTCAATATGGTTTAGCCTAATGATTTCGTCTATCCACAACATCCTAATAAAGTATGCAAGTGAAAGAGATCAATCTATGGATTGAAACAAGCATCAAGAAGTTGAAATCAATGTTTTGATGAAGAAATCAGGAAATTTGGTTTCATCAAGAACGCTGACGAGGCTTGTGTATATAAGAAGGCTAGTGGGAGCATAATTACATTCTTAGTATTGTATGTTGATGACATACTACATTTTGGAAATGATATTCAAACCATGGAAGGTGTTAAAACCTGGCTTAGAAGTTGTTTTTCCATAAAAGATCTCGGTGAAGCCATCTATATTTGGAAATAAAGATCTATAGGGATAGATCGAGGCGGTTGATTTATAGCTTTAAACCAAAGTGCATACATTGATAAAGTCTTGAAAAGGTTCAAGATGGAAAACTCTAAGAGAGGTATGGTACCTATTCAAAGATGGACAATATTGAGTACATCTCAATGTCCAAGCTCAAAGGATGAGCAAGATCAAATGAAGGACATCCCATATGCTTCTGCTATTGGATCTATCATGTATACGATGATATGCAGTAGACCGGACGTGTCATGCGCATTAAGCATGATGTTGGACCAAAAGAACCAATGAGCCAGATCAGAAAAACCTTTAAGTCCCACAGACGTCACAACAACTACTGAAGACAACAGCTGATTACAAAGTCTGAACACAAGTGCTGAAGACAAAGTCTGAAGACAAGTGCTGAAGACAAAGTCTGAAGACAAGTGCTAAAGACAAAGTCTGAAGACAAGTGCTGAAGACACAAGTGCTGAAGAAAAAGTCTGAAGACACAAGTGCTGAAGACAAAGTCTGAAGACACAAGTGCTGAAGACCAAAGTATCAGACATTGTCACAACAGCTGAAGAGGTCTTCTTCAGTAGTTGTGACGGTTTACCTTTCAGTAGTCTTATGTTTTATTTTTTCAGTAGTTTGACACCACAGCTGAAGAATACTTCTTCAGTTGTTGTGCTCATCAGTAGTTTTATATTTATCAGTAGTTTTGTAAAATGACTGAAGAGCTTGTTCTTCAGACATTCTAGTTTCAGTAGTTTCTTATCAGTAGTTTCTTATTTTGTACTTAACACTCTGATATGTTCTCAGTAGTTGTGAACATTTCAGTAGTTTGTTAAGAGTTAGTTATTTTTGTATTAAGATCTGCCAGTTGTCACTTACCCGTGATAACAGCAGCGATTGCACTCTATATATTGAGTGTCAACCTAATGTAATAGATGAATGATTTGATCAGAAATATATTCTCTCGTTATAACCGTATTTGTTCTTAATGCATACGAGCATCAAATTCTTGCTACAATTTTTCTAATTCTTGTTCATATTCCGCTGTGCTACGCTCAATTACATCAAACTTGTGATCACTGATCCTGACAAATGGTATCAGAGCAGGTTAATCATTGATCGATCTCATAATTGATCATTGAAACTGCTATTCAAGATCCAAGTTTGACTGAATTAGCATTTTTTGTGTTTTGCAAGAATCGGTTATAAAGATTTAATTTTCTGTGTTTTCTAGTCATTCATCCTAAGATTTTCTCTTGGTTTTCATTGAGTCTGTTGTGGTCTTTATAAAATCATTTAAAAGCTTGAATTAAATTGTATTTGGACTCAAATGACTACTCCTTCCAATGATCCTCATAATACTGGTTCCTCAACCAAGCCTCCAATGCTGGTTAGGAATGAGTATAACATATGCAAACGACGAATGCTCCATCACCTGTCTGTTAACAGCGCAAGTTGTTGGACATCAGTGGTACATGGTCCACACAAGCCTATGGTGAATAACCCGGAAACCAATCAAATGGTTGCGAAGAGGAGGCAGCAATACTCAGATGAGGATAAGAAGTTGTTTGAGATTGATGCAAAAGCCCATGGAATTCTGGCCATGGCACTGCCTAATGAAATCTATTCTGGGCTAATGCATCATGAAACTGCCCATGACCTCTGGAATGCCTTGAAAGAACAATTTGGAGGAATAGATGAGTCTTGGCATAATAGAGAATCCTTGCCCAACAATATGAGACATTCTCTCATAAGAAGGGTGAGACACTGACTCAAAGTTCGAGCGGTTCTCTTGTTTGATCTCTGAATTTAAAATGGTTAAACATGAGCACCAATAGCCAGATGAATAACAGATTTCTCAGATCAACTGCCTGACAGATGGGACACATACACTATTGTCCTACGCTCTAGTGCAAATTTGGACAAACTATCTCTCACCCACTCCATGGGAAATTGCTCACATTTGAGAGAGAGATAGAACAGAAACGAAAACTGTCTTCATCTGGAAAGCTCACCGAAACTTTGTACCAGGAAACACTGCCTTGGTTGGTCATGAGTTAGAATATGCGTCTCTGAATGCCAGTATGATGAGCATATTGACTTCTCTTCAAACACTTCTGATTCTTCATTTGTGAGAGTGTTGATAGTCAGTTTATGGATAATAATGACAATCTATGCTTCATCATGGATGATCTCAAGGGGATTGCTGATGATTGTTGGGTTTGTTGTGCCAAAACAATGTTGTTTAACCATTTAAACAAGAAAAACGCAGCGGATAAACATTTAACAAATACCATTTGTAATCTGAAAATTGATGTTCATAACTTAATTTCAACAAACCCAAAGACATAGGATCATATGTATGTGAATAAACTAGTTATCAACAAGCTAAAACAACCAAAACAACATCAACAAACTACCTTTATGGGCGATTTGAAGAACCGACATTAGAGCTGCTGGAAATCACGTTTTGTTGAAGAAGTGGCTGTCCTTGGATGGCCAAAACACCAAGGATAGGTGTCCTCAAGTGTACATACCCACAAGCCCTCAAGAAACACCGTGTTTGCTAGGATTTGACACCAAAATCGCATCAAAAACCCTGCTGAAAACCTTTTTCAGCCGTGAAACATCAAGGAGATGTCAAAGACTTGTTCCAGCCGTATGACTTCTCTTCCATAAGAGAAACTCGAGTTCTTGTGCGATTTCATGTGAGAAAGAGGAGTAGATCAGATGTGTGTATGTTCATTGAGAGTATCTTGTTTCATAAACCAAGAAAAGAAAAAAAAGAGAGTGGGGAGGCCTTGCGGCCGAAAACCCACACACCCTTATTAGGGTTTTTCTTCTTTTTTTTTTTAAACTCTTTTAATTTGACAAATCTTATAATTACATAATTAACCTTTAATTATATAAAATATGCACACACACACTTTTATTATTGATGTTGCTTGATTAATTTAAACAACATAACAAATAATAACCATGTACAAAATGTCCTCATTATTTGTTCTTTCTCACATACAATTTATTTAGAAAACCCATTTTCTAAATTGGTGTGATTATTTAATTGCATGATCATATCATCAATTAAATATTAATTGGTGTTTTCTAAGCTTGTTATTGGGTATGACCCGACTTGGATCACAACGTACTAACCACATCAATGTTCTATGTGTCTTGGGCATACAGAATCCAACAATCTCCCACTTGCACAAGATACATAGAGGATTGATGCAAGCAGTAAATACCGCCTAACAACGGTTTACTACCCTTAATACGCGTGACTTAAAGCCATTCAATAACATCATCCCCTTCAAGTATCCAACTTGAAATGATTTAGGTGAATCAATCATTTATCCTTTTGTTACAGATGTCATGTTAAATCCAAGGACACAGAATGATCATTCCTTGTTGATTTAACTTAATCAGGCCTTAGACATCATGCTCTCAACGAATAAGAGGAACAAATTCCATCTTGACTACATACGTTTCTCACAATCACCTTATGTTGTACCCAAACATAGCCTTATGTACTGACCATTATTTCAGAGCAGCGAAGAACTAGCTCAAGGTATAACACTTGGTGAATATCAAAACCAATATGTATCTCAGGTCAGAGGATACCAAATGATATTCGCCTTTACTCAAATTTACTTATGATCAATCTAAAGATTCCATGTAGTAAAATTGAGATGCGGGTCAGTCCAATATTTGCATCCCACAAATATCTATGAACCTTGGTAGCAACCAATTGCTCTATATTCATACCTTATGAGTATCTACCAATCCATGTTCATAATAGTCTGATATTCATATTTGTTCCCACAAATATGACCGACTACGGACATTTAGAATAATAAACGTATTCATGGATGTAAACATGCTAAAAGGGAACACGACTCAAAAGGTCAAAATTACAATTGTTCCATACATTAAATGCTAAATAGATCAATTCCAATCACTAGAATATCGAAGTCCTAAGGCACAAGTATGACCCTCATACTTTGCCTTCGCAAGGAGCTTCGTGAGTGGATTCGTAACGTTTTGATCTTAATGAACTTTACGAATACATATCTTTACCCTTTTCAACTTCATCCCTTATGATGTTGAATCTCCGCTCAAGGTGCTTAGTCTTTGATGAGTACGGGGTTCCTTGATTTGAGCAATCCCACCCACGTAATTACCAAAGATCTCTAGGGAGTCTTGAATGGTAGAGACCACCCCTAGATAAGCAATGGACAAGCTTATCCATGCAGCTTCCAAAGCTGCCAATGAAGCGGCTATGTATTCGGATTTTAGACTGAATAATGCTACCGTGTCCTGCTTTGAACACTTCAAGGATACCACACCTCCATTCATAATGGAAGTACACCTGATTATGATCGAGAGTTGTATCGATCTGTTTTGGAAGTCCTTATCTGTGCAACCTTTACACAGATTTTCACTTCAACAGATCCGTATATTAGAAACATATCCTTAGTCTTACTAAGGTGCATCAACATACTTTTAACAACCATTCAATGGTTATTTCTATTGGTATCTACTTTGTCATACCTGATAAGCATGACTCGTCCGGTTTAGTGCATATCATGAGACAAATGACGGATCCTATAGCAGATGCGTATGGGATATCCTTCATTTGATTTTGCTCATACTATGAGCTTGGACATTGAGACGTAGTCAACATGGTCTCTCTTTGAAAGGGTATCATACCTTTCTAAGAGATTTCCATCTTGAACCTTTTCAAGATTTTATATATGCACTTTGGTTTGACCCTGTCAACCACCTCGATCTATCCTTATAGATCCTTATTCCAAAATATGGGTGATTTCAAAGAGATCCTTTTTATGAAAAACATCTTCCAAGCAAGGTTTTAACACCTTCCAAGGTTGGAATATATTTTTCAAATAGCAGTGTGTCATCAGCATACAACACTGAGAGTATACTTCTGCTCCCACTAGCTTTCATATATACGCACCCTTTTGATGCTTGTTTCAATCCATAGATCTATCACTTTAACTTGTATACTTTATTGGGATGTCGCGGATCGACAAAACCTTCATGCTGAACTATGTGGACAGTCTCTACGAGATGTCCATTAAGGAAAGCGGTTTTGACATCCATTAGCCAAAACTCATATTCAAAAATATGCAGTTATGGCACTTAACATCCTAATCGACCTTAGCATTGCCACGGGCGTAAGACTTTCATCATAATCAACCAATTGAGTTTGATGAAAACCTTATGCTATAAGTCTTGACTTATAAGTATTCAAGTCTCCATGTATATTTGTTTTCATCCAGAAAACCCACTTGTATCCAACCGATTTGGAGTCTAAGTGGAGGTTCAACCAATTGCCAAACTTGGTTGTTATACATGAATTGCATCCTTACGTTCATGGCCTCTAGCCATTTTTCCCAATCCAAATTGGACATAACATCTTGGTGTATGGTTAGCCTACAGGGTATAACCACATAGCATCCATTCATGAAATATGCTTCTTTCAGATGGAATACTAACTCTACCAGATTTGTGAACGTTTTGTGTGTGTTGATCAACCTCTTGATCTTTATCAACAACCTCCTGCTGATTGCTAGTGTCAATCAAATGTGTATCGCCTTGTGGATTTTGATCCTTATCAAGTTCCACAGTTCTATACGTCATTCCTTCCATAAAGGACTTGGTTTCAAGAACCATAGACTTTGGAGCAATAAATACTTCTAATTCGTTGAGTCAAAGAAACGGTATCTTATACAGTCTCTTTGGATTCTAAATGAATACACACTTTCTTTGTCCGGGTCATATTCATAATATGAGCCTTAGAGAGCGATGCGAAAACCCAAAATGATAAAGGTGGTAAGTTCATAGCCATAATAAATTGAACCATATCCAAATAGGGTTCAGTTTCTCCTTTATCTGAATGAAGAGCATAGATAACTATGCGGAGTTTTTTCTACTTCATTATTGAAGATTTTGAACATTTCAAAAGCTTCATACTTATGTGTCATCAAGTGCACACAATAATAGCGACTGCAATCGTCGTTAACATTAATGAAGTATCTTTCACCAGTCATAGACATTGTCTTAAAAGGATCATATGCATCCAAATGCATCATTCCTAATTAGTCTTTGGTTCATACTTATCAAATGAAACATTTCATTTGTTTCCAAAAGACCATTCTTTTGAAGTGTTGAATATAATTCTGGTTAATGTGACCAAGGCGACAATGTCAAAGATAGTAATAACTTAAACCCATTTTAAGTTTCTTTATGCTAAATGTGTATCAACGAGTTATAATAGGATGATCTATCATGAACCAATTCATGGATGTCATTAAAAGGCATATCCTTAAAATGATGTACATCATTCAAAACTCAATACCATTATTTACCAATTTTGAATCATGATCATATTGTTTTAAAAGGAAACATTAATCATGTTCCTAGTCAAACTAGGTGCATACAAAAATGTTTTGAGAACAACTTCCAAACCATTGAAGGTCTCAAAATAGAGTTTCCCTTCTTGAAGCGGACTTTCTTTTTGAACCCTTTTGCAACAATTGCAAGTATGAGTCTCACATCCGGTATCCAATACCCATGTGATTGAAGAAATGGCTTTTAAAACAGCGTATGAATCATGGAATTGTATTAGAGGTTTGCCCAAAACCCTTCTTGTGTTTCAACTCCTTGAGATAGAAGGGACAATACCCTTTTTATAGTCCTATCTCTCCACACTCAAAGCATGGATCGTTCTCCGTTACCTTAGGCTTCATAAGCTTAGGTTTTGAGGTTTCGCTATAACCTTTGCTTTGACGTATTCCTTTCCTTTAGCAATAATTGCTTTAGGATCGGGATTGACCACTTCTTATAGCCTCCGTTATTGATTGAGAGAATAGGTAGAACCTCTCTACTTATCCCCGCCTCGGTTGCTTTGAGCATTGTATGAGGTTCACCGATGCTCTTGTCCCATCCGTTCATATTACAGTTATTATGAATGTCTCAAACCTTTAGTTAGGCAATCAAGGATCAAATCCTTGGCCAACTACTTTGAGACAGGACAGCAAAGCATCTTGAGGCTATCATATGGCTTTTATCTTAAGGATATAAATATGATATTGATTGGGTCTTTTCATGTGACATGTATAAAGTGCTTGAACCGTTTCAAAGCAATCTTATTAAAGTTTGTGGAAGGAACATTCCCTTTTAGATTAACATGTCATGTGCCCCATGAGGCTCCAAACCCTTTTGGAGTCTGGGAATCATATTCCCAACATGAGATCGGATGCTTGCACAGAATCCTAAGTGTGCTTAACTCAATCGTCAAAAGGCCATAACATCAACAGCGTGGGTTGGTGAGGTATGGGATCGTCAAGGACATAGACCTTTACTCATTCTTGAGAACGATTCTCAAGTTTCATAATGAGTCCATAAGATAATTATGGTTAGGACTATCCCTCTCGAGAATAGGTCTCAGTGATAGGGAAGGGACGAACGGGGTGGTAGCATTATAGTTAGAAGTCATCATTACAAATTGACAAAGTTCATATTAGTATTTCTCATAATTATTTTAAATCGTTATACCCTTAAATGTCTCATAGACAATTAACAATTAAAATCTAGAATCCAACGTTACATTTAAATGATGGTTAGGTGACCTTTATCCCATTATTTAAATTAACAAGGTAGTCAACAGTTGACAATTGCAACCTATTGCAACTTCTAGTCTTATGGGATCGTTTAAACATCATATGTTTAGTCGGCATGTTTAATCCCATCAACACCATTGTACGCCATGCTTCGGTGACCCTAAGCACATGGTTTCCAATTCAAGTCGTCCTACTTACACACACGTGTGAGTTTTTACATATATAGCGGTTAGGTGACCTTTATCCCACAAGTATGTTAGACTCACCTCAAGGACACAAGTTCCCTACAAGTGGTTAGGTGACCTTTATCCCACAAGTAGTTCCCAAGTGATTCGAGTGTCGTGTAAAAGATGGTGTTAGACTTGTTACCAAAGGGTTTTAAGTTTCCATTAATTTTAGACTTGAAAACCTATGTACCTTGTAATTGCATGCTTTCAAATACATGGTACCCTATGGTTCTCTTTTAATAAAACCTCTTTTTTTTGAAATCATTAATCCTCTTAATAACCTTTTATTAATTACTTAATGATTTAGAACCATAAAATTCAGCTTGTTATCATAATTTATTTAGATTGTTAAGCATATTCATATATCAAACAATCAACATAAAACAACAAGCATAATCATACAAACATATGTGCATAACCATAGCCACTAAGTTGACTACACTTGTTTGCCATCACAAGTGTTGTCATAAGGTCCTTTCCTAAGGGTTCAACACAACACAAATGATGAGATCTCCAAAGACCCCCACTTGAACTTGCATCCAAATGCTTCAAGTCCATCCTTTGTGTCTTCCTTTTGTGCTTCCTTCCCGAGCATCTTCTTTTACAAAATATATACATCCTAATACATATTTTCTAGTAAAGGAAAAAATGCTCCTAATCTATTTATTACATGGCCAATGAATAAATAAATTACAAACCAAATGGAAACACAAAAGAAATTACTACAACCCATAAAGAAAGAATACAATCAACATGACAATTCCATAATCAACCAAACCCAAAACAACCATGGTCAAGGCTATGTTATGCACTAAAATTATGTATCCATATACATCATACTAAACCAAAATGAACCCCATTGACCCTAAATTTTCAGCCAACATAACCAAAATTCTAGGGTCTATTGTCCAAACAAAACACAATCAACCAAATTGATATCTTTCCTTTCAAGGTTTAATCACTAGCATGTTTGATATAACCTTGAAAGATTGGGGTATCATCAAATCAATACAAAACAGCCCTAAAATTGGTGTTAACCTTATAAACCAATTATACAAGAACACATGAAACTAATCATCCACATACCGGCTCTTGATGCCAATGTTGGGTTTGTTGTGCCAAAACAATGTTGTTTAACCATTTAAACAAGAAAAACGCAGCGGATAAACATTTAACAAATACCATTTGTAATCTGAAAATTGATGTTCATAACTTAATTTCAACAAACCCAAAGACATAGGATCATATGTATGTGAATAAACTAGTTATCAACAAGCTAAACACCAAAACAACATCAACAAACTACCTTTATGGGCGATTTGAAGACCGACATTAGAGCTGCTGGAAATCACGTTTTGTTGAAGAAGTGGCTGTCCTTGGATGGCCAAAACACCAAGGATAGGTGTCCTCAAGTGTACATACCCACAAGCCCTCAAGAAACACCGTGTTTGCTAGGATTTGACACCAAAATCGCATCAAAAACCCTGCTGAAAACCTTTTTCAGCCGTGAAACATCAAGGAGATGTCAAAGACTTTGTTCCAGCCGTATGACTTCTCTTCCATAAGAGAAACTCGAGTTCTTGTGCGATTTCATGTGAGAAAGAGGAGTAGATCAGATGTGTGTATGTTCATTGAGAGTATCTTGTTTCATAAACCAAGAAAAGAAAAAAAAGAGAAGTGGGGAGGCCTTGCGGCCGAAAACCCACACACCCTTATTAGGGTTTTTCTTCCTTTTTTTTTTTAAACTCTTTTAATTTGACAAATCTTATAAATTACATAATTAACCTTTAATTATATAAAATATGCACACACACACTTTTATTATTTGATGTTGCTTGATTAATTTAAACAACATAACAAATAATAACCATGTACAAAATGTCCTCATTATTTGTTCTTTCTCACATACAATTTATTTAGAAAACCCATTTTCTAAATTGGTGTGATTATTTAATTGCATGATCATATCATCAATTAAATATTAATTGGTGTTTTCTAAGCTTGTTATTGGGTATGACCCGACTTGGTTCACAACGTACTAACCACATCAATGTTCTATGTGTCTTGGGCATACAGAATCCAACAATGATGACTTAGAAGAGATGGATATTTTGAGCCAAATGGCCTGATAAATATCAGATCTCAGAAGTTCTACAAAAGAACTGGAAGAAAGTTCCCAGGACCCTCTGGCAAAACCAAAGTTGGTTTTGACAAGAGTAAGTTGAAGTGTCACAAATGCCACAGGCTTGGACACTTTGCTAGAGAATGCAGATCATATGGATCTAATTCCTCTGCACCTTTTGTGACTTTCCCTGGCAATAGTCAACAACACAGAGGGCAACATCCTGTCAATTCTAGTCATCATTCTCAACCATAATCTCCTGCATATTTTGTTTCTCAGGGTCAAATGCCATGTCCTTACCCTTGTTATTACATGCCACAGTCAAATCAAGTTCAAGTTCCTATAGTACCACAACCTCATACACTACCAGAACCTCAACCATCTCAATCTCATCAACCTCCTCAACCTCAACAACACAGCTTTTTCACCCCTGGAGGAGTTGACTGAAGCAGTTTACCAGATGACATGTCTGGTCATGAACAACTGTTCATAGGTGCTGGTCAACATGGTGGTGACAGTCCTTTTGGGAATCTGGCTCTCATGGCCCTGGATCCTACTGAGGTTTCCTGCTCAAAGGCATCATCTTCACAGGTAACTCAGGTATCTTCAGAGGCTAAAGCCAAGTTATGTTCTGAATCATGCATTGCTGCCTTTGTCTCAATTAGAGAGGCAAATGTAGCATTAATAAATCAAAAACTTGAGCTTAAGAAAACCATTTCCAAAAGAAAAGCTGAGTTTGAGTCTGCTCTTATTGTAAAAATGATGAGATTTATAAGCTTAAATGCCAACTA
Organism: Flaveria trinervia; assembly: GCA_025506515.1. Lineage (NCBI taxonomy): Eukaryota > Viridiplantae > Streptophyta > Magnoliopsida > Asterales > Asteraceae > Flaveria > Flaveria trinervia. Next base: position 37,268,763 of record CM046455.1, read on the forward strand.
AATGATGAAAAGGCTAAGCTAGAGGTTATTCTGGATGACCAGAGAAATCTAAAAGAAACCCTTGCAGTCACCCAGGTAGAGTGTGATCGATGGGTACAATCATGCAAAGGTTTTGAAATGCTTCTTAGTAAGCAATCTGCTTCCAATGTGAAGTTTGGTATTGGTTACAATCACACTGCTCCTCCTACAGATTTTGCTTCAAGAGCAGAAGTGAAATCTGATGGAGAAAGCAATAACCAATCCACCCCATCATGTGATTCACCTTTTGATAGAGCATCATCAAAAGTTGAAGTCAGCACTAAGCCCTCTCAGAACCCATCAGCTGATATTGATGGTTCTACTGCTGACACTCACATGATAAAAGAGATGATCAACTCAGGAGTTATTTCTGAAAGTCCTGAAAGGACTGGAGAGCAAGATTTAACACCTGAAGTTCAAACTCCAACTAATGACAGCACTGAAGAGAAGAAAACTGTCAGTAGAAAGAGTTTGAAGACTACTAAAGAGGAAGTCAAGAAAGCAAATACTGCTTCTAAAGTACTGAAGAGCAAATCTTCAGTAGTTTCATCCTCTTTAGTTGATGATCATCATAAGATGAAGAAGAAGCCATGTGAAGTATGTGGTTTGTTCAATCATCTTACAGATGATTGTTGGTACAAAAGGGGATCCAAACTCAAACATAAAGAAGAAATTCAAGAGAAAATGGCTAAAATGAAAACTGAGTTTGGAGCCACATTTGTACTAGCAACATCAAATCCTGTAACCCTCAAGTCCAAACATAAATCCAAAAAGGAAGGGGTTAAACAGGTAACAGCTGAGATTGCTCAAAAGAAGAAGGTGCAACATAGGAACTTATCAAACACCAATGCCAATGTGTCTGAAGAGCTGAAAGCCTTATCCCAAAATCAGACACAGCTGGTTATGATGGTTCAACATCTATTGGGAAGAGTTAACCAATTAGATGTTCCTATGTTGAAACCACAGAAAAAGAGGTCCAAGCCTAAGGATTCCTTTTCTTCACCAGCTTCTTCCTCTCAGGCTGTTGTTGTTAGTTTACCATCTGTTGATGAGAACAGGCCCAAGACCAAAAAGGTTTGGGTCTCAAAATCTAACTAATTTGTTGTATCTTGCAGGGTTCTTCAACATACCTTAGAGGCATCTAGTATGTAGACAGTGGGGGATCCATGCATATGACAGGAAACAGATCACTTCTTAATGACTACTCTCAAGGAAGGAAGGGGTTTGTGTCATTTGGCAATGATGCAAAAGGTTACATCATTGACAAAGGCTTTGTTTCCAATGGGGAAATAAAGTATGATGATGTTAACCATGTGGAAAATCTCAAGTACAACCTCTTGAGTGTCAGTCAAATGTGTGACAAAGGCCATGTTGCTCTTTTCACCAGTTAGAACTGTCAGATTCTGTCATCCAAAGTTCTAAATTTGATTGATAAGGTGTTGGATGAACACACTCTCCTAAAGGCCAACAGGACAGGAAGAGTGTATGCCTTAGATCTTTCCAAGAAAATAGATCTCAAAGGCCATCCTTGCCTATTTTCCAAGGCTTCCCCCCAAGAATCTATTCTATGGCATAGAAGGCTGGGTCATGTTAATCTCAAAAACATGAACCAGCTGATAAACCGTGGTCTAGTAAGGGGACTACCAATGAAGGAGTTCAAGTGTGAAGATAACTGCACTGCTTGTCTACAAGGAAAACAGCACAAAGCTTCATTTCCCTCCATAGAAGAACCTAAGTCCACTGCCTGCTTACAGCTTTTTCACATGGATCTCTTTGGTCCTGTAAAAGTGATGAGTATGGCTAAGAAGAAATACTGTCTGGTAATTGTGGATGATTACTCCAGATTTGTATGGACTTTCTTCTTGCATTCAAAGGATGAGGCTGCACAGTCCATTATGAACTTTGTGTTACACGTTGAGAAGCAGTATTCCCTACCAGTTAAGTGTGTGAGGAGTGATAACGGTACTGAATTTAGAAACCACACACTTGATGAGTTTTACTTATCAAAGGGAATCAAGAGGCAGTATAGCATCCCAAGAACTCCTGAGCAAAATGGAGTAGTGGAGAGAAAGAACAAGACCCTTATTGAAGCTGCAAGGTCCATGTTGGCTGATTCTGGACTGCCAATGACTTTTTGGGCTGAAGCTGTCAATACAGCTTGCTATGTACAGAACAGAGTTCTAGTAAATCAGAGGTTGATGAAGACTCCATATGAAGTTCTTCATCATTTGGCCCCTCTCATTTCATTCTTTAGAGCATTTGGGTGTCCTTGTTTCATTCTCAACACACGGGATCAACTCCAAAAATTTGATCCTAAGGTGGATGCAGGGTACTTTATTGGTTATTCATCAACTTGCAAAGCATACAGAGTCTTCAACTGCAGAACAAACATGGTTGAAGAGACTCTACATGTTAAGTTTAATGAATCTCCTAAGGACAAGATTCCACAGAGCCCTGTGGAGCTATTTGATTTGGACATACTGCAATATGTTCCTTATCAAACTCCTGCTGTTGCTCCTGTCAACAGTTCACCGCCTGGTGGTACTGCTGGTGATGATGATGATGATAGCAGTACTCACCTCTTCAGGTTTAGTGATCAACTGCCTGATTCCGCTAGACCTGATGTTCCAGTAGCACCATCCAAAACAAATGCTAATGAGATTTCTTTAAATTCAACCTCCTTTGAATTACCATCCACTGATCGGTTTCAAGGAAATGATTCACCATCACCATCTGTTGCTGCTGAACCTGCTGCAAACACTTGCACAGATCTCATTATGTATCAAGATCTGAAGAATCACCCTATGTCTCAAATCATTGGTGATATCACTGCTGGCGTATCAACAAGAAGTCAATTGTTAAATTTCTGCTTCTATGCTCTCTTCATCAGTCAGCAAGAGCCAAAGAATTATCACATTGCTTTAAAGGACAATGGATGGGTTGATGCCATGCAGCTTGAGCTTCTTCAGTTCAAGAAACAGCAAGTGTGGGAACTGGTTCCTCTACCCCCAGGTAAGTGTGCAATAGGCACTAAATGGGTGTTTAGGAACAAAACTGATGAAAATGGGCTTATTGTTAAGAACAAGGCCAGACTGGTTGTTCAGGGGTTTGCACAAGAAGAAGGTATTGATTATGATGAAACCTTTGCCCCTGTAGCCAGACTGGAAGCAATTCGATTGTTTCTAGCTTATGCTGCTTATCAAAAACTTAAAGTTTTTCAAATGGATGTCAAAAGTGCATTTTTGTATGGGAAAATTAAAGAAGAGGTTTATGTATGTCAACCACCAGGCTTTGAGGACAATAAACATCCTAATTGGGTGTATAAGCTTGATAAGGCTCTTTATGGGTTGAAACAAGCTCCTAGAGCCTGGTATGAGACATTATCAAACTTTTTTCTGGAAAATGATTTCACTAGAGGCTCCATTGATAAGACTTTATTCATTAAGAAAGCTGGGCAGCATAATCTACTTGTTCAAATTTAGGTTGATGATATTATTTTTGCATCCTCTGATCCTCAGTTGTGTGATGCGTTTACAAAGTTCATGCAACAGAAATTTGAAATGAGTGCCATGGGAGAATTACAGTTCTTTCTGGGTTTGCAAATCAAACAAAAGGCTGATGGAAATTTCATTCATCAGTCCAAATACACAAAAGATCTTTTGGAAAAGTTTGATTTACAAAACCGTAAGCCCTGTTCTACCCCCATGTGTAGCACCACACACTGGATACAGATCAGAAAGGTAAAGTGGTTGATGAAACACTTTACAGATGTATGATTGGGTCCTTGATGTATTTAACAGCTTCTAGACCAGATATTATGTTTGCTACATGTGTTTGTGCTAGATTTCAGGCTGCACCTAAAGAGTCTCATCTGATTGCAGTCAAGAGGATCTTTAGATATTTGCAAGGGACATAATCTCTAGGTTTATGGTATTCTACTGGGCACTCTTGTAAATTAGTTGCTTTCTCTGATAGTGACTATGCAGGTGTAAGTTGACTAGGAAATCAACTTCTGGTGGATGTCAATTTCTAGGCAACTGTTTGATTTCTTGGCAGAGTAAGAAACAAACATCTGTTGCTACATCCACTGCTGAAACCGAGTACATTGCTGCTGCAAGTTGTACATCCCAGTACTCTGGCTTCAGAATCAACTTTTGGACTATGGCATTACAGAGACTAAGACTCCGTTATTAATGGATAGTGCTTCAGCTCTTTGCATTGTCAAAAATCCAGTCCAGCACTCTAGGACCAAACATATAGAAATTAGACATCATTTTATAAGAGATTGTTTTGAAAAGGGTCTAATTAATCCTATGTTTGTGCCTAGTGCTGATGAGCTTGCAGACATTTTTTACTAAGCCTTTGGATAGTTCAACTTTCCACAACCTGGTGTTAAGGCTTGGTATGCTGCAGCTAGAATAAGTGACAACTATTGATGATCTCAGTAATAAGTACTGGTGATCATTGGTAACCATGTCACATATAAGAACAAGGCTAGACTGGTTGTACAAGGGTTTTCACAAGAAGAAGGTATTGATTATGATGAAACCTTTGCCCCTGTAGCCAGACTAGAGGCAATCAGATTGTTCTTATCCTATGCTGCATTCCACAATTTTAAAGTTTTTCAAATGGATGTTAAAAGTGCATTTTTATATGGTAAAATAAAGGAAGAAGTTTATGTGTGTCAACCACCAGGCTTTGAGGATAATAACATCTTGAATGGTGTACAAACTTGGTAAGGCTCTTTATGGGTTGAAACAAGCTCCAAGCGCCTGGTATGAGACACTCTCTACTTTTATTCTTAAGCATAATTTCACTAGAGGCTCCATTTATAAAACTTTGTTTATTAAGAAGGTGGATCAGCATAAGCTACTTGTTCAGATTTATGTTGATGATATTATTTTTGCATCCTCTGATCCCCAGTTGTGTGATGATTTTACAACATTAATGAAAAAGAGGTTTGAAATGAGTGTAATGGGAGAATTACAGTTCTTTCTAGGCTTGCAAATCAAACAAAAGGCTGATGGCACTTTCATTCATCAGTCGAAATATACAAAAGATCTTTTGAATAAGTTTGATTTACAAAACTGTAAGCCCTGTTCTACTCCCATGTGCAACACCACACAACTGGATGCTGATCAGAAAGGTAAAGCTGTTGATGAAACGCTTTACAGATGTATGATTGGGTCCTTGATGTATCTAACAACTTCTAGACCTGATATTATGTTTGCTACATGTGTTTGTGCTAGATTTCAGGCTGCTCCTAAAGAGTCTCATTTGATTGCAGTCAAGAGAATCTTTAGATATTTGCAAGGTACACAATCTCTAGTTTATGGTATTCCACTGGACACTCTTGCAAATTAGTTGCTTTTTCAGATAGTGACTATGCAGGTGCAAGTTAACTAGAAAGTCAACTTCTGGTGGTTGTCAATTCCTAGGCAACTGTTTGATTTCTTGGCAGAGTAAGAAACAAACATCTGTTGCTACATCAACTGCTGAAGCCGAGTACATTGCTGCTGCAAGTTGCACTTCTCAGGTACTCTGGCTTCAAACCAACTTTTGGATTATGGCATTACAGAGACTAAGACTCCATTATTAATGGATAGTGCTTCAACTCTGTGTATTGTCAAAAATCCAGTCCAGCACTCTAGGACCAAACATACAGAGATCAGACATCACTTTATTCAGGATTGTTTTGAAAAAGGTCTGATTGATCCTAAGTTTGTGCCTAGTGCTGATGAGCTTGCAGATATTTTTACTAAGCCTTTGGATAGTTCTACTTTCCAAAACCTTGTGTTAAGGCTTGGTCTGCTGCAGCTAGAATAAGTGACAACTACTGATGATTTCAGTAAAAAGTACCGGTGATCATTGGTAACCATGTCACATATAAGTACTGATGAGTCCTTTCACCTTCAGTAGTTTTTATAACTACTGACGGCTAAATGCCTCACAAGTACTGAAGTACTTTATCTGTTCTAAACTACTGATGTAGTTACAACTACTGATGTAGTTACAACTACTGAAATCAGTACAAACAGATAAGTACTGACGTCCTATGAAACACCTGAAAAGCAGATGCAACGTCTGATGAGTAAGTGTTGAGGACAGTATGAACAGCTAACAGGCTATGAATTGACGAAAACTACTAAAGAGAACTTTCTCTTCAGTTGTTTCTACAACTGCTGTTTCATTCTAACAACTGAAGCAAAACCATGTCTTCAGTAGTTTTTATAACTACTGATGACTAACACCAAGTCTTCAGCTGTTTACAACAACTGATGACAAAACCACTGTCTTCGTAGTTTCACAACTACTGATGACAAACACCAAGTTCTTAGCTGTTTCATCATCTGAAGTCAAAACCATGGTCTTCAGTAGTTTTCTAACTTCTGATGCCTAACACCACGACTTCAGCTGTTTCAACGTCTAAAAGGATAATACCATGTCAACAGTCGTTTAAAACTACTGATGACTAACACCACATCCTTCAGTCGTTTTCTTACCTGTACCCTATAAATATCCCTGACCTAATCCTTCAATGCTTCATCTTCTTCAAACCTAACGTTCCTCTCCAAAACTTCTCTCTTCTCAATGGCGTCCATGCAAATTAAACCGCGACACAACTGTGTTGCCTACCTTACTAAATCGCCTGTCTGGGCTAAGTTCGATACTGCTATCGATCTTATGGTTCAGTCCCAATACAAAACGGCATTTCTTCTAAATCCCATACTACATGCCGAATCCCTCCAACAATTTTGGATGAACGTTACTATTATCACTGGGGAGAACAACACACCATCTCTCCAGTCGGTCGTTAACAACAAAGAACTGGTCATCACTCCTGCAATAATCCGCCAAATTCTTTCTCTGGATGATGCTATTTCTCCTGCTGGATATCCCAAGGGCACCACAGATCTATCCTTTGCCCAACATGGATATCGAGGCAATCTCAGTGCCTCCACTATCATGAAGAAACACTTCCATGACGCTGAACACCTAATTTTTCACATGGTGAATGTATGTTTGGCTCCTAAGACTTCGTCTTAGGATCAAATGTCGACAAAGTGGCAGCAGGTAATGTATTCTATTCTTGAGCAACAACCGTTAAACTTTTCAGAAATAATATTTTCGAAGCTCAAGGATATGGCTGAAAAACTAACTGTTAACCGTTGGATACTATATCCACGGTTCATAATGGCCATCATTACAAACCAGCTTAATGCTGAGGGACTTGTTGGCTTGGGAGTCCTGCTACGGCTGTTCTGCCGGAAGTATACTCCCGGCACAACTCTGACCAGACACTCAAATTGGATGTCAAGCTACGCAAACCCACGCAGCTGGAACCCACAGCCACCACCTCCAAATCAAAAGTCCCCACCAAACCAACCAAAAAGAAACCCAAAATGGCTACTCAGGGAATTGAGTCCCCTGAGGATGCCACTGCAACACAAACGCAGGATATATCCACTAGTCCAAACCCCCTAGTGGATACAATGACTCTTCCAGCCATAGCCGCTTAGGCTTCCTCTCAACAGGAGCCTGCAACAACCACACAAGGGGTACCTACATATCTGGGATCTTCCTCACTTGAGGAGATTGCCATTGAAAAGCACCAACCTCCCCAGGTGCACACTGCTTCTATCCTTCACCCCATCCAACCGCCCCTCACAGCCCAACTTTAATAGTTGCACAAGTGCTGACTCAACTGCACTCCTCACCCCCTCCCCAGAAACCACTACTACTGGGAACACCTCTACAGTTGAGGGGGAGGAACACAGTGCAATTGAGAACCCACAGCACAGGGGTTTACCACTTCTATCTCCTGGTGTAGATAAGGAGCTTAGAATATCTAGTGAGGCTGCCACCTCTTCTGAATCAGCACATGATCAGAATGAGGCTGGTAACATTGCTAAGACCTCACTAGAGGCAACAGCTGATGATGGACATTGTCCTGAGCCTGGAAGTCCCCAGTACCAAGCAAAAGGGGCACATGCAACAACTGGTCTACACCCAGTGCATGTCAATCCTGCTCCAAGCAGGAGGTCAGATGATTCAGCTTCGGCTGATGATGACCTGGGCTTTTTCTACGATGTTCTTGCCCAGAACACAATCCTTGAAGATAAAGTCAGTAGGCTTCAAAACCTACTTGACCAACTTTCACAAGGAGAAAGACCATCTACCTCCACCAACCCACAGATGGCACCTTCAGTTGAAGGTTCCCCAAACACTGAGCCACTCCAAACTCAACCACCTTCCTCTGCTTCAGGCCCTATTTCTCAGGAACAGAACCCTCCTGAGCAAATAGGTGCTGTACTTCAAAATTCCCTCCCTCTCATCACACCCATAATCACTGATATTGTGACTAAAGCCATTGATGAGAGGCTTTCCTCAACTTTACAACCCTTGATTGATGCTGCTGTGCAAAAGACACTTTTTGCGGTACAAACCCCTTCCTCCAATGCATCCAAAAAGGGGGAGAGTACTGCAGTGAAAGAAAAGAAGAGGAAAAGAACAGAGGAAAAGAAGGAAGAGAAGCAAGCCCAAGAGGAGGAGAAAGAAAAGCAACCACTGCTTACTTAGAAGCGCAAGAAAAGTGCTGAGGATCAACCTACTGAAGACAAATCCTTGGAAGAGCTGGTAAAAGAAGCTGACACTACACACAGCCGATCCATGGATAAAATAATTGAACAACTCTTCAGGCAAGGGTTTGATACAGCCACATTGGATAGTGAGATCAGAAGGTTGGAAGTGCAAGAGATTCAAACCGATGGGCTGGGTATGATGCTCTTGAAAAAGAGAGATTGGAGATAATGATCCGCTTCATTGCAAAATACTTAGGAAGATCGTTAATGGAGATTCGCGCGTGGACCAGGGACAGTATTCTGGCTATAGCCACCAGAATCTGTATGTCTGAGCAATTCCACAGGGGGATTATTGTTGAAGCCCTTGATGAGGCTGGGGCTGGTAAAAGGTTGGAAATGGCTAAACTTACAAAGGCGAAACTTACTACAAAGATGCTGGATCAACCTTCCCTTCCACCCACTCAAACACTGCCTACCCCTCAAATCTCCAAACCAATCTCTAAGCCAAACACCAAACATCCTCTTTCTTCAAAACCAATTCCTTTACCAACCCAACCATCATCCAGTGATGCACCTAGAAGGAGGAGAAGGGTGCTGAGGATGGAAGAAGAAGAAGAAGAAGAGGATGAAGATGATAGTCTGCCACTCTCTGCTGTTCTAAAGCTACCAAAACCCAGAAGTCAACCATGATCACACCTGACTCTCAAAGGAAATGGTCAGAGTCAAGATAGAAGATGAAGAACAGCAGAAACAACACGATGAGCAACTACTGAAGATGGTTGACAAGGAATTTCCTCAGTCATCATCTATTCAAGCCATGAAAGGGCATGCTCAAAGGAGCTTGAAGACATCCAGAAGAATGAGCTCCAGTTACTCCTTGAAGGCACCCATCCTGATGAATTTGTCTATAGGGAGGTAACTACAGTGGAGCTTAAAAATGGCAGGACCATGAAGTACTTATCTGAGTACTATGGTCCAGAGTTCTTCTTCGAAGGAGGAGTAGAAGAACTCTCCAAGGAGGAACAAGTTGTTCTCCTTGAGGCCTATGTTCGAGAGTCATACAGACTCATTATGCGGAAGTAAATCTCATGAATGGGATAACAACTCTGTGTCCAGTTCCCCAAAACAGAGTTCCCATTCATACCTTGCTAAACAAAAATCTGAGATTTCTTCCCAGGCCGGAGCTTACATGGGTCATCTTCTCTACTGATCAAGAAGGAAAAAGACCAACATTTTGCCAACAATAAGTGGGATAATAAATAATTTAGAGGTTTTGGCTGCATTGGTTCAGGGGGAGTTTGTTGGACCAAAAGAACCAATGAGCCAAGATCAGAAAACCTCTAAGTCCCACATGGTATCACAACAACTGCTGAAAGCTTCATCAGCAGTTTGACAAGTGCTGAAGACTTCAACAGCTGAAGAACTAAAGTGCTGAAGTACAACAGCTGAAGAACACAAGTACTGAAGCTGAACAGCTGAAGAACACAAGTACTGAAGCTGAACAGCTGAAGAACACAAGTGCTGAAGCTGAAAGACCAAAGTACTGAAGTACAATAGCTGAAGTGTTTATAAGTGCTGAAGATCAACAACTGATGTACAAAGTCTGAAGATAAAGACTGAAGACATCAGCTGATGATATCTACTGAAGTCATCAGCTGATGAAACATCTGAAGGTCAAAGTCTGAAGATCAAGTACTGAAGCCTCAGTAGTTTATCACAACTGCTGAAGAGTACTTCTTCAGTAGTTTGTCACAACTGCTGAAGAGTACTTCTTCAGTAGTTGTGATATCAGTAGTTTTATATTTCTAGTTTTAGTAGTTTTGTAAAACGACTGAAGAGCTTGTTCTTCAGTCGTTGTAGTTTGAGTAGTTTTATATTTCAGTAGTTATAACAACTGATAACACTTGGAACTTTTTGTAAGAAGATGTCAGCTGTTTTGACATCTTCAGTAGTTGTGTTTCAGTTGTAATAAATCTGTTAGCTGTCACTATCAAGTGACATCAGCAGACGTCACATCTCTTAACGTCACATCTCTTATATAAGAGGTGTCGACCTAATCATAATTGTGACATTCTGTTACCACGAAAGCGAATATTGAATGAAATATATTTGCAGATATTCTCTCTCTCTATAACCGTCTTTGTTCTTTATTGAATATCATTTTGTTCTTGTGAATCGACTAATTCATTGTTTGAATTCCGCTGCAATACTCTTCAATCAATCAAACATAGATCACTGATCCTAACAAGTGGTATTAGAGCAAGGTTAATCATTGATCGATCTAACAATTGACCATTGAAACTGCTAATTGATTCTGTTTTTGATTGAATTAGCGTATTTGCAAGAACTGGTTATAGATAATTGAATTTCTGCCGCTTTCGTTCATTTATTTTGAGATCTTCTGGTTCAATTGGTTGTTGCGTTGTCTGTTCTAAATCTGTTTTAGTTTAACTGAATTTGATTGAATCCGAAATGACGACTCCTTCTAATGATCCTCACAATACCGGTTCCTCAACCAAGCCTCCGATGCTGGTTAGGACCGAGTATAACATATGGCAACGAAGAATGCTTCATCACCTGTCTGTTAACAATTCAGGTAGTTGGACATCTGTGGTACATGGACCACATAAGCCTATGGTGAACAATCCGGAAACCAATCAAATGGTTCCGAAGAAAAAGGACCAATACTCTGATGAAGATCGGAAACTATTTGAGATTGATGCTAAAGCCCATGGAATTCTGGCCATGGCACTGCCTAATGAAATCTATTCAGGGCTTATGCATCATGAAACTGCTCATGATCTCTGGAATGCCCTGAAGGAACAATTCGGTGGCACTGATGAGGTCTTAGCAAACAATAGAGAGATCCTTGCCCAACAATATGAGACATTCTCTCATAGAAAGGGTGAGACACCGACTCAACAGTTTGAGCGTTTTTCCTGCTTGATATCTGAGCTGAAAATGGTGAAACAGGAATACACCAATAGCCAGATGAACAACAGATTCCTCAGATCACTGCCTGAGAGATGGGACACATACACTATTGTCCTACGCTCCAGTGCAAATCTAGAAGGCCTATCTCTCACCCAACTTCATGGGAAACTGCTTACATTTGAAAGAGAGATAGAGCAGAAGAGGAAACTGTCCTCATCAGGAAAGCTCACTAATGACTTTGTACCAGGCAATACTGCCTTGGTTGGTCATGAGTCAGAATATGCTGCATCTGAAAGCAATTATGACGAGCATATAGATTTCTCTTCAAATAGTTCTGATCATGCATTTGTTGGTATTGAGAGTCATTCTCGCAGTAATAGTGACAGTTTATGCTTCATCATGGATGATCTGAAAGGAATAGCTGATGATGATCTAGAAGAGATGGATATTCTGAGCCAGATGGCACTGATTAATATCAGATCTCAGAAGTTCTACAAGAGAACTGGCAGGAAATTTCCTGGACTCTCTGGCATAACCAAAGTTGGTTTTCACAAGAGTAAGTTGAGGTGTCACAAATGCCAAAGGCTAGGACACTTTGCAAGAGAGTGTAGATCAACTGGATCTAACTCTTCTGCACCCTTTGTGACTTTTCCTAGTACTAGTCCACAAAACAGAGGGCAACATCCTGCTGGTTCTGGTCATTATTCACATCCTAGATCTCCTGCATACTTTGTTCCCCAGGGTCAAATGTCATATCCTTATCCCTGCTATTATGTGCCTCAACCAAATTCTATTCAAGCTCCAATTGCACAAAAACCACAAGCATTGCCTGAACCACAGCCTTCCCAATCTCATCAACAAAGTCAACCTCAACAACACAGCTTCTTCACCCCAGGAGTTGTTGACTGGAGCAGTTTACCAGATGACATGTCTGGTCATGAACAACTGTTCTCAGGTGCTGGTCAACACGGTGGTGACAGTCCATTTGGAAATCTAGCTCTTATGGCTTTGGATTTGCTGATACTTCATCCTCTAATGCCTCTACACCAAGGTATCACAGTATCCTCTGAGGCAAAAGCCAATTATGTTCTGACACATGCATAGCTGCCTTCGCATCTATTAGAGAAGAAAATGTAGCTTTAATCAACAAGACATTGAGCTAGAACAAATAATTTCCAAAAACAAAGCTGAATTTGAGTCTGTGCTTAATGATAAAAATGATGAGATTTACAAACTGAAATGCCAAATAACTGATGATAGGCTAGGGAAGAGATCCTTTAGAGAAGTATAAAGATCTCAAAGAAACCCTTGCAGTTACCCAGGTAGAGTGTGATAGATGGTACAATCATGCAAGGTTTTGAAATGCTTCTTAGTAAGCAATCTGCTTCCAATGTGAAGTTTGGCATTGGTTACAATCACACTGCTCCACCTACAGATTTTAACTCCAAGAGCAGAGTAGAATCTGATGGTGGAGTGTAACCAATCCAGCTCATCATGTGATCTACTTTCTGATGCAGCACAATCAGAAGTAGCCGTCAGCATCAAGCCCTCTCTGAACCTATCAGCTGATGTTGATGGTTCAAATGCGAACACTCACATGATCAATGAGTTGATCACTCAGAGTGTTAATTCTGAAAGTCCTGAAAGGACTAGAGAGCAGGATTTTACACCTGAAGTTCAAACTCCAACTGCTGTCAGTACTGAAGATAAGAAAACTGTCAGTAGAAAGAGTTTGAAGACTACTAAAGAGGCAGTCAAGAAAGCAAACAATGCTTCCAAAGCATGAAGAACAAGTCTCTAGTTGCTTCACCCTCTTTAGTTGATGATCAACCTAAGATGAAGAAGAAACCATGTGAAGTATGTGGTTTGTTCAATCATCTTACAGATGATTGCTGGTACAAGAGGTTCCAAACTCAAACAAAAAGAAGAAATTAAAGAGAAAATGGTAAAAATGAAAACTGGTTTGAGACCACATTTGTATCAGCAACATCAAATCCTGTAACCCTTAAGTCCTCAAAAAAATCCAAAAAGGAAGGTTAAACGGTGACAGCTGAGAGTGCTCAAAAGAAGAAGGTGCACATAGGAACTTATCAAACTCCACTGGCAATGTGTCTGATGAGCTGAAAGCTTTATCACAAAATCAGACACAGCTGGTTATGATGGTTCAACATCTGTTGGGTAGAGTTAACCAACTAGATGCTCCTATGTTGAAACCACAGAAAAGGAGATCCAAGCCAAAGGATTCCTCTTTTTCACCATCTTCTTCCTCTCAGGCTGTTGTTTCAATAAACCTGTTAGTTTACCATCTATTGATGAGACCAGGCCCAAAACCAAAAGGTTTGGGTCTCTAAAACTAACTGATTGTTTATTTTTGCAGGGTTCTCCAACATGCCAAAGTAGCATCTGGTATGTAGACAGTGGGGGATCTATGCACATGACTGGGAACAGCTCTCTCTTCATGACTACTCTCAGGAAAGAAGGGATTTGTTCTTTTGGTAATGATGCTAGGGGTTACATCATTGGTAAAGGCTTTGTCTCCAATGGAGAAATCAAATTTGATGATGTTAATCATGTGGAAAATCTCAAGTACAATCTCTTGAGTGTCAGTCAAATGTGTGATAAAGGCCATGTTGCTTTTTCACCAGTCAGAACTGTAGGATTCTGTCATCCAAAGTTTTGCACTGATTGACAAGGTGTTGGAAGATCACACTCTCCTGAGAGCCAATAGGACAGGAAGAGTGTATGCCTTAGATCTTTCCAAAAAAATAGATCTCAAAGGCAATCCTTGCCTATTTTCCAAAGCCTCTTCTCAAGAATCTAAACTGTGGCACAGAAGGCTGGGTCATGTTAATTTCAAAAACATGAATCAGCTTATCCAAATAGTTTAGTCAGAGGCTTACCAATAAAGGAGTTCCACTGTGATGAGAAACCTGCACTGTGTTAAAAGGAAAACAGCACAAAGTCTCATTCCCTCCTATTGAAGAACCTAAGTCCACTGCCTGCTTGCAATTACTGCATATGGATCTATTTGGTCCTGTGAGAGTGATGAGCATGGCAAAGAAGAAATACTGTCTCGTAATTGTGGATGATTCTCCAGATTTGTATGGATTTTCTTTCTACATTCAAAGGATGAGGTTGCTCAGAAAGTTATTAACGTGTTGTATATTGAGAAGCAGTATTCCCTTCCAGTCAAGTGTATCAGGAGTGATAATGGAACTGAATTCAGGATTATACACTTGATGAATTCTATCTCTCAAAGGGAATCAAAAGGCAGTTTAGCATCCCAAGGACTCCAGAACAAAATGGAGTAGTGGAGAGAAAGAACAGGACCCTCATTGAAGCTGCAAGGTCCATGCTGGCTGACTCTGCTTTGCCACTGACCTTTTAGGCTGAAGCTGTCAACACAGCTTGCTATGGCAGAATAGAGTTTTAGTAAATCAAGGTTGATGAAGACTCCATATGAAGTTCTCCATCATTTGGCTCCTCTGATTTCATTTTTCAAAGCATTTGGATGTCCCTGTTTTATTCTCAACACAAAGGATCAACTCCATAAATTTGATCCTAAGGTGGATGCTCGGTATTTTGTTGGTTATTTCTACTTGCAAGGCATACAGAGTCTTCAACTGCAGAACAAAGATAGTTGAAGAGACTCTGCATGTGAAGTTTAATGAATCTCCTTTGGACAAGATTCCACAAAACCCTGTGGAGTTGTTTGATTTGGACATACTGCAATATGTTCCTTATCAACCTCCAGCTGTTGCAGATCCTGTGGCTCAATCATCTTCTGCAGCATGTCTTCCACCTGGTGGTATTGATGATGATGATGATAATATCAATACTCACCTATTCAAGTTTAGTGACCAACTGCCTGTGTCTGCTAAACTTGATGTTCCTGTAGCTTCAGCAGTTCCATCCACAACAAATGCTGATGAGATCTCTGTGTCTCTGCATCTTTTGAGTTACCATCAAATTCTTGGTTTCAAGAGTCTACATCAACATCTATTGCTGCTGAAGGTTCTACAAACACTTGCACAGATCTCATTGTTTATCAAGAACTGAAGAATCACCCCATGTCTCAGATTATTGGTGATATCAATGCTGGTGTTTCAACCAGAAGTCAATTGTCGAACTTCTGCTTCTATGCTCTCTTCATCAGTCAGCTAGAGCCAAAGAACTACCATGTTGCTTTGAGAGACAATGGATGGGTTGAAGCTATGCAGCTTGAGCTACTTCAGTTCAAGAAACAACAAGTGTGGGAACTTGTTCCTCTTCCCCCAGGTAAGTGTGCAATAGTCACTAAATGGGTGTTTAGGAATTAAACCGATGAAAATGGGATTATTCTTAAGAACAAGGCTAGACTGGTTGTACAGGGGTTTTCACAAGAAGAAGGTATTGATTATGATGAAACCTTTGCCCCTGTAGCCAGACTAGAGGGAATCAGATTGTTCTTAGCCTATGCTGCATTCCACAATCTTAAAGTTTTTCAAATGGATGTTAAAAGTGCATTTTTATATGGTAAAATAAAGGAAGAAGTTTATGTGTGTCAACCACCAGGCTTTGAGGATAATAAACATCTTGAATGGGTGTACAAACTTGATAAGGCTCTTTATGGGTTGAAACAAGCTCCTAGAGCCTGGTATGAGACACTCTCTACTTTCTTCTTAAGCATAATTTCACTAGAGGCTCCATTGATAAAACTTTGTTTATTAAGAAGCTGGATCAGCATAAGCTACTTGTTCAGATTTATGTTGATGATATTATTTTTGCATCCTCTGATCCCCAGTTGTGTGATGATTTTACAACATTAATGAAAAAGAGGTTTGAAATGAGTGCAATGGGAGAATTACAGTTCTTTCTAGGCTTGCAAATCAAACAAAAGGCTGATGGCACCTTCATTCATCAGTCAAAATATACAAAAGATCTTTTGAATAAGTTTGATTTACAAAACTGTAAGCCTGTTCTACTCCCATGTGCAACACCACACAACTGGATGCTGATCAGAAAGGTAAAGCTGTTGATGAAACGCTTTACAGATGTATGATTGGGTCTTGATGTATCTAACAGCTTCTAGACTAGATATTATGTTTGCTACATGTGTTGTGCTAGATTTCAGGCTGCTCCTAAAGAGTCTCATTTGATTGCAGTCAAGAGAATCTTTAGATGTTTTCAAGGTACACAATCTCTAGGTTTATGGTATTCCACTGGACACTCTTGCAAATTAGTTGCTTTTTCAGATAGTGACTATGCAGGGTGCAAGTTAACTAGAAAGTCAACTTCTGGTGGTTGTCAATTCCTAGGCAACTGTTTGATTTTGGCAGAGTAAGAAACAAACATCTGTTGCTACATCAACTGCTGAAGCCGAGTACATTGCTGCTGCAAGTTGCACTTCTCAGGTACTCTGGCTTCAAAACCAACTTTTGGATTATGGCATTACAGAGACTAAGACTCCATTATTAATGGATAGTGCTTCAGCTCTGTGTATTGTCAAAAATCCAGTCCAGCACTCTAGGACCAAACATATAGAGATCAGACATCACTTTATTCGGGATTGTTTTGAAAAAGGTCTGATTGATCCTAAGTTTGTGTCTAGTGCTGATGAGCTTGCAGATATTTTTACTAAGCCTTTGGATAGTTCTACTTTCCAAAACCTTGTGTTAAGGCTTGGTCTGCTGCAGCTAGAATAAGTGACAACTACTGATGATTTCAGTAAAAAGTACCGGTGATCATTGGTAACCATGTCACATATAAGTACTGATGAGTCCTTTCACTTCAGTAGTTTTTATAACTACTGACGGCTAAATGCCTCACAAGTACTGAAGTACTTTATCTGTTCTAAACTACTGATGTAGTTAAACTACTGATGTAGTTACAACTACTGAAATCATACACAAAAGATAAGTACTGACGTCCTATGAAACACTTGAAAAGCAGATGCAACGTCTGATGAGTAAGTGTTGAGGACAGTATGAAACAGCTGACAGGCTATGAATTGACGAAAACTACTGAAGAGAACTTTCTCTTCAGTTTTTTCTACAACTGCTGTTTCATTCTAAACAACTGAAGCAAAACCATGTCTTCAGTAGTTTTATAACTACTGATGACTAACACCAAGTCTTCAGCTGTTTACAACAACTGATGACAAAACCACTGTCTTCAGTAGTTTCACAACTACTGATGACAAACACCAAGTTCTCAGCTGTTTCATCATCTGAAGTCAAAACCATGGTCTTCAGTAGTTTTTAACTTCTGATGCCTAACACCACGACTTCAGCTGTTTCAACGTCTGAAAGGATAATACCATGTCAACAGTCGTTTAAAACTACTGATCACTAACACCACATCCTTCAGTCGTTTTTTTACCTGTACCCTATAAATATCCCTGACCTAATCCTTCAATGCTTCATCTTCTTCAAACCTAACGTTCCTCTCCAAAACTTCTCTCTTCTCAATGGCGTCCATGCAAATTAAACCGCGACACAACTGTGTTGCCTACCTTACTAAATCGCTGTCTGGGCTAAGTTCGATACTGCTATCGATCTTATGGTTCAGTCCCAATACAAAACGGCATTTCTTCTAAATCCCATACTACATGCCGAATCCCTCCAACAATTTTGGATGAATGTTACTATTATCACTGGGGAGAACAACACACCATCTCTCCAGTCGGTCGTTAACAACAAAGAAGTGGTCATCACTCCTGCAATAATCCGCCAAATTCTTTCTCTGGATGATGCTATTTCTCCTGCTGGATATTAAGGGCACCACAGATCTATCCTTTGCCCAACATGGATATCAAGGCAATCTCAGTGCCTCCACTATCATGAAGAAACACTCCATGACGCTGAACGCCTAATTTTTCACATGGTGAATGTATGTTGGCTCCTAAGACTTCGTCTTGGGATCAAATGTCGACAAAGTGGCAGCAGGTAATGTATTCTATTCTTGAGCAACAACCGTTAAACTTTTCAAAAATAATATTTTCGGAGCTCAAGGATATGGCTCAAAAACTAACTGTAACCGTTGGATTATATCCACTGTTCATAATGGTCCATCATTACAAACCAGCTTAATGCTGAGGTACTTGTTGGCTGGGAGTCCCTGCTACGGCTGTTCTGCCGGAAGTATACTCCCGGCACAACTCTGACCAGACACTCAAATTGGCTGTCAAGCTGCGCAAACCCACGCAGCTGGAACCCACAGCCCACACCTCCAAATCAAAAGTCCCCACCAAACCCACCAAAAAGAACCCAAAATGGCTACTCAGGGAATTGAGTCCCTTGAGGATGCCCCTGCAACACAAACGCAGGATATATCCACTAGTCCAAACCCCTAGTGGATACAATGACTCTTCCAGCCATAGCCGCTCAGGCTTCCTCTTAACAGGAGCCTGCAGCAACCACACAAGGGGTACCTACATATCTGGGATCTTCCTCACTTGAGGAGATTGCCATTGAAAGCAACAACCTCCCCAGGTGCACACTGCTTCTATCCCTTCACCCCATCCAACGCGCCTCACAGCCCAACTTTAATAGTTGCACAAGTGCTGACTCAACTGCAGTCCTCACCCCCTCCCCAGAAACCACTTACTACTGGGAACTCCTCTACAATTGAGGGGGAGGAACACAGTGCAATGAGGACCCACAGCACAGGGGTTACCACTTCTATCTCCTGGTGTAGATAAGGAGCTTAGAATATCTAGTGAGGCTGCCACCTCTTCTGAATCAGCACATGATCAGAATGAGGCTGGTAACATTGCTAAGACCTCACTAGAGGCAACAGCTGATGATGGACATTGTCCTGAGCCTGGAAGTCCCCAGTACCAAGCCAAAGGGGCACATGCAACAACTAGTCTACACCCAGTGCTATCAATCCTGCTCCAAGCAGGAGGTCAGTTCAGCTTCGGCTGATGATGACCTGGGCTTTTTCTACGATGTTCTTGCCCGAACAAAATCCTTGAAGATAAAGTCAGTAGGCTTCAAAACCTACTTGACCAACTTTCACAAGGAGAAAGACCATCTACCTCCACCAACCCACAGATGGCACCTTCAATGAAGGTTCCCCAACACTGAGCCACTCCAACTCACCACCATCCTCTGCTTCAGGCCCTATTTCTCAGGAACAGACCCTCCTAAGCAAATAGGTGCTGTACTTCAAATTCCCTCCCTCTCATCACACCCATAATCACTGATATTATGACTAAAGCCATTGATGAGAGGCTTTCCTCAACTTTACAACCCTTGATTGATGCTGCTGTGCAAAGACACTTTCTGCGGTACAAACCCCTTCCTCCAATGCATCCAAAAAGGGGGAGAGTACTGTAGTGAAAGAAAAGAAGAGGAAAAGAACAGAGGAAAAGAAGGAAGAGAAGCAAGCCCAAGAGGAGGAGAAAGAAAAACAACCACTGCTTACTTACAAGCGCAAGAAAAGTGCTGAGGATCAACCTACTGAAGACAATTCCTTGGAAGAGCTGGTAAAAGAAGCTGACACTACACATAGCTGATCCATGGATAAAATAATTGAACAACTCTTCAGGCAAGGTTTGATACAACCACATTGGATAGTGAGATCAGAAGGTTGGAAGTGCAAGAGATTCAAACCCGATGGGCTGGGTATGATGCTCTTGAAAAAGAGAGATTGGAGATAATGATCCGCTTCATTGCAAAATACTTAGGAAGATCGTTAATGGAGATGATTCACGCGTGGACCACGGAAGTATTCTGGCTATAGCCACCAGAATCTGTCTGTCTGAGCAATTCACAAGTGGATATGTTGGAAATGGCTAAACTACAAAGGCGAAACTTACTACAAAGATGCTGGATCAACCTTCCCTTCCACCCACTTCAACACACAAACTGCCTACCCCTCAAATCTCCAAAACCATCTCTAAGCCAAACACCAAACATCCTCTTTCTTCTTCAAACCAATTCCTTTACCAACCCAACCATCATCCAGTTTACACCTAGAAGGAGGAGAAGGGTGCTGAGGATGGAAGAAGAAGAAGAAGAAGAAGAGATGAAGATGATAGTCTGCCACTCTCTGCTGTTCTTCTAAAGCTACCAAAACCCAGAAGTCAACCCATGATCACACCTGAGTCTCAAAGGGAAATGGTCAGAGTCAAGATAGAAAATGAAGAACAGCAGAAATAGCACGATGAGCAACTACTGAAGATGGTTGACAAGGAATTTCCTCAGTCATCATCTATTCAATCCATGAAAGGGCATGCTCAGAGGAGCTTGAAGACATCCAGAAGAATGAGCTCCAGTTACTCCTTGAAGGCACCCATCCTGATGAATTTGTCTATAGGAGGTAAATACTAGTGGAGCTTAAAAATGGCAGGACCATGAAGTATTATATGAGTACTATGGTCCAGAGTTCTTCTTCGAAGGAGGAGTAGAAGAACTCTCCAAGGAGGAACAAGTTGTTCTCCTTGAGGCCTATGTTCGAGAGTCATACAGACTCATTATGGGGAAGTAAATCTCATGAATGGATAACACCTCTGTGTCCAGTTCCCCAAAACAGAGTTCCCATTCATACCTTGCCAAACAAAAATCTGAGATTTCTTCCCAGGCCGGAGCTTACATGGGTCATCTTCTCTACTGATCAAGAAGGAAAAAGACCAACATTTTGCCAACAATAAGTGGGATAATAAATAATTTAGAGGTTTTGGCTGCATGGTTCAGGGGGAGTTTGTTGGACCAAAAGAACCAATGAGCCAAGATCAGAAAACCTCTAAGTCCCACATGGTATCACAACAACTGCTGAAAGCTTCATCAGCAGTTTGACAAGTGCTGAAGACTTCAACAGCTGAAGAACTAAAGTGCTGAAGTACAACAGCTGAAGAACACAAGTACTGAAGCTGAAGAGCTGAAGAACACAAGTGCTGAAGCTGAAAGACCAAAGTACTGAAGTACAACAGCTGAAGTGTTTATAAGTGCTGAAGATCAACAACTGATGTACAAAGTCTGAAGACAAAGACTGAAGACATCACTGATGATATCTACTGAAGTCATCAGCTGATGAAACATCTGAAGGTCAAAGTCTAAAGATCAAGTACTGAAGCCTCAGTAATTTGTCACAACTGCTGAAGAGTACTTCTTCAGTAGTTGTGATATCAGTAGTTTTATATTTCTAGTTTCAGTAGTTTTGTAAAACGACTGAAGAGCTTGTTCTTCAGTCGTTGTAGTTTCAGTAGTTTTTATTTCAGTAGTTATAACAACTGATAACACTTGGAACTTTTTGTAAGAAGATGTCAGCTTTTTGACATCTTCAGTAGTTGTGTTTCAGTTGTAATAAATCTGTTAGATGTCACTATCAAGTGGCATCAGCAGACGTCACATCTCTTATATAAGAGGTGTCGACCTAATCATAATTGTGACATTCTGTTACCACGAAAGTGAATATTGAATGAAATATATTTGTAGATATTCTCTCTCTCTATAACCGTCTTTGTTCTTATTGAATATCGTTTTGTTCTTGGAATCGACTAATTCATTGTTTGAATTCCGCTGCAATACTCTTCAATCAATCAAACATAGATCACTGATCCTAACAGATATCAGCAGAATCAGGTAATAGCCATTGGATGGTTGTTAAGTATATTGAAATACCTTAGGAGGACAAAGGATATGTTTCTAATATACGGGTCTCGTGAAGAGGAACTTGTTGTAAAGGTTTACATGGATGCGAGCTTCCAAACTGATCAAGATGATTCTCGATCACAATGGTATGTCTTCATAATGAATGGAGGGGCAGTATCCTGAAGAGTTCAAAACAATACGTGGTTGCATTGTCCACTACGGAATCCGAATACAGAGCCGCCTCATTAGCAGCTCAGGAAGCTGCATGGATAAAGAAATTTATCGCTGATCTAGGGGTCGTCCCTACCATTCAAGATCCCCTAGAAATCTTTTGTGATAACGAGGGTGCGATTCCACAAATCAAGGAACCCCATGCTTATCAAAAGACTAGACACATTGAGCGGAGATTCACCTACATAAGGGATGAAATTGAAAAAGAAAATATGTTTCGTAATGTTCACACCGCTCAAACATTGCGGATCCACTCACGAAGCTCCTTGAAAGGGCAAAGCATGAAAGTCATACTTATGCCTTAGGACTTCAATTTTATAGTGACTGGAATTGATCTATTTAGTATTTAAATGTTTGGAACAATGTATTGTTTAACTCTTTATATATTCATGATATTTTGAGTTGTGTTCCCTTTTAGCATGTACATATCCATGAATATGTTTATTATTCTAAATGTCCGTAGTCGGTCATATTTGTGGGAACAAACATGAACGTAAGACTATTATGAACATGGTTTGGTGATATTCATAAGGCATAAATATAGAGCAATTGGTTGCTGCCAAAATTCATAGATATTTTGGGATACAAATATTGGACCGACCCATCTCAAATTTTACTACATGGAATCTTGTAGATTGATCATAAGTAAATTTGAGTAAAGGCGTGTTGGACCAAAAGAACCAATGAGCCGGATCAGAAAAACCTTTAAGTCCCATAGACGTCACAACAACTGCTGAAGTTCACAACAGCTGAAGACAAGTGCTGAAGATAAAGTCTAAAGACACAAGAGCTGAAGACAAGTCTGAAGACACACTGCTGAAGACAAAGTCTGAAGACACAAGTGCTGAAGACAAGTCTGAGACACAAGTGCTGAAGACAAAGTCTGAGGACAAGTACTGAAGACCAAGGCTGAGGACACAAGTGCTTAAGGACAAAGTCTGAGGACACAATTGCTGAAGACAAAGTCTAAAGACACAAGTGCTGAAGACAAGTCTGAAGACACAAGTGCTGAAGACAAAGTCTGAAGACCAAGTGCTGAGACACACATCTGAAGACACAAGTGAAGTGAGAGTATGGCCAGACCCCAAGGGAGCTCTAGAATACACAAAGATCCATCCACATATACAATGGCTAGGTTAGAAAAACAATAGACTCTACAATCATGTTGGCCATTGTAGTCCACCTTGGGAATACTCGATGATTCAAGAAGGCTCATCATCAAAATGACCCCTCAAGCCTTACTGGAACAGATGATCAAAAGGGTTATTATATAAGAACTTCAAGACATTAACAATATTAGCTCCAGTAACTCCTTGGGCACCCTCCATGAATTTGTCTATAGGGAGATAACTATTGTGGAGTTGAGAATGGTGACTGTAAAGTACTAATCTGAGTACTATGGTCCATCGTGCTTCTTTGAAGGAGGAGTAAAAACTCCCAATGAGGAACAGTTGCCCTTGAGGCCTATGTTCGTGAGTCTTACAGACATCTAAATGGGAAGTAGGTTTCATGTAGGATCACAACTCTATGTCCAGATCCCAAAACCCGAGCTCCCCTCCATACTAGCCAAACAATTATTAGAAACCTCTTCCTGGCCTGTGCTGATCCGATCTCTAACTGATCAAGAGAATCTTGGTGCCAATCTAATGGGACCTTAATAACGTTAAGGTTTTGGCTGCATTGGTTCAGGGGGAGTTTTTGGACCAAAGAACCATGAGCCGGATCAGAACAACCTTTAAGTCCCACAGACGTCACAACAACCACTGCTGAAGTCCACACGGCTGAAGACAAGTGCTGAAGATAAAGTCTGAAACACAAGTCTAAAACAAATCTGAAGACACAAGTGCTGAAGACAAAGTCTGAAGACACAGTGCTGAAGACAAGTCTGAGACACAAGTGCTGAAGACAAAGTCTGAGGACACAGTGCTGAAGACAAAGTCTGAAGACACAAGTGCTGATACAAGTCTGAGGACACAAGTGCTGAAGACAAAGTCTGAAGACACAAGTGCTGAAGACAAAGTCTGAAGACACAAGTGCTGAAGACAACGTCTGAGACACAGTGCTGAAGACAAAGTCTGAAGACACAATACTGAAGACAGTCTGAAGACAGTGCTGAAGACTAGTATCAACGTTGTCACAACAGCTGAAGAGGTCTTCTTCAGTAGTTTTGACGGTTTTCTTTCAGTAGTTTTATATTTTTCCTTTCAGTAGTTTTGTAATCAGTAGTTAGTTTTCAGTAGTTTAGCATCAGTATTTTATGTTTTGTACTTAGCACTTTGATATGTTCTCAGTAGTTGTGAACATTTCAGTAGTTTGTTAGTTTTAGTTTTTTTGTAATAATCTGCAGATGTCACTATCCTGTGATATCAGCAGTGATTGCACTCTATATAAGGAGTGTCAACCTAATTGTAATGGGTGAATGATTGAGCAGAAACATTTGATATTATTGAAACATTCCTTTTCACAGAAATATATTCTCTCGTTACAACCGTATTTGTTCTTAATGCATACGAATATCAAATTCTTGCTATAATTTGTCTAATTCTTTTTCTTATTCCGCTGCGTTACACTCTAATCCATCAAACTTGAGATCACTGATCCTGTCAAATGGTATCAGAGCAGGTTATCATTGATCGATCTAATAATTGATCATTGAAACTGCTATCCAGATCCAAGTTTGATTGAATTAGCATTTTTGCAAGAAACGGTTATAGAGATTGAATTTTCTGTGTTTTTGGTCATTCATCCTGAGATTTATTCTTGGTTTTCATTGAGTCTGTTGTGGTCTGTGTAAATTCTTTTAAAAGCTTGAATAAATTGTATTTGGACCTAAAATGACTACTCCTTCCAATGATCCTCACAATACTGGTTCCTCAACCAAGCCTCCAATGCTGGTTAGGAGTGTGTATAACATATGGCAACGACGAATGCTCCATCACCTGTCTGTTAACAGCTCAGGTTGTTGGACATCAGTGGTACATGGTCCACACAAGCCTATGGTGAATAACCCGGAAACCAATCAAATGGTTCCGAAGAGGAGGGAGCAATACTCAGATGAGGATAAGAAATTGTTTGAGATTGATGCAAAAGCCCATGGAATTCTGGCCATGGCACTGCCCAATGAAATCTATTCTGGGCTAATGCATTATGAAACTGCCCATGACCTCTGGAATGCCTTGAAAGAACAATTTGGAGGAACAGATGAGGTCTTGGCAAATAATAGAGAAATCCTTGCCCACAATATGAGACATTCTCTCATAGGAAGGGTGAGACACTGACTCAACAGTTTGAGCGGTTCTCTTGTTTGATCTCTGAATTAAAAATGGTCAAACATGAGTACACAACAGCCAGATGAATAACAGATTTCTCAGATCACTGCCTGAGAGATGGGACACATATACTATTGTCCTACGCTCCAGTGCAAATTTGGACAAACTATCTCTCACCCAACTCCATGGGAAATTGCTCACATTTGAGAGAGAGATAGAACAGAAACGAAAACTGTCATCATCTGGAAAGCTCACTGATGATTTTGTACCAGGAAACACTGCCTTGGTAAGTCATGAGTCAGAGTATGCAGGATCAGAATGCCACTATGATGAGCATATTGATTTCACCTCAAACAATTCTAATCATGCCTTTGTGAGTGTTGATTGTCATTCTGGTAATAATAGTGACAATCTATGCTTTATCATGGATGATTTGAAGGGCATTGCTGATGATGATTTAGAAGAGATGGATATTTTGAGCCAAATGGCCTTGATCATATCAGATCTCAGAAATTCTACAAGAGAACTGGCAGGAAATTTCCTGGACTCTCTGACAAAACCAAGTCGGTTTTGACAAGAGCAAGTTGAAGTGTCACAAATGCCACAGGCTTGGACACTTTGCAAGAGAGTGTAGATCAACTGGATCTAACACCTCTGCACCCTTTTTGACTTTTCCAATAACATTCACAATCCAAAGGGCAACATTCTGCTGGTTTTAGTCATTCATCACACCCTCAATCTCCTGCATATTTTGTTCCTCAGGGTCAAATGCCATATCCTTATCCCGCTATTATATGCCACAGTCAAATCAAGTTCAAGCTCCTATAGTACCACAACCTCATGCACTACCAGAACCTCAACCATCTCCATCTCAATCACACCTCATCACAGCTTCTTCACACCTGGAGTCGTTGACTGGAGTAGCTTACCTGATAACTTGTCTGGTCACACTGAGCAATACTATGCTGGTGCTAGTCAACATGGTGGTGAACACCCTTTTGGAAATCTTGCTCTCATGGCCCTGGAGTCTACTGAGGGTTCCTGTTCAAATGCATCATCTTCACAGGTAACTCAGGTATCTTCAGAGGCTAAAGCCAAGTTATGTTCTGAATCATGCATAGCTGCCTTTGTCTCTATTAGAGAGGCAAATGTAGCATTAATAAATCAAAAACTTGAGTTTGAGAAAACCATTTTCAAAGAAAAGCTGAGTATGAGTCTGCTCTTAACAGTAAAGTGATGAGATTTATAAGCTTAAATGCCAATTAAATGATGAAAAGGCCAAGCTAGAGGTTATTCTGGAAAACCACAGGAGTCTCAAAGAAAACTTGCAGTGACCCAAGTTGAGTGTGACCGCTGGGTCTCATCATGCAAGGGATTTGAAATGCTTCTTAGCAAGCAAACTGCTTCAAATGTGAAGTTTGGCATTGGTTACAACCATACTGCTCCCACCACAGACTTTACTCCTAACTCCATAGTTAAGTCTAAAGTGAAAGCAATCTCCAAACCACATTATCGTGTGAGTCATTCTCCAATGATAATCTAAGATCAGAGAATGAAACCAGTGTTAAGATCTCAGCAAATAATTGACTGATGGTCTAACTACTGAGACTCATATGAAGCTGAGTACTTCAGATGTTGTTCCTCAATGTACCCCAAGTACTGAAAGAGACCCAACATCTGAAAAGCATTTCAAATCAGTTGAAATACAAGGACTAACAACTGCTGAGGAATCCATCAAACGGTCTATTAGGACGGATGGAAAACAGTTGAATTACCAGTCTTAGCTGTTACAATCCTTTAGTACCTAGTACTGATAGGAGGAAAGTACTGAAGATCACACCTTCAGTAGTTTCCACTTCAGCAGTAAGATGTCCAAGATGAAGAATAAACCATGTGATTTGTGGTAAATTCAATCATCTATCTGATGAATGTTGGTACAAAAAGGGTTAAAGCTCCAAAGGGATGAGCTCATTAAACTAAAATAAATAAAATGAAAACTGAGTTTGAGACCAAGTTTGTACCACAATCATCTCAACCTGATAAACCCAAGGCCTTACCCAAATCCACTAAGAAGGATACGGTTTTCAGACAAGACAGCTGATATTTTCTCATGATAAACATAAGACTAAGTCTGTGAAATCTAAGAAGGAGGAAATGGTGGGTCACAGAAACTCATCAAAAACAAGCTGGAGTGTCAAATGAACTGAAAGCTCGAGCTTCAAATCAGACACAGCTTGTTATGATGGTTCAGCATCTGTTGGGGAGAGTTAACCAACTTGAAGCCACTGTGATCAAACCACTGAGAGGAATTCCAGGTCCAAATCTATTTCAGCACCATCTCCATCTTCATCAGCTGTTAATCATGAGAAACCAGCTATGGTTAAATCTGTTGATAAGTCAGTCCCAAAACCAAAAAGGTTTGGGTCTCCAAAGCTAACTAGTTTCTTATGATTGTGCAGGGTTCTTCAGCATGCCAAAGAAGCATCTGGTATGTGGACAGTGGAGGATCCATGCACATGACTGGGAGCAGCTCTCTTTTTCATGATTACTCTCAGGAAAGAAGGGATTTGTCTCATTTGGAAATGATGCTAAAGGTTACATCATTGGAAAGGGATTGTGTCTAATGGAGATATTAGATTTGATGATGTCAACCATGTGGAGAATCTCAAATACAATCTGTTGAGTGTCAGTCAGATGTGTGACAAAGGACATGTTGCTCTTTTCACAAGCCAGAACTGTAGATTCTGTCTTCCAAGGTTCTGAGCCTGATTGACAAAGTACTGGATGATAATACTCTCCTAAGGCCAACAGGATAGGAAGAGTATATGCCTTGGATTTGTCAAAGAAAATTGAGTTAAAAGGCCATCCATGCTTGTTCTCCAGGCCTCTCTCCAAGAATCTAACTGTGGCATAGAAGGCTGGGTCATGTTAATCTCAAAAACATGAATCAGCTGACCCACAAGTTTAGTGAGAGGTCTTCCAATAAAGGAGTTCAATTGTGATGAAATCTGCACTGCATGCTTAAAAGGGAAACAACATAAGTTTCATTCCCACCATAGAAGAATCCAAGTCTAATGCCTGCTTACAACTACTGCACATGGATCTTTTGGTCCTGTGAAGGTAATGAGTATGGCAAAGAAATACTGTCTGGTAATTGTGGATGATTACTCTAGATATGTATGGACCTTCTTCTTGCATTCAAAGGATGAGGCTGCTCAATCCATTATGAACTTTGTGTTACACGTTGAGAAGCAGTATTCCCTACCAGTTAAGTGTGTGAGGAGTGACAATGGTACTGAATTCAGAAACCACACTCTTGATGAGTTTTACTTGTCAAAGGGAATCAAGAGGCAGTATAGCATCCCAAGGACTCCAGAGCAAAATGGAGTAGTGGAGAGAAAGAACAGGACCCTCATTGAAGCTGCAAGGTCCATGTTGGCTGATTCTGGTCTGCCACTGACTTTTTGGGCTGAAGCTGTCAATACAGCTTGCTATGTACAGAATAGAGTTCTAGTAAATCAGAGGTTGATGAAGACTCCATATGAAGTTTCTTCATCATTTGGCCCTTTGATTTCATTCTTTAGAGCATTTGGGTGTCCTTGTTACATTCTCAACACAAAGGATCAACTCCAAAAGTTTGATTCTAAGGTGGATGCAGGGTATTTTGTTGGGTATTCATCCACTTGCAAGGCTTATAGAGTATTCAACTGTCGGACAAAGATAGTTGAAGAAACCTTGCATGTGAAGTTCAATGAATCCCCTAAGGATACAATTCCACAAAACCCTGTGGAGTTGTTTGATCTGGACATTCTGCAATATGTTCCTTATCAACCACCTGCTGTTGCAGATCATATGAATCCATCATCTTCTGTAGCTAGTCATCCATCTGGTGTTACTGATGATGATGATGATGATATCAGTAATCACCTTTTCAAGTTTAGTGATCAACTTCCTGATTCAGCTAGACCTGATGTTCCTGTAGCTTCAGTAGCACTATCCACAACAAATGCTGATGAGATTTCTACAACCTCAACTTCCTTTGAATTACCATCTACTGATTGGTTTCAAGGAAATGCTTCACCATCACCATCTGTTGCTGCTGAGCCTGCTACAAACACTTGCACAGATCTTATTGTGTACCAAGATCTGAAGAATCACCCTATGTCTCAAATCATTGTTGATATCAATGTTGGCGTTTCAACAAGAAGTCAATTGTCAAATTTCTGCTTCTATGCTCTCTTCATTAGTCAGCAAGAGCCAAAGAACTATCACATTGCTTTAAAGGACAATGGATGGGTTGAAGCCATGCAGCTTGAGCTTCTTCAGTTCAAGAAACAGCAAGTGTGGAACTGGTTCCTCTACCTCCAGGTAAGTGTGCAATAGGCACCAAATGGGTGTTTAGGAACAAAACTGATGAAAATGGGCTTATTGTTAAGAACAGGCCAGACTGGTTGTACAGGGGTTTTCACAAGAGGAAGGTATTGATTATAATGAAACCTTTGCCCCTGTAGCCAGACTGGAAGCAATTCGATTGTTTTTAGCTTATGCTGCTTATCACAACCTTAAAGTTTTTCAATGGATGTCAAAAGTGCATTTTTGTATGGGAAAATTAAAGAAGAGGTTTATGTATGTCAACCACCAGGTTTTGAGGACAATAAACATCCTAATTGGGTGTATAAGCTTGATAAGGCTCTCTATGGGTTGAAACAAGCTCCTAGAGCCTGGTATGAGACATTATCAAACTTTCTTCTGGAAAATAATTTCACTAGAGGCTCCATAGATAAGACTTTATTCATTAAGAAAGCTGGGCAGCATAATCTACTTGTTCAAATTATGTAGATGATATTATTTTTGCATCCTCTGATCCACAGTTGTGTGATGCCTTTACAAAGTTGATGCAACAGAAGTTTGAAATGAGTGCCATGGGAGAATTACAGTTCTTTCTGGGTTTGCAAATCAAACAAAGGCTGATGGAATTTTCATTCATCAGTCCAATACACAAAGATCTTTTGGAAAAGTTTGATTTACAAAACTGTAAGCCCTGTTCTACTCCCATGTGCAACACCACACAACTGGATACAGATCAGAAAGGTAAAGTGGTTGATGAAACACTTTACACATGTATGATTGGGTCCTTGATGTACTTAACAGCTTCTAGACCATATTATGTTTGCTACATGTGTTTGTGCTAGATTTCGGCTGCACCTAAGGAGTCTCATTTGATTGCAGTCAAGAGGATCTTTAGATATCTGCAAGGCACTCCATCTCTAGGTTTATGGTATTCTACTAGACATTCTGGTAAATTAGTTGCTTTTTCTGACAGTGACTATGCAGGGTGTAAGTTGACAAGAAAGTCCACTTCTGGAGGATGCCAATTCTTAGGCAACTGCTTGATTTCTTGGCAGAGTAAGAAGCAGACCTCAGTTGCTACATCAACTGCTGAAGCAGAGTACATTGCTGCTGCAAGCTGTACATCTCAGGTACTCTGGCTTCAAAACCAATTATTGGATTATGGCATAACAGAGACTAAGACCCCATTGTTAATGGACACTCTTCAGCTCTTTGTATTGTCAAGAATCCTGTCCAGCACTCTAGGACTAAACATATTGAAATCAGACACCATTTTATTAGAGATTGTTTTGAAAAAGGTCTGATTGATCCAAAATTTGTTCCTAGTGCTGATGAGCTTGCAGACATTTTCACTAAGCCCTTGGATAGCACAACTTTCCAAACCTAGTGCTAAGGTTGGTATGCTGCAGCTAGAATAAGTGACAACTACTGATGATCTCAGCTCACAAGTACTGATGATCATTAGTTTATTATTGTCATATATAAGTACTGAAGTTATCCTCCCTTCAGAAGTTTTTAAAACTACTGAAGCTTAAGTAACTTCTCAGTACTCAACTTTATTTGTTGAAACAGCTGATGTAGTTACAACAGCTGATGTAGTCACAACAGCTGATGTAGCTACAACTACTGATGTCAGAAATGCAGATAAGTACTGATGGCCAATGAAACGTCTGAAACTCAGATCTAAGTCTGATAGTAAGTGTGGAGGTCAGACTGAAACAGCTGAAAAGCTATGAATTGACAAAACAGCTGATGAAATTTTCTTTAGTCGTTTATACAACTACTGTTTCATTAAAACAACTGAAGCCAAAACTATGTCTTCAGTAGTTTACAACTACTGAAGACTAACACCAAGTCTTCAGCTGTTTCAACATCTGATGGTCAAACCAGTCTTCATCTTTTTATAACAACTGATGACAACACCCAACTGTCAGTCGTTTTTAAACCACTGAAGTTAATACCACGTCATCAGTATTTTCAAACAGCTGATGACCACACTAAACCGTCAGTAGTTTTCTTTCAGCCTTTTCCTATCCCACCCTATAAATACCTGTCTTCTCCTTCAAACGTTTCATTAGCCGTTATTTTCTGACCTTCTCTCTCTCAAACATGGCGACCATGAGTCTAACCACGACATAACTGCGTTGAATACCTTACCAAGTCGGCTTTCTGGAACAAATTTCATAATGCCATTGACCTAATGGTGGATTCCCCATATCGCACAGCCTTTCTCTTGAATCCGACCATCTACCCTGAATCTCTCAGTCAATTTGGTCAAATATTTCTGTTCATACTGATGAGTCTACTGGCCAAATCTCTGTTTGGTCCCCTGTCAACCAGAAACCAGTGGTTGTTACAGCCGACATCATTCGTCAGGCATTACACTTACATGACTCCACCACTGTGACTGAATACCCAAAGGGCACAATGGATATGTCCTTTATCAATAATGGGTATGAAGGTGATCTTCGGGCTACAACCATTCTGAAGAACATTTCCATGATGCTGAAAAGCTTATCTTTCACATGGTAAATGTATGCTTAGCTTCAAAGACATCCTCTTGGGATCAAATGTCATCCCAATGGCAACAGGTATTGTATTCTATTCTAGAACACCAACCACTAA
Organism: Flaveria trinervia; assembly: GCA_025506515.1. Taxonomy (NCBI): domain Eukaryota; kingdom Viridiplantae; phylum Streptophyta; class Magnoliopsida; order Asterales; family Asteraceae; genus Flaveria; species Flaveria trinervia. Next base: position 37,301,349 of record CM046455.1, read on the forward strand.
ATTCTCTGAAATCGTGTTTCTAGAAATAAAGAACTTGGCTCAGAAACCTGCGGCAAACCGCTGGCTATTATATCCCAGGTTTTTGATGGCCATTATTTTAAATGAACTAAAATCTGATGGCCTTGTTGGCCTTGGAGTCCCTGCACCAGCTGTTTTGGCTGAGGTATACTCCAGGCACAACTCAGACCTCACTCTCAAAGAAGCTGCCCGAATGCTAAACCCAAGCAGAGGGAACCCACAGCTTCCACCACCAGATCCAGAGTCCCCACCAAACCAAAAACCAAACGCCCCAAACAGCTATTCAGGGAGATGAGTCCCCTGAAGATGCTCCTGCACCACCAAGGCAGGATATACTTGCTGGTTTAAACCCCCCACATCATCAGAGACTCTACCAGCTACCCCGCACAGACATCCTCTCAAAAGGATCCTGATGCAACCTTATCAGGGGCAACCAACTGCTGAGACCTGTCTCACTTGAGAAGGTCCTCATTGAAGAGCATTCCTCTCCCTGAATGCAAACTACTTCTATCCCCTCTCCCCGTGCAATGCCCCCCAAAGTCCAACCATTATATTGCAAACGTGCTGACTCAGCTGCATGCCTCTCCTCCTCCCAACAAACACCAACAAAGGGGAGAACCACAGCAATTGAGGAAGAGGATCAACATGCTTCTGACAACCCACAGCACCAGGGTTTTACTGTTCTATCTCCTGGTGTGGATATGCAGATACGAACATCTGGTGAGGCTGCCACCTCTTCTGAATAGCACATGATCAGACTAAGGCTGGTAACATAGCTAAGACCTCACCAGAGGCAACAGCTGATGAAGGACATCGTCCTGAGGCTAGAAGTCCCCAGTTCCAAGAAAAAGGGCACATGCTAACTGGTCTACACCCGGTGCATGTACATCCTGCTACAAGCAGGAGTCAGGTGATTCAACATCTGCTGATGATGACCTAGGCTTTTTCTATGATGTTCTAGCCCATAACACCATCCTGGAGGCTGAGGTAAGCAGACTACAAGAACTTCTTGCCAAGAAGTCTCAGGATGTAAGTCCATCTGCCCCCACTAACCCACAGATGGCACCTTCATTTGAAGGTCCCCCAAACACTCACCCTCTCACTTCACTGAGCCTCCAGCCTCTGCCTTTGGCACTATCTCTCAGGGACAGAACCCCCTGCACAGATGGTTGCTGCATTCCAACAATCCTTACCTCTCATCACTCCCATCATCAATGACATTGTTCATAAAGCCATTGATGAGAGGATTCCTCAAGTCTACAACCACTCATTGATGATGTTGTGCACAAGAACTTTCTGCGGTACACCCCTGCAACCAATGCATCCAAAAAGGGGAGAGTACAGCAGTGAAAGAAAAGAAAGAAAAAGAACTGAGGATGAGAAGGCACAAGAGAAAACCAAGGAGTTGGAGAAGGAAAGGAACAACAACTGATCACTTACAAAAGAAAGAAAAGTGCTGGTGATCAAAAGAATGCTGAAGAAAAATCCTTGAAGAGCTGATAAAGATGCAGATGAAGCACACAACCGATCCATGGACAAAGTCATTGAGCAACTCTTCAAGCAAGACTTTGATACAGCCAAACTAGACAGTGAGATCAGGAGGTTGGAAGTAAGTGAAATCCAAACAGATGGGCTGGGTACAGTGTACTGGAGAAAGAGAGATTGGAGATCATGATTCGATTCATAGCCAAATACTTAGGAAGATCACTGATGGAGTTTCGTTCATGGACCAGAGACACATTCTGGCTATAGCCACCAGAATCTGTTTGTCTGAGCAATTTCATAAGGGGATAATTATTGAAGCACTTGATGAGGCTGGAGCTGGGAAAAGCTTGAAATGGCAAAACTCACAAAAACCAAACTTACAACCAAAATGCTTGAACAACCTTCCCATCACCCACTCAAAAACAGCCTACCCCTCAAATCTACAAACCAATCTCAAAACTCAAATTCAAACATCCTCAACCCTCAAACCAATTCCTTTACCACAAAAACCAACCCAACCATCATCCAGTGATGCACCTAGAGAGGAGAAGGGTGCTGAGGATAGAAAAAGAAGAAGATGATGATGATAGTCTGCCACTCTCTGCTGTTCTAAGGGTACCAGAACCCAGGAGTCAACTCATGATCACACCTGACTCACAAAGGGAAATGGTTAGAGTCAAAATAGATGAAGAACAGCAGAAGCAGCACGATGAGCAACTACTGAAGATGGTTGACAAGGAATTTCCCCAGTCATCATCTATACAAGCCATGAAAGGGCATGCTCAGAGGCTGTACACTCTCAAACACACATTCAGTACCAAAAAGAGAGAGTGAGAGTATGGCCAGACCCCAAGGTGAGCTCTAGAATACACAAAAGATCCATTCCACATAGATACAATGGCTAGGTTAGAAAAACAATAGACTCTACAATCATGTTGGCCATTGTAGTCTCACCTTGGGAAATACTCGATGAATTCAAGAAGGCTCATCAATCAAATGACCCCTCAAGCCTTACTGGAAACCAAGATGATCAAAAAGGGGTTATTATATAAAAGCTTCAGACATTAACAAGAATGAGCTCAGTTACTCCTTGAGGGCACCCATCCTGATGAATTTGTCTATAGGGGATAACTTTGTGGAGTTGAAGAATGGTAGGACTGTAAAGTACTATCTGAGTACTATGGTCCAGAGTTCTTCTTTGAAGGAGGAGTAGAAGAACTCTCCAAGAGGAAACAGGTTGTTCTCCTTGAGGCCTATGTTCGTGAGTCTTACAGACTCGTAATGGGAATTAGGTTTCATGGTTAGGATCACAACTCTATGTCCAGATTCCCCAAAACAGAGCTCCCCTCCATACTTAGCCAAACACATGATTAGAACCCTCTTCCTGGCCTGTGCTGATCCGATTCTCTGAAGCTGATCAAGAGAAGTCTTTGCCAATAATAGTGGAACCTTAATAAATTTAAAGGTTTTGGCTCATTGGTTCAGGGGAGTTTTTTGTGGCCAAAGAACCAATGAGCCGGATCAAACACCTTTAAGTCCCCAGACGTCACAACAACTGCTGAAGTCCACAAAAAACGGGGAAGACAAGTGCTGAAGATAAAGTCTGAAGACACAAGCTAAACCAAGTCTGAAGACACAAGTGTGAAGACAAGTCGAGAACAAGTGCTGAAGACAAGTCTGAGGACACAAGTGCTGAAGACAAGTCTGAGGACACAAGTGCTGAAGACAAAGTCTGAGTACACAAGTGCTGAATACAAAGTCTGAGGACCCAGTGCTGAAGACAAGTCTGAAGACACAAGTGCTGAAGACAAAGTCTGAAGACACAGTGCTGAAGACAACGTCTGAAGACACAAGTGCTGAAGACAAAGTCTGAAGACACAGTACTGAAGACAGTCTGAAGACAAGTGCTGAAGACTAAGTATCAAACGTTGTCACAACAGCTGAAGAGGTCTTCTTCAGTAGTTGTGATGGTTTTCTTTCAGTAGTTTTATATTTTCCCTTTCATAGTTTTGTAATCAGTAGTTTAGTTTCAGTAGTTTAGCATCAGTAGTTTTATGTTTGTGCTTAGCACTTTGATATGTTCTCAGTAGTTGTGAACATTTCAGTAGTTTGTTAAGTTTAGTTATTTTTGTAATAAATCTGCCAGATGTCACTATCCCGTGATATCAGCAGTGATTGCACTCTATATAAGGAGTGTCAACCTAATTGTAATGGGTGAATGATTGAGCAGAAACATTTGATATAATTGAAACATTCCTTTTCACAGAAATATATTCTCTCGTTACAACCGTATTTGTTCTTAATGCATACGAATATCAAATTCTTGCTATAATTTGCCTAATTCTTGATCTTATTCCGCTGCGTTACACTCTAATCCATCAAACTTGAGATCACTGATCCTGTCAAATGGTATCAGAGCAGGTGAATCATTGATCGATCTAATAATTGATCATTGAAACTGCTATCCAAGATCCAAGTTTGATTGAATTAGCATTTTTGCAAGAAACGGTTTAGAGATTGAATTTTCTGTGTTTTTGGTCATTCATCCTGAGATTTATTCTTGGTTTTCATTGAGTCTGTTGTGGTCTGTGTAAATTCGTATAAAAGCTTGAAGTAAATTGTATTTGGACCTAAATGACTACTCCTTCCAATGATCCTCACAATACGGTTCCTCAACCAGCCTCCAATGCTGGTTAGGAGTGTGTATAACATATGGCAACGACGAATGCTCCATCACCTGTCTGTTAACAGCTCAGTTGTTGGACATCAGTGGTACATGGTCCACACAACCTATGGTGAATAACCCGGAAACCAATCAAATGGTTCCGAAGAGGAGGGAGCAATACTCAGATGAGGATAAGAAATTGTTTGAGATTGATGCAAAAGCCCATGGAATTCTAGCCATGGCACTGCCCAATGAAATCTATTCTGGGCTAATGCATTATGAAACTGCCCATGACCTCTGGAATGCCTTGAAAGAACAATTTGGAGGAACAGATGAGGTCTTGGCAATAATAGAGAAATCCTTGCCCAACAATATGAGACATTCTCTCATAGGAAGGGTGAGACACTGACTCAACAGTTTGAGCGGTTCTCTTGTTTGATCTCTGAATTAAAAATGGTCAAACATGAGTACACCAACAGCCAGATGAATAACAGATTTCTCAGATCACTGCCTGAGATGGGACACATAACTATTGTCCTACGCTCCAGTGCAAATTTGGACAAACTATCTCTCCACCAACTCCATGGGAAATTGCTCACATTTGAGAGAGAGATAGAACAGAAACGAAAACTGTCATCATCTGGAAAGCTCGCTGATGATTTTGTACCAGGAAACACTGCCTTGGTAAGTCATGAGTCAGAGTATGCAGTGAGAATGCCACTATGATGAGCATATTGATTTCACCTCAAACAATTCTAATCATGCCTTTGTGAGTGTGATTGTCATTCTGGTAATAATAGTGACAATCTATGCTTTATCATGGATGATTTGAAGGGATTGCTGATGATGATTTAGAAGAGATGGATATTTTGAGCCAAATGGCCTTGATCAATATCAGATCTCAGAAATTCTACAAGAGAACTGGCAGGAAATTTCCTGGACTCTCTGACAAAACCAAAGTCGGTTTTGACAAGAGCAAGTTGAAGTGTCACAAATGCCACAGGCTTGGACACTTTGCAAGAGAGTGTAGATCAACTGGATCTAACACCTCTGCACCCTTTTTGACTTTTCCAATAACAATTCACAATCTAAAGGGCAACATTCTGCTGGTTCTAGTCATTCATCACACCCTTAATCTCCTGCATATTTTGTTCCTCAGGGTCAAATGCCATATCCTTATTCCTGCTATTATATGCCACAGTCAATCAAGTTCAAGCTCCTATAGTACCACAACCTCATGCACTACCAGAACCTCAACCATCTCCATCTCAATCACAACCTCATCACAACTTCTTCACACCTGGAGTCGTTGACCGGAGTAGCTTACCTGATAACTTGTCTGGTCACACTGAGCATACTATGCTGGTGCTAGTCAACATGGTGGTGACACCCTTTTGGAAATCTTGCTCTCATGGCCCTGGAGTCTACTGAGGGTTCCTGCTCAAACGCATCATCTTCACAGGTAACTCAGGTATCTTCAGAGGCTAAAGCCAAGTTATGTTCTGAATCATGCATAGCTGCCTTTGTCTCTATTAGAGAGGCAAATGTAGCATTAATAAATCAAAAACTTGAGTTTGAGAAAACCATTTCAAAGAAAAGCTGAGTATGAGTCTGCTCTTAACAGTAAAAGTGATGAGATTTATAAGCTTAAATGCCAATTAATGATAAGGCCAAGCTAGAGGTTATTCTGGAAGACCACAGGAGTCTCAAAGAAAACTTGCAGTGACCCAAGTTGAGTGTGACCGCTGGGTCTCATCATGCAAGGGATTTGAAATGCTTCTTAGCAAGCAAACTGCTTCAAATGTGAAGTTTGTATTGGTTACAACCATACTGCTCCCACCAACAGACTTTACTCCTAACTCCATAGTTAAGTCTGAAAGTGAAAGCAATCTCCAAACCATATTCGTGTGAGTCATTCTCCAATGATAATCTAAGATCAGAGAATGAAACCAGTGTTAAGATCTCAGCAAATAAATTGACTGATGGTCTAACTACTGAGACTCATATGAAGCTGAGTACTTCAGATGTTGTTCCTCAATGTACCCCAAGTACTGAAAGAGACCCAACATCTGAAAAGCTTTCAAATCAGTTGAAATACAAGGACTAACAACTGCTGAGGAATCCATCAAACGTCTATTAGGACGGATGGAAACAAGTTGAATTACCAGTCTTTAGCTGTTACAAATCCTTTAGTACCTAGTACTGATAGGAGGAAAGTACTGAAGATCACACCTTCAGTAGTTTCCACTTCAGCAGTAAAGATGTCCAAGATGAAGAATAAACCATGTGAAATTTGTGGTAAATTCAATCATCTATCTGATGAATATTGGTACAAAAAGGGTTTAAAACTCCAAAGGGATGGCTCATTAAACTAGAAAAAATAAAATGAAACTGAGTTTGAGACCAAGTTTGTACCACAATCATCAACCTGATAAACCCAAGGCCTTACCCAATCCACTAAGAGGATGCGGTTTATCAAAGACAGCTGATATTTTTTCCTCATGATAAACATAAGACTAAGTCTGTGAAATCTAAGAAGAGGAAATGGTGGGTCACAGAAACTCATCAAAAACAAGCTCTGAGTGTCAAATGAACTGAAAGCTCGAGCTTCAAATCAACATAGCTTGTTATGATGGTTCAGCACCTGTTTGGGGAGAGTTAACCAACTTGAAGCCACTGTGATCAAACCACTGAAAAGGAATTCCAGGTCCAAATCTATTTCAGCACCATCTCCATCTTCATCAGCTGTTAATCATGAGAAACCAGCTATGGTTAAATCTGTTGATAAAGTCAGTCCCAAAACCAAAAAGGTTTGGGTCTCCAAAGCTAACTAGTTTCTTATGATTGTGCAGGGTTCTTCAGCATGCCAAAGAAGCATCTGGTATGTGGACAGTGGAGGATCCATGCACATGACTGGGAGCAGCTCTCTTTTTCATGATTACTCTCAAGGAAAGAAGGGATTTGTCTCATTTGGAAATGATGCTAAAGGTTACATATTGGAAGGGATTTGTGTCTAATGGAGATATTAGATTTGATGATGTCAACCATGTGGAGAATCTCAAATACAATCTGTGAGTGTCAGTCAGATGTGTGACAAAGGACATGTTGCTCTTTTCAAGCCAGAAATGCAGGATTCTGTCTTCCAAGGTTCTGAGCTGATTGACAAAGTACTGGATGATAATACTCTCCTAAAGGCCAACAGGATAGGAAGAGTATATGCCTTAGATTTGTCAAAGAAAATTGAGTTAAAAGGCCATCCATGCTTGTTCTCCAAGGCTCTCTCTCAAGAATCTAAATGGGCATAGAAGGCTGGGTCATGTTAATCTCAAAAACATGAATCAGCTGACCCACAAGAGTTTAGTGAGAGGTCTTCCAATAAAGGAGTTCAATTGTGATGAAATCTGCACTGCATGCTTAAAAGGAAACAAGATAAAGTTTCATCCCAACCATAGAAGAATCCAAGTCTAATGCATGCTTACACTACTGCACATGGATCTTTTTGGTCCTGTGAAGGTAATGAGTATGGCAAAGAAGAAATACTGTCTGGTAATTGTGGATGATTACTCTAGATTGTATGGACCTTCTTCTTGCATTCAAAGGATGAGGCTGCTCATCCATTATGAACTTTGTGTTACACGTTGAGAAGCAGTATTCCCTACCAGTTAAGTGTGTGAGGAGTGACAATGGTACTGAATTCAGAAACACACTCTTGATGAGTTTTACTTGTCAAAGGGAATCAAGAGGCAGTATAGCATCCCAAGGACTCCAGAGCAAAATGGAGTAGTGGACAGAAAGAACGGACCCTCATTGAAGCTGCAAGGTCCATGTTGGCTGATTCTGGTCTGCCACTGACTTTTTGGGCTGAAGCTGTCAATACAGCTTGCTATGTACAGAATAGAGTTCTAGTAAATCAGAGGTTGATGAAGACTCCATATGAAGTTCTACATCATTTGGCCCCTTTGATTTCATTCTTTAGAGCATTTGGGTGTCCTTGTTACATTCTCAACCAAAGGATCAACTCCAAAAGTTTGATTCTAAGGTGGATGCAGGGTATTTTGTTGGGTATTCATCCACTTGCAAGGCTTATAGAGTATTCAACTGTCGGACAAAGATAGTTGAAGAAACCTTGCATGCGAAGTTCAATGAATCCCCTAAGGATACAATTCCACAAAACCCTGTGGAGTTGTTTGATCTGGACATTCTGCAATATGTTCCTTATCAACCACCTGCTGTTGCAGATCATATGAATCCATCATCTTCTGTAGCTAGTCATCCATCTGGTGTTACTGATGATGATGATGATGATATCAGTAATCACCTTTTCAAGTTTAGTGATCAACTTCCTGATTCAGCTAGACCTGATGTTCCTGTAGCTTCAGTAGCACAATCCACAACAATGCTGATGAGATTTCTACAACTTCAACTTCCTTTGAATTACCATCTACTGATTGGTTTCAAGGAAATGCTTCACCATCACCATCTGTTGCTGCTGAGCCTGCTACAAACACTTGCACAGATCTTATTGTGTACCAAGATCTGAAGAATCACCCTATGTCTCAAATCATTGTTGATATCAATGTTGGCGTTCAACAAGAAGTCAATTGTCAAATTTCTGCTTCTATCTCTCTTCATTAGTCAGCAAGAGCCAAAGAACTATCACATTGCTTAAAGGAAAATGGATGGGTTGAAGCCATGCAGCTTGAGCTTCTTCAGTTCAAGAAACAGCAAGTGTGGGAACTGGTTCCTCTACCTCCAGGTAAGTGTGCAATAGGTACCAATGGGTGTTTAGGAACAAAACTGATGAAAATGGGCTTATTGTTAAGAACAAGGCCAGACTGGTTGTATAGGGGTTTTCACAAGAGGAAGGTATTGATTCTAATGAAACCTTTGCCCCTGTAGCCAGTCTGGAAGCAATTCGATTGTTTTGAGCTTATGCAGCTTATCACAACCTTAAAGTTTTTCAAATGGATGTCAAAAGTGCATTTTTGTATGGAAAATTAAAGAAGAGGTTTATGTATGTCAACCACCAGGTTTTGAGGACAATAAACATCCTAATTGGGTGTATAAGCTTGATAAGGCTCTCTATGGGTTGAAACAAGCTCCTAGAGCCTGGTATGAGACATTATCAAACTTTCTTCTGAAAATAATTTCACTAGAGGCTCCATAGATAAGAATTTATTCATTAAGAAAGCTGGGCAGCATAATCTACTTGTTCAAATTTATGTAGATGATATTATTTTTGCATTCTCTGATCCACAGTTGTGTGATGCCTTTACAAAGTTGATGCAACAGAAGTTTGAAATGAGTGCCATGGGAGAATTACAGTTCTTTCTGGGTTTGCAAATCAAACAAAAGGCTGATGGAATTTTCATTCATCAGTCCAAATACACAAAAGATCTTTTGGAAAAGTTTGATTTACAAAACTGTAAGCCCTGTTCTACTCCCATGTGCAACACCACACAACTGGATACAGATCAGAAAGGTAAAGTGGTTGATGAAACACTTTACCATGTATGATTGGGTCCTTGATGTACTTAACAGCTTCTAGACCAGATATTATGTTTGCTACATGTGTTTGTGCTAGATTTCGGGCTGCACCTAAGGAGTCTCATTTGATTGCAGTCAAGAGGATCTTTAGATATCTGCAAGGCACTCCACCTCTAGGTCTATGGTATTCTACTAGACATTCTGGTAAATTAGTTGCTTTTTCTGATAGTGACTATGCAGGGTGTAAGTTGACAAGAAAGTCCACTTCTGGAGGATGCCAACTCTTAGGCAACTGCTTGATTTCTTGGCAGAGTAAGAAGCAGACCTCAGTTGCTACATCAACTGCTGAAGCAAAGTACATTGCTGCTGCAAGCTGTACATCTCAGTACTCTGGCTTCAAAACCAATTATTGGATTATGGCATAATAGAGACTAAGACCCCATTGTAATGGACAGCTCTTCAGCTCTTTGTATTGTCAACAATCCTGTCTAGCACTCTAGGACTAAACATATTGAAATCATACACCATTTTATTAGAGATTGTTTTGAAAAAGGTCTGATTGATCCAAAATTTGTTCCTAGTGCTGATGAGCTTGCAGACATTTTCACTAAGCCCTTGGATAGCACAACTTTCCAAAACTAGTGCTAAGGTTGGTATGCTGCAGCTAGAATAAGTGACAACTACTGATGATCTCAGCTCACAAGTACTGATGATTATTAGTTTATTATTGTCATATATAAGTACTGAAGTTATCCTCCCTTCAGAAGTTTTTAAAACTACTGAAGCTTAAGTAACTTCTCAGTACTCAAGTACTTTATTTGTTGAAACAGCTGATGTAGTTACAACAGCTGATGTAGTCACAACAGCTGATGTAGCTACAACTACTGATGTCAGAAATGCAGATAAGTACTGATGGCCAATGAAACGTCTGAAACTCAGAACTAAGTCTGATAAGTAAGTGTGGAAGTCAGACTGAAACAGCTGAAATGCTATGAATTGACAAAACACTGATGAGAAATTTCTCTTAGTCGTTTATACAACTACTGTTTCATTAAAACAACTGAAGCCAAAACTATGTCTTCAGTAGTTTACAACTACTGAAGACTAACACCAAGTCTTCAGCTGTTTCAACATCTGATGGTCAAAACCAAGTCTTCAGCTGTTTTATAACAACTGATGACAACAACCACAACTGTCAGTCGTTTTAAACCACTGAAGGTAATAATACCACGTCATCAGTAGTTTCAAACAGCTGATGACCACACTAAAACCGTCAGTAGTTTTCTTTCAGCCTTTTCCTATCCCACCCTATAAATACCTGTCTTCTCCTTCAAACTTTCATTAGCCGTTATTTTCTGACCTTCTCTCTCTCAAACATGGCGACCATGAGTCTAAACCACGACATAACTGCGTGAATACCTTACCAAGTCGGCTTTCTGGAACAAATTCATAATGCCATTGACCTAATGGTGGATTCCCCATATCGCACAGCCTTTCTCTTGAATCCGACCATCTACCCTGAATCTCTCAGTCAATTTTGGTCAAATATTTCTGTTCATACTGATGAGTCTACTGGCCAAATCTCTGTTTGGTCCCTTGTCAACCAGAAACCAGTGGTTGTTACAGCCGACATCATTCGTCAGGCATTACACTTACATGACTCCACCACAGTGACTGAATACCCAAAGGGCACAATGGATATGTCCTTTATCAATAATGGGTATGAAGGTGATCTTCGGGCTACAACCATTCTGAAGAAACATTTCCATGATGCTGAAAAGCTTATCTTTCACATGGTAAATGTATGCTTAGCTTCAAGACATCCTCTTGGGATCAAATGTCATCCCAATGGCAACAGGTATTGTATTCTATTCTAGAACACCAACCACTAATTTCTCTGAAATCGTGTTTCTAGAAATAAAGAACTTAGCTCAGAACCTGCGGCAAACCGCTGGCTATTATATCCCAGGTTTCTGATGGCCATTATTTTAAATGACTAAATCTGATGGCCTTGTTGGCCTTGGAGTCCCTGCACTAGCTGTTTTGGCTGAGGTATACTCCAGGCACAACTCAGACCTCACTCTCAAAGAAGCTGCCCGAATGCTAAAACCCAAGCAGAGGGAACCCACAGCCTCCACACCAGATCCAGAGTCCCCACCAAACCAAAAACCAACGCCCCAAAACAGCTATTCAGGGAGATGAGTCCCCTGAAGATGCTCCTGCACCACCAAGGCAGGATATACTTGCTGGTTTAAACCCCCCAGCACTATCAGAGACTCTACCACTCTACCACCACAGACATCCTCTCAAAAGATCCTGATGCAACCTTATCAGGGGCAACCAGACTGCTGAGACCTGTCTCACTTGAGAAGGTCCTCATGGAAGAGCATTCCTCTCCTGAATGCAAACTACTTCTATCCCCTCTCCCCGTGCAACTGCCCCCCAAAGTCCAACCATTAAATTGCAAACGTGCTGACTCAGCTGCATGCCTCTCCTCCTCCCTAACAAACACCAACAAAGGGGAGAACCACAGCAATTGAGGAAGAGGATCAACATGCTTCTGACAACCCACAGCACCAGGGTTTAACTGTTCTACCTCCTGGTGTGGATATGCAGATACGAACATCTGGTGAGGCTGCCACCTCTTCTGAATAAGCACATGATGAGACTAAGGCTGGTAACATAGCTAAGACCACACCAGAGGCAACAGCTGATGAAGGACATCGTCCTGAGGCTAGAAGTCCCCAGTTCCAAGAAAAAGGGGCACATGCTAAAACTAGTCTACACCCGGTGCATGTACATCCTGCTACAAGCAGGAGGTCAGGTGATTCAACATCTGTTGATGATGACCTAGGCTTTTTCTATGATGTTCTAGCCTATAACACCATCCTGGAGGCTGAGGTAAGCAGACTACAAGAACTTCTTGCCAAGAAGTCTCAGGATGTATGTCCATCTGCCCCCACTAACCCATAGATGGCACCTTCATTTGAAGGTCCCCCAAACACTCCACCCTCTCAGTTCACTGAGCCTCCAGCCTCTGCCTTTGGCACTATCTCTCAGGGACAGAACCCCCCTGCACAGATGGTTGTGCATTCCAACAATCCTTACCTCTCATCACTCCCATCATCAATGACATTGTTCATAAAGCCATTGATGAGAGGATTTCCTCAAGTCTACAACCACTCATTGATGATGTTGTGCACAAGAAACTTTCTGCGGTACAAACCCCTGCAACCAATGCATCCAAAAAGGGAGAGTACAGCAGTGAAAGAAAAGAAAAGAAAAAGAACTGAGGATGAGAAGGCACAAGAGAAAACCAAGGAGTTGGAGAAGGAAAAGGAACAATAACTGATCACTTACAAAAGAAAGAAAAGTGCTGGTGATCAAAAGAATGCTGAAGAAAAATCCTTGGAAGAGCTGATAAAAGATGCAGATGAAGCACACAACCGATCCATGGACAAAGTCATTGAGCAACTCTTCAAGCAAGACTTGATACAGCCAAACTAGACAGTGAGATCAGGAGGTTGGAACTAAGTGAAATCCAAAACAGATGGGCTGGGTACAGTGTACTGGAGAAAGAGAGATTGGAGATCATGATTCGATTCATAGCCAAATACTTAGGAAGATCACTGATGGAGTTTCGTTCATGGACTAGAGACAACATTCTGGCTATAGCCACCAGAATCTGTTTGTCTGAGCAATTTCATAAGGGGATAATTATTGAAGCACTTGATGAGGCTGGAGCTGGGAAAAGGCTTGAAATGGCAAAACTCACAAAAACCAAACTTACAACCAAAATGCTTGAACAACCTTCCCATCACCCACTCAAAACAGCCTACCCCTCAAATCTACAACCAATCTCAAAACTCAAATTCAAACATCCTCACCCTCAAAACCAATTCCTTTACCACAAAAACCAACCCAACCATCATCCAGTGATGCACCTAGAAGGAGGAGAAGGGTGCTGAGGATAGAAGAAGAAGAAGATGATGATGATAGTCTGCCACTCTCTGCTGTTCTAAGGGTACCAGAACCCAGGAGTCAACTCATGATCACACCTGACTCACAAAGGGAAATGGTTAGAGTCAAAATAGAAGATGAAGAACAGCAGAAGCAGCACGATGAGCAACTACTGAAGATGGTTGACAAGGAATTTCCCCAGTCATCATCTATACAAGCCATGAAAGGGCATGCTCAGAGGCTGTACACTCTCAACACACATTTCAGTACCTAGAAGAGAGTGAGAGTATGGCCACCCCAAGGTGAGCTCTAGAATACACAAAAGATCCATTCCACATAGATACAATGGCTAGGTTAGAAAAACAATAGACTCTACAATCATGTTGGCCATTGTAGTCTCACCTTGGGAAATACTCGATGAATCAAGAAGGCTCATCAATCAAAAATGACCCCTCAAGCCTTACTGGAAAACAAGATGATCAAAAAGGGGTTATTATATAAGAAGCTTCAAGACATTAACAAGAATGAGCTCCAGTTACTCCTTGAGGGCACCCATCCTGATGAATTTGTCTATAGGGAGATAACTATTGTGGAGTTGAAGAATGGTAGGACTGTAAAGTACTAATCTGAGTACTATGGTCCAGAGTTCTTCTTTGAAGGAGGAGTAGAAGAACTCTCCAAGGAGGAACAGGTTGTTCTCCTTGAGGCCTATGTTCGTGAGTCTTACAGACTCGTAAATGGGAAGTAGGTTTCATGGTTAGGATCACAACTCTATGTCCAGATTCCCCAAAACAGAGCTCCCCTCCATACTTAGCCAAACACATGATTAGAAACCTCTTCCTGGCCTGTGCTGATCCGATTCTCTGAAGCTGATCAAGAGAAGTCTTTGCCAATAATAAGTGGGACCTTAATAAAGTTAAAGGTTTTGGCTGCATTGGTTCAGGGGGAGTTTGTTGGACCAAAAGAACCAATGAGCCGGATCAGAACAACCTTTAAGTCCCACAGACGTCACAACAACTGCTGAAGTCCACAACGGCTGAAGACAAGTGCTGAAGATAAAGTCTGAAGACACAAGAGCTAAAAACAAAGTCTGAAGACACAAGTGCTGAAGACAAAGTCTGAAGACACAAGTGCTGAAGACAAAGTCTGAAGACACAAGTGCTGAAGACAAAGTCTGAGGACACAAGTGCTGAAGACAAAGTCTGAGGACACAAGTGCTGAATACAAAGTCTGAGGACACAAGTGCTGAAGACAAAGTCTGAAGACACAAGTGCTGAAGACAAAGTCTGAAGACACAAGTGCTGAAGACAACGTCTGAAGACACAAGTGCTGAAGACAAAGTCTGAAGACACAAGTACTGAAGACAGTCTGAAGACAAGTGCTGAAGACTAAGTATCAAACGTTGTCACAACAGCTGAAGAGGTCTTCTTCAGTAGTTTTGATGGTTTTCTTTCAGTAGTTTTATATTTTTCCCTTTCAGTAGTTTTGTAATCAGTAGTTTAGTTTCAGTAGTTTAGCATCAGTAGTTTTATGTTTTGTACTTAGCACTTTGATATGTTCTCAGTAGTTGTGAACATTTCAGTAGTTTGTTAAGTTTTAGTTATTTTGGTAATAAATCTGCCAGATGTCACTATCCTGTGATATCAGCAGTGATTGCACTCTATATAAGGAGTGTCAACCTAATTGTAATGGGTGAATGAATTGAGCAGAAACATTTGATATTATTGAAACATTCCTTTTCATAGAAATATATTCTCTCGTTACAACCGTATTTGTTCTTAATGAATACGAATATCAAATTCTTGCTATAATTTGTCTAATTCTTGTTCTTATTACGCTGCGTTACACTCTAATCCATCAAACTTGAGATCACTGATCCTGTCAAGGCGAATATCATTTGGTATCCTCTGACCTGAGATGCATATTGGGTTTTGATATTCACCAAATGTTATACCTTGAGCTAGTTCTTCACTACTCTGAAATAATGGACAGTACATAAGGCTATGTTCAGGTATGACACGAGGTGATTATGAGAAACGTATGTAGTCAAGATGGAATTTGTTCCTCTTATTCGTTGAGAGCAAGATGTCTAAGGCCTAATTAAGTTAAATCAACAAGGAATGATCATTCTGTGTCCTTGGATTTAACATGACATCTGTAACAAAAGGATAAATGATTGATTCACCTAAATCATTTCAAGTTGGATACTTGAAGGGGATGATGTTATTGAATGGATTTTAGTCATGCGTATTAAGGGTAGTAAACCATTGTTAGGAGGTATTTACTGCTTGTATCAATCTTCTATGAATCTTGTGCAAGTGGGAGATTGTTGGATTTTATGCCCAAGACACATAGAACATTGATGTGGTTAGTACGTTATGATCCAAGTTGGGTCATACCCAATAGCAAGTTTGGCAAACACCAATATGTATTTAATTGATGATATGATCATGCAATTAAATAATTACACCAATTTAGAAAAAGGGTTTTCTCGATAAATTGCATATGAGATTAAACAAGTTATAAGGATATTTTGTTCATGGACATTATTTGTCATGTTATTTAAGTTGGTTAAATAACATCAAATAATAAAAATAGTGTGTGTATAAGTTTATAATGAAAAGGTTAATTAGACAACTTATAATTGTGACTAGTAAAACAAAATGTACAAGAGTTTTTGGGGGGAAAATCCCAAATCTTTTTTACTTTCGGCCGCCCCCTTTAAGGGGGTCTTTGGCCTTTTGTTTATCCTTCTTGCTTTCTTGAAAACCCACACACATCCTCTCTTCTCTCTCTCACATGCAAAGGACCAAAAACCAACCTTTCTCTCTAGCTTTCTTGAAGATTTCATAGCTGAAAATCGGATTTTCAGCCTCTCCTTGGTTCGGTTTTGGTGGAGAAATCCTAGCAACAAGGTGTTTGCTTGAGGCTTGCGGGTATACAAGCTTGAGGACACCTCTCCTTGGTGTTTTGGCCATTCAAGAACCTCATCTTCTTCATCTAAATCTAGTTTTTCAGCATGTTTTCAAAGGTGGTTTGTTTATCTTGTTTTGGTTGATATTTGCTCTTGATAGCTAGTTCATACACATATATATGATCCTATGTTCTTGGGTTTGTTGATGTTATGTTATTAACCTTAATTTTCAGATTATAAATCATAAGATTAAGGTTTTGTTCTGCTGCGTTTTTGTGTTTAAATGGTTAAACTACTTTGATAATGGTCGAACAAACCCAATAGGATTGGTAACTAATGGTGTGCTCAAATTTGAGAAAGTAAACTATTGTGAAAACTTACAGTATTATTTACTGAGTGTGTCTGAAATTTGTGATCAAAATTATATCACATTATTTGATAACACTAACTATTACATTTTTAAGCGAGGTTTTTCTGTTTCAGAAGATTGGATCCTTCTTAAAGCATCAAGAAAAGGAAACACATATGTTTTGGAGATGAACAATACCTTTATCACAACATATGAGACGTTCCTCCTATCTAAGTCATTAGAAGATGAGTCTCAATCGTGGCATAGAACGCTTATCCATTCTAACATGAAGAACTTTATCAAATTGGTGAAAATTGACTTAGTCATTGGATTGCCAAAGAAAGAGTTTTATTGTTCAAATTTTTGTTCTTCTTGTTATAGAGGAAAACAACAGAGAGTGTCTCATAAATACAAAAGTATCAATATAAACACTACACCACTCAAATTGCTTCACACGGATCTATTTTGTCCAACCAATGTGATGAGCATTGGAAAGATACAATATTACCTTGTGATAGTTGATGATTTCACTAGATTCACTTGGGTCTTTTTCTTAAAACAAAAGAGTGGAAAATGAGAAACACTAATGGACTTTGTCATAAAGATTGAGAATCAACTTGATTTAAAAGTGAAAATTTTCAGGAGTGACAATGGTACTGAATTTCTTAATTCTGAATTTCTTTTCTATGAATAAAGGTATTGCAAGGCAATTCAGTGCACCAAGAACTCCATAGCAGAATGGAGTGGCTGAAAAAAGAAACATAACACTTAGTGAAGCAGCTAGAACAATGCTAGCTAATTCATAACTACCTATCACCTCTTGGGCTAAGGCAGTGAATACAACATGAAATGTTCAAAACAGAACATTGATTGTTAAAAAACATAACAAAACACCCTATGAGCTTTTATTTAAAAGAAAACCCTATATAGGATATCTTAGTGCTTTTGGTGTCATGAATACTCATCAGACTAGGTTGAACACATTACTTAATCATTATTGACTTAGAATTGTGTACAACAACCTCAAACCTATATAATAAGTTCATTATACTTTAACATAACAATAATATGAAACATTAAACAATAATAAACATCAACCACATATTATATTTCATTGAACCATTACATTACATATTTATAAGACATGGAAGACTTTTACATTTAAGCTCATAAACTAGGTACACATGTATCTACAAAGTAGAGCTGACATTATGTTTGTTGTGTGTGTTTGTGCTAGGTACCAATTAGATCCAAAAGTGTCTCAATGAATGTTGTGAAAAGAATCTTCAGATATCTCAAAGGAAAACCAGGACTTGGTCTTTGGTATCCAAAAGATGGTGATTTCACTCTCTACTCATACTCAGATAGTGACTATGGTGGATGCAACAGCAACAGAAAATCCACAACTAGCGGATGTCAATTCAAAGGACCACGACTAGTTTCATGGTAATGCAAGAAGCTAACAAATGTATCTGTATCCACAGCTGAGGCTAAGTACATAGCTACTTCAGCTAGTTGCTCTCAATTCCTTTGGTTGCAAAACCAATTACTTGATTATGGTTACAATTTCCTTCAAACTAAAATTTACATTGACAATTTAGTTGCTATGTTTATAACTACTAATCTTGTGCAACATAGTAAAAGAAAGCATCTTGAAATAAGATACCATTTTCTTTGAGATTGCTCAGATAAGGTTTTGATCAAGTTCTTGCTGATTTATTCACTAAAGCCTTTGATTCAGTTAGATTAATTTTTTTATTGAGTCAATGGGCATGATTAACCTTGATTAATTATATTGAACAAACAAATAAAAGCATGTGTCTATCATGGTACATTGTTTTAGTTGTAAAGATTTTGCATGATATATGTTTGGAAAATGATAGTATACTATGTCTGTGCTTCTACCTGATTTCTTCAATTATATTCAAATCTGATCTAGTTTCTTGATATGTAAGTAGGTTCATCTTGAAGTGGTAACTACACTTAGTGCATGCCTAACATAATGCAAAGTTCTTGTTTGTGGGAAACTTCATTTCAAGGATACAGAAAGTGAGTCATATTCTGATGTGACCAAATCACTCATCTAAACACATTATGTACCGACACTTTATAATATCTATCTTTGCAAATCTTACTCCCTCTGTTTTGTGTAAATAAAGACCTGGGTGTGTGATCACCCTTGTTTACATTTGTAACTATCTCGTGAAAAGATTATGATCCTCATCATCCCTCTGTTTTGTGATAAAAAATACCTAGGCTAAAGGAACCTATGTTTTATGTGATTAAACACCTGGTGACGAGATGATGATTAGATCTAAGCTCTCAAAAGAATCCTATGTGATCAACTGTATATTATTTCTAGATCTTTTTCAACAATGTATTAATAAGATGTCCAATGCATCTCAGGATAGAACTTATAACTTAAAGTACATAGTTTGTAAGTGTGAAAAAGTGATGATTTGATTCATAAAGGGAGGACAACTTTAAGTGAATTGAATATGAAGCCCATAACAGTTACTCTCTAATAATAATGAAAAATATGATAAACAACATTCCTAGTTGATACAATACTCTTGTATGGATTTAAGTGGACAAACATACTTACAATCAGAACAAAGATCAAGTATCATTTCAATAATTAAATCGTCAGGAAGATGCTTAGTATTATAGTATGATCCCACTATATGTGTATATATATGCTTGACATAGTCATCAATTCAATTTTGTATGGTTTAATTTATTTTGGTTTGGACACACATATGTCTTTCATGATATTCTTCCTAGAAATTTATGATAAATTCATTAATTCATCATTAATAAAAAATTTAGGGGGAGTAGAATCATGAATATAAGTTAACAACAGAATTGTCAAATGAATTATTAATATGAATGAATTGGAACTTAAGCACTATCTTGGTTTTTGGTTACTTGAAGTTATTGAATTTTAAACCTTCTTGTGCATTATTGTCATGAAAACAAAGTCAAGGTCCAATAGCAATAAATGGTTCTAAGCAGTTGACTAGGACCATACAACAAAATAAGTTTCAACCGTGCATCTCAAGCATGAGCAGAAGCTACAGTGCATTCAAAGCATGAGCAGAGCTACAGTGCCTTTAGCATTAGCAGAAGGAACAATGTGAAATTTAATAAAACTTGCCTATTCATAGATTGGTAAACTATGGATGAGTCAATACTCCATAAAGTATAATCTAATTTCATAGATTGGTAACCTATGAAAATTTAAGTTATACTTAATCAGCAGAAGTTTTTAAGTCATCCGGAGATGCTATACGGAACCTATAGATTATCTGCGGAAGAACTAAGAACTGCTCATAAGTTCAATTGTAGAGAGGGTCCCACATTCTCAAATAAAAGAAATTAATTTGTTTGAGAGAGAATAAATGATGTTCTTTGACTTCAATATTTACTATTCAGTTTTCACAACACTTTTTTAAACCTAGAAAAATGCACTCAACAAACGTTTTCCCCCTTTCATAAACATTCACAATTAACGAATCAAAACATCAAACAAACACATAATCTTGATCCTAGATCATTGTGTTCCAAGTAAAACATGTCATAATGGTCAATAATGAACTCTTGTGTTGGTCCACTGATCGTATAACAGTGCAAATAAGATGAAGAGAAGTTCAATATCCAACAAACTAACTAAACATCATGAACAAAGATGATTGAACATACTAATAACCCATTCATGATAAGACAATGAACATCAATAACCAATAACATAAAGCACAATGATGATTCTCTGTTATAACTGCTTTCAAATGGTCACTTGTAACAATAATGATCGATTAGTGTTTTTGCAAGTTGCTTAAAAAGAGAAGAATCAAATCTTTACATAGCAGTCTATAGTTTCGCAGACAGTTTCGTTGTCAGCGAAACTATACTGCCGAAACTATAGTTTCGCCGGGCGAAACAGAAGTTTCGTCGGGGGCAACAGAAGTTTCGCCGGGCAAACTTATCAGCTGACTATGAGCGAAACTATAGTTTTGCTCATAGTTTCGCTGAACTGCCAAAATACATAAAACAAAATACATACTAAAAGAAACTAACAAAAGACCTAATACAATCAAAAGTAAATAATCTAAACTAAGGTGATTCCAACCTATACATGATCTTCAATACTCCCCCTAGGTTGGAACTCACCATCTTCACTCAGCTTGATTAGTCTTTTCAGCTCCAATGACCTTTGTTGCCTTAGATTAAACTTCAACACATCCTGTAACAACTCCCTCAGAAGCTTGAGCACATAATTCTCCATGGTTTCCTCCTGCATCAATAGCCCCTTCGGGATGAGCACTTGCCCGCTCAAACTGCTTGGCCAAATCTTGTATATCCATGATTAGGTCATCTTAGGCCCGTACTCTCTCTGCTAACCTCTTCACCTCTGCCCTCACCCTCTGATCTTGTAAGCTACAAGCGTAAAGAGACTAGCTTCCTTTCTCGTTTCCTCACCTGCACCTGCTTTGATATGGTTCTCGCAAAGAATCAGCAAGTCCTCATCACAAAAACTAAATAGTTCCATTCGATCAAAGATTTTAATTTTCGCACCATTCTTCACCCTCATGATTGCCTCCCCCATATTATTGTCGTAAAACCACTTTTCAAAGCTCTGTAATCGTTAGGGAAGTGGATCTGCTAATCTGACCCTGTTCACGGTCCTTGGGGTTTCACCCTCAGAACAATTCTTCCCTTCCCAGCCTCCCAATCTTTGTGTCCTTTTGAACATTTCCTCTCAGCCTTCATAAAACCAAAGACTCAAAATTATCATTTAGCCCATTCTGAATTTCTTTCTCTAGAAGAGAGACTCGTTCACTCATATTTGCCTTCAATAATGGTAGGGTTGCCAGTCGCCTTAGATCCAATTTTGGCAATGTCTTAAAAGCCTTCCTTTTATATAAGTAACTGATTCCTCCCCCTCTTCTTTTTATCATGAACATTTTAAGACTTAGGTTATGGCACCAACTTATGATTCACTTATGAGCCTCTTTCCTAGTCAACCGTTCCATGTGTTAGAATAGGGGAGTCAGTTCTTTAGCCTTTTTCTCCTTAACAAACTGCTCATCTTTATCCATTTCAAATACATCCTCAGCAAGCTCTCCTTTCTTAGCCACATAGATCAACAGTCTTTCATCAACTTCATAAAACTCAGATTCAGAATCATGGTCAACAAGTTGTTCATCATCCTCATCTTCATTAAGTAAACTCTTTTCTTTCTCACCATCTCGGTCCACCGATTTCTCTCTCAACACTTCTTCTACAACCAAATCCTTTGCAACATCAAGACCTATGTTTATAAACCCAGCCTCAAAAATTTCTTCTTCATTCTCTTCTCTGACATCCTCATTTCTTGCTTCACAGTCTAGAGCATCATCAGTAGCTGCACCAGACGTGCCCTCTCCTGCTTTAGATGAAGTACCCATGTTTAGGAACGTGTACTTTGATCTATCAGTCAAATTATCCAACTCAGATTGAGCTAGTTTTTAGGCAGGCCGACTGCAGCTTTCAGTTGGCCAATCTCTTCAAACAACTTCTTAAGCAAACGGTTTTGATCAACAACCATCCTTCTCATTCCATCTTTCATCTCATCTTTTTGTTTCTCCCGTATCTCTTGGTTAGTGAGCTTCGTCTTTATCATACTCAGTTCATTGGCCAAAGAGCTGTTCAGATTACGGATCGTATCTTCATCTAGATTCCTCTTTCTTCCCTCCTCTCAGTGAATGCTTGATAGGATCAAATGAATATATCTGTGATGATTTGTAACACAATTCAATGAAATTCACACAAAGTAATCAAAACAAAACAAGATATCAATAAAATTCAAGTTTTCATTCATATCAAGCTAAGACAATTACAAGCATGAAAAACAGATTCGAATATCTTGTGTATTTGTTTTTTTTATCTACCTGCAAATCTAAGCTATTTATACTCAAAACATAAAGTAAAGGAACTAACAAATTACAAAAATTGTCCCTATACTATTACAAAATATCAAAAGACAAATAAAGACAACATGTTAATCTTTCTTAGAGCACTTAACAATACTCCCCCTAAGATTGACATGGTCTTTAGACTTCAAAATCTTCAAGCTTGACTGCCGACTCTATCTTCAATTCTATGTTCAGCCTTGACTTCATCATTCAAAGAAATCTGTTGGTTCTTTTTTGACTTTGAACATTGGCTTCTGTTTGTATATTTCTAACTCTTTTAAAGCTTTTGATATAGCCGACTTGAATTTACTTGCAAGAATGCCTTGTTCTGGTTTAGCTTCATTTGTTTTAATCTCCATCTTATCCATTCTTTCCAATGTATCTTTTGAAAGACATGAAATATCAATGTTAGCATATAACTCAATGGGTTTGTTACTTTCCTTTGAATACACTTCTAAGACCCCTTTTCTTGATATTCTCATGAATACAATATCTTTAATATCTTTCTTAACAATGTTGGCATACGCAAGCGCTTTTCTCAAAGAAATTCTTTCCATGGCAGCGTTCATCACATTGATAATAGAAATGAAATATTTCTTGTCTTGCTCACCACTTCAGGAGATACTTTATCAAATTTTGTACTGAAAAAAATGAGATATAACTTGGATGTAACAATTTTAGCTCAAAAACTCCAAATAAAGTAATCATGTCCTCATCCCATCTTTCTAGATTTCGGACTAACTTCAGCTCAAATGTCTCAGTGTTATAAAACCATCTGAGAATTGGCTTTGAGTTTTGATTACCTTCAATCACTTTTAGTCCAGGAGTTGTAACTTTTTCAAAATATTTATCACAGAATTCTATCAACGAATGGTCTTCTTCTGATTGAACTCCCTTAAGTTTCTTGTTTTTCTTCAATGTAACAAAATACTCCTTGTCTTCTTGATCGCATCTTGTGTTAAGAAAATTACTTGATCTATCCAGTCCACGTCTTAATAATTCTACAAACATCTTCCCACACTTTGAATCAGTAGGATTGATCAGAGGTAGTCTATTTAGCTCTTTTAAGTGTTGCACCACAAGTTTTATGATACTAGAGTAAAAATGATAAACGTCACATACAACATTTACTCTCTTTATCAAGAAGGCATCAAACACTTCATCATACTTCCATGCAATGATCTTTACTTGATTTGTAAAATCTGGAGCAATCATTGCATTCAACAGTTCAGCAACTGATTGTTCTTTCTGCAATATATTTCTTACTAAATCTCCTGTTGTTCTTGAACTATCGAGAATATTCCTTTGATCAGTTGATGCTTTATAGGTTTGTCTTTCAGGATCAGCAAACATTTTCATCAATTCTTTTCTATGAGTGTGAGCATCATCAAGTCTTGACATTTGTTTTATTTCCTGAGGCTTCAACATTCTTGTTCTTTTTGTTATCTCAAGATACTGAGGGTCATCTGTATCAAGCACTATCATCTTCTTCATTTGTTTCTCAGTTTCTTGAAAGCTTCTTACAAGATTTCTTAGGGATACAGATTGTAATCTCTTCAGCTTCCTCCATGGATAATTTCTAGCTTGCAACCATGATCTAAGAGCAGGAATACTCACATCATCAGGATCAGGATGGTGCAGCACAGAACTAGACAGTTCTTCTACATTTATAACCTCCTGTGTTCTTATCCATTCACCATGCTCAACCACTATCTCATTTGGATCTATTGAAGCAACTGACTCAGCATAGATGCATTTCTCATATTAATCATTAATTTGAGAAATAGTCAGTACATCCAAATACACTCTATTGTATTTCATGTTCACAAGATAGTTATATTTCTCTTCAAAATCCTGTGGTACTTCATCTTGTTCTTGTATATGTTCTTGTGAAGAGAATGTGACACAAATTCAGCTTCATCAATATCTTCATTCTTAAGACTTCATCATACCAATCATCATTATATATTTCTTCAGTATCATCTAAAGCATCAATCTGTTCTTGAACATTTTGCTCTTCAACCAATTCTTCAGTTCATTGAAATTTAGAAGAGGATTCAGTTTGATCAACATCTTCTAATTCATTTACTTTCCGTTTGCCTTTTCTTTGTTCAAGATTTTCTTCACTCTGCACCTCAGTACTAATCACATGTACTGGAGATATAGCTTTCTGAGCTTCTCTTTCCATTATCAATTTAACTTTAAGATTTTCATTTTCTTCAGATAACTTCTTGAATTTCTCCTCAAGACTCTCATAATCTTTAATCATAACTTCAAATTTCTTTATCACATCTTCTCTATCTTGGGCAAAACTAACAATCTTTTCATCTCTTAACACATTTTCTTCAGACCACTTTAAATTTTCATCTTTGAGCTTTTGAATTTCTTTTTCACAAGCATTGATTATCTCTTTCATTCTTTCATTTTCAACTTTCAACTTTTCAATCTCCTTTTCTTTGTTTACATTTTCTTCTTTCAATCTTTCAATCACATCAACTTCAACTATTTCCTCTGTTTGTATAGACACATTTTGTGACATACTAACAGGTATTTCTTCTGCTCCTTCATTTTCATCAATTTCAAATACTGGATTGAATGAAATATCATTGATAAAATCAGAATCAGATGTTTGATTTTGAGAATTTTTTTTTGTTATAGCTTCCTCAACATTTTCTTCAATCATAGCCTGTGGCTCATTTTCATTATCTTCAACATTCCTTCTTCATTTCCTTCTTGATTTACTTCAGTAACATCATCATTTTCATCATCATCATCATCACTTTCTTCACTTGATGAAACTTCTGGCATATCATCATCACTTTCTTCATCAACTTCTACATCTTCAATCATATCATTTGGATCTATTGGTTCTTCTTCAGTTATATGAAGTGTGGCTGAGTAATATCAACTTCATCCATTCATACATTCCTGATATAATCAAAAACTGGAATGTTTTGAGCGCCCGTTATCATTGCCAGTCTTTTGTACACACTCTTTGACATGTGCTCTAACTGA
Source organism: Flaveria trinervia (assembly GCA_025506515.1). Classification (NCBI taxonomy): domain Eukaryota; kingdom Viridiplantae; phylum Streptophyta; class Magnoliopsida; order Asterales; family Asteraceae; genus Flaveria; species Flaveria trinervia. Next base: position 37,327,196 of record CM046455.1, read on the forward strand.
ATCCTATCACCAATAACTTCAGCAGCATACAGATCTGGATTTGCATCATTAATGAGAAGTTGAAGAAATCTTTGGTACATCAGATACTTATGCCTTTCTCCTCTTTCCAGATTAAAAATGAATCCATTCATTATCCATTTAGCCATATTAAATATTCTGTTTGTGGTTAATGCTACAACTGGAGATGTAATGTCAACAGGGAATGAATCCCAACCCGCACTTCTTTTTGACATGCAATGTTGAAAGTATAGCATAAAAGCTTCCAATGCTTAAATACACGAGCTCTGAAAAATTGTTTCTTAGGAAAATGATCTGGATGCCCCATCTGTAGAAACACTTCTCTACATTCATTAAATGTATATTTGGATAAATCTTCAGGATCATTATCTCCTAGTCTTAAAGCTTGTCTAATTGCTTGTTCAGAAACTTCAAGCATTCTTTCTGAAGTGATAAAGGCTCTTAAAACTTTATTTCCTTGACCATCTCTTTCAACTTGAGCAGTTCTCCAGAATTTTTTAATCATTCTTCCATTTATCATAGGCCTTGCACACATGGCATAAACATATTTTGTTCTGAGTAAAAATCTAAGAATGTCTTCATATACCGTAGCTTGTCTGTTTTCATCATCTAAAAAAGCAGCTACATTGTGTTTTGGCTCAAATTTTAATTCTGCCATCTGCAAAACACAACAAAAGAATTATGGAAACATTGAATATTGATTTAATGAAATTTATTTCTATATATGACTTTTAATTTTTAACCTTTGAATTTGACCTTTTTATTTTTACTTTTAATTTTTACTTATGAATTAAGATTTCAATTTGTATTACTTTCTAATTTGTATTATTTGACTTTTGAAATTTATCTTAATTCATTTTGAATTAATTATTTAACATTTCAATTTTGATTTAACTTTAATTTTTTTTAATTTATTTTTGTTCAAAAACTGACTGTCTGTTCATGTTCTTCTTCTTTGACTTATGCAGAGTCGACTGATTTCAAAAACAATTTCACTTTAACATCAAAACAATACATCATCAGACTCGCAAATGTGTTCTCATCACTAATCCAGTATCAATTTTTGATATAATACTTATTTGATCAGTTTAAACTTGGATTATATTGGTTCGAAAGCCCAAATAGCATTCAACCGTCTCTTACAAATCACTCATTTAATCCAAAATTTATGTATTTGAATCACAAACTTACGTTTATATATTCAAATGCAATGTATACTCAAATGATTTGATTCGATTTCAGATGAAATACGGATGTAATGATGCTCGACAGTCGCAGTTCAAGGGTTTTGGTTCTGAGAATTTTGAAGAGTGAATGAGAAATACGCATTAGTGTTCAATATATATAAGTGAAATTTTAGGCGAATGAGCCCTCTTTGGACGTATGGTCCATGTTTGGGCATATGAAAACCTAGAATTCACTTATTTTGTTAGACGCATGAGCACTGTTGTGCCTTTTAAGTCAGACGCATGAGAACTGTTCAGTCGCATAAGCACTGTTTAGGCGCTTTTGCACTGTTCAGTCGCATGAACTTTGTAAAACGTCTAACACTTGAAGTTTTGAAACTATGCAGACGCATGAGATATCACATACGTCTAACACACTATTTAGACGCATGGGATTGTCACAAACGCCAACCCTTGTAATTTTCAGATGTATTACAAGTGTTTAGACGCATGGGAAACGTCCAACACTTGTATAATCTTGAAAATTTCATCATGCTCCTATTGAGGCGCATGTGCACTGTTTAGGTGCATGAGTTGAATTTCATGATTTAAACACTTGTGATTTCCAATTTCTTCACTTTCACATTTTTTACCATTAGATCACCATTTTGAACTTTTTGAATTTTGCACTTTAAATTTATAAGATTTTTATTTTTATTTTTATTTTGTATTTCTTTTTAATTTCTTTTTAAATTTCTTTTGTCCCTTCATTTTAGTCTCATCATAACATCAATATCATCTAATTTTCAACTTAAAAATAATTTATTTGTAAGATTATGTATATTCATATTGTAACTGTCAAACACATTTTATTTTCAGTTTACACAAATATTTTGAACATAAAGCATCATCTTTTCAATTCAACATTTCAAATTTGATTATGATTATTGATATTTTATGAGAACAACTCTTTCATTTATTACTCCCACTCCCCAAACTTTAAGTTTGAAAAACTTATAAGTTTCTTTTGAAAAAGAATAAGATCATGTTGGGATTTTAACATGTTTATCAAAGCTTCATACAACATGATTTATATGAAAACGCAGCGGAATAATATTTTGAAACATATTAAGATCTGATTATAAAACCCATTTTATAATAACCCCAAGCCATGGATCTTTATACATAATGCATACAAAAGTAAAAACAACAAAACAAGGAACTACAACCTTTGTAGCTACTTAACCCGAGCTTAAAGATGAGAAGGATGATGATGATCTTGAAGGCTAGATTCCAACAAGCAATCCTCAAGAAGATAATACCCCAAGCACGTGCAAACACCTCTCTTTGCTAGGATCGAACACCAAGTTGTAATCTCTCTTCCTTGTGAAGTTTTTTCAGCCAAGATCCAAAACTTGAAGCTGAAAAATCTTCTTGTCTTGTTCAAATCCGAAAACTTTGAAAGAGAGAGAGAGAGAGAGATATGCTTGTGTAGGTTGAGTGTATTTGTTAAAATGAATTGATTAGAAGCTAATGCATGTGCTTGGAACCATAAAAGGGATTCCCAAGACATACACCAAGGGCGGCCGAAAGGCTCTCTTCTTTTTTTCACCAAAATTCAAATTAAACCTTTTTAAAGGAATACACTTGAAATCAACCCTTTTATAAAATTGAACCACTTTAATTTTATAACACAATACATATTTTTTGTCATTCTTTAACTAATTTAAACAATGAACAAATAATCCTCATGAACAATTAATACATATAATAATGTTCATCTACAAAAGCAATAATCTAGAAAACCAATTTTCTAAATTGGTGTCACTTATTATTTGTATGATCTTATCAACAAATAAATTTTCTTTCGGTGTTTGTTTGGCTTGTTATTGGGTATGACCCGACTTGGATCATATCACACTAGCCACATCAATTTAATATGAATCTTGGGCAGATCAAATCTTTTAATCTCCCACTTGCACAAGATTCATAGTAGATTGATGCAAGCAGCAAATAACGCCTAGCAACGGTTTGCTACCCCTAATGTATATGACTAAGTGCCATTCAATAACATCATCCTTTTCAAGTACCTTACTTGAATATGTTTTAGGTGAACTAATCATTTATCCTTTTGTTCAGATGTCATGTTAAATCCAAGAGACACAGAATTGTCATTCTCTGATGATTTAACTTTAATAGGCCTTAGACATCTAACTCTCACGAATAATAGGAACAAATCCCATCTTGACTACATACGTCTCTCACAATCACTTCGTATCATACCCGAACTCAGCCTTATGTACTGCCAATATTTCAGAACAGCAAAGAACTAAGTCAAAATACAATATTCGGTGAATATCAAGACCCAATATGTATCTCAGGTCTGAGGATACTATGATATTCGCCTTTACTCAATATTTCTTATGACTAATCACAAGGATTCCATGCAGAAAAATTGAGTGCGGGTCAGTCCAATATCTATATCCCATAGATATCAATGAACCTTGCTAGCAACCTCTTGCTCTATATTCATACCTTATGAATATCAACCAATCCAAGTTCATTATAATCTTACATTCATAATTGTTCCCACAAGTATGATCGACTACGAACGTTTAGAATAACTTATTATTCACGGATTTAAACATGCTAAAATAGAAGAACAAATGAATATTATAACCATGTAATTAAGTCAAATAACATAAGTTCCAATATTCAAATATAAAGTACAACATTAAACCCAGTCACTTGAATATCTAAGTCCCATGTCACAAGCATGACCTTCATGATTTGCCTTTTCAAGGAGTTTTGTGAGTGGATCCGCAATGTTTTTATCAGTGTGGACTTTGCGAATACATATCTTTCCCTTTTCAACTTCATCCCTTATGTAGTTGAATCTCCGTTCAATGTGCCGAGTCTTTTGATGAGCACGAGGTTCCTTGATTTGAGCAATCGCACCTTCGTTGTCACAAAAGATCTCTAGGGGATCTTGAATGGAAGGGACTACCCCTAGGTCGGCTATGAATTTCTTCAGCCATGCAGCTTCCTGTGCTGCCATTGAAGCGGCGACATATTCTGACTCTGTAGTGGACAACGCTACGACTTCTTGCTTTGAGCTTTTCCAAGAAACAGCTCCGCCATTTAGAATAAAGATGTACCCTGATTGAGATCTTGAATCATCTCGATCGGTTTGGAACTCGCATCCGTGTAACCTTTTACTACGAGTTCCTCTTCACCAGACCCGTAGATCAAGAACATGTCCTTAGTCCTCCTTAGGTATTTCAGAATGTTCTTGACAGCCATCCAATGACTATCACCAGGATTTTGCTGGTATCTACTTGTCATGCTCAAAGCGCATGACACATCTGGTCTAGTGCATATCATTGCATACATGATGGATCCTATAGCAGATGCATATGGGATTGCCTTCATTCTATTTTGCTCCTCCTTCGAGCTTGGACATTGAGTCATACTCAATATTGTCCCTCTTTGAATAGGTACAGTACCTTTCTTAGAGTTTTCCATCTTGAACCTTTTCAATATTTTGTCAATGTATGCACTTTGATTCAAACCTATCAGCCGTCTAGATCTATCCCTATAGATCTTTATTCCCAGAATATAGGTGGCCTCACCAAGATCCTTAATGGAAAAACAACTTCCAAGCCAGGTTTTTACACCTCCCAAAGTTGGAATGTCATTTCCAAATAGTAGTATGTCATCGACATACAATACTAAGAAGGTTATTGTGCTCCCACTAGCCTTCTTATACACACAAGCCTCATCAGCGTTTTTGACGAAGCCAAATTTCCTTACTTCATCATCAAACGGTGATTCCAACTTCTCGATGCTTGTTTCAATCCATAGATTGATTTCTTTAACTTGCATACTTTGTTAGGATGTTTGGATTGACAAAACCTTCAGGCTGAACCATATAGACATCTTCCTCAAGATATCCATTTAGGAATGCGGTTTTGACATCCATTTGCCAAATCTCATATCATAATGAGCTGCTATGGCAAACAATATCCTTATAGACTTAAGCATTGCAACAGGTGAGAAGGTTTCATCAAAATCAACCCCTTGAGTTTGAGTGAAACCCTTTGCTACAAGTCTAGCTTTGTAAGTATCCAAGTTTCCATGCATATCGGTTTTCTTCTTGAAAACCCTCTTACTTCCAACTACTTTGGAATTAGGAGGTGGTACAACAAGTTCCCAAACTTGATTGTCATACATGGATTGCATCTCAACGTTCATGGCATCAACCATTTGTCACAATCCAAATTGGACACTGCATGCTATGATATGTGTTGGTTCATCGGAGTCAACCACGTATCATCCATCCAAAAAAATCCATATCTTTCAGGTGGATTACTTGTTCTAACCACTTCTGCGAACGTTTTGTGTGTATGATCAACCGCTTGATCATCCTCAACATCCTTATGTTGAGTGCTAGTTTCAACCAAACGTGTATTAGGCTGTGGTTCTTGTTCCTCCTCAAGATCCACTGTTCTACTACTAGCTCCTTCCATAAGGAACTTGGCTTCTAAGAACTCACCCTTTCTGGAAACAAACACCTTTTGTTCCAGTGGATCATAGAAATAATCCCATAGAATCTCTAGGATATCCAACAAAGATACACTTGGTGGATCGGGCTTCTAATTTGTTTGGGGTGGGAGTCTTAACATAAGCCTCACACCCCAAACCCTTAAGTATGATAGGGATGGAACTCTTCCATGCCATATCTCAAAGGTGTCCTTTCCGCCTTCTTGGTTGGGGCCATATCAGAATACGAGCCGCGAGAGCAAAGCGAATCCCCAAAATGATAGAGGCAATGTGCTTCTAGCCATCATAGATCGGACCATATCCAATAAGGTTCGATTCCTCCTCTCAGACACACCATTATGTTGTGGTGTTCCAGGTGGAGTGAGTTGTGAGACAATCCCACAACTCCTAATATGATCTTGAAAAATATCACTTAGATATTCACCACCCCTATCGGTGCGGAGAACTTAATTGATTTGTTGAGTTGATTTTCTACTTCATTCTTGAAGATTTTGAACATTTCAAAAGCTTCATCTTTGTCTTAATAAATACACGTACCCATAGCGACTATAATCGTCGGTAAAGGTAATGAAGTATCTTTCACCATTCCTAGTCATTGGCTTAAAAGGACCACATACATCCGAATGTATGATACCTAATAAATCTTTTGCCCTTTCGTTAGTTCCACTAAAGGGTGCCTTAGTCATTTTTCTCTTGTAAACAAGATTCACATACATCAAATGAATCACATTCATTTGTTTTAAAAGACCATTCTTTTGAAGTGTTTGTATGCGTTTCTTGTTTATATGACCAAGACGACAATGCCAAAGGTAGGTATCACTCAAATCCAATTTAAGTTTTTGGGTGGTTGCTTGGTATATTGAGCTATCATATGTTGCGTTTTCATGAACCAATTCATAAATACCATTACAAGGTATAGCTTAAAATAAAATACATGATTAAAGAAACATGAATATCATTGTCAACAAACTTGAAATCATAATCATATTGTCTTAAACGGGAAGAGAAATTATGTTCCTAGTCAAACTAGGAGCATATAATACATTACATAAAATAACTTCCAAACCATTTGGAAGCTTCAAAATGTAGTCTCCTTGGGCTTCCACATGACCTTTGCACCATGCCCATGAAGAGACTTATTTCCCCTTTCTCATAATGCTCATTTCTTTTGAACCCCTGCAACAAATTGCAAATGTGAGTTCCACATCCGGTATCTAATACCCATGTGTTAGAAGAAATAACATTTAATTCTATATGTATCATGTATATTATACCTGAGGTTTGCCCCGCATCCCTCTTTTCCCTCAACTCTTTGAGATAGACTGGACAATTTCTCATCCAATGCCCTATCTCACCACTTTGAAGCATGGGTCGTTCACAACAACCTTTTGCTTCTTCTCCTTGGGTTTTGGAGGTTCCACCCTAACAACCATCTTCCCCTTTCCCAAACGTGCCCCCTTTCCTTTGGCAACAGTTGCCTTGGGAGGGGGTATAGACCTTCTCTTTCTCCCACCTTCATTAATTGTGAGAACGGTAAAACCCTTTTACCCATTCCCGCCTCAGCTGATTTGAGCATCGAATGAAGTTCAATTATGCTCTTGTCCCATCCGTTCATGTTGTAATTCATGACGAATGCCTCAACCTTTTAGTTAGGCCATTAAGGATCAAATCCGTGGCCAACTCCTTTGAGACGGGACAGTTCAGCCTTTGAAGGCGGTCGATGTGGCTTTTCATCTTAAGAACATAAGATGAAACTGATTGGGATTCCTCCATCCGACATGCATGAAGCGCTCGAACCGTTTCGAAGCGCTCCACTCTAGCTTGTTGCTGGAACGTTTCCCGCAGCTGAGTGATCATGTCATAGGCTCCATGGAGCTCATACTCCTTTTGGAGTTCGGGTGTCATACTTGCCAACATTAGACAAGAGACCTGGATGAGTCCTCCACATATTTAACCCAATCATTATAGTCTTCCACATCCTCCTCGTTAGGTTCATCGGGGATGGGATCATCAAGGATATAGGCCCGCTTTTCTTGCTTGAGAACAATTCTCAGTTGGGGTACCAATCCATGAAATTGTTAGGTGTTAGACGATCCCTTTGAAGAATCGCCCTTAGGGATTGTTGTTTTGGTTTGGTACATCATTATTAGCGTTGTTGTTGTCGGCCATCTACAAGATGTTACAAAGTCTATTTTAGTAATCGTTGATAATATATTTCATTTATTAATACCCTTTATGTCTCATAGACTATTAAAAAAAAATTTAGAATCCAACGTTATATTTAAATATTGGTTAGGTGACCTTTATCCCATTATTCAAATAAAACAAGGTAGTCATAAATGACAATTGCAACCTATTGCAACTTCTAGTGGTATGGGATCGTTTAAACATCATATGTTTTCACGGCATGTTTATCCCATCAACACCTTTTATAAACATATTTTAGGTGATCCATTCAATATATTTTACAAATCAAGTCGTCCTACTTACACACACGTGTGAGTTTACTATATAAGTGGTTAGGTGACCTTTATCCCACAAACATGGTATTCTCACCTCAAATTACAAGTTCCCTCAAAATGGTTAGGTGACCTTTATCCCCCTAAGAGTTTGCAAGTAACCTAAGTGTTGTGAAAAAGGATGGTGTTTAACTTGTTTTCAAAAGGGATATACGATTTCACAATTCTTGTTAAGAAAAGTCTATGTACCATATGATTGTATGCATTCAACCATATGGTACCCTATTGGTTCTTATGAATACAACCATTTTATTTTGCAACCATTAAACATTTGTAGAACCATAGAATTTTGCTTAATGATTTGAGAACCAATTACCCGTTTAGTTTGTTTTAGTTGATGGTTTGTTAATCACATCCAAATATTCAAAACAAACATCATCATATGCATTCAACCAAACATTAACAAAACATTCAAATATGCATAACAAAGCATACTAAATTGAGCACACTTGTTTAGGCAAAACAAGTGTGTCAAATGGTCTTGTCCTAAGGGTTAAGAACATGACACATGGTTGACCCAAAAAGGACTCCCACTTGAATCCATAACTTCAAGCATCCTCTTTGTCCACCTTTTTCTTCAAGTCTTGATCTTGAGCTTCCTTACAAGATATGTATCCTAATACATTTTACTAGTAAAGATAAACTCCTAATCTATTTATTACAAACCATGTGAATAAATAAATTACAAGACTAGACTTGAAACAAAATTAAATTATTACATGCCCAAATGAATACAACATGACAATCAATCATACAATCCAAGGGGTCTAGGCTTTGTTATGCATAAACAACAACAATATATCCAAACATACATAAGATGTCGATTTTTGGCAGCCCCTTAAAACCCATGTTTTTGGCCAACATAAACCAAGAACAAATGGGTTTTAGTCCAAGCAAACAATAATCTAATAAACTAGAGTCTTAAAGATCCTAATATGCATAATATAGCATCTTTAAAACATCAAAAGGGGGCACCAAAATAGCCCTTTAAACCCACGGTTTGGGCAGTCCAAAAGAAAGCAAAGGTAATACATGTATGCATATGTATAAGTGGCTCTTGATGCCATTGTTGGGATTTTAACATGTTTATCAAAGCTTCATACAACATGATTTATATGAAAACGCAGCGGAATAATATTTTGAAACATATTAAGATCTGATTATAAAACCCATTTTATAATAACCCCAAGCCATGGATCTTTATACATAATGCATACAAAAGTAAAACAACAAAACAAGGAACTACAACCTTTGTAGCTACTTAACCCGAGCTTAAGATGAGAAGGATGATGATGATCTTGAAGGCTAGATTCCAACAAGCAATCCTCAAGAAGATAATACCCCAAGCACGTGCAAACACCTCTCTTTGCTAGGATCGAACACCAAGTTGTAATCTCTCTTCCTTGTGAAGTTTTTTCAGCCAAGATCCAAAACTTGAAGCTGAAAAATCTTCTTGTCTTGTTCAAATCCGAAAACTTTGAAAGAGAGAGAGAGAGAGAGATATGCTTGTGTAGGTTGAGTGTATTTGTTAAAATGAATTGATTAGAAGCTAATGCATGTGCTTGGAACCATAAAAGGGATTCCCAAGACATACACCAAGGGGCGGCCGAAAGGCTCTCTTCTTTTTTCACCAAAATTCAAATTAAACCTTTTTAAAGGAATACACTTGAAATCAACCCTTTTATAAAATTGAACCACTTTAATTTTATAACACAATACATATGTTATTTGTCATTCTTTAACTAATTTAAACAATGAACAAATAATCCCTCATGAACAAATTAATACATATAATAATGTTCATCTACAAAAGCAATAATCTAGAAAACCCAATTTTCTAAATTGGTGTCACTTATTATTTGTATGATCTTATCAACAAATAAATTTTCTTTTGGTGTTTGTTTGGCTTGTTATTGGGTATGACCCGACTTGGATCATATCACACTAGCCACATCAATCTAATATGAATCTTGGGCAGATCAAATCTTTTAGATCTCACATCACATTGAGACATTGCCGTCACACACAAAGACATGCATAAAAGAAAAATGAACATAGAATTAAAATCTAATATTAAACATAGAATAAATATCTGCGAAGAGATAATATTAATGAAGATCAGCACATTAAAATAAAATGAATGTGGATAGTCATAGACAATGAATAAATCCTGATGAAGTATGTTCCACGTCAGTGATATCACAGCAAAGGAGATACAAGATCTTAGGACAGACAATGAGTGATTTTGACACAACTATCAACTCACTTACTTTTCAATTCTTGGATTGATTAGTGTTGATTTAGATATGACATGATGTAAAACATACAGAGACTAAGAGAATTCAACTATCATTATGAAATGTAAGAAAGAACACATGCTTAACTTATTACCTGAAACATAGATATCATCAGAGTTCATGTTACTTAGTTAATAGAGGATGATCATAGATAACCATTTGATCAGCTCTAACTATTCTTTTGAATAGGTTGTGCACATTGGCATCTTTTTGCATCAAAAAGAGAATCCGGGTCTGTAATGACTTACAACAGAGGATATCTCATACTTCATGTCTATGATGACTCCTAACAGAGAAGTGAAATGATGCTTTGTAACAGATCTCATGATTTCACATAGTTTCAACAGGTGTGAGAGATGTATCTTAACAAACATTCATTCTAAAAAGCTAAAGCAACTCAAAAGTACACAGATGAATACACAAAAAGCATGTATGTTTAGTTTGATCACAAGATTTACTTGTAACGCCCCGTTCCCGGGACGCTTACAGTTGGGTTCTCAACGCACATAAAACGTATAATTGCATTTGTATTTCATAAATCGCAGCGGAAAACTAAAACAATCTTTCATTTCCATGCTAATGCTTTTGCAAGTTAATACAACATTCATTACAAAATAGCTTGTTCGCATTACAATGCAAAAACATTAATCAAAAGAATGTCATCCCAAAAGAGCTGAGTAGCTTCACGGTGTGCCATTCTCAGCAAACATTACTTGCCAACTGGAAAACATATAAAAAGTCAGCGTTGCTGAGTGAGTTCTAGTTTTATTACAAAACATACTTTGCTTTCATATAAAACCCTTCGTTACTTTTACATGATCACACATCGTACGTACACATAGATAATATCATTATTATCTTCTTCATTCATTCATTCGTTCATTCGTTATTTATGACTTTACTTGCGCATCGGACATCATCCGTACCAATACCATGTGCTACACCCCGGTTAGTCGTAGCTACCGGGCCGAAGTCAATAAATGAACAGCTAAACGTATGTCGCGGTACTAGGAGTAACCATCAGTCTTAGCTACTGGGCCGAAGCCAATAAATGAACAGCTAAACCTATCCCACAGTATAGGGGTGAGCGTTAGAGCTTCTACATTAAGGGTCAATCACAAAGAAGGACCCGTTATCCAATGCGTGCAAGACGTTTCATTCGTTCATTAATGCATGCATTCAACATCGTGTTCCTCTTTCATTATCTTTCACATTACGTTACATAATACTTCGTTCATTCCTTATCATAACACGTAAAGTTATGGGAAAGATAAACATACATCATAATAAGGAACATAACACACACAGTCATCATTATCATACAGGGCAACACCATACATACATAACGTGCATAAACTTGCAACATCATCATCATCATCATGCCCAACATGCTTTCTAAGGCCTCAAGCATCGTCTTACATGCTGTTATGGGGACCTTTACGTCAAAACTTACATCTGCACTTTCCCCCGAAAGGTCAGAAGTCAATCTATACCTTCCTTGGGTACAACAGCCCTATTCAGGCGTATGGACACCGTTCAGTCGCATGGCCTCCATGCGACTGAACATCATGCGATTGAACTCAAACGGATGAACATTTAGGCGAATAAACATCCACTCGTGCGAATGGACAACGCGGATGGACCTCACGCGAATGGGATTAATACGGATGAGCACTTATGCGACTGGACCTTCTGTCGCACGACCTCCATGCGACTGGCCTTTCAATCATGCGAATGGACCTTCAATTGTGCGAATGGACCTTCAATCATGCGAATGGACCCCAATCGCACCCTAATCGGCCGTATGGCCTCCATTCGGCCTCCAGTCGGTCGCCTAGCCCTAACTGATGCAGAATGCAGTTCATCCCGACTGCAGCCGAGGGTTTTCGGCCTCCAAACTCATCTAAACCCATTTTAAGCCTAAATCGACCATCCTAAACCTTAGGAATGCATACCATAACACCATACAAGCACACACACTCCCGGAAACATACACGAAACGCATCACACACATCACACCCAAATGGGTCAAACACATACACATACAAAAAGAGGTTTTTTATGCTTTCCAGCCCCAAAATCGTTTGAAAACAAGTAAAAGTGGGGTTCTAGAACTCACACAAACGAGCACAACATTAAGGGTTTCGATCTGGCTTGCCTCACGACGATTTTGGCGACCCGAACCAGCCCGAACCGGCACTTCTCCTCTTTTTCTCTTCTTTCTCTCTTCTCCCCTTTCTTTGGCTGATTTGTGAGTGTGGGGGAGAGGGTAAGGGCTGCCCTCTCCCTTATATACTCCCCCTCACCCGACTTTCTTTCGTTGACGAGTTTGGTCCCTTGACTTTTGGACTTTATTTTCTTTTCTTTATTCACCGGCTTCAAAATAATAAATATTCGGGTGTTACAAGTCCACCCCCCTTAAATAGGTTTCGTCCCCGAAACCTGTTATTCGTCGAACAAACGTGGGTAATGTTGTTTCATTTCTTCCTCAGTCTCCCACGTTGACTCGGATCCCTTCCTGTGCCTCCACTGTACACGCACAAGAGGAACCACTTTATTCCGCAGCCTCTTTTCTTTACGATCGATCATTGCCACCGGTTGCTCCACATAATTGAGCCTTTCATCTATTTCAATGTCCTCCAGTGGAACAATCATGTCTTCATCAGCTATACACTTTCTCCGATGAGATACATGGAATGTCGGGTGAATCCCACTTAACTCATCTGGCAACTCCAATCTATAGGCCACCTCCCCTGCTCGAGCAATGATTCAGAAAGGGCCTATATATCTTGGGCTCAACTTGCCCCGCTTTCTGAATCTGATAATACCCTTCCAAGGTGAGACCTTCAACATAACCCGGTCACCCACCTGGAACTCAATTGGCCTGCGTCGTTATCAGCATACGACTTCTGTCTGTCTTTGGCTGCCTTCATAAAGGCTTTGATCTTTTCAAGCTTCTCAGTCGTAGCCTCGATTACCTCGACGCTCCTAATTCCTTCTGACCAATATCACCCCAACAAACGGTGTTCTGCATCTCCTACCGTATCGCATCTCATATGGCGGCATAACAATGCTGGCATGATAGCTGTTGTTGTAGGAGAATTCAGCTAACGGTAGGTGGTCATCCCAACTTCCAGCAAATTCGATCACACATGCCCGGAGCATGTCTTCCGTGTCTGAATGGTTCTTTCTGACTGACCATCAGTTTGGGGATGATAAGCCGTGCTAATATGTAACCTCGTCCCCATAGCGTCGTGGAATTTCTTCCAAAATTTAGATGTAAACCGAGTGTCGCGATCAGACACAATAGACACCAGCACACCATGACGAGCTACAATTTCATTGATGAACAGATCAGCCAACCTATCAGATGAATACATCTCGCGGATCGGTAGAAAGTGAGCGCTCTTCGTCAAACGATCGACTATCACGCATATGGCATCATACCCTTTCGGGGTACGCGGCAGCTTTGTAATGAAGTCCATGGTGATGTGCTCCCACTTCCATTCTGGTATATCCAATGTTGGATCTTCCCATACGTCTTTTGATGCTCTGCCTTCACCTGTAAACAAGTAAGACACTTACTCACATACTCCACCACGTCACGCTTCACACCCGGCCACCAATAATCTTTCTTCATGTCATGGTACATTTTCGTGGCACCAGGATGAATGGAGTATCGAGTCTTGTGATCTTCATCCATTATCTTCACCCGTAGATTCCCAATACGAGGAATCCACACACGACCGAATCGAGTTCTAACACCAAGTGTGTTTTCACCCAATTCCCCAAGTAGACCACTCATTCTTTCCGAGTTAAGATGATCTTCTTTCAATGCCTCATCTTGAAACTCCTTAACTTGCTTCATCACATCAGAGGTCATGATTAATTGATAAGCTTTCACCCGAATCGGTTCGGGCCTTTCCTTTCGGCTAAGGGCATCCGCCACCACATTAGCTTTGCCCAGATGGTAATGGATCTCGCAATCATAATCCTTTATAAGCTCCAACCATCTCCTCTGCCTCATGTTCAGATCCTTTTGCTCGAAGAAGTACTTCAAGCTCTTATGGTCGGTGAATATGGCGCACTTCGTCCCCTAGAGATACTGCCTCCAAATCTTTAGTGCAAAGACCACGGCTGCTAGCTCCAAGTCATGAGCAGGATAATTGACCTCATGAACCTTCAATTGTCGGGATGCATAGGATATAACCTTCCCTCTCTGCACTAACACACACCCCAACCCTGAGTAGGAAGCATCAGAATAAACCACTAGATCTTCACTTCCATCAGGTAATGACAGAACAGGAGCTTGAGTCAATCTTGCCTTCAGCTCTTCGAACGCCTTCTCTTGAGCTTGACCCCATACAAACTTCACATCCTTTCTCGTCAACTTAGTTAGTGGAGAAGCAATCTTAGAGAAGTCTTGGATGAATCTTCTATAGTAGCCCGCCAAACCCAAGAAGCTATGGATCTCGGTTGGCGTCCTTGGTGACTTCCATTGCATAACCGCCTCCACTTTCGCCGGGTCCACCATTATCCCGTCACGATTCACCACATGACCTAAAAACTGAACTTCGTGCAACCAAAACGCGCACTTGGAGAATTTAGCATACAATTTCAACCTTCTCAACGTCTCTAGAACCTCTCGAATGTGACCGGCATGCTCTACTTCGCTCCTTGAGTAAATCAGGATATCATCAATAAACACAATCACTGATTTATCCAGCATCGGTCGACACACACGGTTCATCAACTCCATAAAAGCAGCTGGCGCGTTGGTCAAACCAAAGGACATGACAAGAAACTCGTAATGACCACAGTGCGTGCGGAAAGCTGTTTTAGGGATATCTTGTTCTTTCACCTTCAACTGATGATAGCCAGACCGAAGATCTATTCTTGAAAACCAACTGGCACCCTGAAGCTGATCGAACAAATCATCTATCCTCGGTAAGGGGTAGCTGTTCTTCACCGTCAATTTATTCAGTTCACGATAGTCAATGCACATCCTCATACTATCATCCTTCTTCTTTACAAACAGAACCGAAGCACCCCAAGGAGAGATACTCGGTCTAATGAACCCCTTATCAAGCAACTCTTGCAACTGTTCCATCAACTCTTTCATCTCTGTCGGAGCTAACCGATATGGTGCCTTGGCAACGGGTTGGGCACCCGATATTAGATCAATCTGAAATTCAATTTCTCTGTCAGGTGGTACCCCTGGTAAATCTTCTAGGAACACGTCTGGAAAGTCACACACAACCGGTACATCAGGCAGTTGTGGTGTTGGTGCATCTACATCCTTTACATAAGCCAAGTAGGCGCTACATCCACGCCTCATACTCTTTCCCGCCACCGCCATTGAGATCACCTTCGGGATCGTAGTAACCCGATCACCATAAACCGTTACCAAACTTCCATCAGGCGCTATCAACCGAATCATCTTCTTGCGACACACAATGTTCGCCTTGAAGTCCGCCAACCAATCCATCCCAAGAACCAAATCAAAACCACCCAAGGTCATCACGAACGGTCTAACAGGAAACTTGTGACCTTCTAACTCCACCTCACAGTTTTCTATCATCTCCGAAATCCTGGTAGACTTACCTATGGCAGTTTCTACATCAAAGGGCACATCAACACGCCTACTACTAAGAGGCAACTTAGCACAGAAAGCAGCAGAAATAAAACTCCTACTAGCACCAGAATCAAATAGCACAGAAGCTAAAGTTTGGTTCACCAGAACGTACCGGACACGACATCAGGGTCTGTCCTAGCTTCCTCCTGTGTCATAGTGAATGCCCTGGCGCTCGCCCTCGGTCCTTCACTTCCCGTCTTCCTCACCCCTGAACCCTCAGTCCTCGGCTTCTTACAATCTCTGTTCATATGACCAGTTTCCCCACAGTTAAAACATTTGCCCGACAGGCAATCCTTCGCCATATGCCCTGTCTTCCCACACTTGAAGCACACGTTCAAACCCAGCCTACATTCTCCCGCATGCTCCTTTCCACACTTACCACACCTCCATGATCCCACTACCGATGTGGCCACGCGGCGGGCATCCACCCGTGCCTTTTTGTTACCCGTCGAGGCATCACCCCGACCAAACCTCCTCCCATTCCCGTTCCGATCACCACCACCCTTCTTACTCGCTTCAGTCACCACCACCTCCCGCTCGTCATACAGCCTCCCTTCCAAATCAACCGCCGACCTAAACGTGCTTGGTCGGGCGGCGATCATATGCCGGCGAACATCCACCGGTAAACCCTGAATGTACCTCTTGATTTTTCGAGACAGAGGCGTCACCTGATCAGGCACGAGTCGTGCCATTTCATTAAACTTGTGGTATACTGCTGGTGTGTCATGGTTCCAGCCTCCACTGCAGAATCTCCTTTTCCAACTTATCCATTTCCCTGTGAGGACAGAACTCCTCAATCACCATCTTCTTCAACTCGGGCCATTTCATTCTCCCGATTACCCAATTACCCTCTGCTTGGACAATGTTGTCCCACCAACATAGTGCCGAGTCCACAAATGAATGAGTGGCAAACTTCACCTTCTGATCTTCCCGACACTCGTTGATGTCGAGAACGGCCTCCATCTCTCTCACCCATCGGTGAGCAGCGGCAACATTGCCATTACCGTCAAGAGTAGGGGATTGCATCTCATAAATGCCCCGTAGTACATCCTCGCACTGCCTCTGACACAGGCTCTTCTTCTTCCTCTTCATCATCAGACAGGACCGTTTCAGGCTCTGGGTGTTCCCGTTCTCCAGAGGATCTGTTTCTTTCTTTTCTTTCCCCTTCTCGTACAGCCTTAATAACTTCGGTCACCATAGACGGTAAGAGTGTCTGCATGACCTGATGGACTTCTTCAACAACAGCCTCCTTTACTGAGGCTCTCAGATTGGCGCTTTCGTCGCCACCCTCCGGATGGGGGTCTCTGGTCTTCATGAACCCCCTCTCAACTCTGGGTCTCCCTCTCTTGGGTCGCGGTTCAGCACCATGACCTCCACCCCTAGAAGCTTTCGAAGATCTACCTCCGGCCATCACACGCACATTGAAAGATTCAAACACCAACACAGTCATTCAACGGAACAGCTCAGTTTATGTTAAGTATAGTAAGTCCCAAATTACAGTGGCCAGTTGTGATTAGCCACTTACTTCACTCTTCATACCCCGAGCATTACCCGTCCTGACTACACAGTATTTAAACCTACATACAACACATAACACATACCATGCGCACATAAAACCGGTTAACTTTACGAAAATACCTGATGGCACGCAGCTACTCAGATTGGCATCCCATTCCCTTTCCGTCCCATTCTCAGTTTAAGATTAGGTTTATTTTGAAAATTTACCCATTTCACTTGAACTTTGGCTCTGATACCAACTTGTAACGCCCCATTCCCGGGACGCTTACAGCTGGGTTCTCATGGCACATACAACATATAATTGCATTTGTATTTCATAAATCGCAGCGGAAAACTAAAACAATCTTTCATTTCCATGTAAATGCTCTTGCAAGTTAATACAACATTCATTACAAAATAGCTTGTTCGCATTACAATCCAAAAACATTAATCAAAACAATGCCATCCCAAAAGAGCTGAGTAGCTTCACGGTGTGCCATCCTCAGCAACATTACCTGCCAACTGGAAAACATATAAAAAGTAAGCGTTGCTGAGTGAGTTCTAGTTTTATTACAAAAGATACTTTGCTTTCATATAAACCCTTCGTTACTTTTACATGATCACACATCGTACGTACACCTAGATAATATCATTATTATCTTCTTCACTCATTCATTCGTTCATTCGTTATTTATGACTTTACTTGCGCATCGGACATCATCCGTACCAATACCATGTGCTACACCCCGGTTAGTCGTAGCTACCGGCCGAAGTCAATCAATGAACAGCTAAACGTATGTCGCGGTACTAGGAGTAACATCAGTCTTAGCTACTGGGCCGAAGTCAATAAATGAACAGAAACGTATGCCACAGTACTAGGGTGAGCGGTAGAGGTTCTACATTAAGGTCAATCACAAAGAAGGACCAGTTATCCGATGCGTGCAAGATGTTTCATTCGTTCATTAATGCATGCATTCAACATCGTGTTCCTCTTTCTTTATCTTTCACTTACGTTACATAATACTTCGTTCATTCCTTATCATAACACATAAAGTTATGGGAAAGATAAACATACATCATAATAAGGAACATAACACACACAGTCATCATTATCATACAAGGCAACACCATACATACATAACGTGCATAAACTTGCAAATCATCATCATCATCATGCCCAACATGCTTTCTAAGGCCTCAAGCGTCATCTTACATGCTCTTATGGGGACCTTTATGTCAAAACTTACATCTGCACTTTCCCCCGAAAGTCAGAAGTCAATCTATACCTTCCTCGGGTACAACAGCCCTATTCGGGCGTATGGACACCCTTCAGTCGCATGGCCTCCATACGACTGAACATCATGCGATTGAAATCAAGCGGATGAACATTTAGGCGAATAAACATCCACTCGTGCGAATGACAACGCGGATGGACCTCACGCGAATGGGATTAATACGGATGAGCACTTATGCGACTGGACCTTCTGTCGCACGACCTCCATGCGACTGGCCTTTTAATCATGCGAATGGAACTTCAATGGTGCGAATGGACCTTCAATCATGCGAATGGACCCCAATCGCACCCTAATCGGCCGTATGGCCTCCATTCGGCCTCCAGTCGGTCGCCTAGCCCTAACTGATGCAGAATGCAGTTCATCCCGACTGCAGCCGAGGGTTTTCGGCCTCCAAACTCATCTAAACCCATTTTAAGCCTAAATCGACCATCCTAAACCTTAGGAATGCATACCATAACACCATACAAGTACACACACGCCCAGAAACATACACGAAACGCATCACACACATCACACCCAATGGGTCAAACACATGCACATACAAAAACGGATTTTTTTATGCTTTCCAGCCCCAAAATCGTTTGAAAAAAGTAAAAGTGGGGTTCTAGAACTCACAGAAACGAGCACAACGTTAAGGGCTTCGATTTGGCTTGCTTCACGACGATTTTGGCGACCCGAACCAACCCGAACCGCACTTCTCCTCTTTTTCCAAAGATAGAGAATACATGCTTTCTCTAATCACCTTTTGACAAAAAGCTGAACAATTTTCTGTGGTCACTCTAAAGACTCACCAATTTTGATACGTTGGTGAAAAGGTCTATGTTTTTGTCAAATTGTATATTATTGTCTTTGGTCTGTAACTTTCCACTTTGTACATTTTATCCTTCTTTTAATATACTAGGATGTGAGCTATGGCATGTCATAGTCCAAGTCAAAAGGCAATTTGCCTTTTGACTATACATTAATCTTGTTGTCTGGATTAGTTTTTTCAGCTAGCTTCAAAGTATAGCTGACTGTAGGATGTGGTATAAAGTATCTCAGGTTCTTGTATTTTTCTTTATGCCTTGTAACACTTGTAATAAAACTTGGGAGCAATATACAACATTTTTGGAAAACATACTTATCTTGTTCTTGTTTCTTGTTCTTGTTTCTTCTTCTGTCTCTTACATACTTGTGTCCGTACCATCTTTAACTTAAACCTGGTTCCTGTTTGATATGTTAAGTGTTCTAACTCTCTACTCATTGTGAAACTGATTGTATTGACCACCCTCAAATGGTCCTGCAAATGGTATTAGAGCATTTAGGCTCTTTATTGTAAAATCTCACCATCTTAAATCTCTTCACTTTCACAAACCACTTAACAACTCAAATGGTAACTCTCACAAAAGCTGATATGGAAACTGGTACTATGACAAAGTCTCAACTAATCACTCCTCATGACTTTAATACTTGGTGCCAAAGAATGGTAGGCTTCATAAAGTCTGAAGACAACAGGATGTAGGAATTTGTTGTCTTAGGACTTTATGTACCATGCACCTCTTCAGCTATTGCCAGTAGTGCCATGATACCAACGGAAGAAGATTAATGCAGACGAGAGAGCCATGATCGCTCTCAAAACTATTCTTCCAAACTTTATCTATAGAGGCTTCAATAAGTGCAAAACTGCTAGCAACTATCGGATGTAGTGAAGTTTATGTACGAGGGGTCTAATGAAGCTAAAGAAAACAAGAAAGACCTATTAAAGTGGCAATTTGAGAACATCACCTTTAAAACTGGTGAAACCATGACTACATAATACTTCAGGTATGTTGAGATTGTGGATACTCTAATGGATGTTAGAGTAACTGTTAAGCATAGTGACATTGTGAGGAAGTTCATCTCCTTTCTTTCCAAACAATGGACACACTATTGTCTGGTCATTAAGAGGACTGCAAACCTAAATAACCTTACTCTCACTGAGTTATATGGTATCCTTAGTGGGTACCAGATGGAGTTGAACATGCACAATCCATCTGGCATCTCCAACAATCAGTAGAGTTTGGCACTTCATGTGGTTGAAAGGGATTGCAGAGAACCACAATATCATCTCATTGCTACCCTAAAACTCAAAAAAGGGTCCTTTCATCAACTTCCCGGAGACACCAAGGGGGAGCTACATCCAAGGAAGCCAATTCCAAGAGACGAGCTCTTCTCAAGCCTTTGTGTCTACTGATGAAAGTAATTGCAACTTTCTCTTCACCATTGAAGACTTGGACTGCATCCATCTAGATGATCTGGATTATATGAAGATAGTCCAGTAGATAGCTCTTCTCACTCACAAGGCCAAGAATTCTATAAAAGGAATGGAGAAAGTTTCTCAGCAATGCAACTAGTGTAAACTTTGGGCTAGATAAAAACAAGGTGAAGTATTACAACTATAACCAAACAGGAAACTTTTATAGGACGTGTAAGGCACGAAGAACAAATGCTGACCAAACAAAACCCAGACCAAACTACACTATGGAGCTCCACACACTGAGAAGCCCAAGCAGTAAGACTTAAATGAAGTCTTAAGCATGAACACACCACCTATAGACTTAAATGAAAAATCTTATCACTAAATTAATTGAATGCTAGGCTGAGCTTATGATTAGCAAAGCTAAGGTAGAAAATATGTTCTTGAAGAAGAGACATTCAAGAACATTATATTCTCATGCTTTCATGCAAAAGTTTGTTATTAGAATAGGCAAGGATTAGGATCTGCTAAGATAGATCCTCCATAAACTCTACTATCAATAAAACTCCAAGGTGTCGAACTTGTCAAGGTAAGCTTCCCCTCATAGACCCCACTGAAGAAGAGGATGAAAAGGAGATAGTGAAGGATGGATTTGTAGAGGAAAGAACAAGGGATGACAAAGTCCAAGAGGAAGAACTTTATCTAAGCAACCAAGAGAATATCAAAGAAGGCATAAAGAGATCAAGGCCCCTTTCAACTCCAAGCAGAAATAAGTCTTTATCTTTATAGGATTTGAAGTGGTAGAGACTGAAGACTAAACTATGGACTCCACTACAAGGAGTTCTAGTTCATGTCAAACTCATCCATTTGAAGAAAATAAAACTAATCAGCTATCCACCACTGCTAGACAACCTGAACTATCAGTTCCAAGAGAAAGCCTCACCCAAAGAAACTTGCTGCATCATGTGAGAAGATGAAGATGGAAAAGGAAAATGATCAAGCTTTGCCTTCTACTCAAAAGAAGACTCTCAGAAAGAAGTCAGTTGATTACATCATGTGTGGTAATACTTCTCATCTTGGCAAGGATTACATCTACAATCCTAAAAGTACTATCCACATGACCAAGAAGATAATTTATAAGAAGGAGAAGAAGATAAATTTTGAAGAAAAATCTCTTCCTTATGGAAGCTCCAAGTTAGGAAAGAAGACAAGTGAAAACTTGCATTCAAAAGAAAAATTGGTCTGAAAAGAAAATTCCGAAGCACTAAAGCTTGTTGTAGTGATGGTAAGATCTTCTGAAGGTCTAGTCTCCAAAACTTCCAATGTTTTCAAAACTTCTGAAGTGTTGGATGTCAAGTCTAATCTTCCTAAGATGGTGTGAAAGATAAATGAAGACCATATGACTGAAAGTGTTTCATCAATATAGGAGATGAACCACAAATTCTAAACATAAGATCAATCACTCTTGAATTGTACTTAATTCACTTTGACAAGCCCAAGACCAATAAGGCTTGGGTTTCCAAATGTAACTAATCATCTATTTTTGTGTAGGAATAGCTAAGGAACTAAGAGGAATGTATGGATCATTAATAGTGGTTGTTCCAGGCACTTGACACGCAATGGCTCTTTGCTTCAAATTAAAAAAAAATTGAAGGAGAGCCAGTTGCTTTAGGAGGAGATGCAGGTGGTTATATTATACGAAGGGCAAGGTGACAAATGGTAGGCTGCACATTGAAAAGGTAAACATTGTCAAAGAGCTTGGGTACAATTGACTTAGTGTATCCCAATTTTGTAATTATAGACACAACATGCTCTTCATTTAGTATGAGCACATTATTCTTAAGCCTGTGGTAGTCATACCTCAAGAGCATATCCTGCTTAGAGCCCCTAGAAAGGAACATGTACAAGATGGCTTTGGAGGAAACATCCCCTTTAGGAGAAGTTTCTTCCTTTCTATCTAAAGCAAATAGTGATAAGTCTTTCCTTTGACATAAAATAATATCCCATGTAAACTTTAAGAATATGAATAAATTAATTAAGAATGATTTTGTAACTAGAATGCCTAATAAAGAGTTTACAAATGATGATCACTATGTTGCGTGCCTAAAACGGAAGCAACACAAGGTGTCTCACAAACCAAAATAAAGAAAGTCTATCACTACACCCCTATATTTATTACACATTGATCTCTTTGACTCCATGAGTATAATGAGTCTAGGAAGGACCTCATATTGTTTAGTGATAACAGATGACTTCATAAGATTCACTTGGCTCTTCTTCCTTAGAACTAAGGATGAGACTCCTAATATCTTGAAGAACTTTATTCTAAAAATTAAGAAACAATGTGATCACAAGGTCAAGACCATAAGATGTGATCAAGGAACTGAATTCACCAAACAAATTCTTGACAATGTGATCATAAGGTCAAGACCATAAGATGTGATCAAGGAACTGAATTCAGGAACCAAATTCTTGACACGTTTTGTGATGAAAAGGGTATTAGAAGACAATATAGTGCTCCTAGAACTCCTCAACAAAATGGTGTTGTTGAGATGGGTACCAAGACACTTATTGAAGTTGCAAGAATCATGTTATCTGACCCTAAACTACCCATTACCTTCTGGGTAGAGACAGTCAACATTGCTTGCTATATACAAAACAAAGTTTTAGTAGTTATGACTCATGGTAAGACAACTTATGAGTTATGGCACAAAAGGAAACCTTTCATAGGTTTCCTTCGATCATTTGGATATCCTTGCACCATCTTAAATACCAAAGATCAAATAGTCAAGTTTTCTAAGAAATCAGATGATGACATTTCATTGTATACTCTTCTCAAGCCAAGTCTTATAAGGTATACAATCTCATAACGAAAGTAGTTAAGGAGTCGGCCAATTTGATCTTCAATGAGCATACTTCTAGTGAGAAATGTTCTGGCCCAGATTAGCTGTTTGATCTTGATGTAGTTACCAACTATTTAAACAAATATTTTGAGAATGTTTCAGGATCTACAGTAACTTATCAATTAGGAGATCTTGACCCAAGATTTGAGTTGAGAAGACCAAGCAAGATCACTACTTCAGCTCCAATGGTAACTAACCCTACATATATAGTCCCTTTCAGCACAACAATGACAAATTCAGCTGATACATCTGAGGTGCCTACATATTCTAGTTCAAAGGCATAGAACTCAAATGAAGGAGTTTCAAATGTAGGAGAAAATAATGGTGGTATTAATGATTAAGAATTTATTGATGCTAATACCACTCCATAGAAGACAACATTAATGGTGTCACATACTCATTGGATCAAGCTTTTGTTGATAAGTGTGCTGATGTGGTGGGGGACACTCCATTGCATGATCTAAACTTCACAAACTTAGATCTCACCAATCAACATGCTGTGATTCCTCTACTCAAAATCCAAAAGTCACATCCCACTACAAACATCATTGGAGATGTGACAATGGGGTGAGAATAAGAGGACAAACCCATCTCAAAAATGGTTGTCAATACTTTTGCTTCTTGTCCCAGATAGACCAACAAAAGTTGATGAGGCTTTGAAGGATGGTAGTTGGATTGAAGCAGTGTAAAAGGAGTTGCTTCAATTCGAAAGGCATAAGGTTTGGAATCTATGCCTCTTTCTAAGGGAAGACCACCATAGGTAGCTAATGGGTGTTTAAGAATAAAAGGATGGTAGTGGACTTGTCTGCAAAATTCTTGTCTCAAATTAATTTCTTAGATATATATATACACACACACAAGGCTTCTCCTGTTGATACATGTATGTCCCTAGATCATGATATGTGATGTAATAGATCTTGTTTGATATGATTAATGAAATGATATTGATATTCTGTTAGTTATAATGTTTAATAGTTCATTAATGAGTCATGACTGAATTGATTGGGTATATGATTATTTGAATGGTTGCACATTATGTTATATTAATTAAAACATTCAAACTTAACTTAATGAAGTTCTCATGCGAATGGCTCATGCGAATGAATCATACGCATGAATAACTTCACACGATTGACTCAGTCGCAAGACTGAACCAGGAGACTGGATCAGTCGTACGATTGTAACATAAGATTGGCTCAGTCGCACGACTGAACACTCAGTCGTACGAATGAATCAACCGCATGGTTCAATCGCACGACTGAACCAAACTAATGGTTCAGTCGCACGATTGGATAGTGCCAACCTATAAATACAACTCAATTCGTGAAAAACGGGGCACTCGATCAATTACGATTCCAGACGTACCCTAGCCGTCCAAAAACCTTCAAATTCGTTCTCCAAGTTCATAGAACACATTAGATCGATTCCTAATCGATTTCTAACGTTAGTTTCAATCCTTGATTGATTCTTCGTGTGTTCTCACTGATTGGATCGCCAATCAAATAGGATTCCGCACTATTTGATCTGGTTTACACGTTAATCTCTAGGTATTTCGGTCAAATACCAGGTTCTAACAAGTGGTATCAGAGCTATTGGCTCTTGATTACGTGTTGATTCAATCAAGATTGCATAATAGTTTGTGTTTTTTTGCACTAAAAATGCAATCTTGGCATCAAAAGTGTTCTTGGAAGTTCCCTGCTCATCGAAGTTTGGTTTCTACGGACTTAGGCGATTAGAACTTGCGAAATTTCGAATCTTTACGGCTGAAACCCGTCAAACCTAGAAATTTTCGCAAAACAGCAGCTTCAGTCGCACGAGTGACTCATTCGCACGATTGGACTCCATTCGCATTGCTCATACGCACGATTGGACATAGTCGCACCCTCATTCGGCCGACTGAACCGTTCGTTCGCATAGCTCATACGCACCAGATTCATTCGCACGACTGAACCAATCGCCCAGTTCAGCCGCACGATTGAACCAATCGCAGAGTTTATACGCACGATTAGCTCATTCGCATCCTTCAGTCGCATCAGTGAAAGTTTTTTTGATTAGATTATAAGTTTATTAGTCATGGAAGATCAGATGTCAGCCTTTACTACTGGGAAGGACTCAAGGATACAGAACTTGCTGTTGCTTGAGAGTGAGGTGGGGAATCATAATAAACCACCAAAGCTTTTGACTTTAGATGAGTTTCCCCACTGGAAACAACATTTTGAGATCTACCTTAATGGAGTAGATCCTAATCTGTGGGAAGCGATTGAGATTGGTTATAGTACACCGATGGGAGCTGACGGAGTTAAGCTAACATTAAGCGGGATGACAGACGCACAGAAATTAAGTACAATACAGAGAAAAGAGTTTATGCATTGATCACTCAGTCTATCCCCAAAGACATATTCCACCAGTATTCTGAGAACAAGCAGTCCAAGAAACTGTGGGATGAGCTAGAGAAGAGATATGATGGGAATGCTTCATTGAAGGCAATCAAGGCAAAGGAGTTAAAGAAGGAATTCGATAACTTCTCATCAATTGGTAATGAAAGTTTGGACGAAGTAATAGACAGATTCTACCACTTGATGAGCGAATTGCATACACATGGAGTGGCTACTACCATGGAAGAGAAAGTAAGCAACTTCGCAGACGGATTGCCTGATAAGTGGGCTACATTCGTGTCTAACCTGAGACAGAATGGAATACTTGTAAAGCTGGATATAAATGACTTCATTCTTAAGTTGCGAGAAGAAGCACTAAGGATGAAGTATAGAGCTCAGAAGTCTTCGTACACACAAAATCCAGCTTTATACAACGCCACGCCTCAAGCTAAGACATCTGGAGCACCACTCCAGACTGCTTTTGTGTCTAGCTCGTCAGGTCCTTCAAATGCTTCTCCTTCTGGATCAGACACGTCTGGGTCATCATGTACCCATTATATTGGATCAGAAGCAAGCGCTTCCAAACTGAAGATCGAGAACCTCGGTAATGTGACCGTGGAAGTAGCTCAAGAGCATATGGATCTTTTAGCAGCAGTGGTCATTCATATGATGGACTTGTTGTCGGGAAGATTGGAAACTGCCATCTGGCAGATGAGGACTACGAGCAGGTGGATGAGATGGAGCTTGAGAGAATGGATATAATGTGGGCCTTAGCAAGTGCTGTCCGATGGCGAAGAAGTTTGTGAAAAACTGGACAGAACTTGGTCGCTACTAAGGATACCACCTTTGGCTTCGACAAGAGTAAAGTGACCTGCTTTAACTGTGGTGAGAAGGGGCACTTCAAAGAGAATGTGTCAAGCCAAAGAAGACGGTAATGGAAACCCGTTCTCATCCTTTACTCGCCAAGACAAGCAAGCCTCTAGTTCTACTTCATCAAACAAGGATCCAAAAGCCTTACTGCTCATGATGATGAAGGACAGGATTGGAGTTTTAGGTTTGTCTCACGAGGAGAATCTAACATTGCCAGTGTTGAGGATATTGATGATGATTCTGCAGTGAAGGTGAACTAGCAGTTGAGATAGCAATGTCACATAGTGAAGAAACAACTGCAGCCGAGGTCAGTTACAACCAAATGAGGAATTTCCACGTCAGAGACAGAAAGTCAGAATCACCAAACCAGAAACATCTGATGCTGCACTGATGGCTAACTCTTCTGAACCAACTCAGGTAAGTACCACTGACCAAATTTTTAATAATCATGCTTGTTCTGATTGTGATACTTTTAGGAATAGCATAGATGAGAAATTTTCTAGGTTATTAGATCATAATGATAACTTAGTAAAAGATTTACGTCTGTGCACTGAGGCTAATAGAGTACTAAAACAAAATGAGCATAGTTATAAAGAAAAATAGACCTATTGACTAAACAACTTAGGGAAACCGAAGTAGTGGCTTTTAACCAAGCAAATGACATTAGGTACTATCTAAACTCCCTAGAAGACACTAAGAAACAAAGGCAGTTCTAGAAGTAGAAGTCAATTCACTAAAACAGAAACTGCATAGTTGGACTAGTTCGTCGCACATAGTCCAACACTTAGTAAAAGAAAGGAACAACGGGGAGGGACTGGGCTACAAAGTGGTTCCACCACCACCTGAGACCTTGATGAACACTAAGTAGACCTTTAAGTAATAATCCCATCAAGGATCATGTGGTGACTACTCCTCTTGTATGATCCAGATTCCCCTATGTTCATCTATGACACTGAACAAACAAAAGGAGACAACGTCAAAGGCAAAGGAAAATTGCCTTGTGTTAATCTGGAAAAGAATTTGAAAAGGTTACATAAAGTCAGGTTCTAACAAAGTCAAATCAGAACCTAAAAAGACTTCAAATGTTACTTTCTCACATGCTTCAAGTCAAAAACCATTAACCAAAAATGGAATGTTAAACAGGTTAAAACAGTAAATTTTGTTAAACAGAGAAAACATCAAACATACTAGAGTCAAAACCTAAAGTGATTGATGTTACTAGAGTGTCACGCACTCTCCACAAAGAAAGTTTACTCATAAAGTTGATAGCAGAGCGTGCTACAACTGTGGAGAATATGGACACATTGCTTCCTACTGTAATTTTTATCAGACACCTAGGAAGAAGATTGATCTTCAGGACTCTAAACCTAAGTCTTCTAAGAGGAGCTCTTTAACTCCACCTAGAAGAGCTAGTGAACCTAAAGTCCAACCTTAAGCCAGACGACTGTTTATCATAAACAGGCATTGCACAAATCTGGCTTATGGAAAGAAAAGTCAACTACGTGTCTGATACTGATAACAAGAAGGAACCTGAGCTACCTCACCCTCTAAGGGTCAATGGGTGGAGTTTATGATGTGTGATGCCTCTGGAAACCCAAGACAGTCAAAGCTTGGGTTCCTAACCTAAACTAATTCATTTACTTTGTATGTGCAGGGTGTTCGATACAGTGCTGAGACTAACACGTGGATTATAGACAGCGGAGCATCCAGGCACATGACAGAAATAGAGTCCTTTTATCTAACGTCAAACAAATAAAAGGAGGGCATGTTTCCTTTGCAGGAAACAAGGAGGCTATATCACAGCTCAGGGAGAAGTGGGAAATCAGAAAGTTAAGTTTGATAAGTGAACTACGTTCAAAAACTTCAGAACAACTTACTTTCTGTTTCCCAAATCTGTGATAAAGGATTTAAAGTCATCTTCGATAACCAGAAGTGTTACGTGCTGAAGAAGAATATATGATCCCAGAGGACCAAGTTCTGATGACTGCTTCAAGATATAAGACCTTTATGTCTTGGATCTGTCAACAGCTGCTACAACACGGATCATGAGGTTCAGTGCTTTTTATCTAAAGCTACTGAGAAGGATTCAATCTCCTGGCATAGGAGAATGGGACACATTAGTCAAAGGAAGATGAATCATTTGATTCAGAAGGATTAGTGAGAGGAGTAAATGTCAAGAACTTCCAACTTCCTGACTTTTGTGTAGCTTGCAAGAAAGGCAAACAGACAAAGAAGTCTCATAAGGAAAAGAAAGTTCATTCAATAGAACTTCCTCTTGAGCTTCTTCACATGGATCTGTTTGGTCCAGTTAGTACAAGGAGCATTGCAGGCGACGTGTACTGCTTTGTGGTCACTGATGACTACTCAAGGTTCACTTGGGTAATGTTTCTGAAATCCAAATCAGAAATTTGGAGACATTCAAGGAATTAGTAACCACACTGGAATCTCTCTACAAGCTAAAAGTTAGACAAATACGCTCAGACAACGGGACAGAATTCAAGAATCAAGGGATGGAGGCATACTGCAAGGAAAAGGAATTGTGCATCAATTCACTTCTGCTTACACACCTCAGATGAATGGCGTTGCTGAGAGAAAGAACAGGAGTTTGATAGAGACAGCACGGACTATGCTGGCAGACTCGAAACTGCCTATCCAATTCTGGAATGAGGCAGTGGCAAATGCGTGTTATACACTGAATCGAGTCCTAATAGTCAAGCGCCACGGAAAGACATGTTATGAGCTACTACAAAGACGCAAACCGAATTTGGAGTATCTTGAACCTTTTGGCGCACCGTGTACACTTCTGAAGAAGACACAAGAAGGAAAATTCAGCGAGAAGGCAGTTGAAGGAATTTTTCTAGGATACAACATACCGAACAAGCGAGTTTACAATAACTCAACGGGTCTTGTAGAAGTGTGGTGTAATGTCGACGTTCAGAGATATACCACACCACCTACAGGCAAAGGACCCATACTTCTTCGATTATGATGGATTCTTCAAATCCTTCAACATCCCTCTCTCTCCCTCGGATGATGAGTTAGCTACTAGGATGATGTATGATATTCTAATACACCATCTAGCACACAGGGAGAATCATCTACTCAGTCAGAAGGGTAGTCGATGACAGTGACTCCTCCTCTGAAGATGAAACTGAAGCAGATGACCAGAACAGTCAGGAGGAACAGGTTCCAGTTCCTGAAAGTCCACAAGCATCCATAAGTGATGCACCTCGACTTCGGAACCTCAAACTCCACCCTCCTCAGATGCAGAACAAAATGTTCACAATCTTGGTTCGGAGGTGACTGTGCCCTACTCCAGGATCACGACTAAACGTCTATCATCCCCTTGACAATGTTATTGGAGATGTCCGATCAGGAGTACAAACCGAAATCAGCTATACTCAGCTGATTACGCCTCAGTTATGGAGAAAGGTTACATTCATTGGTGCTTATCGATGTTTTGTTTCACAGTTTGAGCCAAAATATGTCAGTGAAGCACTAAATGATGAGGCGTGGGTGAGTGCCATGCAAGAAGAACTTCTGCAGTTTAAGAAGTTAGGTGTATGGACTCTGGTTGATAGACCTAAAGGTGCTAAAGTCATTGGCACCAAATGGGTACTAAAATGCAAGAAGGATGACCAAGGAGTCATTATCAGGAACAAAGCTCGACTGGTGGTTCAAGGTTTTCGCCAAGTCGAGGGATTGACTATAATGAGGTGTTTGCACCCGTGGCAAGGATGGAAGCTATTCGTATCTTCCTTGCCTATGCATCGTACATGAAGATTAAAGTCTACCAATTAGATGTGAAAAGTGCATTCCTTCATGGGGAAATCAGGGAAACAGTCTATGTAAGTCAACCCGAGGGATTTGAAGACCCTTATCATCGGGATAGAGTTTACAAGCTCGACAAAGCTTTATATGGGCTTCATCAAGCTCCTCGAGCTTGGTATGAGAAACTCTCGACTCATCTTGTGAAACACGGCTTTCGCAGGGGAGTCATTGACTGTACACTGTTTATTAAAAAAGGATGGCGACCTACTGCTTGTACAGATATATGTTGATGACATAATCTTCGGGTCAAAGAACGAAGAGTTATGCAAAGAGTTTGAAGCAGTGATGAAGAAAGAGTTTGAGATGAGTGCTATGGGGGAGATGAAGTTCTTTCTCGGGTTACAGGTGGATCAAACACCTAATGGGATCTTTCTACATCAGACCAAGTATGTAGGAGACATTCTCAGTCGCTTTGACATGGAGAATGCTTCTGCTGCTGGGACTCCACTTGCTACGAATCATGATATAGCACCTGATGAGAATGGAGATCTGGTAGATGCCACTATGTACCGAGGAATGATTGGATCCCTCATGTATCTCACTGCCTCAAGACCTGATATTATGTATGCTACATGTCTATGTTCTAGATATCAGGCTAAACCAAAGGTCAACCATCTGATCGGGTCAAGAGGATTTTTCGTTATCTGAAGGGTACACCCACACTTGGATTGTGGTATCCTCATGATGATGACTTTGAACTTACCGCGTATAGTGACTCGGATTACGGGGATGCAAGATGAACTACAAGTCTACATCAGCGGGGTGTCAATTCTTTGGGAGAAGATTAGTTACCTGGCAGTGTAAGAAGCAGACATCGGTTGCATTGTCAACCTGTGAAGCCGAATATGTTGCTGCTGCAAGTTGCTGTTCACAAATCATTTGGATTCAACAGCAAATGCGGGATTACGGTTTAAAATTCTCATCTACTCCTATTTTTGTTGATAACTCTGCTGCAATTGCAGTAACTAAAAATCCAGTTCAACATCCTAAGACCAAACACATCGGTATTAAATACCACTTCATAAGAGACTGTTTTGAAAAGAACTTAATTGATGTGGTTAAAATTAATACTGATTTTCAACGCGCTGACCTCTATACTAAAGCCTTTGATAAACCACGTTTTCAATATTTGCTAGAGGTCAACGGCGTTAAAAAGAAAAGTGAGGTAATTCCTGATGATAATAATGTGTAGTCCGATGTAGTTTAGTTAAAGTTTATTTTATTTTATGTTATCTGTTTTATTTTCGTCTGTATATTTAAACTCATGTTATTTTGCTGTTTATTAAAATCCAAAAATAATTAAACCAGAAATGATTTTAGAATTTTAGGGGGAGAATTGTCAGCAAGTTAACATTAAAAAAAATGAGGGAAGGGGTAACTAGCTGAAATAAGGTAGATTGTGTCTGTGATACCGATTCAATACCTTTGGAAAATGATAGTACACAGGAACAAATCAAGAGGGACTTTAAAAATTTAAGTTTTGAAAAGATGCAAAAGTTCAAAGTATAAGTCTGTGTAGTCTAAGCAATATAAAAAGGGAAGATGATAGAAAACTGGCAACTCCTAAGGTGACACAAAGAAAGTAGACTTAGAGGCTGCTAGACCACAAATGATATGTTGGTAGATTCAACACAATAGAAATTAGACCTGATTGGTGATCTCAAGATCAAACTAAGTTGTTCAACTGACGTGGGCTTCCATCTTATCACTGGTTAACACAATCAAATATATTCCAATAAGGGTAATGAGCATTTAAATGCCACAAATGTGTGCGGATGACCATAATTAGAGCAAAGCAAGAAAAAAATGAAAGACAAATGCAATAAAGCTAATGACTTATGTTGTTGGTGCATATTGTGTAAAATAAAATAAGCTGCTCTAACAAGGAGATAGGTTGTGTGCCTCTCTGCTGTGCGATGGCACTGACCTGAGGATAAGCATAACCTAGATATTCTAGAATTCATTGTTGTTTGCCGCCTCTCTGCTGTGCGATGGCACTGACCTGAGGACAAGCTTCTCTTTGAAAGCTCTAAGAATAGTCTCTTCTTGTAATAATACCCGTAGACCGCTCAAAAGCTTCTGAGGAATGTTGATTACCATATAAGTGTGGGATCCACAAATGTTAGTTGGAAAAATTAAACCTAAATCAGTCACCAGTCTGCGTCAAAAGTCTGTGTATGGATTTAAGTGGACAAACATACTGACAATCTTAGTGGCTACATTCTCAAGAGTTCAAACCAATGTGAAAATCTAAGAGTTCCAGTATGATTTCCTAAGTTGCTAACGACTCTGGATGAACACCGAGAATTTAAGCATCAAAAAGTTTTAATAACAACAAATGATTTGACCTACCTGTATGATTCCAAATTGAATTGGTCCAGATATGATCAATCTAAGTTGAAGCTGTCTACTCCCAACCAAATCTCGTAGATATCAATCTCTGGATTTATCTCTCACAAAAAGCCAAAAATAAGTTTGTTTTATGAAATTAGTTCAAGGTTTTAAATTAGTTAGTTGGTTTTAATTGTAATTGTAGGCGTGTGTCGGGCTACATCAGGAAAATCAGAAGGAATCAAATCACTAAAAGGGTCATGTCTGAGATGACCATATGTGCTTTGAAAGTTTAAAATAGTCACGTTTGAGGTGACAAAGTGCTTCTAAAAAGGTCACGTCTGAGGTGACTAAAGTGTCTAAAAGGATCACGTCTGAGGTGATCAAAATGCTTTCAAAATAAAATGATCATGTCTGAAATGATCAAAGGCTCATAACGTTAATTTCAATTAATTTAAAAGGGCTTAAATGTAATTGGTATAAATGGCAGAAAATTAACTAAGTGTGACCCATTCGCACGATTGGACCATGAGAATGGACCAACCATGCGAATGGCTTCCACTAACACGAATGGCTCATCAGAATAGCCCATTCGACCGATTGGAGAGGGTGAATGAGTCAGTCGACCGATTGAAACTCATTCGGTCAACTGAACATGCGAATGAAAGGCACGACTGAGCCAGTCGACCGACTGAATCTCAGTCGGTCAAGTGCATGCGACTGGTTGGGCTAATCGTACGATTGAGCCTGAGTCGCCCGAATGAACTGGGAGACTGAGGCCAGTCGGCCGACTGAGCCCAGCTTCAGTATTTAAAGGGCTCTGTCGATCGCATCTCACTCATCACTCCCAAATCGCCCTTAAATCGCACTCCCTACCGTTACTCTGCCAAAATTTTACTAGCACTGTTTATCATTGTTTTTGATTCACTAACGTTCGCCATTCATTATACAGGTAGATTGAAGTCTTGTTTCATTGAAATCAGAAGGATTGAACCATAATGTGGTGAAATGCGAACGAAAACAAGAAACAGACAGAACGCGACCTAATAACCTACTTCAACTATGCAAAATGTTAAAATAAGGTTGATAGGTTATTAGTAACAAGATGCGAGTATATTGAACCGGTAATCCATGTTAAATCACTTGTATTGATCAAGACGCAAACCACAGGCGACTGAACAACTGAGACAGGCGACTGGTCGTCGGATGAACTTCAATCGCACGATTGAATCTGGCGATTGGGTTATTCGGCCGAATGAACCATACGATTGGTCTCAGTCGGCCGACTGAACCATTCGCAGACTCAGTCAGCAGACTGAACCCAATCGCATGTCACATTGACCAGAATGGGTCCAGTCGCATGAAAGAACAGACGACTGACTTCAGTCGCATGATTCATTCGCACGAATGAATCAAAATGACTTTCAACTTTACACTTAGAACAGAAGTTTTTCATGTCTTATGTACTAATGGTTCTATGTCTTGTGTGTTTCAGGTAAATGGCAGAAAGGTGGTCCATAAATCCAAAGCACAACATCTGTGCCCATTTGGATCACACCACCAGGAACGGGGCTGAGTTTACTGACATTATAGCCTTTCTGAGACGGTCCCGGATTCATAAGGCTATCTCCACGCCTTGCACGCCATATAGATCACTCCATCAGGCATTCTGGGAGAATGCCTCGGTGGACCGCTCTCGTGAGCCGTACTGTATTAGGCTCTATATTGGGCCATGATATTGAGATCTCTGCTGCCGACATTCAGAGGGTCCTAGAGTTTGGGGATGACGCTGATCATCCTACTAACTACATCCGTTGACAGTGAGAGGATGCTTCCTGAGTAAAGTACGCTGGGGATATCAACTCAGGTGTGCTCAACAAGAGCAACCTGAGCCCCCAGTACAAGTACTTAGCACACGTGATCCTCAAGTGTGTTGCATCGAGGAGGGGTGGGTTTGACGACCTCTCAGACCAGATTCAAAATGCCTACGTGGCACTGGTTCTGAACCACCCCTTCAGTTTTTCCAGCATGATATTCTCCTACTAGTGGAGAACTTGGAGGTAAGGGAAAGAGGGGTTTTGTATGTACCCCAGATTCTTACAGCTCGTCTTCAACGAGAAGCTGCCACAGTTGCCCAAAGAGAGTCATGACGCAGTGGCCTTAGAGATAATGGATGATACTACTCTGGGCAGGATGAGAGTTTACAGGGGAAAGCAGGTAAGCCCCAAGTGAAGAGACTGATTGGCCACCTGGCCAACGAGAGGTATGTGGCGCCTGGCAGACGCAAATGGCGTAACGATGACAGCGACTCCGATGATGAGAGGTTGCTCCTACCAGATATGGATTCTGATGATGATGACAGCGGCAACGCCGGGGATGATATGCCTGCTACTCAAGAGGCACTGAGTCAGATGTTATTCCCCCGGGGTCTGACACTGCCGAGAGGTTGCTGAGACGGCCGGTTTCCATCAGGGTTCATTGTTGGTGATCAGGAAGAGGAGGAGTCGGATGAGGACCCCTCACTAGGACTGTGGGAAGCAAAGTTTTCCCACAGAACACGGGCTTAGGGTGGTTGGTGAACACCCTCGGGACTCCACTGAGAGAGAGTTGACCCAAGCTATGCTCCGGGTTCAGTAGGCAGAGCTGCAGGGGGAGCATCCACTTCCACCGGGACTAGGAGGAAGAGGATGGCTCAACCACACGGACTGAAGAAGAAGAAGCGTCTCCTGACCTTCGTTACCACTGCTGCCACTACTTCCACCATCACAGCCACCACTACCACCTCCACGGACATACCACCCATTACCACAGCCACCACATCCACTACTGCTACCACAACCACCACCTTACCTACCACCACTGTATCCTTCCCATCCACCACCATACCATTCACACCTACATCACCAGCACCTGCTTACCGACCATATTCACCACTGCCACTACCACCAC
This sequence comes from Flaveria trinervia, assembly GCA_025506515.1. Lineage (NCBI taxonomy): Eukaryota > Viridiplantae > Streptophyta > Magnoliopsida > Asterales > Asteraceae > Flaveria > Flaveria trinervia. The sequence goes on from CM046455.1 coordinate 37,363,660, forward strand.
CACCACCTCACATCATGCCGGACCTCAACCCAGCCATCACATGTATATGGATCTACTCTACCTCACATCGGGGTAGAGGAGCAGCTGTCGGCGCTTAACGTATGGTGATGCGCCTGCTAGCTGCAGATGAAGAGAAAGCGGCGCAGATTCGCCAGTTGACCGATCTGACTGCTGCCCAGTCTCAGCAGTTGGCAGAGCAGGCTCGGGTGATAGATCAGCAGACCCAGCTAATCGATGCTAGGAGAGTCGAGATGTCCCAACTCAAGGACCAGCAGGCCCAATCAGCCAAACGTATAGAGGAGTTGGAGACGACCAACAAGACGATTATGCTGAGGTTAAAGGGGTCAAAGGATGAGCCTTTGAAGATAAAGGAGGGTGATGGGGATGATGGAGATGGTCATGATGAAAATGATGATGACGATGAGGAAGATGCTGAGGATGAAGAAGAGATAGAGGAAGAAAGGACAGAAGGTAGAGATGATGATGACGAAGTAGAAGGAGGGGATGCGGCTGCATCGGCCTCTGCTTCTGGTCAAGAGCGAAGATCGAAGAATCGACAGGATCAGTTATCTACCTCTTCTGCTCCTCCGAGCAACGAGCCCAGGATTCATACAAAGTACACATTAGATGTCTTATATATTATTTATTTTGTGATTGAATCATAGAATGAAAAAAAAAACAATGTGTTGAATGTTTATATATTACGTGATATAATTCTGGTTGATTACTTGCTAATGGTTTGTGTGTTGAATGTTTATATATTAGTTGATATAATTCTATTTGATCACTTACTAATGGTTTATGTGTTGAATGTTTAAATCAAACAGATCCAAACTATCAAAGGGATGAGTTTGACATTGCTCCCTTCAACAGGTCAAGACTCAACTAACCATGACTCTTGATCTGCAAGGGATTATAAGAAGGTCTGTGAGTTATACCCCTGAAGAAGGGGAAATAATTCATGACCTATCTAACGAGCAACTGGCAGAGATGTTCAGACTAAACCTGATGAAATTGTCAAGGATGCTCCAACAGTTGATTCAACCGTGATGAAGAACTAATGACGTTGATGAAGTTGAGGTTGAAGATATTACAGCAGAAGAGTACCCTCAGTGTGCTGACAACGAGGGTAATGTGGTCCCCAATCTGGGTGAGTCCCTAGTCAGTGATATGTTTGAGGTACTAGACAAGATGGAGCAGGAAACAGGAAAGACCAAAGGAACAGCACAAGCCTCAAATAATGACGTAGACACTCGAAAGGCTGAGTGGGCTACCTGTTTTGAAGAAGTTAGAGCCCAGCGTGCTGCACCAAAGAAAGATGCCTACACCAAGCTCTACAGAGTCAAGAAACACCATAAGGTGTCAGGCAGGATTATTGCATGGGCTTATTTTGATGACCTTAACGCGTATGCAGTAAGAGGGAACAGGGCATAGAGTACTTTAGATTTTCACATGATCTGAAGACTCTACCTGGTTTTGAACTCAACCAGCTAGCTAAGCTAAAGCTGTTGTATGCTGACCCACGAAAAATGTCAGGCTGGTTCGAGGCTGCCTTCAAGAAGGAGTACCACACCAGATGGGTTAACTTCAGACCATAACAGCCTACGAGGTATCTAAGAAGGCTTGAGGTTGATGCCAGTACTGGCAAGCCCAATATTATGTTAAAGTGGAGTCCTCCGCGCACTATGTCGAGAATCCCTCTCAGGGAAATGCCACAGGACTTCACTCCACACTTCAAATGGTGGTACTATGATTGGAAAACTGCTGAAGCTGTCATAGTTCTGAATAAAGAGGGCCAAATGGATACTATCAGGGTTTTCGACCCGATGTGGCTAACCAACTTGTCTGCTCATGATGTCTATACATTATACAAGTGGCCACTATTCTATGACACACAAGACATTGTACAAGCCCTCCAGTTCCAAAACGTTATACGACTTTGCTTCGCGTTTGATATTCACGCAGGAGTCACACAAGAGGACAAGTACAAGAATATGAGGAGGTAATGAAGAAAACAAGACATTAGAGAGATCTAGGTCCAAAGGGGAGTTTGTTGATACATGTATGTCCCTAGATCATGATATGTGATGTAATAGATCTTGTTTGATATGATTAATGATGATATTGATAGTCTGTTAGTTATAATGTTTAATAGTTCATTAATGAGTCGTGATTGAATTCATTGGGTTTATGATTATTTGAATGGTTGCACATTATGTTATATAATTAAAACATTCAAACTTAACTTAATGAAGTTCTCATGCGAATGGCTCATGCAAATGAATCATACGCATGAATAACTTCACACGATTGACTCAGTCGCACGACTGAACCAGGAGACTGGATCAGTCGTACGATTGTAACATAAGATTGGCTCAGTCGCACGACTGAACACTCAGTCGTACGAATGAATCAACCGCATGGTTCAATCGCACGACTGAACCAAACTAATGGTTCAGTCGCACGATTGGATAGTGCCAACCTATAAATACAACTCAATTCGTGAAAAACGAGGGCTCTCGATCAATTACGATTGCAGACGTACCCTAGCCGTCCAGAAACCTTCCAATTCGTTCTCCAAGTTCATAGAACACATTAGATCGATTCCCAATCGATTTCTAACGTTAGTTTCAATCCTTGATTGATTCTTCGTGTGTTCTCACTGATTGGATCGCCAATCAAATAGGATTCCGCATTATTTGATCTGGTTTACACGTTAATCTCTAGGTATTTCGGTCAAATACCAGGTTCTAACACCTTTTCTACGTTCCTTTTCTTCTACAAAATTCTCTAACCTAAATTCACCCACAACCACCTTTTTTACTTTCCTTTTCTACCTTTCTTCACCATAAAGCTACTCATAAATGACCAACCTTGATCCTACAAACCAACAAAATTTTCCATGTATTTACAAACGCAACATAATTAGTTGCTCTGTTAATCTCTAAGAAAGATCCCGGTTTCTCATAGAATTGCTAATTCTTGACTCTATCCAACTACATCACCTCCCTCACCATAGATCCTCCACTACATGAAGGTCAACTATTAGAGTTTTGGACAACCTGCCAAGAGGTGGTTATAGATTTAGAGAAGGCACTATCCATCATAATGCATGGGAGGATAATTTTCATCACTCTAGCCTCTATTAACACTCATCTAAGGCTGGATGATGTAGAAGGCAATTGGTCCTTCCTCAAGTATACTGTCAACAAGTACTTTAGGCAGATGGGCTATGAAGGTGATTACTCTGTAAGAACCTTTAGAAAATGGAAGGTCTCCTCCTAGTGGAAGTACCACCTCCATGTATTCATCCATTGTTTATCTAACAAGCATTGAGGCTAGGACCAAATTCCTAAAAACCATTCCTACATAGTCCATGGGATGGTTCATCTGCTCAAGTTCAGATACTCTTAATTTGTATAAACAAATCTACTTGCTAACTAGGACTCTTTAGTATGTTATATGTTCGATAGATGTGTCCAGCATATTCTTAAATGTGAAATGGGCTCACAATTAAGAGGAACATGTAATATTCTAATAATGGGACGGATGAAGCTCGACATAGGATTTAAGGAGTACCATAAGTCTCTCCTCCACCCTGACTCAAGGAGAGATGAGTGCTCCCGAATCATTCATGTCTAACCCATATCATCCACCCACTACTGAGGTCGATCTGCCTCAACAAGTTTACAAGACCCATATGGAAAAGGCTCTCACTTCAACAAGTGATTTCATCATTAAGACCTCAACCATTACAACCCATACCATTGACACTTCTCTTGAAGTTGTCATGGTACAGGGGAAATCCAGCAACCAGAACATAGTGCTGGTGATGAGGAAGAAATTTTTGATTCTATTCTATCATCCCCCCATGGTTCTTCTGATGAAGATAAGGGGGTCTAAAACTACAGTTGCAAAAAATTATTAAAAGATGCTCCTATTTAGTCTTAAAGGTTAGTCGCATGGAGTCTTAGGTGACCACCTTACTAAAGTTGGACATTCACCAACAACTTGAGATCATCAATCTGAAGGGCAAGTTAGCTGAAAGACCACTAAGAAGAACTCAACCATGTCCACAAGAACCTGTGGATACCGTGGACCTAACCTCCAACTCACCTATGCAAGAGAGTGAAGCTACCAAAAAAGGGGAGAAAGTCCAAGCAATCACCAAACCTCCTCGAGTCCATATTAGCACCTCACTTGCAACTGTCCATACTTAGAAACCTTCTCAAGTCCATATTGATGTGGACTCACTCATACAAAGTTGTTTAAGGAGGATATACCAAGGGCTATGCCTACCCCATCTTATCATAATAAGAATCTATTTACAGGATTGAGGTGCGACATGGATAGAAGAGCCCTGTTAATCTCTAAATCTTAAGGGCAATAGAAAATCTTCAACTTCTCTAACGTGAGATTCTATGAAAGCACCTATCTAACTGATCATCTACTTGCCAACCCAAGTCAAAACAGATAAGCAACAAGGTTACTTGATATAATTCAAGACAATGTGCTAGAAGATTTCAAGATAAGATCCAGACTATATAGACAGAGGCTAGCAGGCATGACTATTAGTCCACTGGATGTTGAGGTAGACCTCAAGATTAGCATCAAGAGGAAATCTTGATTGAAGGCCTAGTAGTTGAGCCTATGAACCTTGACACAGGAACTTTGAGCAGCCATTACCCTTAGTGAGGCACCAGCTGGTGAAGGTGCTTCACAACCTCTCTTTGGCTAGAGCTTAGTGGTGAACCATGCAATGAAGACCAAAACTCTCTCCACCTAGAGTCACCAAAGCCCGTGAGGGATAAAGAGAAAAGATGGATTCCCTCGTCAAATAAGATTTGAATCAAGGAATCCACATTGATATGGGTCTAAGGAGGTTCTTGAGTATGAATAACTATAAGTGAGGATAGTGAGGCCTCAATGTCCACGCGCTAGGAAGAACTCCTAGGCTTGTGATTGTAAGTAACACTTTCTCCCCCTTTTTGATGGAATAGCCCACTTGTACTAGTGAGCTAAGGGTTAGATCCACCAAATCCACAAGTTCTTTGGGACCTGCTTGAGCACGCTTTGCAGGTCTCTAAGCTAGCTTTCCCTTGAGATCGGTGATCTCAAGTTGCTAATCAATGACCTGCCTTTGCAAAGTAGCCACCTCAGATTCCAGGTGACTTACCTTTGAAACTAAATAAGTGAAGGTTTTTATATATTTTTGCACTTTTAGTTGCAAAATCCTATTTTCTTAATGAGAAGAATCATAAGGAAATAAGAGAACATAACCAGAGTCATCTCCCTTACTACCGGCATATGGTTCTTGGCTGCTAGATTTCCCTGCTCCATGACAGCCTCAAGAGAAGTGTTAAGGGATTAGGCTGACATGGTTTAGGTCTTAAAGATGTAATCACTTTCAAAAGTGAGAGCCACTTCTATATGAACTTGCTAACCATGTTCAGGGAAGTCCACCTTAGCTATGGTGCATGATGTGGGCTAGATATGGGTGTTTGAGGAGCACTAATCTCTCCTTGAGCAGGTGAAGAGAAATGAGACTCATGATACAAACTAAAATCCATATCCTTATCATTATAGAATTGGGGGTTAAGGATTGGTTGGTTTAGATCCAATGGCTAGGGATAGTAGCTATCCCCTAAAGGTTGATCACTTGAGTTTTGAGACTCAGAGTGAAGGCCTAAGGTTTGGGCAATAAGCTTATTAGGCTAAGCATGAGGAACCTCAACACTGATTAATGATGTAATGGGAGTGGTTTGCTCCTCAGTGGATGTGGAAGCTCTTGGTTACACTTCCTCCTGCATGGTTGAGTATATGGGGGCCTACTCAATTTGAATAGACTGAGCAGGAGTTCGCTTGGATTTTCTTGAGTAGCTGATGGTTATTTGATGTTGTATGGCACGTGCATATGTAGAAGGTATGGGTTCAACTATGGTTCGTCTCATTATTATAAAAATGATCTCTAACAGTTTTGTGGTTTCAACTGTGGTTCAACTACTTGGTGGACTAGTGTTGTCAAGTTATTACGTGATCAATGAAGTCTAACATTTTTGGGACCAGGGCTGTTTCTACCTCTTAGAAACCAACAATGGTTTGTCTCGTGATTTTAAAAATGTCAGGCTTCATCTGTCCCAGATTAATAGTAGCGCATGTTCCCCTCAACTTTGAGCCCAATTCATTGTTAAGAATGTGTTGGGCATATCGAGAAAACATGTAGTACTCTAAGGAGTCCAAGTTAGCAAGAAAGTTTGTGTAAACAAACTGGGAGTACTTGAACATGACCCCTTAAATCATTTCATGGGCTATATAGGATAAGTCCTCATGAATTTGGTCCCATCCTTCATGTTTGTTTGATAAATATTGAATAATAACATGGAGGAGGTACTTCTACTTGTAGGAGACCTTACCCTTTTTAAAGGTTCTAATTGTGAAGTCCGTTTCATAGGCTCTCTACCTAAATGAACTAGTCACAACAACTTTAGGAAAGGACAGCTCGCCTTCTTCGTCATCCAGCCTGAGATGCATGTTGATTGTGGCTAGGGTGATGAAAACTATCTTCCTCCGCACAAATGCAGACAGTGCCTACTCACCATCTAAGATAACCTCTTGGCAGGTCCTCTAGAATTCTAGCAATTGTTTTCATATAATGGAGGGTCTATTGTAAGTGCAGTTAGGTAGGATGATTGAGTAAGAAAATGCAAACATCCTAGAAACCTGTTGGATTCATTATGCCCAAGACACATAGAACATTGATGTGGTTATAACTTTATGATCCAAGTCGGGTCAAACCCAATAACAAGCTTACCAAACACTAATTAATATTTAAATAATGATATGATCATGCAATTAAATAATTACACCAATTTAGACAATGGGTTATCTAAATAAGTTGCATATGGGATGGAACAACTTATAGGGATATTTTGTTCATCGGTATTATTTGTAATGTTATTTAAATTGGTTAAATAACACCAAGTAATAAAAGTGTGTATGAGTTATATAATTAAAAGGTTAATTACATAACTTATATTAGTGACTACTTAGGATAAAATGCTAAATAACATTGAGGGGGAAACCCCAATTTGAATACCATTTTCAGCCGCCCCTTAAGACGGGATGGTTCATTTGTTTTGTCTTGGAACAAGACTTCATTAACTAGCAAGAAACACCACCTCTTTCTCTCTCACACATGCAATAGACCCAAAGAAGAAGTTTCTCTCTTCTTCTTCAAGAAACTCACGGCTGGAAGGTGGCTTTCAGCAGCTTCTTCTTTGGTTTTTGGTGTACAAATCCTAGCAAGAAGTGTCTTTGCTTGATGCTTATGGGTATGGAAGCTTGAGGACATCTCTCCATGGTGTTTTGGTCATTGAAGATCCTCATTCTCTTCATCAAAATCACGTTTTCAGCAGCTCTACAAAGGTAGTTTGTATGTGTTTGTTTTGGTTGTTATATATTCTTGATAGTTGGTTCATACACATATATATGATCCTATGTTCTTGGGTTTGTTGATATTAAGTTATAAGACTTAATTTTTAGTTTACAAAGCATTTTATTAAGGTTTGATTCTGCTGTATTTTCATGTTTAAATGGTTAAACAACTTTGATAATGGTCCAACAAACCCAACATTGGCATCTAGAGCTGGATATGTGGATGACTAGCTTCTTTTGTCCTTATAAAATTGGTTTATATGACTTTAACAACCTTATAGGGGCTGTTTTGTGATGTTATGATGAATCCCCAATCTTTCAAGGTTATATCTTACATGCTTATGATTAAACCTTGAAAGATAGATATCAAATGGTTGATTGTCTTTTGTTTGGACAAAAACCCCCTAAATTCTTGGTTTATGTTGGCTGAAAATTTAGGGTCAAATGGGGATTTATTTTGGTTCTTGAATGCTTTATATGTTGTTTTCATATTGGTGCATAGCCTAGCGTTGACCTTGTATTGGTTTGATTTTGGATGAATGTTTGTTTTGCTTGATTTCATTCATAAGGGGTTGTAATATTATTCGTTTGTGCTTGTATTTGGATGTAATTATTTTTATTCATTCAATGGTGATGTAATAGATAGATTAAGTGTATTTTCTTTTATTAGAAATTTTTTATACTCATATAAATTTTGTAAAAGAAGATGCACAAGTTGGAAACACAAAGGGAAGACACAAAGAGAAGGACTTGAAGCATTTGGATGCAACTTCAAGTGGGGGTCTTTGGAGATCTCATATTTTGTGTTGTGTTCAACCCTTAGGAAAGACCAAATGGCAACACTTATGATGGCAAATAAATGTTGTCAACTGAGTGGGTATGGTTATGCACTTGTGATTGTTTGATTATGCTTGTTTGGTTGTTTGTTATTCATGGTTGTTTGATATTTGGATGTGCAAAACAAACTACTTAACAAACATAACAAGCTGAAAAATTATGGTTCCAAATCATTAAGTGACTAATAAAAGATTACTAAAAGGATTAATGATTTTAATAAAAAGGGGTTTTACTAAAAAGAGAACCATAAGGTGCCATGTATTTGTAAGCATGCGAATATAAGGTACATAGAGTTTTCATAACTAGAATTAATGGAAACTAAAATCCCTTTGGAATCAAGTTTAACACTATCCTTTTACACAACACTCGAATCACTTGAGAACTATTTGTTGGATAAAGGTCACCTAACCACTTTTTGGAAACTTGTGTGTTTGACGTGGGCTTAACGTATTTATGGGATAAAGGTCACCTAACCACTTGTATGTGTAAACTCATATGTGTGTGTAAGTAGGACGACTTGAATTGGAAACCATGTGCATAGGGTCACCGAAGCATGGGGTACAATGGTGTTGATGGGATTTTACATGCCCACTAAACATAAGATGTTTAACCCATCCCATAAGGCTAGAAGTTGTAAAAGGTTGCAATTGTCAAATGTTGACTACCTTGTTAATTAAATAATGGGATAAAGGTCACCTAACCATCATTTGAATGTAATGTTGGATTCTAGATTTTAATTATTAATTGTCTATGAGACATGAAAAGGGTATTAGTGATTAAAATGAATTTCAGAACTACTAATATGAACTTTGTAAATTTTGTAGAAATAGCCACAAACAACAATGCTACAACCCTGACCGTCCCTACCCTAGAGAGGGATCGACTTAACCATAATAACTTTATGGAGTGGTTTTGAAACTTGAAAATTGTTCTCAAGCAAGAGAAAAAGGCCTATGTCCTTGATGATCCCATTCCTAACAAACCGACCCCGAGGATGTTGAGGCCTTTAACAATTGGCTTCAGTATACTGAAGATTCCATGTAGGTTCCTGCCTCATGTTGGGAACTATGATTCCCGAACTCTAAAAGGACTTGGAGCATCATGGGGCATATGACATGATCACCCAATTGAAGGAAATGCTCCTTCAACAAGCTAGGGTAAAGCACTTCGAAACGGTCTGAGCGCTTCAGGCGTGTCGCATGGAAGAAACCCAATCGGTATCATCTTATGTTCTTAATATACAAAGCCACATTGATCACCTCCAGAGCTTAATTGCCCCATCTCAAAGGAGCTGGCCAGGGATTTGATCCTTAGTGGCCTAACTAAAAGGTTTGAGATGTTCACAATGAATTGCAATATGAAGGGGTGGACAAGAGCATTGGTGAGCTTCATGCAATGCTCAAAATAGCCGAGGCAGGATGGGTAGAAAGGTTCTACCTGTTCTCTCGATCAATGAGGGAGGCAACAAGAAAAGGCCATACCCCAATCCCAAATCAAATGTTGCCAAAGGAAAGGGGTACTTCAAAGAAAGGGGAAAGGAAAGGCTAAAGCAGAACCTCCAAAGCCTAAGCTTAAGAAGCCTTAGGTAATAGAATGATCCATGCTTTGAGTGTGGTGAGATAGGACATTGGAAAATGAATTGTCCAACCAATCTCAAAGAATTGAGAAATAAGAGGGATGCTGCACAAACCTCGGGTACAACTTTCATGATTCATATTGGTTTAAATGTTATTTCTTCAAACGCATGGGTATTGGATACCGGATGTGGAACTCACATATGCGATTTGTTGCAGGGGTTCAAAAGAAATAATCACTTCAAGAATGGAGAGACAAGTCTCTACATGGGCAACGGAGCAAAAGTTGATGTTGATGCCCAAGGAGACTATATTTTGAAACTTTCAAATGGTTTGGAAGTTGTTCTTAAGAACATTGTGCATGCTCCTAGTTTGACTAGGAACTTAATTTCTGTTTCCCTTTTAAAACAATGTGGTTATGATTTAAAGTTTGTAAACAATGGTATTTATGTTTGTATGGATGAGGTATTTTATTTCAAGGCTATGCCTTTTAATGGTATCTATGAATTGGTTCATGATGATTCGTCCTATAATAGCTCATTATACCAAACAAGCACCAAGAAACTTAAAATGGGTTTAAGTGATTCATATCTTTTGCATTGTTGTCTTGGTCACATAAATAAGAATCAAATTCAAACACTACAAAAGAATAGTCTTTTAAAAACAAATGAAAATGGTTCATTTGATAAGTGTGAATCTAGTTTACGAGGCAAAATGACCAAGTCGTTGTTTAGTGGTACTAACAAGAGGGCAAAAGACTTATTTGGAATCATACATTCGAATGTATGTGATCCTTTTAAGATAATGACTAGAAATGGTGAAAGATACTTCATTACCTTTACCGACGATTATAGTCGCTACGGTTATGTGTACTTGATGACACATAAACATGAAGCTTTTGAAATGTGCAAAACCTTCAAGAATGATGTAGAAAATCAACTCAATAAAACTATCAACGTTTTTCATTCAGATACAGGAGGGGAATACCTTAGTGAGGCTTTTTAGGATCATCTAAGAAGTTATGGGATCGTCTCACAACTTACTCCACCTAGAACACCACAACATAATGGTGTGTCTCAAAAGAGAAACCAAACCCTATTGGATACAGTTTGATTTATGATGGCTATAAGCTCACTATCTCTATCATTTTGGGGTTTCGCATTACTCTCCACAGCTCGTATTTTGAATATGGCCCCGACCAAGAAAGTGGATTTGACACCTTTTTAAAAATGGAATGGAAGAGTTCAATCGCTATCATAATAAAAGTATGGGGTTGTGAAGCTTAAGTTAAGCTAAATACCCAAAACAAGCTGCAAAGTTGATCCACTAAGTGTATATTTGTTGGAAGCAAAGTTCCTTATGGAAGGAATAACGTATAGAAAAGTGGAATTTGATGGGGATCAAGATCCACAAGACGATACATATTTGGTTGACACTAGCAATCAACAAGAGGTTGTTAATGATGATCAAGAGGTTGATAGATACACACAAAACGTTCGCAGATCTGGTACAGTTAGCATTCCACCTAAAATGTAAGGCCCCGTTCCCGAGACGCTTACAGCTAGTCGATCATCGCACATAAAACGTACATTTTCATTTATCTAACGTAAACATTGCAGCGGAAACATTCAAAAATGACATTTCATTTCATTATAAAAGCTTTTTTCGAATAATACATCGTTAACCAGTTACAAAATACATTGTTGCATTACATTACAAAAGCATTATATAAATGGATGCCATCCCAAAAGAGCTAAGTAACCACCTCATGCCATCCTCAGCAATCATTACTTGCCAACTGGAAACACATCAATGTCAGTGTTGCTGAGTGAGTTCTAGTTTAATAATAAAACATACTTTTCTTCTGTTAAAACCATAATTTATTTTCATGTGATCATACATCATATGTACACATATATAATAGCATTATTATCTACATTATTTGTTCTTTTGTCGTCACATCTTTTCCTTTAATCAACACCATGGACTTTACCTTTCATGCTCATGGTACTATGCCTAAGCCTATCATAGACCTTCATTCACGGTGCCCAGTACCTCTGGCCATAGTACCTAAGGCAAGCAAAAATGGTTCCATACAAATGGTCAATCACAAAGAAAGACCCCAATGTGCATCCTCCCGAGGTAGCGAACCCGCACACCGTTGGGCTAACACCTTTTAATGGCGTGTCCCGACATACAAGGCTTGCAAGACTTTCATTACTTTCACCATTCGTTAATGCATGCATTTATCATGTTCCCCTTTTCATTGTCTTTCACTTTACGTTACATAATACTTTCATTACATTCATTAGCATACAACATAAAGCCACCAGAAAGACGAACGTACATCATAATAAGAAACATCAACATACACAAACATCATCATCAAACAAGGAAACATTATACATACATAACATACATCATGCATAAACATACAACATCATCTTGCCCAATGTAACACTTAAGACCTCAGCGGTCATCTTACATGTACGTACAGGAACTTTCACCTCAAAACTTACATCTGCACTTTCCCGCGGATGTCAGAAATTAAACTACACTTCCCTCGGGTACACCAGCCCTACTTGGGCATATGGGCACCCTTCAGTTGGATGGCCTCCAGGTGACTGGACATCATGCGATTGAACCAATACGGATGAACACCTATGCAGATGAACACGTAATCGTGCGAATGAAACTAATGCGCATGGACTCCAAGCGGATGAGTCCCATGCGAATGGACCTAATGTGGATGGAACTAATGTGGATGAGCATTTATGTGAATGGGCTCTCAGTCGTGCGAATGAACCCTCAGTCGTGCGAATGATCCTCAATGGCACCTCAATCGGCCGTATGGCCTCCATTCGGTCGCCTAGGCCTAGCTGATGCAAAATGCAGTTCATCCCAAACCCAATATGCCATCTTCGACCTCCAAGCTCTTCCAAACCCATTCTAAACCCAAACCAACCATCCTAAACCTTAGGAATACATAGCATAACATGATTCAAGCACACACAAGCTCAAAAGCAAGACCCAAACAAATCATACACATACCCACACATACATAAACGGGTCAAACACACACACTTCAAAACCTGATTTCAGATGTGTTCCAGCCCCAAATCATTCAAAACCGTGAATAATAGGGGTCCTATAACTCACAAAAACGACCACAACGAGAAGAGCTTCGATTAGACCCGCTACACTTTGATTTCAACGCTCGAATCTACCTGAACCAACCTTTTTCTCATCTTTTCTCCCTTTTCTCTCTTCTTTTTTTTCTTTGTTGAGTTTTTGGAGATGTGGGGAGAGTGTGGGCTGCCCTCCCCTATTATTCCCCTTCTCTTCCAAACTTTCTCACGTTTTGGCAAGTTTAGTCCCCCGACTTTGGACTTTATTTCTTTTTCTTCTTTCGTTGGCTTCAAAGAAAATATCCGGGTGTTACAAGTCCACTACCCTTATAGAGGTTTTGTCCCCGAAACCTATTATTCCTTGAACAAACATGGGTAATGTTGTCTCATTTCATCTTTAGTCTCCCATGTTGACTCGAATCCTTTGCTGTGCTTGCACTGTACACGCACAAGAGGAACCACTTTATTTCTCAGCCTTTTCTCTTTTCGATCGATGATTGCGACTGGTTGCTCCACATAATTGAGCCGTTCATCTACTTTGATATCCTCTAGTGGAACAATCATGTCTTCACCTGCCAAGCACTTTCTCAGATGAGATACATGGAATGTCGGGTGAATTCCACTTAACTCATTTGGTAACTCCAGTCTATAGGCCACCTCTCCTACTTGAGCAATGATTCAGAAAGGCCCTATATACCTTGGGCTCAGCTTGCCCTGCTTTCTGAATCAGATAATACCCTTCCAAGGTGAGACTTTCAACATAACCCGGTCACCCACATGGAACTCAATTGGTCTGCATCGTTTATCAGCATACGACTTCTGTCTTTCTTTGGCTGCCTTCATGAAGGTGTTGATCTTTAAGAGTTTTTTCAGTCGTAACCTCTATTACCTTGATGCTCCCTAGTTCTGTGTGACCAATATCACCCCAACAGATGGGCGTTTTGCATCTCCTACCATATAGCATCTCATAAGGTGGCATACCAATGTTGGCATGATAACTGTTGTTGTATGAGAATTTAGTTAACGGTAAGTGGTCATCCCAACTTCCCCCAAAATCAATCGCACATACTCGAAGCATGTCTTCCAATGTCTGAATGGTCCTATCTGACTGACCATCAGTCTAGGGATGATAAGTCGTGCTAATATGTAACCTCGTCCCCATAGCTTCATGGAATTTCTTCTAGAATTTAGATGTAAACCTAGTGTCATGATCAGATACAATAGAAACCAGCATGCCATGACGGGTTACAATTTCCCTGTTAAACAGATCAGCCAACCTCTGAGATGAATATGCCCCGCGGATTGGTAGGAAGTGAGCACTCTTCGTCAAGCGGTCAACAATCACCCATATAGCATGATACCCTCTAGGAGTACACGGCAGCTTCATGATGAGATCCATGGTGATGTGCTCCCACTTCCATTCCGGTATATCCAAAGGTTGGATCTTCCCATACTACTTGTGATGCTCGTCCTTCTCCTCTAGACAAGTAACGCATTTACTCTTATACTCTACCACATCTTGCTTCATACCAGGCCACCAATAATCTTTCTTCATATCTTGGTACATCTTTGTAGCACGGGGATGAATAGAGTATCAAGTCTTGTGAGCTTCATCCATAATCTTCACCCGTAGATTCCAAAAATAAGGAATCCACATCGTCCCAAATGAAGTTCTAACACCAAGCGTGTTTTCACCCAATTCTACGGCTAGACCTCTCATTCTTTCAGAGTTAAGATGATCTTCTTTCAATGCCTCATCATGAAACTCTTAAACATGATTCATCACGTCAGAGGTCATAATCAGTTGATACGCTTTCACCTGAATTGGCTCAGGACTCTCTTTTCTGCTATGGGCATTAGCCACCACATTGACTTTGCCCGGATGGTAGTGGATTTCACAATCATAATCCTTTATAAGTTACAACCATTGACTTTGCCTTATGTTCAGATCCTTCTGCTAAAAGAAGTACTTCAAGCTCTTGTAGTCAGTGTAAATGGTGCACTTTGTCCTGTAAAGATAGTGCCTCCAAATCTTTAGTGCAAAGACCACGGCTGCTAGCTCCAAGTCATAAGTAGGGTAGTTGCCTCAAGAAGATTCAACTGTTAGGACGCATAGGCTATAACATTTCCTCTCTGCATTAACACACACCCCAACCCGAGTAGGAAACATCATAATAGACCACCAGATCTTCACTTCCATCGGTAATGATAGAACAGGAGCTTGAGTCAACCTCGCGTTCAATTCCATGAATGCCTTCTCTTGAGCCTGACCCCATACAAACTTTACATGTTTCCGGGTCAACTTGGTTAGTGGAGAAGCGATCTTGGAAAAGTCTTGAATGAATCTTCTGTAGTAACCCGCCAAACCCAAGAATCTACGAATCTCGGATGGCGTCATTGGAGACTTCCATTGCATTACGGCCTCCACCTTTGCTGGGTCCATCGTAATCCCTTCAGGATTCACCACATGAACCAAGAATTGAAACTCGCGCAACCAAAACGCGCACTTGGAGAACTTTGTGTACAACTCCTTTCTCAATGTCCCCATAACCTCTCGAATATGATAGGTGTGCTCAATCTTGCACTTTGAATTAATTAGGATATCATTAATAAACACAATCACTAATTTATCCAACATCGGCCGACACACCCGATTCATCAGATCCATAAAAAGCAGCTGGCGCATTGGTCAAACCAAAAGACATGACAAGAAACTCATATTGACCATAACGTGTGCGAAAAGCTATTTTAGGGATATCCTGCTCCTTCATTTCAACTGATGGTAACCAGATCGAAGGTCTATCCTTGAAAACCAACTGGCACCTTGAAGCTAATCGAACAAATCATCTATTCTCGGTAAGGGGTATCGGTTCTTCACCGTCAACTTGTTGAGCTCACGGTAGTCAATACACATCCTCATAGTACCATGTTTCTTCATCATAAACAGGACCGGAGCACCCCAAGGAGAGATACTCAGTCTGATGAACCCTTTATCAAGCAGCTCTTGCAACTGCTCCATGAACTCTTTCATTTCCGATGGAGCCAATCAATACAGTGCTTTGGCAATAGGTTGGGCACCCGGTATCAAATCAATCTAAACTCAATCTCTCTATGAGGTGCACTCCTGGTAAGTCTTCTCGGAACACGTCTGGAATGTCATACACAACCGGTACATCGGATAGTTGTGGTGTTGGCATATCCACATCCTTTACATAAGCCAAGTAGGCGCTACATCCACGCCTCACACACTTTCCCGCAACCGCCATTGAGATTACTTTCGGGATCGTCGTGACCCGATCCCCATAAACAGTTACTGAACTCCCATCTGGTGCTGTCAGACTAATCATCTTCTTGCGACACACAATGTTCACCTTGAAGTCCGCTAACCAATCCATCCCAAGAACCAAATAAAAACCACCTAAGGTCATCACGAACGGTCTAACAGGAAACTTATGACCTTCTAGCTCCACATCACAGTTCTCTATCATCTTAGAAATCCTGGTAGACTTATCTATGCTAGTTTCTACATCAAATGGAGCATCAACACGTCTACTACTAACATCCAGCTTAGCACAGAAAGCAGCAGAAATAAAACTTTTACTTTCAACCGAATCAAATAACATAGAAACTAAAGTTTGGTTCACTAGAAACGTACCGGACACAACATCAGGGTCCGTCCTAGCTTCCTCCTATGTAATAGTTAATGCCCTTGCACTCACCCTCGGTCCTTCACTCCCCGTCTTCTTCACCCCGGAACCCTCAGCCCTCGGCTTCTTACAATCCTTACTTATGTGACCCTCTTCACCATAGTAGCACCGGACCGTACGACAGTCCCTTGCCATTGCCCTACCTTCTCACATTTAAAGCACAAGTTTGACCCAAACCTACATTCCCCACTATGCTCTCTCCCACACCTACCGCACTTCTTCATATCCACACCTGACACGACCACACAGCGGTCGTCCACCCTTGCCTTCTTGTTACCCGTCGAGGCATCACCACGAGCAAACCTCTTCCCCTTCCAGTTCCGATCACCTCCACCATTCCTGCTACGTTCAGCCACCACCACTACAGCCCTCTCATCATATAACCTCCCTGCCAAATCCACCGCCGACCTAAACATGCTCGGTCAGGCAGTGATCATATGCCTGCGAATGTCCGTTGGTAAACCCTGAAAGTACCTCTTAATCTTCCATGATAGAGGTGTCACCAGATCCGGCACCAGATGTGCCATCTCATTGAATTTGGTGGTGTACTGCTGGTGTGCATGGTCCCCGCCTCCAGTTGAAAGAACTCACTTTCTGTGACATCCGGTAAATTTCCGTTACCAAGCTCCGTTAGTTCCGTTAAGTCTTGCATACACGTGTCGTGAGCACACTAGTTGTCGTTGAACGTTGGTGACCTATTAATAATGAATAATGTTAATTTGTTGTGAATCTAAATGATTATGTGAATTTTGGGTTATGTTTATGTGTTCACACATTTATAAAGGTTAATTAAAGAATTTATCGCGTAACGCGGAAACGTGCCTATTTATTCGTATGTCTTGTGTTTTTATAAAGATAAGGTATATAATGAATTTTATAAGTTTATATCTTTATATTATGATGTTAAAAACACTTTGCAAAGAGTTTAAAGCTTAGTTTTTATAAAATACCAAAACACAAGGGTTTAAAGGGTAAATATGTAAATTAAAATTAATTAAAACAAAAACCCAAACCCTAAACCCCCCCTTCGGCCGCAAACCATCTCCAAACACCCTCACCATTGCGAAATCAGCCAAGAACAAGCAAGGGAACACGAAATTGGATCGATTTCAAGGCATATAACTTGTTGGAATCATCAATTGCAAGCTATAACACGTTTAAAGGTTAGATTTTTCACGTTTTTGTGAGTTTTTGTTTAGGGCCGAACCCTAATTCGTAAATTGACCTTCATGGGGTCGAAATTGATGTTGTTTGATGATGTTAACATCTTAGTTAGATTGTATACATGTTAGTTAACGTCGATTATGCAAGAATTCTATGTTTTTAGTGGATTGATCATGAAATTGATTTTGAAGCAAACCCTAATTCGTGATTATTGTGATTATGCATGATGGATGATTGTTTGATGAATGTTTGATGATTATTGGGTTGTATGAATGTTAGAATACGTTGATTATGCAAGAAAGTGGGATTTTGATGCATTGTTCATATGTTACTAAGAATAGTAACTTTTTTGCATGTAGTAGTGATCTAGTGATGGATTGATGTTATGGATGGGTTCATGATGATAATTAGATGCTAGATTGATGTTATGAATGCTAGAAATCTTTAATTTGATGATGTTGATCATAGCTTGCCAAAAGTAGAAACTTTTGTTTATGAAGATTGTTAGATTGAGGTGTTTAAGTGTTGTTGATCATGTCTAGATGTTAGTATGAGCTTGAATTGGTATATTATGATGAATTCATGTATGCTTTGGATGTTGATAGATTTTGGGATATTCTTTCCCAAAAGGGAAACTTTATTTGTGTAAACGTTGAAGTATGATGTTATGATCATGTTTGGAATGATAGGAACTGCTATTATGTTCAAGGATGGATTCTAGTGTGATAGAACGTGTTAATTAGTTGTATGGCATGTTTGGATAATCATGGGTGATAATGGAATTGGTAATCATGTATGGTTTGGATGTTGTGTAGTAGTAGGACATCATGCTTGGGTCTGGTAATTGATTGTGGTGATGTTGTGAATGCAATGTATATGCTTAAAGAATTTAGTTATGATCATTATACACGCGTGCGGATCTGAGGCCCCTACTTAGTAGGATTGGCAGGTTTAGGATGTGAAGTCGTGAGTGGCTTCACATGGCATGTAATGAATGGTTGAACCTTGTATGACATGTTAGTTGTTGTAGCTAGTGGTTATGTTAATGTTCTAGATTCGCATGACTTGTATAGTACTTGATTGTATGATGATCTATGTGATACACCTGTTGATATAGCATATGTATGATACTATTTGAATGTTAATCATGTATGTTGTATGTGCTCATTGGCTTTATTTGAATTATATTTCATAATGTCACCAACGGGTCAAACGGGTCAACTAGGTCAAATGTGTCTGTTTGTCAGGAAGCTTGAGTCTTTGATTTTGGTATGATTAGGGTTTCACATGTCTTTTATTTACACGTACTTATGTACTCACATGATCTAGGCAACCTGTGAAGGTGGCTATCCTCTCGTTTCTCAAAAAAACCCTAAGTACCTTTGCATACATCAGGTGAGTTCATGCCCCACTCTTACTTAATCTCTTTTGGGGGAGATAGCATACTGGTATTTATACAAACGCTTTCATTATTTAAGTTGTGTAAAATGTTAATATAGTGTTGTTTATCATGAGAAAAGTCCTCACACTTTTGAATGTTAATATTTAATAGCGGGGAAACTTGGGTAGTACTACTGGGTCTGACGAGCCCCACCTGCGTGACTCGAGGTCAACGGGTGCAATTTGTCCTATGATCATTGTCACGACATGGTAAGTCGTGACAGGAGGCAACAACTATCACAGTCAGCTTCAATTGCAAAATCACTATGTATTAATATTTGCTGATAATAGACTAGCTATCTATTACCATACACTGCTTATGTTTATCGCAACTGTTTACATGTTTATTGAACACAAACTCTTGAACTCACCACCTATGTGTTGACATTTTAGTATGCTTTTCTCAGGTCCTTAACTTGCTTGCCATAGGAGCACTGCACGGTTCACTGCATTTTAAGACATTATGCTTCAAGACAATGTGACATTTTAACAATTATGGTTACTTTTGGTTTGGCACTTGTTTTGCCATAAGTTATACTTTATTGACTTGGGTTGTTTTCAAAAACGCTTCCGCATTATTAACGTTAGTATTTTGATTGATTTGTTTAAATTATGGCATTTAGAGTCCTTCTGAGTAACTATTGACTGTGATCCTGGTGTTGTTCACACGCTTCACGGTAAAACTCCGCAAGTGGATTTTGAGGGTGTGACAGATTGGTATCAGAGCCATTGGTTATAGGGAACTAGGTTGCATACACACTAGACTATAACCGCACAGTTAGTTAGTTACCTGTTTCTTGTTCCATCGACTGTACACTCACTGGCATACACATCACATTATCTGCAGCATGGCATCGTCTTCAAAAGCTCCTGGTAAACGACCCGAATCACCTACACGATCTGAATCCCCACCTCCCGCACCTGTACCTGATGATGGATTCGATTGGCCCAGACTGGCTTATCCCCGAGAGGAGATTGACTGGGATCAACCATTCGCGTTGATGAAGCGTGACCCTCCGCGTGACTGGCGTTCTTATCCTAGGTTTGTTGACCATATCATGTTTAGAGAACGCGTACCTGTCCTAAAGCCAAGGACTAGGAACAATGCCAATCAACCCATGCCTTTACTCCCACGAACGGCGCAGTCCAACGAGCAATTGATTGCTACACTAATGGCTGCACTGGATACTGAACAACATCGTGTGAGGCGACTCACGAGTGATGTTTGTACACTACAGCAAGAGGTGTACAACCTGAGACATCAATTGGGCGAACTCAAGGAAGAGCACGGAAAGACGCTGAACGGTTGTCACCATATGCAAGATGGTGTTATGGCACTCCAAGGACGCGTGACTGCTCGTGAACAGCGGGACGCCATAGCTGATAATAGGATTGCCATCTTAGAAGCTCAACTAGCAGCACTCCAGATTGCTATAGCTCCTGCTCCTGCCGCAGACTCTGAGGATGAGGAGGATCCCGAGGAGGGACCCGAGGAAGAGGAACCGGAGGAGATGGAGGATGATAGTGACGGGTCAGACATTGTCGATTGACTTCTTTATATAACTTAGACTACGTAGTGTTTTCTTTTGAAACCTATGTGGGAAGGGTTGTTTCCCCACACGAACGACAAAACTTCAATTTTGACATTGCTAAATACATTGTGACTTATTGCAATTTATTTACTTTGGTTATTATTTGTTATGAATGTTGTGGTTGTGATGATACGTTATTTCTTTCATTTACTGTTTACTACGCTTCAATGAGTTAAATGTGTATGATGTTACTCATTATTGTATTGTGAATATAAAGTGAAAAAAATGGACGCTCGTGGACGTGGACGTGGTCGTGGACGTGGACGTGGACGTGGCACCGGAGAACAGGCTGGTGGTGCTATTAACATGACTCCTGCGGAATTGGCTGCTCTAATTAATGAGCATGTTCAGGCGGCAGTGGCTGCTGCCCATGGGGTCAACCGGCAGGTAAACAATGACAGAAAAACAAATCTGATATCCTTTATAACTGTAGGGATGTTTGATTAATGTGTGTTGTGTTAAAACAGGACCACCAGTGTGTACATACAAGTCCTTCATGGACTGCAAACCACACACCTACAGCGGTACAGAGGGTGCTGTAGGGCTTGTACGCTGGTTTGAGAAGACTGAGTCCGTTTTCTCAAAATGTAACTGCCACCGGCGGATCAAGTAAAGTATGCCACGGGACTTTTGAGGGTGCTGCCCTGTCTTGGTGGAACGCGCAAGTCCAGATGCTTGGACAAGCGATGGCAAATGGACTCCCCTGGAATGAGTTCAAGGATATGATGATCGAGGAGTACTGTCCTCGAAACGAGGTGCAAAAGTTGGAGATGGAATTCTGGCAGCTTAAGATGAAGGGTTTAGAAATTGAGGCTTACACGACCCGTACTCATGAGCTGGCCACATTGTGTCCAGGAATGGTTAATGAGACACATAATAGAATCGAGCACTACATACGAGGATTGGTGCCTGAAATCCAAAGTATGGTAACAGCTTCTAACCCGACTACGATTCAGCAGGCCATTCAAATTGCCCATAGACTTACTGATCAGGCGGTAGAGCAAGGGCGGTTACCCAAACGGGGCGCTGTGGTGAGCGTGCCCGACAACAAAAGGAAGTGGGATGCTCCCAGCAACAACAATAACAAATCATCATCATCATCGTCTGGCGGTCAACAACAATCCCAACAGCAGCAACAGCCAGTTCAGCAGCAGCAGCGGCGGTTCGATAATAACCGCAATTTCAACCAAACTGTCCCAAATAACCAAGGACCCAGCGGTTACGGCGGCAGACATCCCAAATGCCCACGGTGTGAACTACCACCATGTGGGACGGTGTGATAACTTCAAGTGTCAACGTTGTGGAAAGATTGGACACGCTGCGAAGGATTGCCGTGGTGAACTGATGAAGAGGCCCAAACAATCTCAAGAAACCCCAAGGGTTGTTTTGAGTGTGGGAAAGAAGGGCATTACAAACGAAACTGCCCACAACTAAGAAGGAACGGAAATGGCAACAACAACAACAACAACACCAACAATCATGGAACAACAACAACAATGGCAATAATAACAACAATGGTGGTAATGGCACTGGAAATGGCGGCAATAGAGAAGGAGCCAAAGGGAGAGCCTCGTCATTGGCTCAGGTGAGGCTCTAAATGATCCCCAACTGTTACTGGTAGATTCCCTGTAATGGTGTTTTTTGCTACGGTACTATTGATACTGGACGATAGGAGTTTTGTGTCCTTAAAATTCTGTAGTCTTTTAAGTGATATACCCTCTGCTTAGAATCTAAGTACACTGTGGAATTGCCGACGGTAAGCAAATCCATGTAACGCATATCCTTAAAGACTGTAGGATAGAACTTGTGGTCATATTTTCGCATAGATCTCATGCCTGTTACGTTGGGGAGTTTGATGTTGTGATAGGCATGGATGGGCTCTTAGCAAGCAAGCAGAAGTCATATGTCACGAGAAGATTATAAGGATCCCGGTGGTGATCAAGTCTTTACTGTCAAGGGTGATAGGAGGGTGCTGTGATAGGCATCATCCGTATATGAAAGTCAAAATGTTACGAAGGGCCGCGTGGCATCATAACACTTGTAACCGATAAGCAAAAGGAAGACAGAGAATGGAGGATATTCCCTTAGTACGCGAATTACGGAGGTGTTTCCAGAAGATCTTCCTGGTTACCACAGCACCGTTCAAGTGGAATTCCAGATGAGTTGCTCACGGTGCAGCTCCGATTGCTAGAGCACCCTATCGATTAGCACCAAACGAACTAAAGAGTTGGCGTCACAAATCAGGAGCTTTTGGTAAGGGCTTATTCAACCTAGTACGTCACCTGGGAGAACTAATGTACTTTTTGTTAAGAAGAAGATGGCACATTCCGGATGTGCATCGATTATCGAGAGTTAAACAAAGTAACAGTCAAGAACCGATACCCTTTTGTAAGGATTCCTGAAGTCTGATGCAACCCAAAACTCCTAAGTGTTTCAGCAACATGCACTAAGTACTGAAGTGAAGAATGCTTCGGAAGAATTACACAAAGCATTAGAAAATACTCTAAGTGTAATATCTTCTGAAGCCAAGACCAATATCTTCCGAAGCCAAACATGAAGTCTTCCGAAGCTTCAAGAGACAAAGTCTTCCGAAGCTTCACCCTATGAAGACAGATTTCTTCCGAAGACTTTTAGTACACATGCTTTATCTGATGTACTGTTCCATAAAGCACCTTTTCCGCTGCGTCTCTGATAAGTCACCAACTTACAAGAGTTGGTGAAAAGGTCCATGCTTTTGGTAACTGTACATTGAGGTCTTGAGTCTGAAACTTTCCACTTTATGTACTTTATCCTTTTTGTAATGTATAAGGATGTGAGCTATGGCATGTCATAGTCACAAGGTCAAAAGGCAGATATGCCTTTTGATTCTACAATTGATTTTGTTAGTGTCTAGTCAATTGTATCCAGCTGGCTTTCATAGTATAGCCGGCTGTAGGTTGTAGTATAAGTATTCCAAGTTCTTGTATCTTTCTTTATGCTTTGTAACACTTGTAAAAGAACTTGAGAAAGCAATATACTGCTCCCTTGAAAACTATACTCTCTTGTTCTGTCTCTTGCTTTACTTGTGTTCTTGTATCACCTTTGGTTACCTAGTTCACTGTTTGATTAAAGTTTAGTTAATCTTCTCATTGTGTTGTTGTGTTGTAATTGTGTTCAAGCCCTTGAACGATCCTGCAATTGGTATCAGAGCTTCAGGCTCGTGATATAAGATCTAACCATCTTAAGATCCCTCACACACACAAAAACTAAACTTTTCAAATGGCTTCCATCTCAAAGACTGATATGGAGACTGGAACCATGAACAAATCCCCATTGATCACTCTTGATGACTTTGACACCTGGTGCATGAGGATGGAAGGCTTCATCAGGTCTCTTGACTCAAGAATGTGGGAATCTGTTGAATATGGACCTTTCATACCCAGCACCCCCTCTGCTACCGGTGCTGGTATGATTCCTAAAGATGTGGCCAACTACTCAGATGAAGATAGGAAAAGAGTAGAGATTGACAGGAAGGCCATGACTGCTCTTCAGACTGCTATCCCAAACTCTGTGTACAGAGGTTTTAAGAAGTGCAAGACAGCTAAACAGCTGTGGGATGCACTGAAGCTGATGATGTATGGCTCCTCTGAAGCCAAGGAGAACAAGAAAGATCTTCTGAAGCAGCAGTTTGAAAATTTCACCTTTAAAGCAGGTGAAACCATGACCCAACAATACTTCAGGTATGTTGAGATTGTGGATACCCTTGTGGATGGAGGAGTTCCTCTTGAGAACAGAGACATTGTAAGGAAGTTCATGTCCTCACTTCCTAGGCAATGGACACACTATTGTGTGGTAATCAAGAGGACTGAGAACCTTAAAACTCTTACTCTGACAGAGTTATATGGGATTCTCAGTGGATACCAGATGGAGATGAACTTACAAGGTTCATCTGGCAACTCTAACAATCAAATGGGTTCAGCCCTTCATGTGGTTGAAAGGGACAGCATAGAACCCCAACATCATCTCCTATGCTACCCTGACAACTCACAAAAGGGTCCTTTCATCACCTTCCCGGAGACACCAAGGGAGAACTTTACTCAAGGAAGCCCATTCCAAGAGACAAGTTCTTCTCAGCCTTTGTGTCTGCAGATGAAAGCTGTGGAAATTATCTCTTCACTCTTGAAGACCTAGACTGTATCCATCCAGATGACCTGGAATACATGGAGATAGTTCAGCAGATGGCTCTTCTCACTCACAGAGCCAAGAAGTTCTACAAAGGACAGGAAGAAGATTTCCAAGCAATGCTACCAGTGGTAAGTTGGGCTGGATAAAAGCAAAGTTAAGTGTTACAATTGTAACCTTATGGGTCACTTTGCTAGGGAGTGTAAGGCACCTAGAGCAAATGGGGGTCAAACACAACTCAGACCAAACTACACTAACAATACCCCTCAGGCTGAGAAGACAAAGCAACATGCTGCGGTTGCTGTTGAAGAGGGAGGATTTGACTGGAGTTTTCAGGTGGAGGATGCTTCTCCAAACCAAGCATTGATGGCTGACCATGATGAAGCCAAGGTATTAGAACATCTTTGCTCCCCTGAATGCATTGCTAAAGTAAATAGATACAGGTCCTACAACCTAGAGATGAGATCTGATCTTGAGTCATTAAACATATTAAAATCTGATTTTAGAAAGTCTGAAAATGATTACAAGTTAAAGATAGAAGACTTGGAGAAAACCATTTCAGTACTAAAACATGAACATACAGATTTTAGAACTCAGATCCAAGATCTCATCACTAAGTTGACTAAGTGCCAGGCTGAGCTTGTGATCAGCAAAGCCCTGGCAGAGAAAAGTGTTCTTGAAGAAGAGACCTTCAAGAACATGATATCCTCATCCCTACACAATAAGGTTTGTTATCAAAATAGACAGGGACTGGGATCAAATGAGATAGCTCCTCCACACACAATCTTGTCTGTAAGATCTCCTAGGTGTGGAACTTGTGAAGATGAGCTTCCTCTCATAGATCCAATAAGTGAGGATGATGAAGAAGTGAAGAAGAGGATTCCTCCAAGGGCCACTATCCTTCTGAGGAGAAGAAATTAACTGTGATGACCAAGTCCAAGAGAAAGAACTTGATCAGGAAGAGCAAAAGGAAAGCAAAGAAGGCTCAAGAAATCAAGGCTACCTTTGATGCTAAGCAAAACAAGTGTTATCTCTGCAGGTTTCAAAGCAGTAAGGACTGAAGACATCCACCAAAGCTTCTTAGCTAAGAGTTCTGGTTCATGTTCAAATCATCTCAGTACAAAGAAGAAGACTGAGCTGCTGTGTACCACTGCTGCACAGCCTGGACCATCAAATTCCAAGAACAGTTCACAGCCCAAGGGAACTGTATCTGCATCTACCAAGATGAAGGTGAAAAAGGGATGTGACCAAAGCCAGTCTTGCTCTCAAAAGGAGATTTCTTTGAAGAAGAAAATGTTGTGTGTTATGTGTGAAAGTACTTCTCATATTGCCAAGGATTGTCCATACAATCCTAAAAGTACTATCCACATGACCAATACAAAGACTTCAAAGAATCTCAAGAAGTCTCAAGCTTCGGAAGGAAAGTCTGTTTCCTTCGGAAGCTCCAAATCAAAGAAGAAGGTAAATGGAAAATTACCTTCGGAAGCAAAGTTGGTCTCGGAAGAAAGGAGTTCTTCCGAAGTACTAAAGTCTGCTGCAGTGACTGTAGATTCTTCCGAAGTATCAGTCATTAAAACTTGTGAAGCTCCAAAGCTTCTAAGGTTTTGAAGGTCAAGTCCAAGACTCCAAAGGTGGTGTGGAAGTCTAAGAAAGACCAAATGACTGAGGTTTCTCCATCAACAACAGCTGAAGATCCCCTCTGTACAACCATAGGATCTATTACTGTTGCATTACCTTCTATTACACTTACTGAACCCAAGACAAGTAAGGCTTGGGTTTCCAAATGTAACTAATCATTTTCTTTGTGCAGGAACAGCTCAAGACAAACAAGAATGTCTGGATAATTGACAGTGGCTGTTCCAGGCACATGACAGGCAATAGGTCTTTACTTCATAATTTTGAGAGAATTGATGGAGGACCAGTTGCTTTTGGAGGAGATGAAGGTGGTTACATTTATGGAAGGGGCAAGGTCACAAATGGTAAGCTCAGCATTGAGAAGGTAAACTTTGTTAAGGAGCTTGGGTACAATCTTCTGAGTGTATCCCAATTTTGTGATCAGAGTCATAACATGCTCTTCACTGAGCATGAGTGCATTGTTCTCAAGCCTGGAGTGGTCATTCCTCATGAGCATATCCTGCTCAGAGCCCCCAGGAAAGGGAACATGTACAAGATGGATTTGCAAGAAACATCTCCCTCTGGAGAAGTTTCATGCTTTCTATCTAAAGCAAATAGTGATGAGTCTTTCCTATGGCATAAAAGAATGTGCCATGTAAACTTTAAGAATATGAATAAATTAATCAAACATGATCTGGTAACTGGAATGCCAAAGAAAGAGTTTACAAGTGATGATCATTGTGTTGCATGCCTGAAAGGGAAGCAACACAAGGTATCTCACAAGCCTAAGAAAAGAACTCCATCACTACTCCCCTACACTTATTACATATGGATCTCTTTGGCCCCACCAGTGTAATGAGTTTAGGAAGGACCTTATACTGTCTAGTGATCACAGATGATTTTACAAGATTCACTTGGGTTTTCTTTCTTAGAACTAAAGATGAGACTCCTGAGATTCTAAGAATTTCATCTTAAAGATTGAGAATCAATGTGATCACAAGGTCAAAACCATAAGATGTGATCAAGGAACTGAATTCAAGAACCAAATCCTTGATACATTTTGTGATGAAAAGGGTATTACAAGACAATACAGTGCTCCCAGGACTCCTCAGCAAAACGGAGTTGCTGAGAGGAGAAACAGGACACTTATTGAAGCTGCAAGAACTATGTTGTCTGACTCTAAACTGCCTATCACCTTCTGGGCAGAGGCAGTTAATACTGCTTGCTATGTGCAAAACAGAGTTTTAGTAGTTAAGACACATGGTAAGACTCCTTATGAACTTTGGCACAAGAGGAAACCTTTCATTGGTTTTCTCAGGTCATTTGGATGTCCCTGCACCATCTTGAATACCAAAGATCAAGTTGCCAAGTTTGCTGAGAAATCAGACGATGGACACTTCATTGGATACTCTTCTCAAGCTAAAGCTTATAGAGTATACAATCTCAGAACTAGAATCATTGAGGAGTCAGCCAATGTGACTTTCAATGAGCACACTCCCAGTGTGGCTGGTTCTGGTCCGGATTGGCTATTTGATCTTGATTTAGTTACCAACTGTTTTAATAAATCTTGTGAGCATGTTTCAGGATCTGCAGAAAATTTAAATACAGGTGATCCTGATCCAAGATTTGAGCTAGGAAGACCTTCAGCTCCAGTTGAAACTACTTCAGCAAATGAGGTTTCTATCAGCACAACAATGACAAATCCAGCTGATACATCTGGCATGCCTTCAAATTCCAGTTCAGAGGCTTCTCAACCAGATAAAGACATCTCAATTGCAGAAGATAACAATGGTGATGGTGATAGTGATCAAGAATCTCTTGATGCTAATAACCATACCATAGATGACAACATCAATGATGTCACACACTCATTGGATCAAGTTAATCTTGATAGGTGTGATAATGTGGAGGATCAATCTTCAAGACCAGATCTAAATTTCTCAAATTTGGATCTATCTCAGCAACTTGCTGTGATCCCTCAGCTAAGGATCCACAAGTCTCATCCTACCACAAACATCATTGGAGATGTTATCTCCGGGGTAAAGACAAGAGGGCAAACCCATGAAGCAAATGTTTGTCTTCACTCTTGTTTTCTATCCCAGTTAGAGCCAAAGAAAGTTGAGGAGGCTCTAAAGGATGGAAGTTGGGTTGAAGCTATGCAACAAGAGCTGCTTCAATTCAAAAGGCAGAAAGTTTGGAACCTTTGTCCTCTTCCTCATGGGAAGACTACCATTGGAACCAAATGGGTTTTTAGGAATAAAAAGGATGATAGAGGAATCATCATCAAGAACAAGGCAAGACTAGTTGTTCAAGGATACACACAAGAAGAAGGGATTGACTACACTGATGTCTTTGCTCCTGTAGCTAGACTAGAAGCTGTTAGGATATTCCTGGCATTTGCTGCATCCAAGAACTTCAAGGTCTACCAACTTGATGTAAAGTGTGCTTTCTTATATGGAGTGATTGATGAGGAGGTTTATGTCAAACAACCACCTGGTTTTGTAGATCCTGATCATCCTGATTATGTCTGCAAGCTTGACAAAGCTCTCTATGGGCTGCATCAGGCACCCAGGAAGTGGTATGAGACACTGTCTGAGTATCTCTGTAAACATGGTTACAGGAGAGGTACTATAGATGGAACTCTCTTCATCAAAGGACAAGGAAACGACATTCTGCTAGTTCAAGTATATGTGGATGACATCATCTTTGGCTCAACCAATTCAAGGCTCTGCAAAGACTTTGAAAAGCTGATGAAAGATAGATTTGAAATGAGTTCAATGGGAGAACTTAATTTCTTTCTGGGAATTCAAGTGAAGCAGGTTGAAGATGGCATTTTCATAAGTCAGTCAAAGTATGTTCAAGATATACTCAAGAGGTTCAACATGACTGATTGTAAGACTGCTAAGACACCCATAGCCAGAAACCACTCCTTGGTCCAGATCTTGAGGGGGAGTGTGTAGATGAGCACTTATACAGGGCTATGATTGGGTCTCTTATGTATCTTACAGCTAGCAGGCCTGATATCATGTTTGCTACATGTATTTGTGCAAGATATCAAGCCAATCCTAAGATGTCTCACTTAATCACTGTGAAAAGGATTTTAAGATACCTCAAAGGTGCTTCAACACTTGGTTTATGGTATCCAAAGAATTCTAATTTCAATCTGTATGCCTATACAGACAGTGATTATGGTGGCTGCAACATGACTGCAAAGTCTACATCTGGGGGATGTCAACTTGGTGGAAGGGTTGTCTCATGGCAATGCAAGAAACAAACCTGTGTGTCTGCATCAACTGCTGAGGCTGAATACATTGCTGCTGCAAGCTGCTGTGCTCAAGTGCTTTGGATTCAAAATCAGATGCTAGACTACGGATTTAACTTCAAAGAGACTCCTATCCACATAGACAACAACAGTGCTATCTCTATCACTGAGAACCCTGTGCAGCACTCAAGGACCAAACACATCAACATCAGGTATCATTTAATAAGAGATAACTATGAAAAGGGGTTAATTAAACTAGTCAAAGTTCACACAGATGAACAATATGCTGATCTGTTCACAAAAGCTTTTGATGAACAGAGATTTAAGTATCTGATATCAGCTATTGGGATGATTAACTTTGAGTAGACTTTTTCTTAAAACTAATTCTAATTATTTCTTCTTAAAAATATGTGTGTCCTAAGTTGTCTAGTTCATCACTTTCATAAGCTCATGTTTTCTTTGAATGAAAAACTCTTTTTGAAGACTTTCCTTAGATTCTTGAAAATTTTCTGATACTTCGGAAGATAACGTTTTACCTTCGGAAAAAAATATGTCTTCAAAATAAATGACTGTCTAAGAAATTTTACCTTCGGAAGAAGTCAAAATTTATCTTCCGAAGCTTAAAATTTAACTTAGACACTTATTCATTTTTAAGGACTTTTTCCTTCCGAAGCAAAAATTACTTTCGGAAGCTTTGTTCATTCTTATACAAAGCATCCAAAAGTTTATTTCTCTTCCGAAGCATAAATCTTTAAGACTCTCAGGAAAATTCTTCCGAAGCCACTTTAGCTTCGGAAGCTTTTTCAATCACAACTTCCGAAGACAAATTACTTTCGGAAGCTTTTCGAATTCCAAGAAAACTACTTTTTGAGCAAAAAGGTAAACTACTTTTTCAGAGGTGGGACCGACATACGGATTTCAAAGTTTATCCTCTTTCATT
Source organism: Flaveria trinervia (assembly GCA_025506515.1). Classification (NCBI taxonomy): domain Eukaryota; kingdom Viridiplantae; phylum Streptophyta; class Magnoliopsida; order Asterales; family Asteraceae; genus Flaveria; species Flaveria trinervia. Next base: position 37,394,513 of record CM046455.1, read on the forward strand.
AAACTTTATCTGAAATCCTTCTCTCATATAAACCCAACGGTTTCCCCCTCTTCTATCATCTGCTTTTCTTCCATACCTAAAACCCAAAGCTTTCTCTCTGAAATTTCCTTCCCATTCTTTTCTCTTCATCTCTGAGCTACCTCACAATGGCTGACCTTACACACAGAAATGATCCTCACTTTGCCATGCAGCTACACAGACAACACAATCAGGTTGCTCTGTTATGCTCTGACAAAGATCCTCATTTCTCAGAGGTTTGCCGTTTCTTGTCTTTGTCTCACTACTTCACCTCCCTAACCATTGATCCTCTATATGAGGATCATTTGCTTGAATTCTGGAAGACCTGCCAAGAGGTCATTATGGATGGGGAGAAGGCACTGTCTGCCACAGTGCAGGGGAGAACAATTTTCATCACTCCGGCCATCATCAACCGACATCTTCAGCTGGATGATGAAGCAGGTGAAGTGTTCTTCCCAAAGAAGCGGTTAATCATTCCTTCGAGCAGATGGGCTATGAAGGAGATTTCTCTGTAAAGACCTTCAGGAAAGGGAAGGTCTCATCCCAGTGGAAATACCTGCTCCATGTGGTTATCCACAGCTTATCAAACAAGCATGGTGGATGGGACCAGATTCCTGAGGATCTCTCCTTTATAGTTCATGGGATGGTTCAGGGGGTCAAGTTCAGGTATTCACAATTTGTTTATACTAATTTACTTGCAAACTTAGACTCCTTAGAGTATTACATGTTTCCTAGATATGTTCAACACATTCTCAACTGTGAACTGGGCTCACAGTTGAGGGAAACAGGCAATATTCTTAAACTGGGACAGATGAAGCCCGGCATCTTTAAAATTATGAAGAAGCCAACTGTAGGCTTCTCAGGGGTAGAAACAGCCCTAGTCCCAAAAATGTTAGAGCTCATTGCTCAAGGTGACAACATAGCAGTCCAAGCTAGTGTTGAACCCACACCTACTGCTCTCCTACCCTCTTCACAACCTCAATATTCATCACCTACAAAAGAAAATCCCAACGAACCCCTGCTCAGGCTATTGAGTCTGTGCAGGCCCCAAATACTCAACCTTACAGGAAGAAGTGGACTCCAGAGCTCCCACTTCTCCTGAGGAGCAAACCACTCCCATTACTTTACCTATCAGGGCTGAGGTTCCTCAAGCTCAACCTGATGAGCTCATTAGCCCAACAACGTAAGCTTCACTCTGAGTCTCAACACTCAAGTGAACAACCTTCAGGGGACAGCTACCATCCCCAGCCTTTGGATCTAAACCAACCAATTCCCAACCTATCCTTTTACACTGATGAAGACTTAGGATTCAGTGAGTACCATGAGTCTCTCTTCTCCTCCCCTACTCAAAGAGAGATGAGTACCTCTGACTCTCCTCAGTCTATCCCTCATCAGTCACCTATTACTGAGGTGGACACATCTGAACCTGTTCAGGATGTCCATATGGAAGAGGCTCTCACTTTTGAAAGTGATTACATCATTAAGACCTCAACCATGGCAACTCAGCCCATTGGCATCTTAACTGAGGTTGCCAGTGAGAGAGGAAAACCAGCAGCCAAGAAACTCAAGCTGGTGGTGAGAGAGAGGACTTTGGTCCAATCCTCTCATCCCCCAGTGATTCTTCTGATGAAGATGAGGGGATTTGAGACTAAAGGTACACAAATTGTCACAAACATGCACCTATCTAGTCTCTAAGGTTAGTCACTTGGAATCTCAGGTGACTACCCTGCAAAACAGGGTCAATGATCAGCAACTCCAGATTTCATATCTGCAGGAAAAACTAGCTGAGAGACCTTTAAGGAGAGCTCAACCAGGAACACAAGAACCTGTGGAAGTGACTGATTTATCCTCCAGCTCACCTATGCAAGTGGGTGATGCTACCAAAAAGGGGGGAGAAGTTATCACAACCACAGAACCTGGGAGTTCTTCAAAGAGAATGGACATAGAGGACTCACCATCCTCACTTGCTGTTGTGCATTCTCAGCAACTTCCTCAAGTTCACATTAATGTGGACTCTATAGACTCTCTCATCAGGAGTCTCTTTGAGGAAGGTATACCAAGGGCTGTCTCATCTCCACCACATGGAACTGGCAACTACATCATCAGATGGAGGTATGATGATGACAGAAGAGCCCTCATACTTCACAGAGTTCAAGGCCAACAAGAAGTCTTTCAGTTCCAAAGCCTGAGCTTCTATGAAGGACTGGATTTAGTCAACATGCCACTTGTCAATCCAAGCAAATCTAGACAAGCTGACAGGCTGGCTCAAAGAATCCAAGACAGGATCCTTGCAGAGTTCTCTCTAAGAAGGAGACTTAGGCAATCAGGCAATGTCATCGGTCAACTGGATGTTGAGGTGGACCCTAAGATTAGTTTCATAGGGGAAACCTTGGCTGAAGGCCCAGTGGCAGAACCTGAGACCCTTGTCTCACCATCAACAACTGCTGCAGAGGTCCAAACTCCATCTGAGACACCTGCTGGTGAAGGTGTTTCTCAGCCTCTCTCTGGCCAGAGCATGGAAGCTACACCAAGCAATGAAGGCCAAGCCTCAATCCACCCTGAGTCACAAAGGTCTGTTGGTGACAAGGGAAAAGGATAATGACTCCTGAGGAAATTGAGGAGGAAGAGAGAGAGAGGAAAAGGAGGCTAAGGGGAGAAAGTTCTTCTGGGTCATCTAAATTCATGCAAGCTGCAATCAGGGCTGCCCCCAGACCAAATACTCAAAATGATGAACAAAGGGCAGTCAGGATTAATTATTTACAGACCAGGAACTATGATGTTGATGAAATCATCTCCCTCCCCTTAGAAGAGTTGAATGAACTGGCTGACATGGAAGTGTCAAGAGAGATAAAGGAGAAAGAGGATGCAAGGTTACTTCTCCAATTCAAAGAGGAGAGGAGACAGAAAAGACTTCACAAGCATACTCCCACTCTCTCTCCAGTTCAAGAAAGTCCTGCACAGGAAGATGTGGCTCCACAAGAACCTCAGGTAGATAAAGAAGAAGGATAGAATCAAAATGATAAACTACCTGAGTGCCACAGGCTTCTATCAGGAAAATGTACTTCTTCCCCTGTCCTATGACTTCATTGAGTTCGAGTACTTAAAGCAACTTGAGCTTGAGCTAGTCAAAGAAAGAAAAACAACCAAAAGGAAGCTAAGGGAAGAAGCTGCAAAGTCAAGAGCCATCATTCAAAAGAATGCAAAGAAGTCTGCTGACAGACAAAGAATGATGAGCTTCTTGAAGTCATATGGATTCTCCGGAAGGAGACTTGGTCCCATGTCTCTATCTACAATGGATGAGCATATAAGGGTGATCAAGCAGAAGATTAAAAGTGGTGAACTCATTGACTTGCACTCTCTTCCAAGTCAAGTCCCACCTGAAGTGGAGGTCAAGTTTGAACAACCAGAGACACCTGAACCAGAACCTCCAGCTGAGCCTCAGCAAACTTCATCTTCTGATCCAAGACAGGGTCAAACTCCCTCTCCTTCTGAACCTGTGAGGGAGGAACACCCAACTGAGAAAGACACTGATGATCAACATGGTGCTGCAGACCAGTCTTCTCAGTTAAAGACATTAAAGAGGAAGAAGAAAATGGCCTCTAAACCAAAGACTAAAAAGAAGAAGCCAAAGTCATCTACCTCTACACCCCAGGCTGAATCAGATCAACCTGAGGAAGTGCATGATGAGGCAGCCCAATCAACTCCTATGCAAGTGGCTCCTCTAGCAACTGAGACACCCATCTTATCCTGGACTTACTCTACCAATCCAGAAAGATGGAATGTTATCAGAGATCAAGGTGTTGAAAATGTCTACTCATGGCAAGACATAATCAACTTACCTCTGCATGATCTCTTTGAAATGAGAAGATACTATGAGAGTCTTGATGATCCTGACCATCAAAAAAGAAAGGAATGGTCTTGATTATTCTGAAGACTACAAACATTTAAAGATCTTCTAAGTGTTTTGGTAGCATCAGCCTAGGGGGAGTTTGTAAGGATTCCTGAAGTCTGATGCAACCCAAAACTGCCTAAGTGTTTCAGCAACATGCACTAAGTACTGAAGTGAAGAATGCTTCGGAAGAATTACACAAAGCATTAGAAAATACTCTAAGTGTAATATCTTCCGAAGCCAAGACCAATATCTTCCGAAGCCAACATGAAGTCTTCCGAAGCTTGAAGAGACAAAGTCTTCCGAAGCTTCACCTATGAAGACAGATTTCTTCCGAAGACTTTTAGTACACATGCTTTATCTGATGTACTGTTCCATAAAGCACCTTTTCCGCTGCGTCTCTGATAAGTCACCAACTTACAAGAGTTGGTGAAAAGGTCCATGCTTTTGGTAACTGTACATTGAGGTCTTGAGTCTGAAACTTTCCACTTTATGTACTTTATCCTTTTTGTAATGTATAAGGATGTGAGCTATGGCATGTCATAGTCACAAGGTCAAAAGGCAGATATGCCTTTTGATTCTACAATTGATTTTGTTAGTGTCTAGTCAATTGTATCCAGCTGGCTTTCATAGTATAGCCGGCTGTAGGTTGTAGTATAAGTATTCCAGTTCTTGTATCTTTTTATGCTTTGTAACACTTGTAAAAGAACTTGAGAAAGCAATATACTGCTCCCTTGAAAACTATACTCTCTTGTTCTGTCTCTTGCTTTACTTGTGTTCTTTGTATCCTTTGGTTACCTAGTTCACTGTTTGATTAAAGTTTAGTTAATCTTCTCATTGTGTTGTTGTGTTGTAATTGTGTTCAAGCCCTTGAACGATCCTGCACCTTTACCTCGTATCGACGGACTTGTTCGATAGCTGCAAGGATCCGCTATACTCGAAGATGACTTGAGGATCTGGTTATCATCAAATCAAGTTCGAGAAGAAGACATCCAGAACCAGTGTGTGTTCATGACATCAGACCACGTGTGCCCTTTGGGTTGGTTGACTAATGCAACTGCTGTGTTCATGGACCTCATGACCCAGTGTGCAAACTTATCTTGATCAGTTTGTCATGTGTTTTCATCGATGATATATGATATACTCTAGGCCCAAGGAGGAGCATGAAGAGCACTTACGAATGATCTTTGGAACTGTTTGAAAAATGAGCAGTGTATGCTAATTCTCAAGTGTACTTTTGGATAAGAAAGTACAGTTAATAGGTCATATTGTTAATGAGAAAGGAATACACGTTGATCCTGCCAAAATGAGGTGATAAAGAATTGGACCACACCCAAAACGCCAAGCGAGATAAGACAATTCTAGGATTAGCAGGATATTACGCCGATTCATAGAAGGATTTCTAAGAGCACAACCTCTCACAGCCTTGGACTCACAAAGGAACGAATAAATGGACTGAGAGTCAAGAATCAGCTTTCCAATTATTAAACAAAAACTCTGTAATGCCCGATATTAGCATTACCAGAGGGAACAGATGACTTTGTGGTGTATTGCGATGCATCCATTCAAGGATTGGGTTGTGTCTTGATGCAACGACACAAGGTGATAGCTTACGCCTCGAGACAACTAAAGGTTCACGAGAAGAACTATACTACCCATGACTTAGAATTGGCGCGCAGTAGTTTTTGCCTTAAAGATCTGGAGACATTATTTGTACGGTACCAAGTGCACAATCTACACCGATCACAAGAGTCTTCAACATATCTTTGAGCAAAAAGAGTTGAATATGAGGCAGCGACGTGGGTGGAACTACTAAATGATTATGATTGCGCAATAAGTATCATCCGGGAAAGGCGAACGTAGTTGCCGATGCTTAAGCAGGAAGGAAACAGCTAAACCCCGACGGGTGCGAGCTTTACAGCTTACTATCAGTACCCAACTGCCCGAACAAGTTAAGGAGGCACAAATGGAAGCTTTAAAGGTGGAAAATATTGGTTCTGAATTTTTAAGGGGAATGGATAAGCAGCTAGTAATGAAAGAGGATGGAATTCGGTATTTCATGGATAGACTTTGGATGCCTGTTCATGGAAATCTGAGATATTTAGTCATGAGCGAGGCACATAATCTAAGTATTCTATACATCCTGGATCCGACAAGATGTATCATGACCTAAAGGCTCACTATTGGTGGCCTAACATGAAAGCGGACGTAGCTACGTACGTGAGCAAGTGTTTGACCTGCTCGAAGGTGAAAGTGGAATATCAAAAACCATCCGGACTATTACAACAACCCGAGATTCCAATGTGGAATGGGAACAAATCTCCATGGACTTTATTACTAACTACCCCGGACTAGTACTGGTTGTGACATGATATGGGTTATTGTGGATCGATTGACAAAGTCTGCTCATTTCCTTGCAATAAAGGAAACCGACAGATGGAGAAGTTAACTCGCCTGTACCTCAAGGAGATCGTTTCGAGACATGGGGTACCGATCTCAATTATCTCTGACCGTGACGCTCGTTTCACGTCACATTTCTGGCAATCATTGCAGAAATCTTTGGGTACACGTTTGGACATGAGTACTGCATATCATCCACAGACGGATGGTCAGAGTGAGCGTACTATACAGACGTTGGAGGATATGCTACGTGCTTGTGTGATTGACTTCGGGAATAACTGGGAAATTCACCTGCCATTGGTGGAGTTTTCTTATAACAACAGTTATCACACTAGTATACAAGCAGCACCTTTCGAGGCGTTGTACGGGAGAAAATGTCGATCACCAGTTTGCTGGGCAGAAATTGGTGATAGTTAGATAACAGGTCCCGAGTTAATTCATGAGACGACTGAGAAAATTATACAGATACGGAACCGTATGGCTGCAGCGCGGGACAGGAAAAGAGTTATGCTGACAAGAGACGGAAACCTTTAGAGTTTCAGGTTGGTGACAAGGTTTTGTTGAAAGTCTCACCATGGAAAGGCGTAGTTCGGTTTGGTAAACGAGGGAAACTAAATCCGAGGTACGTTGGACCATTTGAGATTGTGGAAAGAGTAGTCCAGTAGCCTATCGATTAGCCCTACCTGATTCGCTGAGCGGAATTCATGATGTATTTCACGTGTCAAACTTGAAGAAGTGCATAACTGATGAAACGACGGTCGTACCACTAGAAGAAATTCAAGTGGATGAACAATTGCGTTTTATTGAAGAACTAGTGGAGGTGATGGACCGTGAGGTGAAAACACTTAAGCAGCAAGATACCTATTGTTAAAATCCGTTGGATTCGCGACGTGGACCGGAATTCACATGGGAACGGGAAGATCAAATGAAGCTTAAGTACCCTCAACTATTCGAAGGAACGATGCCAGCAGACGAAGGTATTGATTTAAATTTCGGGACGAAATTTCTTTTAACATGGGGATGATGTGACAACTCATCCAAACTCACACGATTTCGATTTCTGTGTGCCAATGCAGTAGACCAGTGATGGAAACCAGGGATGGAACACTCTCACCATGTAACGCAATTTTCGGGACGAAAATTCTTTCAACATGGGGATAATGTGACATCCGGTAAATTTCCGTTACCAAGCTCCGTTAGTTCCGTTAAGTCTTGCATACACGTGTCATGAGCACACTAGTTGTCATTGAACGTTGGTGACCTATTAATAATGAATAATGTTAATTTGTTGTGAATATAAATGATTATGTGAATTTTGGGTTATGTTTATGTGTTCACACATTTATAAAGGTTAATTAAAGAATTTATCGCGTAACGCGGAAACGTGCCTATTTATTCGTATGTCTTGTGTTTTTATAAAGATAGGTATATAATAAATTTTATAAGTTTATATCTTATATTATGAAGTTAAAAACACTTTACAAAGAGTTTAAAGCTTAGTTTTTATAAAATACCAAAACACAAGGGTTTAAAGGGTAAATATGTAAATTAAAATTAATTAAAACAAAACCCAAACCCTAAACCCCCCCCCTTCGGCCGCAAACCATCTCCAACACCCTCACCATTGCGAAATAAGCCAAGAACAAGCAGGGAACACGAAATTGGATCGATTTCAAGGCATATAACTTGTTGGAATCATCAATTGCAAGCTATAACACACGTTTAAAGGTTAGATTTTTCACGTTTTTGTGAGTTTTTTGTTTAGGGCCGAACCCTAATTCGTAAATTGACCTTCATGGGATCGAATTGATGTTGTTTGATGATGTTAACATCTTAGTTAGATTGTATACATGTTAGTTAACGTCGATTATGCAAGAATTCTATGTTTTTAGTGGATTGATCATGAAATTGATTTTGAAGCAAACCCTAATTCGTGATTATTGTGATTATGCATGATGGATGATTGTTTGATGAATGTTTGATGATTATTGGGTTGTATGAATGTTAGAATACGTTGATTATGCAAGAAAGTTGGGATTTTGATGCATTGTTATAGGTTACTAAGAATAGTAACTTTATTTTGCAGTAGTAGTGATCTAGTGATGGATTGATGTTATGGATGGGTTCATGATGATAATTAGATGCTAGATTGATGTTATGAATGCTAGAAATCTTTAATTTGATGATGTTGATCATAGCTTGCCAAAAGTAGAAACTTTTGTTTATGAAGATTGTTAGATTGAGGTGTTTAAGTGTTGTTGATCATGTCTAGATGTTAGTATGAGCTTGAATTGGTATATTATTGATGAATTCATGTATGCTTTGGATGTTTGATAGATTTTGGGATATTCTTTCCCAAAAGGGAAACTTTATTTGTGTAAACGTTGAAGTATGATGTTATGATCATGTTTGGAAGATAGGAACTTGCTATTATGTTCAAGGATGGATTCTAGTGTGATAGAACGTGTTAAATTAGTTGTATGGCATGTTTGGATAATCATGGGTGATATTGGAATTGGTAATCATGTATGGTTTGGATGTTGTGTAGTAGTAGGACATCATGCTTGGGTCTGGTAATTGATTGTGGTGATGTTGTGAATGCAATGTATATGCTTAAAGAATTTGGTTATGATCATTATACACACGTGCGGATCTGAGGCCCCTACTTAGTAGGATTGGCAGGGTTTAGGATGTGAAGTCGTGAGTGGCTTCACATGGCATGTATGAATGGTTGAACCTTGTATGACATGTTAGTTGTTTTGTAGCTAGTGGTTATGTTAATGTTCTAGATTCGCATGACTTGTATAGTACTTGATTGTATGATGATCTATGTGATACACCTGGTTGATATAGCATATGTATGATACTATTTGAATGTTAATCATGTATGTTGTATGTGCTCATTGGCTTTATTTGAATTATATCTAATAATGAACCAGGGTCAAACGGGTCAACTAGGTCAAACGTGTCTGTTGTCAGGAAGCTTGAGTCTTTGATTTTGGTATGATTAGGGTTTCACATGTCTTTTATTTACACGTACTTATGTACTCACATGATCTAGGTAACCTGTGAAGGTTGGCTATCCTCTCGTTTCTCAAATAAACCTAAGTACCTTTGCATACATCAGGTGAGTTCATGCCCCACTCTTTACTTAATCTCTTTTGGGGAGATAGCATACTGGTATTTATACAAACGCTTTCATTATTTAAGTTGTGTAAAATGTTAATATAGTGTTGTTTATCATGAGAAAAGTCCTCACACTTTTGAATTGTTAATATTTAATAGCGGGGAAACTTGGGTAGTACTACTGGGTCTGACGAGCCCCACCTGCGTGACTCGAGGTCAACCGGGTGCAATTTGTCCTATTGATCATTGTCACGACATGGTAAGTCGTGACAGGAGGCAACAACTATCACAGTCAGCTTCAATTGCAAAATCACTACGTATTAATATTTGCTGATAATAGACTAGCTATCTATTACCATACACTGCTTATATTTATCGCAACTGTTTACATGTTATTGAACCACAAACTCTTGAACTCACCAACCTATGTGTTGACATTTTAGTATGCTTTTCTCAGGTCCTTAACTTGCTTGCCATAGGAGCACTGCACGGTTCACTGCATTTTAAGACATTATGCTTCAAGACAATGTGACATTTTAACAATTATGGTTTACTTTTTGGTTTGGCACTTGTTTTGCCATAAGTTATACTTTATTGACTTGGGTTGTTTTCAAAAACGCTTCCGCATTATTTAACGTTAGTATTTTGATTGATTTGTTTAAATTATGGCATTTAGAGTCGTTCTGAGTAACTATTGACTGTGATCCTGGTTTGTTCACACGCTTCGCGGTAAAACTCCGCAAGTGGATTTTGAGGGTGTGACACTTTCGACCTTGTCCATTTCCCGGTGAGGACAAAACTCCTCAATCACCAAATTTTTCAATTCCGACCATCTCATCCTCCCAATTGCCTGACTACCCTCGACTTGGACTATATTGTCCCACCAGCACAGAGCCGAGTCCAGAAAAGAATGGGTAGCAAACTTTACTTTCTGGTCCTCCTGGCACTCGCTGATATTTAAAATGGCTTCCATCTCTCTCACCCACCAGTGAGCAGCAGCAGTGCTGTTGCCATCAAAAGTAGGGGGCTTGCATCATTGAAACACCCATAATTACAGCATCATGTCACCTCCTGCATGGGCTCTTCTTCCTCCTCCTCTTCTTCATCAACCGAGAGAACCGTTTCAGGCTCCGGTTGCTCCCATCCTCCCGAGGACCTCTTTCTCTCTTTCCTTTCCCCTTCCCGTACTGCCTTTGTAACTTTAGTCACTACACACGGTAAGATCTCTGCATGACCTGATGAACTTCTTCGATCACCGCTTCTTTCACCGAGGCCCTTAGGTTTGCACTCTCATCACCACTCTCCGGATGAGGGGTCTCGAGTTCTTCAAGAACCACCTTTTCAACTCTGCGTCTTCCCCTCTTGGGTCGCGGCTCAGCACCAAGCCCATCACGACCACCTCCACGAGAGGTATTCGAAGATCTACCACTAGCCATTCACACGCATACTAAAAGATTCAAACACCAACACGGTCATTCAAGGGAACAACTCAGTTTATGTCATGTATAGTAAGTCTCTAATTACAGTGGCCAGTTGTGATTAGCCACTTACTTTACTCTTCATACCCCAAGCATTACCTATCCTGTCTACATCAGTATTTAATCTATAGACAACACATAAACCACACAACATGCGCACATAATACCCGTTAACATTACAAAATACCTAACGGCACACAGCTACTCAGATTGGCATCCCTTCACTTTCCGTCCCATTTTCAATTTAAGTTAAGTTTTATTTTGAAAATTTACCTGTTTCACTTAAACTTTGGCTCTGATACCAACTTGTAAGGCCCCGTTCCCGGGACGCTTACAGCTGATCGATCATCGCACATAAAACATACATTTTTGTTAAGTGCTCTAAGAAAGATTAACATGTTGTCTTTATCTGTCTTTTAATATTTTTTAATAGTATAGGGACTGTTTGTGTAATTAATTAGTTCCTTTACTTTTTGTTTTCAGTATTAATACCTTAGACTTGCAGGTAGAGTTTTGAAGAGAGATTCGAACCTGCTTTCATACTTGTAATTGTCTTAGCTTGATATTAATAAAAACTTGAATTTTGTTGATATCTTGTTTTGATTTGATTACTTTGTGTGATTATCATTGAATTGTGTTCACAAATTATCACAGACTGATTCATTGGATCCTATCAAATCGTATCAGAGCTGTTGGTAAGCTGTTAGTGATTGATTTTTGAAGTTTATCGAACTTGAAAACCTCAAAAATCTTACTGAATCTGTAATTGAGATCCAATTCAGTTGAAAAATCTGTGCCTGAATCTATTACAAAAACTGATACTATCATTCTCCTGAAAAGTTCAATACTCATGATCAGTGAAAGGAAAGATAAACAAAAAATAGGGTTAGGTTTCACTCATGAACCTATGCCTGAATTTATTACAAACACACTACGAGAAAACTTTAGTACTCATGATCATTCTCCTGAAAATAAAGCTACACTTAAAGCCTTCCGGATCAAAAACATGAATGCAGAAGAAGAAAAAGAAAATGTGCAAGTGTTTGTGGAAAAAGATCAAGATAAAATCAAAAATGGTCATCCAATCAAGATAAAATCATATGAACCTAAAAATCAAAACAAAACACTTCTGATCAAATTAATTTTGTGTTAGAAGAAGTGAAAGTTCAAAGCAAAGACAAACAACAGGTAGGAACATCAAAAGATTTAAACACAATTAATCTCAAACAATTTCAATCTGAAAAGGAATCTTCTTCTCATGATGTTCAATCTGAAAGTAAACCAAGTTCTTCTAAATCAAAGAACCAACGGAGAAAAAAGAAAGCTTCATCAATCAAATCTAAACAAAATAAGAGTTCAGAACAGTTGATCAAAGGAACAAATCAAACAACAAAACTCAAACCGATAAAATTTGTGTCAGTAGGTTTGTTAAATATGAATTCTCCTCAAAACAACAAAGTGAATTCTATGAACAAATATCACTCTGATCTGAAATCAGGTTCAGATTCTAAGACTTCCGCTGTAGAAAAAAGATTTGTTCATAATAAATTCAAGAAGGAAGATCATGTTAAACAGATAAAAAACAATATGACACAACATCAAAATGTGAAACATGAAAAACAACAGTTTAACTTTTTTACACCAAAATATAAAAAATGAATCAAACAAAGTGTCAATGTCAAAAGTGAACAAAAAGCTGTTTTTAACTCCACAAAAGTACTATGAAATTTGTGATATGAAAAATCACAATGCTGCTGAGTGCTACTTCAACAACTACTGTCACATATGTGACATTAGAAATCATTCGACAGCAGATTGTTATTTTAACAAATATTGTACTTATTGTGATGAAAAGACTCACAATACTACAAATTGTTACTTTAGAAATAGAGCTCTCACTAGAAACTTTGCAAAATTAAGCATGAGCAAAGGATTTGTTAATCCACAATATTTGAGAAATCAAAATAATGGATTTCAAAAATTCATCAATCAATCTACTTTAGGTTTGAGATCTTTTCCAAAGTACAATTATGTGAGATCAACGCATAACATGCAAGAACATTTCCTACCATGATCTGTAAGGATGACTAATAAAAATATTAGTCATCAATACATTTCAAAAGATGATCAATTAAATGATATGAACATTCTCAAAATAAATCAAACAATTTTCAAAATAAAATTGGTAAATTTATAAAAAATAAACCTGATTTGAATAATCTTCATTATAAACAATTTACAATTGTTGAGAAATTTGGAAAGCCCAAGACCATCTCGGCTTGGGTAGATATCTCAACTTAACTTTCTTGTAGTGCAGGTATGCCCAAAAAGACAAATCAATACATGGTATGTGGATAGTGGGTGTAGTCGGCACATGACAGGCAATACATCCTTGTTACAAGACTTTAAGTCAAAAGATGGAACTCACGTTTCCTTTGGTGGTGATGCTGGAGAAAAAATAACCGGAGAAGGAACAATATCAAATGGGATAATAAGCTTTGATAAAGTCAACTTTTGTTCACAGTTGAACTTTAATCTTTTAAGTGTATCTCAAATATGTGACAAATCATATTCTGTTCTATCTGATGATTCATTCTGTTATGTTTTGAAGCCAGGTTTCAAAATAAGAAAAGATTGGGTGATTGTTACAGCTGAGAGAGACAGAGATGTATACAAATTGGATATGTCTCAAGTTGATCCTTCAACTGAAACAACATGCGTAATTGCTAAGGCATCAAATGATGAAAGCCAGGTTTGGCATAAACGTCTCGGTCATTCAAATTTCAAGAATATGAACAAGCTTGTAGCAGGGAATTATGTCATTGGACTTCCATCTAAGAAGTTTGCAACAAATGATCACTGCTCAGCATGTTTGAAGGGAAAGCAACACAGAGCGTCTTATAAGTCCAAGCCTATAAACTCAACATCCAAACCTCTTCAGATGTTACATATGGACCTTTTTGGATGAACAAATGTCAAGAGTATTAGACGAAAATCATATTGTTTAGTTATCATTGATGACTATACAAGATTTTCTTGGGTTTTCTTTTTGTATGCTAAATCTAAAACGGCTGAATTACTAAAAGAATGTATCATTAAAGTTGAAAATCAATTAGAAAATAAAGTGAAAATAATAAGAAGTGATAATGGAACGGAATTCAAAAATGCTAACATTGAAATGTTTTGTGCTCAGAAAGGGATAGCTCATCAGTTCAGTGCTCCGAGAACTCCTCAACAAAATGGAGTTGCTGAAAGGAAGAACAGAACATTGATTGAAGTTGATCGTTCTATGTTAGCTGATGCAAAGATTCCTATAACCTTTTGGGATGAAGCTATATCAACTGCGTGTTTTGTTCAGAACAGAACTTTAATTGTGAAAGATAAAATGAAAAATTCTTATGAGTTAATGTTTGGCAGGAAACCAAACATAAATTTTCTAAAATCATTTGGTTGTCCTATTATGATTCTTAATTCAAATGATCAATTAGGAAAATTTGATGCAAAATCTCATAATGGATTTTTCGTTGGATATTCATCTGTTTCAAAAGCCTATCGAGTGTACAACTCTAGGACAAATAATTCTTGAAACATTCAACGTTAAATTTCTAGAAATTCGTTTCCATCTATTGCAAATCTTCCTGCATGGTTATTTGATTTAGATTCATTATCAAACTCTTTTCAATCTAAATTGTTTAATCAATCAAATTGTTTTGATTCTACAGGTAAAAGGAACTCTAGAGGAGATCTTGGATCTTTGAGTGAGGACTCAGATTCTGATGACCGAGATGATTCTAGCTCAGACTACCCATTTTTATCATTTGTCAAGGATTCATCAATACTATTAAATGACAATGATCATGCTAATTCAGCTTCAAATCATTCAGTCTCAAATGATTAGGAAGGATCACAACCTTTTCCTAATGATGGTAATAATTTCATGCAACCTGAGTCTGGAACATCATCCATCTCTGGTGATGTAGTTGATACTGGTAACTTTGATTACTTTATTAACTCACCAACTCAAGTTCCAAATTTTAATCCATATTCTTCTAACTTGTTACATAAGCTCTCCAACTTAAACCAAACAAATCTGGATGTTAATATTTAATGTGATGAGATTCCAACATCTCGTATTCACAAGAATCATCCAATTTCTCAGATTATTGGTCCATTGAATGAGAGAACAACAATGAGTAAATCAGAACAAGCAACCTTGTGCTTATACTCTTGTTTTTTGTCTCAAATTGTTCCTAAAAATGTTACTGAAGCATTAAAGGACAATGGTTGGATATAAGCTATGCAAGAAGAATTACTTCAATTTCGCAAACATGAAGTGTGGAATTTAGTGGATTTACCTGAAGGAGAAAATGCTATAGGCACGAAATGGTTGTTTAGAAATAAGACTGATGATCGTGTTATAGTAATAAGGAACAAAGCAAGACTTGTTGCACAAGGATACACACATGAAGAAGGGATAGATTATGATGAGGTGTTTGCACTAGTTGCAAGACTTGAATCCATTCATGTTTTCCTCGTTTATGCTTCATTCATGAAATTTAAGGTGTATCAAATGGATGTTAAGGGTGTATTTCTATACGGTGCTATCACTGATGATGTGTTTGTGAAGCAACCTCCGGGCTTTGAGGATGCAAAATTTCCACATCGAGTGTATATAATCATGAAATCTCGATTCCAAATGAGTTCTATGGGAGAGATTAATTTCTTTCTTGGACTTCAAGTCAAGCAAACTGACGATGGAATTTTCATCAATCAAGAGAAGTTTGTTGACAAACTCTTGAAGAAATTTAATTTGCAAGACTGTCAGTCCATACGAACTCCAGCAGATGTTAACACCAAGATTGAACCTGATCCAACAGGAAAATCTATTGATCAAACGTTATACAGAGAAATGATTGGTTCTTTGATGTATCTTACTGCATCTAGACCAGACATTATGTATGTTGTTTGTATTTGTGCGAGGTATCAATCAGACCCGAAAGAATCACATTTAATTGCTCTGAAAATAATATTCAGGTATCTCAAGGTAAACCAGCTTTGGGGCTTTGGTATCCTTACGAGGGTAACTTTGAAATACATGGATATACAGATAGTGATTATGGTGGTTGTTGTCAAGATAGAAAATCTACTTCATGTGGATATTAATTCTCGGTCCTAGATTAGTCTCATGGCAATGTAAGAAACAAAAAAATGTCTCTGTTTCAATTGTAGAAGCTGAGTACATTGCTGCATCAGCCGGATGTTCTCAAATCCTTTGGTTGCAAAATCAATTACTAGACAATGGGTTCAATTTTCTTAAAACACCAATTTACATTGATAACACAGCTGATCCTGTTCAACACTCAAAAACAAAACATATCAAAATTCGATATCATTTTCTCAGAGATAACTCTGAAAAGGGATTGATCATTTTGATTCAAATTGCAACAGAAAAACAGTTGGCAGATCTATTTACTAAAGCCTTCCTACCAGGACGGTTTGAGTATTTAGTAGAATCAATTGGTCTTATAAATCATATGTGATCTCCTTAAATAAAAAGATCATAATAACTGATACTCTCATTGTTAATTGCCTGTATATATTTTGTGTGTGTGTGATTCTTGTTTTCCATAGAAAAATCAAATACAAAAATATATTTCAAAACTACAAAAATAGAGTCTTTTAGAAAGGATTATGTTTTGCAACATGTGAGAAATGATAGTACATTAGTGAAATCAGTTGCATACTTTACTCATTAATAAAGTCTAGACATGATCAGATATGCTGTGTAGACAATATCTGACTATTATGCTGATAAAGTAAATTCTTGTGATCAAACTAAACATGCATGCTTATGTGTATTCATGTGAGTACTTTGGAGTTGTTTTAGCTTATTAGATTGAATGTTTCTTAAGTTACACCTCTCACACCTGTTGATACTATGTGAAATCATGAGATCTGTTACAAGCAACATTTCACTTTTCTGTTATGAGTGATCACAGACCTGAAGTGCTGAGATATCCTTTGTTGTAAGTGATTACAGACCTGGATTCTCTTTTTGATGAAAAAGATGCCATGTGCACAAACTATTCAAATGAATAGTCAGAGCTGATCAACTGGTTATCCATGATCATCCTTTATTAATTTAAGTAACATGAACTCTGGTGATATACATGTTTCACGTAATAAGTTGTGTATGTGTTCTTTCTTGCATATCATGATGATGGTTGAGCTCTCTTAGTCTCTGTATGTTTTACATCATGTCATACCTAAATCTACGCTAATCAATCCAAGAATTGAAAAAGTAAGTGAGTTGATAAATTTGTCAAAAACACTCATTGTTTGTCCTTAGATCTTGTGTC
The DNA here is from genome assembly GCA_025506515.1 of Flaveria trinervia. Lineage (NCBI taxonomy): Eukaryota > Viridiplantae > Streptophyta > Magnoliopsida > Asterales > Asteraceae > Flaveria > Flaveria trinervia. The sequence continues at coordinate 37,411,783 of CM046455.1, forward strand.
TCCTTTGTTGTGATATCACTGACCTGGAACACACTTCATCAGGATTTATTCACTGTCTATGATTATCCACATTTATTTTATTTTAATATGCTGATCCTCATTAATATGATCTCACTACAGACATTAATTCTTTGTTTATCTTAGATTTTGATTCTATTTTCATTTTGCTTTTATGCATGTTTTTGTGTGTGAAGGCAATGTCACAATGTGATGTGTGATCTTATTCTCTTTCCTAAGAAACTTATAAGTTTTTTTCAAACTAAAAAGTTTAGGGGGAGTAATAAATGAAAGAGTTGTTCTCAAAAAATAATCATAATCAAAAACAATATTTAAAATGTTGAATTGAAAGGATGATGCTATATGTTCAAAGTATTTGTGTAAATTGAAAATGTATTTTTTTGAAAAACATAATATGAACCTACATAAATTTGCAAATAAAAATGCTTCATAAGTTGAAAATCAAATGATATTTGATTTTATGTTGAGACTAAAATGAAGGGACAAAATAAATTTAAAAAATAATAATAATAAATAGAAAATAAAATTTTGTGGGTTGAAAGTGCAAAATGCAAAAAGTTCGAAATTTGGGGAACTAAAAGGTAAAAAGTTCAAGTGTGCAGGTGAAGAAATTGGAAATCACAAGTGTTCAAATCATAAAAGTCATCTCATGCACCTAAACAGTGCACATGCGCCTCAATAGGAGCATGATGAAATTTTCAAGAATTTTTCAAGTGTTTGAACGTTTGATTCATTCCCATGCGTCTAAACAGTTGTAATACATCTATGAAAATTACAAGTGTTGGGCGTTTGTGATAATTCCATGCGTCTAAATATTGAATGAGTTTGATTTTGTCTAAGTGTTAGACGTTTGACATGTCTCATGCATCTACATAGTAAGTTTCAAAATTTCAAGTGTTAGACATACGAAAAAGTCCATGCGACTGAACAGTGCGAAAGCGCCTAAACAGTGCTTATGCGTCTGAACAGTTCCCATGCGTCTGAGTCAATACGCACAAACAGTGCGCATGCGTCTAACAAAATAAGTGAATTTTAGGGTTTCATACCCCTAAAGAGGGATCATACGCCCAAACAGGCTCATACGCCTAAAATTTCACTTATATAAATTGAACACTTATGCGTATCTCTTATTTACACTTAAAATATCTCAAATAAAACCCCTGAACTTGCGACTGTTGATTATCATCATATCCTCATTTCATCTGAAATCGTATCAAATCCTGTTGATTATAGATAGTATTTGAATATATAAATGTGGTTAAATCAGTGCATTGATATAGGCGTTTGAATGCTATTTGGGCGTTCGAACCCTATATAATTCAAGTTTAAACTGATCAAATGTGTATATTATCTAAAATTGACACCGGATTATTAATAAGAATATGTTTGCGAGTATGTAATATAATGTTTTTAATGTGAAACTGAAAATGATTTGATGATTGGTAAATCAGTCAGTTCTTCAATAGAAGAAGAAGAAGAAGATGAACAGACATACTAATGTTTGAATACAAATAAAAATAATAATAAAATAAAAATAATAAAAAAATTAATAATAATAAAATTAATTTTCTTAAAGAAGTAAATCAAAATTGAAATGTTAGATAATGAATTCAAAATGAATAAAGATTAATGTTTTACAACTTGAAATCTTAATTCAAAAGTAAAAATAAAAAGTTCAAATTCAAAAGTCAAAATCAAAAGTCATATGTTTAATAAATTTCATTAATCAATATTCAATTTTCTCATAATACTCTCTTTGTGTTTTGCAGATGGCAGAATTAAAGTTTGAGCCAAAGCATAATGTGTGCAAAGTATGTATATGCTATGTGTGCAAGACCAATGATAAATGGAAGAATGGTTAAAAGATTCTGGAGAACTGCATAGATTGAAAGAGATGAGGAAGGAAACAAAGTTCTAAGAGCTTTTATTACAATGGAAAGAATGCTTGAAGTATCTGAAGAAGCAATCAGAATAGCTCTAAGACTTGGTGACAATGACCCTAAAGACTTATCAGAATATTCCTTCAATGAATGTAGAGAGGTTTTTCAACAAATGGGTCATCCAGATCATTTTCCCAAAAATAAATTTTTCAGAGCTCGAGTGTATAAGCATTGGAAGCTTTTATGCTATATTTTTTAACATTGCATGTCTAAACGAAGTGTTGGTTGGGATTCATTCCCTGTAGACATTGGATCTCCTATTATTGCATTATCTACAAACAGAAGATTCAATATGTCTAAATGGATAATGAATGGTTTCATTTTCAATCTTGAAAGAGGAGTGAGGCATAAATACTTGATGTACCCAAGATTCGTCCAACTTCTCATTAATGAAGCAAATCCAAATTTGTATGCTGAAGATGTTAACAGTGGAAAGTTACAGTTAGAGCACATGTCAGAGGCTGTTTACAAAAGACTAGAAATGATCACTGGTGCTCAAAACATTCCAGTATTTGAATATATGAGGAATGTATCAATGGATGAAGTAGATAATAATCAGCCACACTTTCATCGAACTGAAGAAGAACCAATAGATCCAAATGATCTAATTGAGGATGTAGAAGTTGATGAAGAAAGTGAGGATGATGTTTCTAAAAGCTCATCAAGTGAAGAAGTGATGACAATGATGATGATGATGTAAATGATGGTGCCACTAAAGCACATCAAGAAGAATTTGAGGAAAGAAATGAAGAAGATACTCGAGATGAACCGCAAACTATGAATGAAGGAAATGTTGATGTTATTCATGAGGAAGCTATACAAGAAATGGATTCACAAAATCAAACCTTTGATTCTCATTTTATGAATGATATTTTATTCAATCCAGTATTGAATTTGATACAAATGAAGGAGTAAAGAAATTCCCGTTAGTATGTCACACAATGTGTCTATACAAACAAAGGAGATAGTGGACATTGATGAGATTGACAGATTGAAAGATGAAAATTTGAGTAAAGAGAAAGAGATTGAAGAGTTAAAATGGAAGAATTAAAGGATGAGAGAGATAAACATATCTCGTGAAAAAGAAATTCAAAAGCTTAAGGATGAAAACTTAAAGTTGACTGAAGAAAATGCCTCAAAAGATGAAAAGATTGTGAGGTTTGCTAAAGATAAAGAAGATGTAATCAAGAATTTTGAAGTTATGATCAAATACTATGACATTCTTGAGGAGAAGTTTAAGAAACTAACTGAAGAAAATAAAAAAACTCAAAGATGATTTGCTAAAAGAAAAGGAAGCTCAGAAGCCTATCTCACCGGTACAAGTGATAAGTACTGACATAAATGTTGATGAAAATCTTGAGCAGATAAAAGGTAAAAGAAAAGTAGATGAAGTAGAAGATACAATTCTAACTTATCATCTTCTAAGATGCAAAGAACTGAAGAAACTGTTGAAGAACAGAATGTAAAAGAACAGATTGAGGCTTTAGAAGATATTGAGGAAGTATACAATAATGATTGGTATGATGAAGTTCTAGATGATGAAGATATTGATGAAGCTCAATTTGTATCACATTTCTCTTCACAAGAACATACTCATGAACAAGATGAAGTACCACAAGACTTTGAAGAAAGATATAATTATGTTGTGAAGATGAAACACAATCGGGTATATTTGGACGGACTGACTGTTTCTCTAATTAACGATGAATATGAGAAATGTTTTTATGCAGAGTCAGTTGCACCAGTAGATCCAAATGAGATTGTTATTGAGCATGGTAAATGGACCAAAGCAAAAGAAGTGATCAATGTAGAAGAACTATCTAGCTCAGAGTTGCACCAACCGGATCCAGAAGATATGAGTATTTCCAGCTCTAAGATCATGGTTGCGATCTAGAAACTACCCATGGAGGAAACTAAAAAGATTACAATATGTATCACTGAGGAACCTTGTCAGAAGTTTTCAAGAGACTGAGAAACAAATGATGAAAATGATTGTACTTGATACAGATAATCCTCAGTATTTCAAATAACAAAGAGAACAAGAATGTTAAAGCCTCTTGAGATCAAACAAATGTCAAGATTTGATGATGCTCATGTTCATAGGAAAGAGTTGATAGAAATGTTTGCTGATCCAAAAAGACAAACTTACAAAGCCTCTACTGAACAAAGGCATATTCTTGATACTTCAAGAACAACTAGAGACTTGGTAAGTAACGTATTGCAAAGAGGACAACTAGTTGCTGAATTGCTGAATGCTATGATTGCTCTAGATTTACCAACCAAGTAAAGATTATTGCATGGAAGTATGAAGAAGTATTTGATGCATTTTTGATAAAGAGAGTAAATGTTGTGTGTGATGTATATCACTTTTACTCTAGTATCATAAAACTTAGAGTGCAAGATTGAAAAGAGCAGAATAGATTACCTCTGATCAATCTTTCTGATTCAAAATGTGGCAAGATGTTTGTAGAATTATTAAGAAGAGGATTAGATAGATCAAGTAATTTTCTTAATACAATATGTGAGCAAGAAGATAAAGAGTACTTTGTTACTATGAAGAAAAATAAAAAGGTCAAGGGATTACATTCAGAGGAGGAACATTTTATGATTGAGTTTTGTGACAAATATTTTGAGAAGGTTACAACTCCTGGTTTGAAAGTGATAGATGGTAATCAAAACTCAAAGCCAAATTTCAGATGGTTTTATAACACTGAGACATTTGAGCTTAAGTTGGTCCGAAATCTAGAAAGATGGGATGAGGACATGATTACTTTATTTGGAGTTTTTGAGCTAAAACTCTTACATCCAAGTTATAATTCATTTTTGTCTGTACAAAGATTTGAGAAAGTATCTCCTCAAATAGCAGAGCAAGACAATAAATATTTCATTTCCATTATTAATGTGATGAATGCAGCTATTGAAAGAATATCCATGAGAAAGGCTCTTGCTTATGCAAATATGTGAAGAAAGATATTAAAGATATTGAATTCATGAGAATATCAAGGAAATGAGTATTAGAAGTATAGTCAAAGGAAAGTAACAAACCTATTGAGTTATATGCTAACATTGATATTTCATGTCTTTCAAACGACACATTGGAGAGAATGAACAAGATGGAAATTAAAAAAAATGAAGCTAAACCAGAACAAGGCATTCTTGCAAGAAAATTCAAGTCTGCAATTTAAAAGCTTTGAAAGAATTAGAGATGTACAAACAGAAGCTAATGTTTAAAGTCAAAGAAGAACCAGAAGATTTCTTTGAATGATGAAGACAAAGAGTTGAAGATAAAGGTTGAAGATAGAAAAGAAGACAAAGACAGAAGATTTTGAAGACAGAAGTGTTGATACATGTATGTCCCTAGATCATGATATGTGATGTAATAGATTTTGTTTGGTATGATTAATGAAATGATATTGATTGTTTGTTAGTTAAAATGTTTAATGTTTCAATAATGAGTCGACATTGAATTGGTTAATTAGGTTAGTGATTGCTTGAATGATTACACATAATGTTTATTAAATAACACTTTCAAACTTAACATAATGAAGTTCTCATGCAAATGGCTCATGCGAATGAACCATATGCATGAATAACTTCACACGATTGACTCAGTCGCACGACTGAACCAAGAGACTGGATCAGTCGTACGATTGTAACATAAGATTGGCTCAGTCGCACGACTGAACACTCAGTCGTACGAATGAATCAACCGCATGGTTCAATCGCACGACTGAACCATACTAATGGTTCAGTCGCACGATTGAATAGTACCAACCTATAAATATAACTCAATTCGTGAAAAACGGGGAGACTCTCGATCAATTACGATTCCAAACGTACCCTAGCCATCCAGAAACCTCCCAATTCGTTCTCCAACTTCATAGAACACATTAGATCGATTCCCAATCGATTTCTAACGTTAGTTTCAATTCTTGATTGATTCTTCGTGTGTTCTCACTGATTGGATCGCCAATCAAATAGGATTTCGCACTATTTGATTTGGTTTACACGTTAATCTCTAGGTATTTCGGTCAAATACCAGGTCCTATCAAGAAGACCATGTCAATCTTAGGGGGAGTATTGTTAGTGCTCTAAGAAAGATTAACATGTTGTCTTTAGTTTCCTTTTAACATTTTGTAATAGTATAGGGACTATTTTTGTAATTGTTAGTTCCTTTGTGTTTCATTATAAATAGCTTAGACTGTTAGTTTGTAGTAGAGTTTTGAAGAGAGATTCGAACCTGCTTTCATACTTGTAATTGTCTTAGCTTGATATTAATGAAAACGTGAATTTTGTTGATATCTTATTTGATTTGATTACTTTGTGTGAATTTCATTGAATTGTGTTCACAAATTATTACAGATTGATTCATTTGATCCTATCAATTTTCATTTATCTAAAGTAAACATTGACGCGGAAACATTCAAAAATGACATTTCATTTCATTATAAAAGCTTTTGCCAAATACTATATCGTTAACCAGTTACAAAATACATTTTTGCATTACATCACAAAAGCATTATATAAATGGATGCCATCCCAAAAGAGCTGAGTAGCCACCTCGTGCCATCCTCAACAATCATTACCTGCCAAGTGGAAACACATCAAAGTCAGCGTTGCTGAGTGAGTTCTAGTTTAATAATAAAACATACTTTTCCTTTGTTAAAACCGTAATTTACTTTCATGCGTTCATACATCATACATACACATAGATAATAGCATTATTATCTACATTACTTATTCTTTCGTCATCACATCTTTTCCTTTCATCAACAGCATGAACTTTACCCTTCATGCTCATGGTACTGGGCCTATGCCTATCGTAGACCTTCATTCATGGTGCCCAACACCTCTGGCCACAGTACCTAAGATAAAGTTCAGGTATACCATTGTCATGTGATATGCCCTTCATGCTCATGGTGACAGTACCTAAGATAAAGTTCAGGTATACCATTGTCATGTGTTATGCCCTTCATGCTCATGGTACTAGACCTAAGCCTATCATAAACATTCATTCACGGTGCCCTACACCTCTGGCCACAGTACCTAAGGCAAGCAAAAACGGTTCCATACAATTGGTCAATCTCAAAGAAAGACCCCAATGTGCATCCTCCCAGTGTAGCGAACCCGCACACTCTTGGGCTAATAACTTTTAATGGTGTGTCCCGACATACAAGGCTTGGAATACTTTCATTACTTTCATCACTTATTAATACATGCATTCATCGTGTTCCTCTTTTGATTATCTTTCACTTTACGTTACATAATACTTTGATATCATTCATTAACATACAACGTAAAGCCACCGAAAAAATAAACATACATCATAATAAGGAACATCAATATACACAAACATCATCATCAAACAAGGCAACATCATACATACATAACATACATCTTGCATAAACATGCAACATTATCATGCCCAACGTAACCCTTAAGACCTCATCGGTCATCTTACATGTACTTACGGGAAATTTCATGTCAAAACTTACATCTGCACTTTCCCCCGAAAGTCAGAAATTAAACTACACTTCCCTCGGGTACACCAACCCTAATTGGGAGTATGGGCACCCTTCAGTCACATGGCGTCCAGGCGACTGAACATCATGCGATTGAACCAATGCAGATGAACACCTATGTGGATGAACACCCAATCATGCGAATGAAACTAATGCGAATGGACTCCATGCGGATGAGTCCCATGTGAATGGACCTAATGCAGATGAGCATTTATGCGAATGGGCTCTCAGTCGTGCGAATGAACCTCAATATTGCGAATAAACCTCAATCACACCTTAATCGGATGTATGGCCTTCATTTGGTCGCCTAGCCCTAGCTGATGCAGAATGCAGTTCATCCTGAACCCAATGTGCCATTTTTGACCTCCAAGCTCATCCAAACCCATTCGAAGCCCAAATCAACCATCCTAAACCTTAGGAATACATACCATAACACCACTCAAGCACACACAAGCTCAAAAGCAAGACCCAAACGAATCATACACATACCCACACATACATAAACGGGTCAAACACACACACCTCAAAACCCGATTTTCAGATGTGTTCCAGCCCCAAATCATTAAAAAACGTGCAAAGAGGGGTCCTAGAACTCACACAAACTACCACAATGAGAAGAGCTTTGATTAGACCCGCTACACTTTGATTTCTACGCTCGAGTCTACCTGAACCAACCTTTTTCTCTTCTTTTCTCCCTTTTCTCTCTTCTTTCTTTTCTTTGCTGAGTTTTTGAGACGTGGGTTGGGTATGGGTTGCCCTCCCCTTATTCCCCTTCTCTTCTAAACTTTCTCGTGTTTTGGATAGTCTGGGCCCCCGACTTTGGACTTTATTTCTTTTTCTTCTTTCGTCGGCTTTAAAGAAAATATCCGGGTGTGACATGAAAGATATGGATTTTTCATGAATGGATGCTATGTTGTTGACTGCGATGAGCCAACTACATACCATGATGCAATGTCCAATTCGGATTGTGACAAATGGCTGGAAGCCATGAACGTAAAGATGCAATCCATGTATGACAACCAAGTTTGGGAATTGGTTGACCCTCCACTTAACTCCAAACCGGTTGGATGCATGTGGGTTTTCAAGAAGAAAACGGATATGCATGGAAATTTGGATACTTACAAAACAAGACTTGTAGCAAAAGGTTTCACTCAAACTCAAGGGGTTGATTATGATGAAACTTTCTCGCTTGTGGCGACGTTAAAGTCAATTAGGATATTATTTGCCATAGCTGCATATATGACTATGAGATTTTGCAAATGAATTTCAAAACCACTTTTCTTAGTGAACATCTCAAAGAGACTGTCCATATGGTTTAGCCTTATGGTTTTGTTGATCCGCAACATCCTAATAAAGTATGCAAGTTAAAAAGATCAATCTGTGGATTGAAACAAGCATTGTGGAGTTGGAATCAACATTTTGATGAAGAGATCAAGAAATTTGGTTTCATCAAGAACCCTGATGAGGCTTGTGTATATAAGAAGGCTAGTAGGGGCATAATTATATTCCTAGTGTTGTATGTTGATGACATACTACTTTTTGGAAACGATATTCCAACAATGGAAGGTGTTAAAGCCTGGCTTGGAAGTTATTTTTCCATAAAAGATCTCGGTGAAGCTGCCTATAATTTGGGAATAAAAAAATCTATAGCGACAGATCAAGGCGGTTGATAGGTCTAAACCAAAGTGCATATATTGATAAGTTCTTAAAAAAGTTCAAGATGGAAAACTCTAAGAAAGGTATGGTACCTATTTAAAGAGGGACAATATTGAGTACATGTCAATCTCCAAGCTCAAAGAATGAGGAAGATCGAATGAAGGACATCCCATATGCCTCTGCTATAGGATACGTCATGTATGCGATGATATGCACTAGACTAGACGTGTCATACGCGTTAAGCATGACAAGCAGATATCAGCAGAATCCAGGTAATAGCCATTGGATGGCTGTTAAAAGTATATTGAAATACCTTAGGGGGACTAAGGATATATTTCTAATATGCGGGTCTGGTGAAGAGGAACTCGTTGTAAAGGGTTACATGGATGCGAGCTTCCAAACTGATCAAGATGATTCTCTATCACAATCGGGGTATGTCTTCATTATGAATGGAGGAGTAGTGTCCTGGAGGAGTTCAAAACAAGACATGGTAGCATTGTCCAGTACAGAATCCGAATACATAGCCGCCTCATTAGCAGCTCAGGAAGGTGCATGGATATTTAAAGACCCCTAGAAATCTTTTGTGATAACGAGGGTGCAATTGCACAAATCAAGCAACCCCGTGCACATCAAAAGCCTAGACACATTGAGCGGAGATTACTTTACATAAGGGATGAAGTTGAAAAAGGAAAGATATGTATTCGTAAAGTTCACACCAATCAAAAAAATACATTGCGGATCCACTCACGAGGCTCCTTGAAAGGGCAAAGCATGAAAGTCATACTTGTGCCTTAGGACTTCGATATTCTAGAGTTAGGATCAGCGATCTACGTTTGATTGATTAGAGATTATTGCCGCGGAATTTTAACAAATCATTTAGCCAATTCACAAGATAATAATAGACATTCAAAGCAAGAGTGAATGATCATAGAAGAAATTCTGCGAATCAAAGATTTCATTCAAGAGGCGCTTTCGTGGTGCCAAAATGTCACACATACAATCAGGTCAATCATCCCTTATATAGGAATGTCGTGGTGGAACATTCCTTACATAGGAGATGTGATGTCTGCTGATGTCACTTAGTGACATCTAACAGAATTATTCAAACAACTGAAACAGAACTACTGAAGATGTCAAAACAGCTGTCATCTTCTTACAAAAATAATAAGTGTTATCAGTTACTACAACTACTGAAATGAAACTACTGAAACTACAACGACTGAAGAACATGCTCTTCAGTCATTTTATAAAAACTTAAACGAAAAGAAAACTACTGAAAGGAAACCATCACAACAACTGAAGAATGCTTCTTCAGCTGTTGTAACAAACTCTGAAGGCTTCAGTACTTGTACTTGAACGTCAGCTGTTGTCATCAGCTGATGTCTTCGGCTGATGTCTTCGGCTGATGTCTTCAGCTGTTGTCTTCAGCTGTTGTCTTCAGCTGTTGTCTTCAGCTGTTGTCTTCAGCTGTTGTCTTCAGCTGTTGATCTTCAGACTTTGATCTTCAGTTGTTGACCTTCAGTATTTAAGTTCTTTATCTGTTGATCTTCAGACTTTGATCTTCAGTTGTTGACCTTGAGTACTTTAGTTCTTCAGCTGTTGATCTTCAGACTTTGATCTTCAGTTGTTGACCTTCAGTACTTTAGTTCTTCAGTTGTTGATCTTCAGACTTTGATCTTCAGCTGTTGAAGTCTTCAGTACTTGTACTTCAGCTGTTGCTCTTCAGACTTTATAAAACAGCTGATCAAGTCTTCAGCAGTTGTTATGATGTCTGGGACTTAGAGGTTTTTCTGATCCGGCTCATTGGTTCTTTTGGTCCAACAAACTCCCCCTGAACCAATGCAGCCAAAAAATCTAAACTTATTGAAGATGTCCCACTTATTATGGCAGAATGATTGGTCTTTTTGTCTTCTAGATCAGCTCAAAAGTGACCCTTGTAAGCACCGGCCAGGAAGTAGTCTAAAAAATTTGATTGGCAAAGTATGAATGGGAATTCTGTTTTGGGGAACTGGACACAGAGTTGTTACCCCATTCATGAGATCTACTTCCCAACAATGAGTCTGTATGACTCCCTGGTATAGGCCTCTAGGAAGGTGATCTGTTCCTCCATGGTCAGCTCTTCAGCACCTCCTTCAAATAAAAATTCCAGCCCATAGTACTCAGATAGGTATTTAGCCTGTTTCCCATTCTTTAGCTCCACAGTTGTTATTATTCTATAAGCAAACTCATCAGGGTGATTACCTTCAAGGAACAACTGGAGCTCATTTTTCCTGACTTCTTCAAGCCTCTTATAAACTAACCCCTTTTTCACCATTTTATTTTCAAGCATCTTCTGTGGGGTTTGGTTAGCTTTATAAGCTTTCTTGAAGTCTTCCAGGATTTCCCAGGGTGATACTACAAAGACCAGGGAGATCACTTCATCTACAATCTTTTTCACCTGGCCCATGTATCTCTGTGGAATGTTATTCTTGTGAATTTTGTGAGACACCCTGGGATCAGGCCAAATCCGTACTCTCTCCTTCTGATATTGAAAAGTCTGCCTGAGAGTGTATAATCTGAGTGCATGTTTCTTCATGTTGATGATGGAAGATGTGGCTGCATAAATTTTATCAACCCTTCTCAACAACTCCTCATCATGCTGTTGGTGAAGTCCTTCTTCTTCCAGCTTCACCTTTACATTTTGTCTCTGGGATTCAGGAGTAATTGTTGGAGGATGACTTGTGGCCTTCGGCATCTGAATAACAGCTGAGAGTGGCAGCCTATCTTCTTCTTCATCATCATCTTCTTCATCATCTTCTAGCCTCAATACCCTTCTCTTCTTCATCTGGGGTACATCATCGGCTGTTGGTTTTGAGGGTGAGGGAGTTGGTTTGGTGGGTTGTGTTTTTGGTGGTTTTTGGGGTAAAGGGATTGTTTTAGTGGGTGGTTGTTTTGGTGTGGGAATGTTGACAGACTATTCTAGCATTTTTGAGGTGAGTGTGGCTTTAGATTGCTTGGCTAGCTCAGTCCTGCTCCAGCACCAGCTTCATTCAAAGCTTCAATAACTAGTCCCTTTGTGTATACTTCATGTTGGATTCTGTGTGCCCAAGACACTTAGAATATTGATGTGGTTAGTACGTTATGATCCAAGTCGGGTTATACCCAACAACAAGCTTGGCAAACACCAATTAAATATTTAATTGATGATATGATCATGCAATTAAATATTTACACCAATTTAGAAAATGGTTTTCTAAATAAGTTGCATGTAAGTGGGACAACTTATTAGGATATTTTGTTCAACAATATTATTTGATGTGTTGTTTAAATTAGTTAGATGACACCAAATATTAGTGAGAAATTACAGCTTATAAATTAAATGGTTAATTGTATAAGTATGTAATTATATTTATATATCTTGTACATACAATTAATTGTATGTCTAGTATAAGTGACATTTTAATGTGTGATAGTTTTGAGAGGGAAAAGGGTTTTAAACCCCTTTTTGGCCGCCCCCCCCTCTCATTCTATTGGACCAAACTAGTTTGGTCACCACACACATTTAATTGAGTCTTGGACTCAAAAATCTGATGAACCACACACATTACATGCAACTTTGAAAGGAAGAAAACTCTCAAAAACCTCTCTCTTGGTCTCGGCTCAACAACAGCTTTTGAAGAAGTTTTTGTCTTGATTTGGTGATCTCTCCCTAGCAAGAGTTGTGTATGCTTCATAAGGCTTGGGGTATAAGCACTTGAGGACTCCTCCTTGAAGTCTTGGCCAAAAGAACAAGCATCAAACATCCCATTTTGGTCGACATTTGGTGCTGGAACAAGGTAGTTGTCACAGCTTGTTCAAGCTGTGATTTTATGTACGTTTAAGTATTGCAATAGCTTGTCCATTCACATAAGAATGATCCTCATGATTTGGGTTTGATTTTCATAACATATGAACATATAGAAGATAAGATTTTCAGCTTTAAAAATCGTTTTAAAAGCCATATTTCCGCTGCGTTTTTCAGAATGTTTAAAAGGTTAAACATGGATTTTATGTTCTAGCAAACCCGTCAATGGCATCAAGAGCCGGTTATGTGGATGACTTGCTTGTTTTGTCTTTAAAATTGGTTTTAAAGCATGATTATAAACTAGTTATAGACTGATTTCGGGCTGTTATTGTTTGGTTGAATGATTCCCCAACTTTCAAGATCGTATCACACATGCTAGTGATTAGATCTTGAAAGATACATATTTTGATGTGTTGATTGTTTAGACAATGTTTAAAACCAAAAATTTCAGTTTATGTTGGCTGAAATTTGGTGGTTTTAAAAGGGGTTTCATTATATGTTTTGATGTTATGATCATTTGATGATAGTGTGCATAACCTAGCCTTTGACCTTGTGATGTTTTGGATGCTTGTGTTGGTTGTATTCTTTCATTCAATTGGGTTGTAATTATTCATTCATTTGGGTTGTAATTATTCATTCATTTGGGTTTGTAATAGATTAGGTGCATTTCTTTTATTAGAAAAATGTATTAGGATACAATTTTGTAAAAGGAAGATGCACAAGTTCAAGACCCAAAGATGGACATCAAAGACATGGAACTTGAAGCGTATGGATGCAAGTTCAAGTGAGGTCTAAGATGACCTGGATTTAGTGTTGATTTCAACCTTAGAAAAGACCTTATGACAACACTTGTGATGGCAAACAAGTGTTGTCAACTTAGTAGCTATGGTTATGCACTCATGTTTGTATATATATATGCTTGTTTGATGTTTGTTGTTTGATTGTTTGGTTAGTACTTGGATATTCATTACAAACTCATTACCAACTTAACAAGCTGAAAATTGTTGGTTCTTAAAAGTTAATAAAGTAATTAAAATGGTTTAATGACTTTAAAGATTAAAATTGGTTTTAATCAAAGAACCATAAGGTATCTTGTATTTGGAAGCATGCAAATACAAGTACATAGGATTTACTAAACTAGAATTAAGAAATCTCTAATATTTTAAAACAAGATCAACACCGTCCTTTTACACAACACTTGAGTCACTTGGGAACTCTTAGTGGGATAAAGGTCACCCACCATTTTGAGGGAACTTGTGATTTGAGGTGAGAATGCCTTACTTATGGGATAAAGGTCACCTAACCATTTGTTTTGGCAAACTCACACGTGGGTGTAAGTAGGATGTCTTGATTTGCAAACCATGTAAATGGATCACCTACAATGTGGTTTCCAAATGGTGTTGATGGGATTTTCATGCCGACTTTACATATGATGTTCAAGAGTCGATCCCATACCTCTAGAAGTTGCAAATGGTTGCAATCGTCAAACGTTGACCACCTTATTAATTTAAAACGTGGGATAAAGGTCATCTAACCACAATTTAAATGTAATATTGGGTTCTAGATTTTAATATGAAAAGTCTTGTAAGGCATTTGTTATTAAAATTACAATATCGAAAATACTAAATAAAACTTTGTTAAATTTTGTAGATGGCCTCTAATAATGATAATTCCGATAACTCATCCGCGTCCAACCAATCCCTACGAGCGATCCTCCAAAAGGAACGTCTAAACCATAACAACTTCATCGATTGGTATCGAAACTTGAGAATTGTTCTCAAGCAAGAGAGACGATCGTATGTTTTAGACGACCCTGTCCCCGATCAACCTAGCGAGGATGATGAGGAGGCCTTTAATGATTGGCTGAAATACACTGAGGACTCCGTCCAGTGTCTTGTCTCATGCTAGCGAGCATGACTCCGGATCTCCAAAAGGAGTATGACACCACGGGGCTTATGACATGATAACCCAGCTGAAGGAAACGTTCCAACAGGAAGCAAGGGTTGAGCGCTTCGAAACGGTTCGAGCGCTCCATGCATGTCGTATGGACGACAACCAATCTGTTTCATCTTATGTACTTAAGATGAAAAGTCACATTGACCGCCTCGAGAGGCTTAATTGTCCCGTCTCGAAGGAATTGGCCACGGATTTGATCCTCAATGGCCTTACCAAGAGGTTCGAGACATTCGTGTTGAACTACAACATGAATGCATGGGACAAAAGCATTGGTGAACTTCACTCAATGCTCAAAACGGCCGAGGCGGCCATGGGTAAAAGGGTTTTACCCGTTCTCACCATCAATGAAGGTGGGAACAATAAAGGCCTCGTCCCGCACCTAAGGCAAAGGTTGCCAAGGGTAAGGGACCCGCTTGGGGAAAAGGGAAAGGGGTGGCAAGGGTGCCACCCAAACCACAAGAGAAAAGGCAAAGGTTGCCACTAATACCCATGCTTCAAGTGTGGGGAGATTGGACATTGGGCAAGGAATTGTCCTGTCCATCTCCAAGAGTTGAAAGCAAAGAGGGATGCCGGGCAGACCTCAGGTACAATATACATGATCCATATTGATTTAAACATGATATCCTCTAACACATGGGTATTAGATACCGGATGTGGAACTCACATTTGCAATTTTTTGCAGGGGTTCAAAGAAGTAGTGACTTCAAGAAAGGGGATGTGAGCCTCTACATGGGCAATGGGGCTAAAGTTCAAGTAGAAGCCCGTGGTGACTACATCTTGAAACTTCCAAATGGTTTGGAAGTAATTTTGAACAATGTTTTGTATGCTCCTAGTTTGACTAGGAATATTATCTCTGTAGCCCTGTTAAAACAATTTGGATATGTATTATCATTCGTTGAGGAAAATATCCATGTTTCTTTAATGGAATGTTCTATTTTAAAGCTATTCCCATTAATGGTATTTATGAATTGGTTCATGAAAATACTTTAAATAGTTCATTGTACCAAACTAACACCAAGAAACTCAAGTTGGACTTAAGTGATACCTATCTTTGGCATTGTCGTCTTGGCCATATAAACAAGAAACGTTTACAAACACTTCAAAAGATGGTCTTTTAAAAACAAATGAATATGATTCATTTGATGTTTGTGAATCTTGTATACAAGGTAAGATGACTAAGGCACCTTTTAGTGGACTACCGAAAGGGCAAAGGATTTATTAGGAATCATACATTCGGATGTATGTGGTCCTTTTAAGCCAATGACTAGGAATGGTGAAAGATACTTCATTACCTTTACCGACGATTATAGTCGCTATGGGTATGTGTACTTATTAAGGCACAAAGATGAAGCTTTTGAAATGTTCAAAATCTTCAAGAATGAAGTAGAAAATCAACTCAACAAGTCAATTAAAGTTCTTCGTACCGATAGAGGAGGTGAATACCTAAGTGAAGCTTTTCAAGATCATCTTAGGAGTTGTGGGATTGTCTCACAGCTCACTCCACCTGGAACCACAACATAATAGGTGTGTCTGAGAGGAGGAATCGAACCTTATTGGATATGGTCCGATCTATGATGGCTAGAAGCTCATTACCTCTATCATTTTGGGTTTCGCTTTGCTCTCCGCGGCCCGTATTCTAAACATGGCCCCAACCAAAAGGTGGAAAGGACACCTTTTGAGATATGGCATGGAAGAGTTCCATCCCTATCATACTTAAGGTTTGGGGATGTGAGGCTTATGTTAAGACTCCCACCCCAACAAATAGATGTCCGATCCACCAAGTGTATCTTTATTGGATATCCTAGAGATTCTATGGGATTATTTCTATGATCCAATGGAACAAAAGGTGTTTGTTGCCAGAAAGGGTGAGTTCTTAGAAGCAAAGTTCCTTATGGAAGGAGCTAGCAGTAGAACAGTGGATCTTGAGGAAGATCAAGAACCACAGCCCGATGCACGTTTGGTTGAAACTAGCACTCAACATGAGGATGTTGAGGATGATCAAGTGGTTGATCAATACACACAACACGTTCGCAGAAGTGGTAGAACTAGTAATCCACCAGAAAGATATGGATTTTTCATGGATGGATGCTATGTGATAGATTCTGATGAACCAACCACATACCATGATGCAATGTCCAACACGGATTGTGACAAATGGCTTGAAGCCATGAACGTTGAGATGCAATCCATGTATGACAATCAAGTATGGGACTTGGTTGTACCACCTCTTAACTCCAAGATAGTTGGAAGTAAGTGGGTTTTCAAGAAGAAAACCGATATGCATGGAAACTTGGATACTTATAAAGCTAGACTTGTAGCAAAGGTTTCACTCAAACTCAAGGGGTTGATTATGATGAAACTTTCTCACCTGTTGCGATGCTAAAGTCTATAAGGATATTGTTTGCCATAGCTGCTCATTATGATTATGAGATTTGGCAAATGGATGTCAAAACCGCTTTCCTAAATGGATACCTTGAGGAAGATGTCTATATGGTTCAGCCTGAAGGTTTTGTCGATCCAATACATCCTAATTAAGTATGCAAGTTAAAAAATCAATCTATGGATTGAAACAAGCATGCTGGAATCACCGTTTTGATGAGGAAGTAAAGAAATTTGGTTTCATCAAAAACGCTGATGAGGCTTGTGTGTATAAGAAGGCTAGTGGGAGCACAATAACTTTCCTAGTATTGTATGTTGATGACATACTGCTATTTGGAAATGACATTCCGACCTTGGAAGGTGAAAAACACTGGCTTGGAAGTTGTTTTTCCATTAAGGATCTTGGTGAAGCCGCCTATATTCTGGGAATAAAGATCTATAGGGATAGATCAAGGCGGTTATTGGTTTGAATCAAAGTGCATATATTGATAAAATCTTGAAGAGGTTCAAGATGGAGAATTCTAAGAAAGGTACCGTACCTATTCAAAGAGGAACGATATTGAGTACGACTCAATGTCCAAGCTCAAAGGAAGCAAGATAAAATGAAGGCAATCCCATACGCATCTGCTATAGGATCCATCATGTATGCAATGATATGCACTCGACCGGACGTGTCATGCGCCTTAAGCATGACAAGCCGTTACCAGCAGAATCCTGGAAACAGTCATTGGATGGCTGTTAAGAACATACTTAAGTACCTAAGGAGGACAAGAGATATGTTCCTGATCTATGGATCTGGTGACGAGGAACTCGTTGTAAAAGGTTACACGGATGCGAGTTTCCAATCCGATCGTGATGATTCACGGTCACAATCGGGATACATTTTCATTCTGAATGGAGGAGCGGTCTCTTGGAAGAGCTCTAAGCAGGATGTGGTGGTTGTATCAACTACAGAATCAGAATATGTCACCGCCTCATTGGCAGCTCAAGAAGCTGCATGGTTAAAGAAATTCATTGCCGATCTAGGGGTTGTCCCCTCCATTCAGGACCCCCTAGAGATCTTTTGTGATAACGAGGGTGCGATTGCACAAATCAAGGAACCCCGTGCTCATCAAAAGACTAGGCATATTGAGCGGAGATTCAACTACATACGAGATGAAGTTGAAAAGGGAAAGATATGTATTCGCAAAGTTCACACGGATCAAAACGTTGCGGATCCTCTCACGAAGCTCCTTGAAAAGGCAAAGCATGAATGTCATACTTGTGCCATGGGACTTCGATATTCTAGTGATTGGATTTGATCTATAAATTTTGTATTTGGATATGTGGAACTTTCTATTATTTGAATAAAATTATTTGGTTATAATGTTTCAAATAATATCCAATTTAGCATGTTTAATCCATGAGTAAAATGTTTACTCTAAATGTCCGTAGTCGTTCACACTTGTGGGAACAAGTTTGAAGGTAAGACTATTATGAACTTGGATTGGTTGATATTCATAAGGATGAATATAGAGCAATGGGTTGCTACCAAGGTTCATAGATATTTGTGGGATACAAATATTGGACTAACCCGCATCTCAAATTTTACTACATGGAATCTTATTGATTGATCATAAGTAATTTTGAGTAAAGGCGAATATCATTTGGTATCCTCCGACCTGAGATACATATTGGTTTTAATATTCACCAAGTATTATACCTTGAGCTTCTTCTTCACTGTTCTGAAATAGTGGACAGTACATAAGGGTATATTCAGGTATGACATAAGGTGTCTGTGAGAAACATATGTAGTCAAGATGGAATTTGTTCCTCTTATTCGTTGAGAGTTAGATGTCTAAGGCCTGATAAGTTACATCAACAAGAATGATCATTCTGTGTTCTTGGATTTGACATGACATCTGAAACAAAAGGATAGATGATTGATTCACCTAAATCATTTCAAGTAGGGTACTTGAAAGGGATGATGTTATTGAATGGCTACAAGTCATGCGTATTAAGGGCAGTGAACCGTTGTTAGGTGGTATTTACTGCTTGCATCAATCTTCTATGAATCTTGGGCAAGTGGGAGATTGTTGGATTCTGTGTGCCCAAGACACTTAGAATATTGATGTGGTTAGTACGTTATGATCCAAGTCGGGTTATACCCAACAACAAGCTTGGCAAACACCAATTAATATTTAATTGATGATATGATCATGCAATTAATATTTACACCAATTTAGAAAATGGGTTTTCTAAATAAGTTGCATGTAAGTGGGAACAACTTATTAGGATATTTTGTTCAACAATATTATTTGATGTGTCGTTTAAATTAGTTAGATGACACCAAATATTAAGTGAGAAATTACAGCTTATAAATTAAATGGTTAATTGTATAAGTATGTAATTATATTTATATATCTTGTACATACAATTAATTGTATGTCTAGTATAAGTGACATTTTAATGTGTGATAGTTTTGAGAGGGAAAAGGGTTTTAAACCCCTTTTTGGCCGCCCCTCCCCTCTCATTCTATTGGACCAAACTAGTTTGGTCACCAACACACATTTAATTGAGTCTTGGACTCAAAAAATCTGATGAACCACACACATTACATGCAACTTTGAAAGGAAGAAAACTCTCAAAACCTCTCTCTTGGTCTCGGCTCAACAGCAGCTTTTGAAGAAGTTTTTGTCTTGATTTGGTGATCTCTCCCTAGCAAGAGTTGTGTATGCTTCACAAGGCTTGGGGTATAAGCACTTGAGGACTCCTCCTTGAAGTCTTGGCCAAAAGAACAAGCATCAAACATCCCATTTTGGTCGACATTTGGTGCTGGAACAAGGTAGTTGTCACAGCTTGTTCAAGCTGTGATTTTATGTACGTTTAAGTATTGCAATAGCTTGTCCATTCACATAAGAATGATCCTCATGATTTGGGTTTGTTTTTCATAACATATGAACATATTGAAGATAAGATTTTCAGCTTTAAAAATCGTTTTAAAAGCCATATTTCCGCTGCGTTTTTCAGAATGTTTAAAAGGCTAAACATGGATTTTATGTTCTAGCAAACCCGTCACTTCAGACGAACAGATCTTGGTGGTTATTGCCAAGACGCTGTCCCTGGACCAAGCCTTGATTTCGATCATCGGTCTTCCAAGATATTTTGCTATAATTCTGATCATGATCTCCAGCCTCTCTCTTTCTAACACATCATAACTTGCCCATCTATTCTGGATTTCTTCAATCTCTAGTCTTCTGATCTCAGAGTCAAGTTTGTCTGTGTCATGGCCTTGCCTAAACAGCTGATCAATGATATTGTCCATTGATCTGCTGTGTTCGGCATCAGCCTCTTTTACCATTAGCTCCAAGGCTTTCTCTTTTTCCTTTTCTTTTTCGGTCTCCACATCCAACTCCTTCTCCACTACTGTTCCTTCTGTTTCCTTCACTTTCCCTTCTGCACTCTTCTTTCTTTTTGCTTTCACTGACTTAATCTCCCCCTTTTCGGTTGCATTGGTTGCAGGGGTTTGATGGTCAGAAAGATGTTTGCCCACAACCTCCTCTATCAATGGTTGTATTACTGAGGAAAGCCTCTCATCAAGGGTTTTGATCACTATGTCAGTTATTATAGGTGTGATGAGAGGGAGAGAATTTTGAAGGATAACAGTTATCTACTCAGGGGGGTTCTGTTCCTGAGAAATAGTGCCAGAAGCAGAGGCAGGTGGCTGAGTTTTTGGGGTGGCTCTGTGTTTGGGAGACCTTCAGATGAAGGTGCCATCTGTGGGGTTTGAGAGGCAGATGGTCTTTGATCCTCAGAAGTTTTGGCAAACAGCTCTTTGAGTCTGCTCACCTCTTTTTCCAGGATTGTGTTTTGGGCTAACACATCGTAGAAAAAGCCTAGGTCATCATCAGTGGTTACTGAATCACCTAACCTCCTGATGTAATCAGGATGAACATGCACTGAGTGTAGATCAGTTATAGCATGTGCCCCTTTATCTTGGAACTGGGGACTTCCTGCCTCAGGACTATGTCCTTCATCAGCAGTTGCCTCTGGTAAGGTCTTAGTACTGGTACCAACTACATCCTGATCATATGCTGAAGCAGGATAAGTGGCAGCCTCACCAGAAGTTCCAATCTCTTTTTCTACACTGAGAGATGGAGGATTGTAACCCCTATGCTGTGGGTTATCAGATGCACTTTGATCCTCCCCCTCAATGGTAGAGGTATGCCCAGTTGTAATTGGTATCTGGGGAGGGGGTGAGGAGTGCAACTGACTCAGCACTTGTGCAACAATTAATGTATGACTTTGGGGGGCGGTTGCCTATGGTGAGTGGGTAGAAGCAGATTGCACCCGGGGCGAATGGTGCACTTCAATGGTAACTCTCTCAAGTGAGACAGGTTCCAGCAGTATGGTTTCCCTAATAATGGTTTCTGCAGGATCCTGTTGAGAGGATACCTGTGCGGCTGTGGCTGGTTGAGTCTTTGACACAACTGGGGGGTTAATACCAGTATGTGTTTCCTGCGTTTGTGGTACAGGGGCATCCTCAGGGGACTCATCTACCTGAGTAGCTGTTTTTGGCTTTTTGGATTTGGGTTTGGTGGGGACTCTGGTTCTGGAGGTGGTGGCTGTGGGTTCCAACTGCGTGGGTTTTCGCAGTTTGGCAGCCTGTTTCAGTGTGTGGTCAGAGTTGTGCCTGGAGTATACTTCAGGCAATACAGCCGTTGAAGGGACTCCAAGGCCATCAAGTCCCCCAGCTTTCAGCTGATTCTCTATTATGGCCATAATGAACCAAGGATATAATATCCAACGGTTAGAAATAGATCTTGAGGCCATATCCTTAAGTTCAAGAAAAATGATTTCAGAAAAGTTTAAGTCTTGTTGCTCAAGGATAGAGAATAGTACCTGCTACCAAATAGTAGATATTTGATCCCAAGAGGATGTCTTAGGAACTAAACAAACATTTACCATGTGAAAGATAAGACGTTGTGCATCATGGAAATGTTTCTTCAGAATAGTAGAGGCACTAAGGTTTCCCTGATATCCATGGTTGGCAAAGGATAAATCAGTTGTGCCCTTTGGATATCCTACAGGAAAAGTGGCATCATCCAAGTTGAGGGTTTGTCGAATGATTTCCGGAGTGATGACCACTTGAAGGTTGTTGACAACCGACTAGAGAGACTCGGTGTTGTTCTCCCCAGTGGTAACGGTAATGTTCATCGAAAACTGGTGAAGGGATTCGGCATGAATGATGGGATTTAGAAGAAATGCCGTTTTGTAGGGTGACTGGACCATAAGATCAATGGCGTTATCGAACATTGTCCAGAAGGGCGATTTGGTGAGGTAGGCTACACAGTTATGTCGTGGTTTGAGCTGCATGGTCGCCATTAGTGAGAGAGAACTTTTGGTGATTTGAAAGTTAGGTTTGGAAAGGATGAAGCACTGAAGGCTTAGGTATTGGGTATTATAGGGTACGGTTTATAAAGCAACTGAAAGGTTTAATGTGAGTCATCAGTAGTTTAAACAGATTGATGACGTGGTAGAAACCTTCAGAGGTTGAAACAGCTGAAGTCTTGGTTTTAGGCATCAGTAGTTATAAAACTACTGAAGGCTATGGTTTTGACTTGAGATGTTTGAAAACAACTGAAGACTTGGTTTTAGTCATCAGTAGTTGTGAAACTACTGAAGACATGGTTTTGTCATCAGTTGTTGTAAACATCTGACGACGTGGTGTTAGTCATCAGTAGTTGTGAAACTACTGAAGGCATGGTTTTGTCATCAGTTGTTTAAGATAAAGCAGCAATTTTAGAAACAACTGAAGAGAAAATTCTCATCAGTAGTTTTCGTCAATTCAAAGCTTTCCAGCTGTTTCATACTGTCCTCAACACTTACTCATCAGACCTTTTGCTGTTTTCAGTTGTTTCATAGGACATCAGTACTTATCTGATTTTACTAACATCAGTAGTTATAACTACATCAGTAGTTGTAACTTTATCAGTTGATTGAACAGAATCAGTACTTATATGGGATATGCTTACTAATGATCATTAGTACTTATTTACTGAGATCATCAGTACTTATCACTTATTCTAGCTGTAGCATACCAAGCCTTAACACCAGGTTTTGGAAAGTTGAACTATCCAAAGGCTTAGTAAAAATGTCTGCAAGCTCATCAGCACTAGGCACAAATTTAGGATCAATCAGACCTTTTTCATAACAATCCCGAATAAAATGATGTCTGATCTCTATATGTTTGGTCCTAGAGTGCTGGACAGGATTCTTGACAATGCAAAGAGCTGAAGCACTGTCCATTAATAATGGAGTCTTAGTCTCTGCAATGCCATAATCCAAAAGTTGGTTCTGAAGCCAGAGTACCTGAGAAGTACAGCATGCAGCAGCAATGTACTCTGCTCAGCAGTGGATGTAGCAACAGATGTTTGTTTCTTACTCTGCCAAGAAATCAAACAGTTGCCTAGGAATTGACATCCACCAGAAGTTGACTTTCTGGTTAACTTGCATCCTGCATAGTCACAGTCTGAAAAAGCAACTAATTTGCAAGAGTGTCCAGTGGAATACCATAAACCTAGAGATTGTGTACCTTGCAAATATCTAAAGATCCTCTTGACTGCAATCAAATGAGACTCTTTAGGAGCAGCCTGAAATCTGGGGGTAGAGGAACCAGTTACCACACTTGTTGCTTTTTGAACTGAAGTAGCTCAAGCTGCATAGCATCCACCCATCCATTATCTCTCAAAGCAACATGATAGTTCTTTGGTTCTTGCTGACTGATGAAGAGAGCATAGAAGCACAGGTTAGACAATTTACTTCTAGTTGAGACGCCATCATTGATACCACCAATGATTGAGATATAGGGTGATCCTTCAGCTCTTGGTGCACAATAAGATCAGTGCAAGTGTTTGATGCCGGTTCAGCAGCAGCAGATGTTGATTCAGATTCTTGAAACCAAGTATTGGATGGCAAATCAAATGATGTGGAGGAATCAGAAATCTCATCAGCATTTGTTGTGGATGTAGCTGCTGAAGGTACACGAACATCAAGTTTAGCAGACTCAGGCAGTTGGTCACTAAACTTGAAAAGGTGAGTACTGACATCATCACCATCTTCAGTACCACCAGGTGGAAGACTTGCTGCAGAGGATGATTTTTACACATGATCTGCAACAGCTGGAGTTTGATAAGGACCATATTGCAGTATGTCCAGATCAAACAACTCCATAGGGTTTTGTGAAATTTTATCCTTAGGAGATTCATTAAATTTCACATGCAAGGTTTCTTCAACTATCTTTGTTCTGCAGTTGAAGACTCTGTAAGCCTTGCAGGTGGTTGAATAACAACAAAGTACCCTGCATCCACCTTAGGATCAAATTGTGGAGTTGATCCTTTGTGTTGAGAATGAAACAAGGACATCCAATGGCTCTGAAGAATGAAATCAAAGGAGCCAACTGATGTAGAGCCTTATATGGAGTCTTCATCAACCTATGATTTACTAAGGCTCTATTCTGCACATAACAAGTTGTGTTAACAGCTTCAGCCCAAAAGGTCAGTGGTAAACCAGAGTCAGCCAACATGGACCTTGCAGCTTCAATTAAAGTCCTGTTCTTTCTCTCCACTACTCCATTTTGCTTAGGAGTCCTTGGGATGCTAAATTTCCTTTTGATTCCTTTTGAAAGATAAAATTCATCAAGTGTATGGTTTCTGAATTCAGTACCATTGTCACTCCTTATACACTTGACTGATAGGGAATACTGCTTCTCAACATACAACACAAAGTTGATAATCTTATGAGCAACCTCATCCTTTGAGTACAGAAAGAAAGTCCATACAAATCTGGAGTAATCATCCACAATACCAGACAGTATTTCTTCTTTGCCATGCTCATCACTCTCACAGGACCAAATAGATCCATATGCAGTAATTGCAAGCAGGCAGTGGACTTAGGCTCTTCAATAGAAGGGAATGAGACTTTGTGCTGTTTTCCTTTTAAACAAGCACTGCAGGTTTCATCACAGTGGAACTCCTTTGTTGGTAAGCGTCTCACTAACCTATTGTGGATCAGCTGATTCACGTTTTTGAAATTAACATGACCCAACCTTCTGTGCCACAGTTTAGATTCCAGAGAAGAGTCTTTGGAACATAGGCAAGGATAGCCTCTGAGATCTATTTTCTTGGAAAGATATAAGGCATACACTCTTCCTGTCCTGTTGGCCCTTAGGAGAGTGTGATCATCCAACACCTTATCAATCAAGTTCAGAACTTTAGATGATAGAATCCTGCAGTTCTAACTGGTGAAAAGAGTAGCATGTCCTTTATCACACATTTGCTGACACTTAAGAGATTGTACTTGAGATTTGCCACATGATTAACATCATCAAACTTTATTTCTCCACTGGAGACAAAACCTTTTCCAATGATGTAACCCTTAGCATCATTGCCAAAAGAAACAAACAACTTCTTTCCTTGAGAGTAGTCATGAAGAAGAGAGTTGTTCCCTGTCATATGCATAGATCCCCCACTGTCTACATACCAGATGCTACTTTGCATGTTGAAGAACCCTGCAATCATAAACACTTAGTTAGTTTTTGAGACCCAAACCTTTTTGGTTTTGGGTCTGTTCATATCATTAGATGGTAAACTAACAGACTTGTTGTAAATAACAGCCTGAGGGATTGGAGATGGTGAAGAAGAAGAATCCTTTGGCATGGATTTTCTTCTCTGTGATTTCAACACAGGAGCATCTAATTGGTTAACTCTCTCCAATAGATGTTGAACCATCATAACAAGTTGTGTCTGATTTTGTGATAAAGCCTTCAGCTCATGAGACACATTAGTGCTTGAGTTTGATGGGTTCTTGTGTTGTACCATCTCACTTTGAGCAACCTCAGCTGTTACCTGTTTGACCCCTTTCTTTGTGGATTTCCTTTTGGATTTAGGGGTTACAGGTTTTGATGTTGCTGGTACAAATTTGATTTCAAACTCAGTTTTCATTTTGTCCATTTTCTCTTTAATGTTTTCATTATGTTTGAGTTTGGAGCCCTTTTTATACCAGCAAGCATCAGTAAGATGATTGAATAAGCCACATATTTCACATGGCTTTTTCTTCATCTTAAGTTGATCATCTGCTGAAGAAGATGAAACTACTAAAGACTTGTTCTTCAGCAGTTTGCTATCAGTACTAGCAGTTTTCTTTGCTTTAGTACCTGCTTTCTTGATATCTTCTTCAGTAATTTTCCCACCCTTTCTACTTGCAGTATTCTTTCCTTTAGTGCATGTAGTAGTTTGGGCTTGTTCTCCAGGTGTTATGACATTCTTTTTAGTACTTTCAGTACATTGTGAAATATCACCTGGAGTGATCAACTTTATGATCATGTGAGTGTCAGCATTTGAACCAACAACATCAGCATGTGAGGAATTAATGCTGACTTCTACTTCTGATGGTGTTGTATCAGAAAGTAGATCACATGATGAAGAGGATTGGTTATTGCTTTCACCATCAGATTCTACCTCTGTTCTGGGAGTGAAGTCTGTAGGAGGAGCAGTGTGATTATAACCAATGCCAAACTTCACATTGGAAGCAGATTGCTTACTAAGAAGCATTTCAAAACCCTTACAAGAATTTACCCATCGATTACACTCTACCTGGGTAGTTGCAAGTGTTTCTTTGAGGTCTCTGTACTTATCTAGAAGTATCTCTTCCCTAGCCTTAACATCAGTGATTTGACATTTAAGTTTGTAAATTTCATCATTCTTATCATTAATCACAAACTCAAATTCAGCTTTGCTTTTGAAAATTGTTTGTTCTAGCTCAATGTTTTTGTTAATTAAAGCTACATTTGCTTCTCTAATAGATGCAAATGCGGCTATACATGTTTCAGAACATAGTTTGGCTTTTGCCTCAGAGGATACCTGTGATACCTGTGGTGTAGAGGCATTGGAGGATGAAGTATCAGCAGACTCCAAAGCCATGAGGGCTAGATTTCCAAAAGGACTGTCACCACCATGTTGACCTGCACCGGAGAACAGTTGTTCATGACCAGACAGATCATCTGGTAAACTGCTCCAATCAACAACTCCTGGGGTAAAAAAGCTGTGTTGTTGAGGTTGAGTTTGTTGATGAGATTGCGAAGGTAGAGGCTCAGGTAATGCTTGTGGTTGTTGTGCAGTAGGAACTTGAACTGGATTTGGTTGAGGCATGTAATAGCAGGGAAAAGGATATGACATTTGACCCTGGGGGACAAAATATGCAAGAGATACAGGGTGTCATTGATGACCAGAACCAGCAGGATGTTGCCCTCTGTTTTGTAGACTAGTGCTAGGAAAAGTCACAAAGGGTGCAGAGTAATTAGATCCAGATGATCTACACTCTCTTGCAAAGTGTCCAAGCCTTTGGCATTTGTGACACCTCAACTTACTCTTGTCAAAACCAACTTTGGTTTTGCCAGAGAGTCCAGGGAATTTCCTGCCAGTCCTCTTGTAGAATTTCTAAGATCTGATATTAATCAAGGCCATTTGGCTCAGAATATCCATCTCTTCCAAATCATCATCAGCAATTCCCTTCAGATCATCTATGATGAAGCATAGATTGTCACTATTTCAGCCAGAATGACTATCAATGCCAACAAAAGCATGATCAGGACTATTTGAAGAGAAATCGATATGCTCATCATAATTGCTTTCAGATGCAGCATATTCTGACTCATGACCAACCAAGGCAGTGTTCCCTGGTACAAAGTCATCAGTGAGCTTTCCTGATGATGACAGTTTCCTTTTCTGCTCTATCTCTCTTTCGAATGTAAGAAGTTTCCCATGAAGTTGGGTAAGAGATAGTTTATCCAGATTTGCACTGGAGCATAGAACAATAGTGTATGTGTCCCATCTCTCAGGCAGTGATCAGAGGAATCTGTTATTCATCTGGCTATTGGTATATTCATGTTTGACCATCTTTAGCTCAGAGATCAAACAAGAAAAATGCTCAAACTGTTGAGTCAGTGTCTCACCCTTCTTATGAGAGAATGTTTCATATTATTGGGCAAGAATTTCTCTATTGTTTGCTAAGACCTCATTAGTTCCACCGAATTGTTCCTTCAGTGCATTCCAGAGGTCATGAGCAGTTTCATGATGCATAAGCCCTGAATAGATTTCATTAGGCAGTGCCATGGCCAGAATTCCATGGGCTTTTGCATCAATCTCAAACAGTTTCCGATCTTCATCTGAGTATTGCTCCTTCTTCTTCGGAACCATTTGATTGGTTTCTGGATTGTTCACCATAGGCTTATGTGGACCATGTACCACTGATGTCCAACAACCTGAACTGTTAACAGACAGGTGATGAAGCATTCTTCGTTGCCATATGTTATACTCAGTCCTAACCAGCATCGGAGGCTTGGTTGAGGAACCGGTATTGTGAGGGTCATTAGAAGGAGTAGTCATTCTCAGAATCAACCAAAATCAATTAAGTTTTAATCAGTTTAGAACAAAACACAACAGACCAATTTGAACCAAGAGAGCACAGAGAACAATAAAACGAAAGCGACAGAACATCAATAATCTATAACCAGTTCTTGCAAATAAGCTAATTCAATCAAATGCAGATATCGATTAGCAGTTTCAATGATCAATTGTTAGATCGATCAATGATTAACCAGCTCTGATACCAATTGTTAGGATCAGCGATCTACGTTTGATCGATTAGAGATTATTGCAGCGGAATTTTAACAAATCATTTAGCCAATTCACAAGATAATAATAGACATTCAAAGCAAGAGTGAACGATTATAGAAGAAATTCTGCGAATCAAAGATTTCATTCAAGACGTGCTTTCGTGGTGGCAAAATGTCACACATACAATCAAGTCAATCATCCCTTATATAGGAATGTCGTGGTGGAACATTCCTTATAGAGGAGATGTGACGTCTGCTGATGTCACTTGATAGTGACATCTAACAGAATTATTCAAACAACTGAAACACAACTACTGAAGATGTCAAAACAACTGACATCTTCTTACAAAAATACTAAGTGTTATCAGTTACTACAACTACTAAAAAGAAACTACTAAAACTACAACGACTGAAGAACATGCTCTTCAGTCGTTTTATAAAAACTTAAACGAAAAGAAAACTACTAAAAGGAAACCATCACAACAACTGAAGAATGCTTCTTCAGCTGTTGTAACAAACTCTGAAGGCTTCGGTACTTGTACTTGAACGTCAGTTGTTGTCATCAACTGATGTCTTGAGCTGATGTCTTCAGCTGTTGTCTTTAGCTGTTGTCTTCAGCTGTTGTCTTTAGTTGTTGTCTTCAGTGGTTGTCTTCAGCTGTTGTCTTCAGCTGTTGATCTTCAGACTTTGATCTTCAGTTGTTGACCTCAGTACTTTAGTTCTTCAGCTGTTCATCTTCAGACTTTGATCTTCAGTTGTTGACCTTCAGGACTTTAGTTCTTCAGCTGTTGATCTTCAGACTTTGATCTTCAGTTGTTGACCTTCAATACTTTAGTTCTTCAGCTGTTGATCTTCAGACTTTGATCTTCAGCTGTTGAAGTCTTTAGTACTTGTGCTTCAGCTCTTGCTCTTCAGACTTTATAAAACAGCTGATCAAGTCTTCAGTAGTTGTTGTGATGTCTGTGGGACTTAGAGGTTTTTCTGATCCGGCTCATTGGTTCTTTTGGTCCAACATCTAGTGATTGGAATTTATCTGTTTTAGTATTTAAAAGTTTGGAACAATGTAATATTTAACTCTTCATATATTTGTGATATTTTGAGTTATGTCCTTTTAACATGTATACATCCATGAATATGTTTGTTATACTAAATGTTCGTAGTCGGTCATGTTTGTGGGAACAAATATGAACATAAGGCTATTATGAACATGGATTCGTGGATATTCATAAGGTATGAATATAGGGCAATTGGTTGTTTCCAAAGTTCATAGTGTTGGACCAAAAGAACCAATGAGCCGGATCAGAAAAACCTCTAAGTCCCACAGACATCACAACAACTGCTGAAGACTTGATCAGCTGTTTGACAATTTCTGAAGACTTCAACAGCTGAAGACTAAAGTACTGAAGACTTCAACAGCTGAAGACCAAAGTCTGAAAATCAACAGCTGAAGACTAAAGTACTGAAGACTTCAACAGCTGAAGACAAAAGTCTGAAGATCAACAACTGAAGAACAAAGTACTGAAGATCAACAGTTGAAGTACAAAGACTGAAGACATCAGCTGATGACAACAGCTGAAGTTCAAGTACAAGTACTGAAGCCTTCAGAGTTTGTTACAACAGCTGAAGAAGCATTCTTCAGTTGTTGTGATGGTTTCCTTTCAGTAGTTTTCTTTTTGTTTTAGTATTTGTAAAACGACCGAAGAGCATGTTCTTCAGTCGTTGTAGTTTCAGTAGTTTCCTTTCAGTAGTTTTCAGTAGTTTGTTACACTTAGTATTTTTGTAAGAAGATGTCAGCTGTTTTGACATCTTCAGTAGTTGTGTTAACTCTCAGTAGTTTGAAAAATTCTGTTAGATGTCACTATCAAGTGACATCAACCGACGTCACAACTCCTATATAAGGAATGTTCCACCACGACATTCCTATATAAGGGATGATTGACCTGATTGTAAGTGTGACATTTTGCCACCACGAAAGCGCGTATTGAATGAAATCTTTGATTTGCAGAATTCTTTCTATAATCGTTTGTTCTTACTTTGAATATCAACTGTATTCTTCTGAATTGTCTAAATTCATTGTTTGATTTCCGCTGCAATACTCTCTAATCAATCAAACGTAGATCACTGATCCTAACAATTGGTATCAGAGCAGGTTAATCATTGATCGATCTAACAATTGATCATTGAAACTGCTAATCGATATCTGCATTTGATTGAATTGGCATATTTGCAAGAATTGGTTATAGTTAAATTGAATTTCTGCTACTTTCGTTTTATTGCTTTCTGTTTTCTCTTGGTTCAATTTGTTCTGTTGTGTTCCGTTCCAAATCTGTTAAAACTTAATTGATTTTGGTTGAATTTGAGAATGACTACTCCTTCTAATGACCCTCACAATACCGGTTCCTCAACCAAGCCTCCGATGCTGGTTAGGACTGAGTATAACATATGGCAACGAAGAATGCTTCATCACTTGTCTGTTAACAGTTCAGGTTGTTGGACATCAGTGGTACATGGTCCACATAAGCCTATGGTGAACAATCCGGAAACCAATCAAATGGTTCCGAAGAAGAAGGAACAATACTCAGATGAAGATCAGAAACTGTTTGAGATTGATGCTAAAGCCCATGGAATTCTGGCCATGGCACTGCTAAATGAAATCTATTCAGGGCTTATGCATCATGAAACTGCTCATGACCTCTGGAATGCACTGAAGGAACAATTCGGTGGAACTGATGAGGTCTTAGCAAACAACAGAGAAATGCTTGCCCAACAATATGAAACATTCTCTCATGGAAAGGGTGAGACACTGACCTAACAGTTTGAGCGTTTTTCCTGTTTGATCTCTGAGCTAAAAATGGTCAAACATGAATATACCAATAGCCAGATGAACAACAGATTCCTTAGATCACTGCCTGAGAGATGGGACACATACACTTTGTCCTACGCTCCAGTGCAAATCTGGATAAACTATCTCTCACCCAACTTCATGGGAAATTGCTTACATTTGAGAGAGAGATAGAGCAAAAAAGGAAACTGGCATCATCAGGAAAGCTCACTAATGACTTTGTACGAGGGAACACTGCCTTGGTTGGTCATGAGTCAGAATATGCTGCATGTGAAAGTAATTATGATGAGCATATAGATTTCTCTTCAAACAGTTCAGATCATGCATTTGTTGGTGTTGATAGTCACTCAGGCTGTATTAGTGAAAATTTATGTTTTATCATGGATGATTTGAAATGAATAGCTGATGATGATCTAGAAGAGATGGATATTCTGAGCCAAATGGCCTTGATTAATATCAGATCTCAGAAGTTCTACAAGAGGACTGGCAGGAAATTTCCAGGACTGTCTGGCAAAACCAAGTTGGTTTTGACAAGAGTAAGTTGAGGTGTCACAAATGCCAAAGGCTTGGACACTTTGCAAGAGAGTGTAGATCATCTGGATCTAACTCCTCTGCACCCTTTGTGACTTTTCAAGCACTAGTCCACAAAACAGGGGGCAACAACCTGCTAGTTCTGGTCATCATTCACAACCTGTTTCACCTGCATATTTTGTCCCTCAGGGTCTAATGTCATATCCGTATCCCTGCTATTACATGCCTCAGCCAAATCCAGTTCAAGTTCCTATTGCCAACAACCACAAGCATTACCTGAGCCTCTACCATCTCATTCACAACCTCATCATAGCTTTTTCACCCCTGGTAATGTTGACTGGAGCAGTTTACCAGATGATCTCTCTGGTACTGAGCAATTATTTACTAGTGATGGTCAACATGGTGGTGAACATCCTTTTGGGAATCTAGCTCTCATGGCCCTGAGGGTTCTTGCTCCAATGCATCTTCTTCACAGGTAACCCAGGTATCTTCTGAGGCTAAGGCCAAGCTTTGTTCTAAATCTTGCATAGATGCATTTGTCTCTATTAGAGAAGCAAATGTAGTTGTAATTAATCAAAATCTAAAGCTTGAGCAAACTATTTCCAAAAGAAAAGTTGAATAAGAGTCTGTCCTTAAGGACAAAGATGATGAGATATATAAGCTTAAATGCCAATTAAATGATGAAAAGGTTAAGCTAGAGGTCATTCTTGAGAACCATAAGGAACTCAAAGAAAAACTTGCAGTTACCCAAGTTGAGTGTGACCGCTGGGTGTCATCCTGCAAGGGATTTGAAATGCTGCTCAGTAAGCAATCTGCTTCGAATGTGAAGTTTGGAATTGGTTATAACCATATTTCACCTCCAACAGATTTTACTCCAAAACCAATAGTAAAATCTGAAAGTGAAAGCAATCTCCAAACCACATTATCATGTGCATCATTCATAAGTGATCTTTCAAAATAAGAAGATGAAATAAGGGTTGATACCTCAACAAGTCAATTGGCTGATGGGTTAACTACTGATAAGCACACGAAGCTGAGTATTTCAGATGTTTTCCCTCAAAGTAACTTAAGTACTGAAGGGCAAGTTACAACAACTGAAAAGCATTTCAAATCAGCTGAAATAAATGGATTCACAACTGCTGACAATAAACAGCTGAAGAACAACTCTTCAATTGTTACAGATTCTTCAACAAAATTACTGAAAGGATGAAAGTACTAAAGAGCACACCTTCAGTAGTTTCCTCATGAGCAGTTGATCAATCCAAGATGAAGAATAAGCCATGTGAAATATGTGGTAAATTCAATCATCTTTCTCATGAATGTTGGTATAGAAAGGGTTCCAAACTCAACAGAGATAAGCTCATTAAAATCTAGATGGATGAAATGAAAGCTGAGTTTGAGACCAAGTTTGTACCGCAATCATTCCATTGTGATAAACCCAAGCCTTCAACCAAATTCAAAAAGAAGGATAAGGTTAATCACAAAACAGCTGATGGTGCTCCTCATGATAAACATCAGATTAAGTCTGTAAATTTTAAGGTGGAAATGGTGGATCACAAGAACTCATCAAACACAAGTACCAATATGTCACAAGAGCTGAAAGCTTTGGCTACAAATCAGACACAACTTGTTATGATGGTTCAACATTTGTTGGGGAGAGTTAACCATTTAGATGCACGTGTGATCAAATCACTGAAAAGGCATTCCAAGCCCAAATCCAAGGAATCCATTTCAGCACCATCTCCTTCTTCAGCTGTTAATCATAAGAAACAAGTTATGGTTGCATCTGTTGATGAAAACAGACCCAAAACCAAAAAGGTTTGGGTCTCAAAATCTAACTAGTTTTCTTTCATGCAGAGTTCTTCAACATGCCAAAGGAGCATCTGGTATGTGGACAGTGGAGGATCTATGCATATGACTGGGAGCAGTTCTCTTCTTAATGACTACTCTCAAGGAAAGAAGGGATTTGTTTCATTTGGAAATGATGCCAGAGGTTACATCATTGGGAAAGGATATGTGTCTAATGGACAAATCAGGTTTGATGATGTCAACCATGTGGAGAAGATCAAGTACAATCTGCTGAGTGTCAGTCAGATGTGTGATAAAAGGCATGTTGCACTTTTCACAAGCCAGAACTGCAGGATTCTGTCTTCCCAAGTTCTGAGGCTGATTGACAAGGTAATGGATGAACATACTCTCTTGAAGGCCAACATGATTGGAAGAGTGTATGCCTTGGATTTGTCAAAGAAGATTGATTTGAAGGGTCATCCATGCCTATTCTCCAAAGCCTCTATTGGAATCTAAACTATGGCATAGAAGGCTGGGTCATGTCAATCTCAGAAACATGAACCAGCTCATCCAAAATCGTTTAGTGAGAGGTTTATCAACAAAGGAGTTCCACTGTGATGAAGCCTGCACTGCTTGTTTGAAGGGAAAACATCACAAAGTCTCATTCCCTCCCATTGAAGAACCTAAGTCCATTGCCTGCTTGCAGTTACTGCACATGGATTTATTTGGTCCTGTGAGAGTGATGAGCATTGCAAAGAAGAAATACTGTCTGGTAATTGTGGATGATTACTCCAGATTCGTATGGACTTTCTTTCTGTACTCAAAGGATGAGGTTGCTCATAAGATTATCAACTTTGTGTTGTATGTTGAGAAGCAGTATTCCCTATCAGTCAAGTGTATAAGGAGTGACAATGGTACTGAATTTAGAAACCATACACTTGATGAATTTTATCTTTCAAAAGGATCAAAAGGCAATTTAGCATCCCAAGGACTCCTAAGCAAAATGGAGTAGTGGAGAGAAAGAACAGGACTTTAATTGAAGCTGCAAGGTCCATGTTGGCTGACTCTGGTTTACCACTGACCTTTTGGGCTGAAGCTGTTAACACAGCTTGTTATGTACAGAATAGAGCCTTAGTAAATCAGAGGTTGATGAAGACTCCATATGAGGCTCTACAGCAGTTGGCTCCTTTGATTTCATTCTTCAGAGCCTTTGGA
This sequence comes from Flaveria trinervia, assembly GCA_025506515.1. NCBI lineage: Eukaryota > Viridiplantae > Streptophyta > Magnoliopsida > Asterales > Asteraceae > Flaveria > Flaveria trinervia. Next base: position 37,447,106 of record CM046455.1, read on the forward strand.
TGTCCTTGTTTCATTCTCAACACAAAGGATCAACTCCACAAATTTGATCCTAAGGTGGATGCAGGGTACTTTGTTGGTTATTCAACCACCTGCAAGGCTTACAGAGTCTTCAACTGCAGAACAAAGATAGTTGAAGAAACCTTGCATGTGAAATTTAATGAATCTCCTAAGGATAAAATTTCACAAACCCTATGGAGTTGTTTGATCTGGACATACTACAATATGGTCCTTATCAAACTCCAGCTGTTGCAGATCATGTGGAAAATCATCCTCTGCAGCAAGTCTTCCACCTGGTGGTACTGAAGATGATGATGATGTCAGTACTCACCTTTTCAAGTTTAGTGACCAACTGCCTGAGTCTGCTAAACTTGATGTTCGTGTACCTTCAGCAGCTACATCCACAACAAATGCTGATGAGATTTCTGATTCCTCCACATCATTTGATTTGCCATCCAATACTTGGTTTCAAGAATCTGAATCAACATCTGCTGATGCTGAACCGGCATCAAACACTTGCACTGATCTTATTGTGCACCAAGAGCTGAAGGATCACCCCATGTCTCAAATCACTGGTGGTATCAATGCTGGCGTCTCAACCAGAAGTCAATTGTCTAACTTGTGCTTCTATGCTCTCTTCATCAGTCAGCAAGAGCCAAAAAACTATCATGTTGCTCTGAGAGACAATGGATGGGTGGAAGCCATACAGCTTGAGCTACTTCAGTTCAAGAAACAACAAGTGTGGGAACTGGTTCCTCTACCCCCAGGTAAGTGTGCAATAGGCACTAAATGGTGTTTAGGAACAAAACAGATGAAAATGGCCTTATTGTTAAGAACAAGGCCAGACTGGTTGTTCAGGGGTTTTCACAAGAAGAAGGTATTGATTATGATGAGACCTTTGCCCCTGGAGCCAGACTGGAGGCAATTAGATTGTTCTTAGCCTATGCTGCATTTCACAATTTTAAAGTTTTTCAAATGGATGTTAAAAGTGCATTTTTATATGGTAAAATAAAAGAAGAAGTTTATGTACGTCAACCACCAGGTTTTGAGGATAATAAACATCCAGATTGGGTATACAAGCTTGATAAGGCTCTTTATGGGTTGAAACAAGCTCTTAGAGCCTGGTATGAGACATTATCAAATTTTCTTCTTCAAAATAATTTCACTAGAGGCTCCATAGATAAAACTTTATTCATTAAGAAGGTGGATCAGCATAAGCTACTTGTTCAAATTTATGTTGATGATATTATTTTTGCATCCTCTGATCCCCAGTTGTGTGATGACTTTACCAATTTAATGCATAAGAAGTTTGAAATGAGTGCAATGGGAGAATTACAGTTCTTTCTAGGATTGCAAATCAAACAAAAGGTTGATGGGACTTTCATTCATCAGTCTAAATATACAAAAGATCTTTTGAATAAGTTTGATTTACAAAATTGTAAGCCCTGTTCTACTCCCATGTACAACACCACACAGCTGGATGCAGATCAGAAAGGTAAAGCTGTTGATGAAACACTTTACAGATGTATGATTGGGTCCTTGATGTACTTAACATCTTCTAGACCAGATATTATGTTTGCAATGTGTGTTTGTGCTAGATTTCAGGCTGCTCCTAAAGAGTCTCACTTGATTACAGTCAAACGGATCTTTAGATATTTGCAAGGTACACAATCTCTAGGTTTATGGTATTCCACTGGACACTCTTGCAAGTTGGTTGCTTTTTCTGATAGTGACTATGCAGGGTGTAAGTTAACCAGAAAGTCAACTTCTGGTGGATGTCAATTTCTAGGCAACTGTTTGATTTCTTGGCAGAGTAAGAAACAAACATCTGTTGCTACATCCACTGCTGAAGCAGAGTACATTGCTACTGCAAGCTGTACTTCTTAGGTACTCTGGCTTCAGAACCAACTTTTGGATTATGGCATTACAGAGACTAAGACTCCATTAGTAATGGACAGTGCTTTAGCTCTTTGCATTGTCAAGAATCCTGTCCAGCACTCTAGGACCAAACATATAGAGATCAGACATCATTTTATTAGGGACTGTTTTGAAAAAGGTCTGATTGATCCAAAGTTTGTGCCTAGTGCTGATGAGCTTGCAGATATTTTTACTAAGCCTTTGGATAGTTTGACTTTCCAAAACCTAGTGTTAAGGCTTGGTATGCTGCAGCTAGAATAAGTGATAACTACTGATGATCTCAGTAATGATCATTTGTAACCATATCACAAATAAGTACTAATTCTGTTACAAGAACTGATACAGTCATAACTACTGATATAAGTACAAACAGATAAGTACTGACGTCCTATGAAACAACTAAAAAACAACAAAAAAAAAGACTGATGAGTAAGTGTTGAGGAGAGTATGAAACATCTGAAAAACAATGAATTGACGAAAACTACTGATGAGAATTTTCTCTTCAGTTGTTTCTAAAACTACTGCTTCATTTTAAAACAACTGATGACAAAACCACGTCTTTAGTAGTTTCGCAACTACTGATGACTAATACCACGTCGTCAGCTGTTTACAACAACTGATGACAAAACCATGTCTTTAGTAGTTTCACAACTACTGATGACTAACACCACGTCGTCAGCTGTTTCCAACATCTGAAGCTAAAACCATGGTCTTTAGTAGTTTTATAACTACGGATGCCTACAACCAAGACTTCAGTTGTTTCAACCTTTGAAGGTTAATACCACGTCATCAGTCGCTTAAAACTACTGATGACTCATACCAAACCCTTGAGTTGCTTTATGACCAATACCCTATAAATACCTTGTCTTACAGAGCTTCATCATCTCAAACCTAACGTTAAAAAACTTAGAACCTCCTCTCACATCAATGGCGAACATGAAGCTTAAACCACGACACAACTGCGTTGCTTACCTTACTAAGTCACCCTTCTGGACAAAATTTGATAATGCCATTGATCTAATGATCAACTCTCCATACAAAACGACTTTCCTTCTAAATCCTACCATTCATGCCGAATCCCTCTAGCAGTTCTGGACGAACGTCACCCTCGTCACTGGGGAGAATGACACCGAGTCTCTCCAGTCGTTCGTCAACAATCATCAGGTGGTCATCACTCCAGAAATCCTTCGACAAACCCTACAACTGGATGATGCCGCTTTCCCCACTGGGTATCCAAAGGGCACCACTGATCTATCATTTGCCCAACATGGATACCAGGGTAACCTTAGTGCCTCTACCATCCTAAAGAAACATTTCCATGATGCGGAACGACTAATTTTTCATATGGTGAATGTATGCTTAGCTCCTAAGACTTCTTCTTGGGATCAAATGTTGACGAGGTGGCAGTAGGTATTATTCTCTATCCTTGACCAACAACACTTAAATTTTTCTCAAATATTATTTCTTGAACTCAAGGATATGGCCTCCAAGCCTATAGCTAACCGATGGATATTATATCCTCGGTTCCTAATGGCCATTATAGTAAACCAGCTGAAAGCTGACGGACTTGTTGGCCTTGGACTCCCCGCCACGGCTGTATTGCGTGAAGTATACTCCAGGCACAACTCCAGTCACTCAAACTGGCTGCCAAACTGCGAAAACCCACCCAGCTGCAACCCACAGCCACCACCTCCAAATCCTTTGTCCCCACCAAACCAAACACAAGAAAGACAAAAAGGCTACTCAGGGAAATGAGTCCCTTGAGGATGCCCCTGCAACACAAACGCAGGTCATATCTACTGGTCATAAAACCCCAGTAGTTACACGGACTCACTTACCCTCAACCGCTTAGGTTTCCTCTCAACAAGAGCCTGTAGCAACCATATCTGGGGCACCTATACATCTGGAACCTTCCTCACTTGAGGAGGTTGCCATTGAAACGCACCACTCTCCCCGGGTGCATACTGCCTTCACACCCTCTCCCACTGCAACCGCCCCCCAAAGTCCTACCATCATGATTGCCAAAGTGCTGACTCAGTTGCACTCCTCACCCCCTCCCCAGATACCAATCACAATTGGGATAGCCCCAACCATTAAGGGGGAGGACCAAAGTGCTTCTGACAGCCCACAGCCATATTCAATCTCCAGGTGTAGAAACGGAGATTCAAATTTCTGGTGAGGCTGCCACTTCTCCTGCTTCAGCAAATGATCAGGATGAATTTGGTACTGTCCATAAGACCTCACCAGAGGCAACTGCCGAAGAAGGACATGGTCCTGAGGCAGGAAGTCCCCAGTACCATGACCAAGGGGCACATGCTACTACTGATCTACACTCAAAGCATGTTCATCCTGATTCTAGGTGATTCAGTAAACATGATGATGACCTGGGCTTCTTTTATGATGTTTTAGCCCAAAACACCATCCTCGAGGATGAGGTGCGCAGTCTAAAAGAGCTGCTTGCCAACATATCTCAGGATCAAAGACCATCTACCCCTCACAATCCATAGATGGCACCTTCTTCTGAAGGTCTCCCATACACTGAGTCACTCCAAAACACTCAGCCACCTGCCTCTGCTTCTGGCACTATTTCTGAGGGACAGAACCCCCCTGAGCAAATAGCTGCTATCTTTCAACATTCCTTACCTCTCATCACATCAACTATTACTGACATGGTCCTTAAAACCTTGATGAGAGGCTTCCCTCAGTTATACAACCCATGATAGAGGATGCTGTGAGCAAAAGGCTTTCTGACAATCAAACCCTTGCAACCAATGCAACCAAAAAGGGGGAGATTCAATCAGTGAAAGCAAAAAGAAAGAGGATGGCAGATAGGAAAGAAACTGAAAAGAAGAAGGTGAAGGATGCTGACATGGAGAAAGTAACTGAAAGTACTAAAGACTTTCATATCATATACAAGAAAAGGAAGAATGAGAAGGAGACTGACTTGGAGACAATGGTGAAGAAGGCTGATGCTGAACACAGCCGATCAATGGATAACATCATTGATCAGTTGTTTAGGCAAGGCCACGACACTGAAAAACTTGACTCAGAAATCAGAAGACTAGAGATTGAAGAAATCCAAGCTAGATGGGCAAGTTATGATGTGTTGGAAAGGGAAAGGTTAGAGATCATGATCAGGTTCATAGCGAAATATTTGGGTAGATCATTGATTGAGATCAAGGCATGGTCCAGGGACAACATCTTGGCAATAACCACCAAGATCTGTTCGTCTGAAGTATACACAAAAGGATTGGTTATTGAAGCCTAAAACGAAGCTGGTGCTGGGAGCAGGACTGAACTAGTCAAGAAATCTAAAGCCGACCTTACATCCAGAATGCTAGAACAACCTGTCAACATTCCCACACCAAAACCACCACAACCACAACTGATAGGATCTCAGCATCTAGTTTGATCCATTCGAATGATTTCAGCAGGGGAATAGAGTACCAACTAGCATAATTCGAGCAAGAATACCAAAGATATAGCAATGAACATAATTAGTTATAGAGAGAGAAAGTTTCTGCAAAAGGAATGTTTCATTCAATCACACACTTTGGCATGGCTTTCGCAAAATTACAATTTAGGTCATTCTTTCTTATATAAGGAAAAATGATGTAGGCTGATGTCACTTGATAGTGACATCTAACCGTTATTTAACAAACTACTGAAACACTAAAACTACTGAAGATGTCTAACAGCTGACATCTTCTTACAAGAAGCTAAGTGTTTACTTATTACAAAACTACTGATAAGAAACTACTGAAACTACAACGACTGAAGAACAAGCTCTTCAGTTGTTTTACAAAACTACTGAAAGCAAAAACATAAAACTACTGATAAACACATACTGAAGAAGTACTCTTCAGCTGTTGTGACAAACTACTGAAACTTCAGCACTTGGTCTTCAGACTTGAACTTCAGACGCTTCATCAGTTGATGACTTCAGTAGATGTCATTAGCTGATGTCTTCAGTCTTTGTCTTCAGACTTTGTACATCAGTTGTTGATCTTCAGCACTTGTGAACTCTTCAGCTGTTGAACTTCAGTACTTTGGTCTTCAGCTTGAGCACTTGTATTCTTCAGCTGTTAACCTTCAGTACTTTGGTCTTCAGCTTCAGCACTTGTGTTCTTCAGCTGTTTGACTTCAGCACTTTAGTCTTCAGCTTCAGCACTTGTGTTCTTCAGCTATTGGACTTCAGCACTTAGTCTTCAGCTGTTTAAGTCTTCAGTACTTGATCTTCAGCTGTTGAAGTCTTCAGCACTTGTCGAACTGCTGATGAAGCCTTCAGCAGTTGTTGTGATATCATGTGGGACTTAGAGGTTTTCTAATCTTGGCTCATTGGTTCTTTTGGTCCAACAACAACCCACCAAACCAACTCCTCTACCCTCAAAACCAGTAGCCGATGAAGTACCCCAGAAGAGGAAGAGAAGGGTACTGAGGCTAGAAGAAGATGACGAAGATAATGATGAAGATGAAGATAGGCTGCCACTCTCAGCTGTTATACAGTTGCCGAAGGCCACAAGTCACTCTCCAACAATCACTCCTGAAACTCAAAGACAAATTATGAAAGTGAAGCTAGAAGAAGAAGAGCTTCACAAACAACATGATGAGGAATTGTTGAGGAGGGTTGACAAAGCATATGCTGCCACATCTTCAATCATCAACATGAAGAAGCATGCTCTCAGATTATACACTCTTAAACATACATTTCAATATCAAAAGGAAAGAGTGAGGATTTGGCCTGATCCCAGGGTGTCTCATAGGATTCACAAGCAAAACATTCCACAGAGATACATTGGCCAAGTGAAGAAGATTGTAGATGAAGTGATCTCACTGGTCTTTGTAGTATCACCCTGGGAAATCCTAGATGACTTCAAGAAAGCCTATAAAGCCAACCTGACCCCACAAAAGATGCTGGAAAACAAAATGGTGAAAAATGGGTTAGTATATAAGAGGCTTGAGTAAGTTAGAAATAATGAGCTCCAGTTGTTCTTAGAGGGTAATCACCCTGATGAATTTGCTTATAGAGTAATAACAACTGTGGAACTCAAAAATGGGGAATAGGTCAAATACCTATCTGAATATTATGGGCCAGAATCACTTTTTGAAGGAGGAGCTGAAGAACTTACCATGGAGGAACAGATAACCTTCCTTGAGGCCTATACAAGGGAGTCATACAGACTCATTGTTGGGAAGTAGATCTCGTGGATAGGGTAACAGCTCTATGTCCAGTTCCCCAAGACAGAGTTCCCATTCATCCTTTGCCAAACAGATCATTGAGACTTCTTCCCAGGCCTGTGCTTATATGGGTCACTTCTGAGCTGATCTAGAAGACAAAAGAAGCGATGAGCCGGATAAGAAAAACCTCTAAGTCCCACAGACATCACAACAACAGCTGAAGACTTGATCAGATGTTTGACAAAGTCTGAAGACTTCAACAGCTGAAGACTAAAGTACTGAAGACTTCAACAGCTGAAGACCAAAGTCTGAAAATCAACGGCTGAAGACTAAAGTACTAAAGACTTTAACAGCTAAAGACTAAAGTACTGAAGACTTCAATAGCTGAAGACTAAAGTACTGAAGAATCCAACAGCTGAAGACCAAAGTCTGAAGATCAACAACTGAGGAACAAAGTACTGAAGATCAATAGCTGAAGTACAAAGACTGAAGACATCAGCTGATGACAACAACTGAAGTTCAAGTACAAGTACTGAAGCCTTCAGAGTTTGTTACAACAGCTGAAGAAGCATTCTTCAGTTGTTGTGATGGTTTCCTTTCAGTAGTTTTCTTTTTGTTTCAGTATTTATAAAATGACCCAAGAGCATGTTCTTCAGTCGTTGTAGTTTCAGTAGTTTCTTTTTCAGTAGTTGTAGTGATAGTTAACACTTAGTATTTTTGTAAGAAGATGTCAGCGGTTTTGACATCTTTAGTAGTTGTGTTAACTCTCAGTAGTTTGAATAATTCTTTTAGATGTCACTATCAAGTGACATCAGCAGACGTCACATCTCCTATATAAGGAATGTTCCACCACGACATTCCTATATAAGGGATGATTGACCTGATTGTAAGTGTGACATTTTGCCACCACGAAAGCGCGTATTGAATGAAATCTTTGATTTGCAGAATTCTTTCTATAATCGTTTGTTCTTACTTTGAATATCAACTGTATTCTTGTGAATTGTCTAAATTCATTGTTTGATTTCCGCTGCAATACTCTCTAATCAATCAAACGTAGATCACTGATCCTAACACATAGATATTTGTGGGATACAAATTTTGGATTGACCCGCATCTCAAATTTACTACATGGAATCTACTAGATTGATCATAAGTAAATTTGAGTAAAGTCAAATATCATTTGGTATCCTCTGACCTGAGATACATAAGGCTATGTTCAGGTGTGACACGAGGTGATTGTGAGAAACGTATGTAGTCAAGATGGAATTTGTTCCTCTTATTCGTTGAGAGCAAGATGTTTAAGGCCTAATTAAGTTATATCAACAAGGAATGATCATTATGTTTCCTTAGATTTAACATCACATCTGCAACAAAAGGATAAATGATTGATTCACCTAAATCATTTCAAATTGGATACTTCAAGGGCATGATGTTATTGAATGGCTTTAGTCATGCGTATTATGGGTAGTAAACCGTTGTTAGGCGGTATTTAATGCTTGTATCAATCTACTATCAATCTTGTGCAAGTGGGAGATTGTTGGATTCTTTATGCCCAAGACACATAGAACATTGATGTGGTTAGTACATTATCATCCAAGTCGGGTCATACCCAATAACAAGCTTAGTAAACACTAATTAATATTTAATTGATGATATGATCATGTAATTAAATAATTACACCAATTTAGAAAATGAGTTTTGTAAATAAGTTGCATATGAGATAGAACAACTTATAAGGATATTTTGTTCATGGGTATTATTTGTAGTGTTATTTAAATTGGTTAAATAACATCAAGTAATAAAAGTGTGTATGAGTTATATAATTAAAAGGTTACTTACATAACTTATATTAGTGACTAGTTAGGATAAAATGGTAAATAAAATTAAGGGGGAAACCCTAATTTAATACCATTTTCGGCTGCCCCTTGAGGGGGGATGGTTCATTTGTTTTGTCTTGGAACAAGACTTCATTAACTCGCAAGACACTCCACCTCTTTCTTTCTCACACATGCAATAGACCAAAAGAACAAGTTTCTCTCCTCTTCTTCAAGAAACTCACAGCCGGAAGGTGGCTTTCAACAGCTTCTTCTTTGGTTTTTGGTGTACAAGTCCTAGCAAGAAGGGTCTTTTCTTGATGCTTGTGGGTATGGAAGCTTGAGGACACCTCTCCTTGGTGTTTTTGTCGTTCAAGAGCCTTATTCTCTTCATCAAAATCACATTTTCAGCAGCTCTACAAAGGTAGTTTGTATGTGTTTGTTTTGGTTGTTATATATCCTTGATAGTTGGTTCATACACATATATATGATCCTATGTTGTTGGGTTTGTTGATATTAAGTTATAAGCCTTAATTTTCAGTTTACAAAACATTATATTAAGGTTTGATACCGCTGTGTTTTCATGTTTAAATGGTTAAACAACTTTGATAATGGTCCAACAAACCCAACAAAACCAATATAATTCTTAGAGTCAATAGAGCAACCTTGTTGTGTTGCCTATGAACATGCATGAAGAAATCTCGTTGGTTTCGGGGTTCAAAGTTAGCCATTTGAGAAAGATTTAGGATGGAAAAAACTAAGAACAATGATGGTTTATGGGTGAATTATTGTTATAAGTTTGTAGATGAAGAGAAAGAAGAAAGAGGGGGATCCATTGTAAGGCTATATATATGGTTGGATTTGAGACAAAATTAACGCAAAAGGATAAACTTTGAAACGCGGATGTTGGTTCCAGTTGTGGAAAAGTGCCCAAAAAGGTATTTATCTTGGAAGTAGAAAAATTTTCAAAGATAATTTGTGTTTGGAAATTTTGAGAAAACCTTCTGAATCCAATTTGACATCAAAAAATATTTCATAGCTTGGCAAGAATTGCTTCACAACCTTGTACCCAGTCAGATAAAATCTGGTTCGTACGTGTTAGATGTAGGATCAATAGATCTAGTCCATTTTGTATAGGCTTAGAACTTTAATTAATATTTGTAATGAATACTTGTAATTCATTATTATTTATGCATTAAATGAATAGGTTAACCCATATATGTGTGTTGATTTATGTATGTTTGCAAGTAAAACATTATGATTGGTAAAATTCACCAAGTGTAAGATTGCTTCAGAAGAACAAGATTTCTTTGAAAGAACAAGATTGCTTTAGAAGAATAAGATTATTTCGGAAGATCTACGCCCTCGGAAGAACAAGACTCGTGCGAAAGAACAAGACTCATGCGGAAGAACAAATATCTATGGAAGACAATATTCCTGCGTAGTTCAAACACTTGCACAATACAAGTGTTACAAGTCAACAAGTAAACAAGACAGTTATGTGAATCCCAAGAGATCCGGTGATTCCTTAACAGAAAAATTTCAAATCTCAAGAGATCCAATGTTTCTTTAGTAGAAACACACGTGCCAATATATATATATATATATATATATATATATATATATATATATATATATATATATATATGGATCCTAGGTTTCACAGTAGGAGGACGGTTTCGACGGCAAACATCGAAGCAACATTACAACCACCAAATATCACATCAAATCACAAAAATCAAAACCCTAGCAGCCATCACATCATCAAACACTCAAATCAACATCATTCATTGATTCATTGTTTATTCAACTGTAATCATTAACATGTTTTTAATGAAATACGTTTGAATTGAATATTTGTCTAATCATTAATTGTGTTTCATTCATTGCATTCATCTTATTCTTTAATCATTATTGATATTGAAATTAATACAAACAATTAAACCAATTTAACATTGATTCCGCAAAGGTTGACTTGACTTCAATCAACACTACTAATTCCTGATTGCGATCCTTGGATTCACAGGTGGTATTAGAGCCAAGTTCTCATTGATTTAGATCGATTGATATATCATTGTTAATTGTGTTTAACTGTTTACTGAATTGTCTAGATTTGTCTATTTTTACTGATTAGATCTATTGTTTTTCTTTTAAGCAAATAGTTTTTGTGTGTGATTTATGATTTGTCGTTCAACAAGTACATTTTTGATTAACTTGGATCTATATTCAAATAAATTGAATAGTGGTTCTTAGTTATTGATCAACATCAATAAATTGTTCATATCCATTGAACAAATTCATTAGTTAAAGTCTTAGAACTTAACTAATCATGAGCAATTTTAGTGGATCATCTTATCAACATCCAAAGTTGGAAACAAAAATAGATTTTAAATCTTGGAAAATCAAGTTCAGGAATCATGTAAATTTTACAGGTTCTGACTTACAGGTTTCAATAAAAGAAGGTCCTTATATTCCACCCACTCTTGGGCCAGATTATAATGACAATAATCAACCCATAAGCACAAAAGATCTGTCACCTAATGATATTAACAAAGTTAAAGTTGATATTAAAGTATATAGTTTGCTTAGTATGGCTTTACTTGAGAAAATATTAATCAGGTGTGAAAATTACAAAATAGCAAATTCCTTGTGGAAGATTCTTCATACACTCTGTGAAGGGAGGGATGAAATCCGACGCATTAGGAAGGACAACCATCGGTCACATATGAAACATTTCATCATATTGAGGGTGAATCAATTCCTCAACAACTCCATAGGTTTATGCAACTTGTTACAGAAATAAATATTTTGGAGTGAAATACACAATTAAGGAACTGAGCAAAAAGATGCTCCATACTTTACGAGAATGTTGGAAGCAAACTGTATGCATGTTCAAGAACACCATAGACAATAAAGCAGTTGGACTAGACACTCTAGTGGCTAAAGTTGAGGCTCTTGAAATGGATGACGAATCAACAAAACAAGAGTGTGAGAACTCATGTATCACCATATCACTTTAAAGAAATAAGAAGTGCTTGAATTGCCTTCATGTCGAACAATGATGGTGATAACTCTTGTACTTTGAGTGAAGATGAAGAGGAATTAAGTTTCTATGCTTCAAAACCTCCTAAGAAATCTTCTCAAAGTATGTCAAGAAAAGAGAAAGGAAGAACCGATGATCAAAGAGATACATCATCAGAAAAGTCTTCAATCAACAATCAACTAGAATCCATCACTGTGATTCTAGACTCTGAAAAACAAAAAGCAGCTTTTGTAGCTTTCAGTTCAAGCTTTTAAGCTTACCTGGAAGCTCATTAACCTCTGCCAATGTGTGCCAACAAGACTTGGAAGAACTACCTCAACATGTAGTAAAGGAGATAGATCTACAGTGGCAAATGACAATGATTGCCTATAGAGCCAAACAATATCTTAGAAGAAACAAGATTTTGGTTGTTGCAAGCAAATCATCACCAATTAGTGTTGATAAGTCAAAGATAAGATGCTTCTAGTTCAATCTCTATGGACACTTCTCTAGAGAATGCAATCAACAAAATCCTAACTCAACAAAACATTATCAAAAATAGTCTAAACAAACTTCATCATTTCAAAGATCCTTCAGGCAACCACAACTTGCCAACTCTTCCCCACCAGCCACTAATACATGAGCAGGAACAAGCAACTCAAAAGAATCTGGGTTGATCATTCTTCAACATGGAACATCTGACTGGAGTATGTATGAGAAGGAAGTCTTGGAAGAAAATCAAGCTCTAATGGCTCATATGGATAACAAAGTTTCACCCATGGAAAATGAGGTAAGACACAAGTTATGTTCATTAATATGTGTTGAGGAAATAGAGAGATATAGAGTCCATGTTCAACAATTGGCTGATAAAGTTAAAGAAATAATGCTTTTGAATGAATCTCATATAAGAGAACATAAATTATATCAAATAAAAATTAACTCTTTACAAAAGGATATAGATAAAATTGTTTCTGAAAATTATAGTTTAAAAGCACAAGTTGAGCATCTGGCCACTTCCCTAACTAAATCCATGGCTGATCATGCATCAACTGAAGTGAAAATTCAGAAGTTTGAGCTTTCATCTCAGCACTATGAGAATTATTAAATTCTCATATTGAATCAAAGAACAGGTCTAGGTTGGGATATAATGCAATGGCACCTCCTATAAATAATAATTATGTTCCTTTTCCTGAATCAATGACAAATAACTTGTCAAATCATTTTGTGCCAAGCACTAATATAGGAACAAGTTCTAATCAACAAAACATTAATAATAAATCTGAGGTGAATGAAACTGAGTCTTCTAAATCTGACAAGATTAATCAAATGGATTCAGAATTTGACTTTGATGAGTGTGATGACTTGGATGATTCTGATGAACATAATGATGATCTAATAAAAAAGGTTAAGAATATTGTTTTTGAAACAAATATTCCAAAATTGCTTGATGAAACAAAGTTGGCATACCCTCCTAAACAAAGAAATATGTTGACGACCATCTACAAGAGAATAACCCAATTAAATGAAGGTCTTCAAGAACTAAATCAGCCAAAAAAATCTTCAAATGAAGTGAATGAGAAGTGTGCCTCTACTGAGAAAAGATACAAATCATCCGTGGAAAAGGAAAAGAAAAGGCTGTTAGCTGATTATCAACAGAAGAAGAACCTTTTCTTAGTACAAGATCTACGGAGGAAGCAAACCTCTTGAGTAGAAATTAATTCTGATTCAGTAGATGATCTATGGAAGAGGAAGTCAACAACAAACAAACCAAAACTCCACAAGCTGGAAGAATTAACTTTAAAATAGAAAAAAGGATTCAAAGCCCCAGAAGGTGGCGAACAAGAAGAAATTAACTGATTCTAAAAAAGAATTAGAAGAGATGTATTGCAAATGGTGTGACATGAAAAACCATGATACTGAAGATTGTTACTCCAGTAGTTATTGTTCTAATTGCAATATGAACAATCACATGACATCTGACTGCTAAATCAACAAAGACTGTGCTATCTGTAACAAAAATAATCATTCAACTCAGGAATATTATTTCAACAAAAAGAACAAGACAAAAGGCACAGAAAAGAAACAAACAGATAAAGCTGAATCAGACACTCAATCTACTGATTGTGAAAAAAGATTCAAAAATCAAGAAGTCTAAACAAAAACAAAAGCCAAAATCAAAGGAAAAGACATCCACTGATGTTCATCCTTTGAAGAAAATAACAACTTTCCTGCAATCAAAAACACCTCATAAAAGGGTGGATTTGACTGAAAAGGAAACAAAGCCTAATGATGCATTCTTTGATAATTTTGAAAAGGGAATTCATATACCTTATTCAAAAGCAAAAGAAACATTTAATAATCAAGATTCATTATCAAAACCAAAGCCTAAAGCCAACAAAAATAATTTGAATAAAGAAGAAATTAAGAAACAAGAACCAAGTTCATCAACATCTCCTTTAACAGCATCATCCTTACCTCAAACAACTCAGAATGATTCAAGCAAAACTAAAACTAAAACTTCAAGACTTATTCATAAAGGGGTTACTATTTCAGACACTACTGGCAAGCCCAAGATCATTAAGGCTTGGGTTGTCAATTCTAACTGATTTCTTTCTTAATGCAGGAACAATCTTGGAGAGCTGATAATAAGTGGTATGTTGACAATGGTTATTCCAGGCATATGACAGGAAACTGTTCACTTCTCCATGACTTCAAACATAAAAATACTTCTTATGTGGAATTTGGAGGGGATAAGAAGGGAGGTAAAATTGTTGGTGAAGGAATGGTAAAAAATGGTGTGCTCAAGTTTGAGAAAGTAAACTATTGTGAAAATCTATAGTATAATTTACTTAGTGTCTCTCAAATTTGTGATCAAAATTATACCACATTGTTTGATAACACTAATTGTTACATTCTTAAGCCAGGTTTTTCTGTTCCAGAAGATTGGTTCCTTCTTAAAGCATCAAGAAAAGGAAACACTTATATGTTGGACATGAACAACACCTCACTCACAAGACATGAAACATGCCTCCTATCTAAGTCATCAAAAGACGAATCTCAATTTTGGCATATAAGGCTTGTCCATTCTAAAATGAAGAACATGAACAAATTGGTAAAAAAATTACTTAGTCATTGGACTGCTGAAGAAAGAGTTTCATTGCTCGACTCATTGTTCTTCTTGTTACAAGGAAAACAACATAGAGTGTCTCATAAAACCAAAACTATCAATACTAATACTATAGCACTCAAATTGCTTCACATGGATGATTTCACTAGATTTTCATGTGATGAGCATTGGAAAGAAAAAATACTGTTTGGTGATAGTTGGTGATTTCACTAGATTTTCATGGGTCTTTTTCTTAAAACAAAAGAGTGAAACATCAAAAACATTAATGGACTTTTTCATCAAGATTGAGAATCAACTTGATGCATAAGTTAAAATTTTTAGGAGTGACAATAGTACTGAATTTGTAAACTTTTACTTGGATTCCTTTTACAGGACCAAAGGTATAGCAAGGCAATTCAGTGCATGAAGAACTCAATAACAGAATGGAGTTGCTGCAAAAAGAAATAGAACACTTATTGAAGCAGCCGGAACAATGCTAGCTGACTCACAATTGCCTATCACCTTTTCGGCTGAGACAGTGAATACTATGAGCTGTTATTTAAAAGAAAACCTTACATATGATATCTTAGAGCTTTTGGGTGTCATATATCAGTTTTAAACATAAAAGAATCATTGGGAAATTTTTCAGAAAAAGGTTATGATGGTGTCCTTGTTGGATATTCTTCAACATCTAAATCTTATAGGATCTATATTCCACAGTATAACATTATGGAAGAAACTCCTAATGTATCTTTTAATAAATCTGTATTTACTAAATCAATTAAAGGATCTTCATGGTTGTTTGATATAAATGCTTTAACCAAGTCATTTAACTATGGTTATTTAAACAATGCAGGAACTGAAGATACATGCTATCCATTTGTTCCACCTAATATGAATGATGTGACATTGTCTACTGATCCTCCAAGGTTTCACACATCCTTATATGGAAACACTTCATTAGTAGCTGCTGACACTGCATTAGCAATATATACATTATTCATCCGGAGATGTGACTGATGCCCCTGCAACTGCTCCATGCTCTTAAATGAATGCAACAAACATTGGAAATGTTTCAAGTCCTCACTTATCATCCGGAGAAACTCCTGTAACTCATAAAGAAGAAAAAAATGCTTCCAGAGAAGCTCTATAGCTCCTACGGAAGATACTCATGATGCTACTGATATTTAACCCACATAAGGTCATTCAAAACCAAATATTGAACAGTTTGACTACTTTCTAAACTCTAAATCTGGTTTGGATCAGTCAACAACAATAGATATGACTAACTTGGAATCATCTATTCCAGTTGAGTCAACTCTATCATAATTATAACACCCGCTATTTTTAGTTAAGAAAAGAATGAATAAAGTGAAAGAAAAGAAGGAAAAGAAATAAAGCCCAAGTCTAGGGGTAAAAAGTGTCCAAAAGGACAAAATGTTTGAAAAGTGGTGCAAAAAGTAGCATGGCCGCCCATGCCACGCCACTTTTCACTTTTGAGTTTGGAATTTTAGAGAGAGAAAGAGCAGAGCTCAGGTTTGAAGAAGAACAAGAAGAAAGAATTCGAATTAAAGGTAAGAATTCATGCTTTTATGGTGTTCTTCACTGGTCTTATCCTCGGGTTTATGCTTATGTGTGTTTGTATGTGTTCAGGTATGTTTTTAATGGGTTTCTAAGCAGTTGAATTCAATTTTCCAATGAGTTTGGAGGAAGCCATACTCAAAAGCTGCAAAGGTGAGTTCTAGGACCCCTCTTTTACGGGTTTTTAACTGATTTTAAGACTGGAAATGCATGAATGTATGTTTTTATTTAACTGGGTTTTGGACCCGTATGCTTGAATGTGTGTATGATGATGTTATGATGTGATAAGTGACAATCTTCATGCTTGATAATGCATGATTGTGTTTCTAAGGCTTAGAGGGTAAGATTTAAGCTTAGAACATGATAAATGGTGCATGGGAATGAAATTTGATGTTTTAAACCCACATGTTAAGTTTTTAAATCTGCCTAAGTGTTTAGAAGTAAATGCGGATGGAAAGGGTTAATGCGGAGGAACATTAACCAATGGGTAAGTCAATGCGGATGAAGTCAAATACGGATGAAGTCAATGCGGATGAGCATTTGACTAACTCTGGGAGAAGCGGATGAAACATTTGACTAAGTCTGGGAAATGCGGATGAAACATTTGACTAAGTCTAGGAAATGTGGATGAGCATTTGACTAAGTCTGGGAAATGCGGATGACCATTTGACTAAGTCTGGAAATACGGATGAGCATTTGACTAGTCTAGGAAATGCGGATAAGCATTTGACTACGTCTGGGAAATGCGGATAACTATAGCAAATGCGGATAAAGTAAATCCAATGCGAATGAACTATAGCAAATGCGGATGAACACTTAGTAAAATTCTGACTTTTGGGGAAAAAGAGGTAATGTAGGCTTTGACCTAGGAGATTCTCGGGCGTTATAAAAGTTGACTTTTGAAGTCATAGGTGGTATGTTGGGCATGTAATGTATTGTAATTGATAACGTGATGTATGTTATGTATGTATGATGCCCTGTGTGATGATGTATGAATGATATGTTTATGTTCCCTGTAATGATGTATGTTTATCTTTCATATGATTTTACGGGTTATGATAATGAATGAACGAAGTATTATGTAACGTAAAGTGAAAGATAATGAAAGAGGAACATGAAGTAAGAGTGCATGCATTAACAAGTAATGAAAGTAATGATAGCCTTGTAAGCATCGCATGAACATCGAGGTCTTTCCTTGTGATTGACCATTTGCATAGAACTATTGCTGCATACCTTAGGTACTGTGACCACGAGGTGCGATGCACCGTTATAGAAGGTCTATGAGGGTCCTAGGTCCAGAACCATGAACATAAAGGTATTGCTTATGGCAATGGTACATGTACATTCATACCATAGGTACTATGACCACGAGGTGTGGTGCACCGTTATAGAAGGTCTATGAGAGGCGTAGGTCCAGAACCATGAACAAAAAGGTATTGATTATGGCAATGTACATGTACATTCATACCTTAGGTACTGTGACCACGAGGTGCGATGCACTGTTATAGAAGGTCTATGAGAGGCCTAGGTCTAAGACCATGAACAGAAAGGTATTGCATAGTAAACCTAAACTTTACCGTAGGTATTGTGACCACGAGGTGCGATGCACCGTTATAGAAGGTCTATGATGGGCCTAGGTTCAGTACCATGAACAGAAGGGAAGGGTTTATGGGTGACAGAAAGGAAAAGTAAAGAATGAGGCATGAAAGATTAAAGAAGATAATAAATATATTACCTGTATGTACGTATGATGTATGATCACGAACGAATGTAAAGTATAGTATGATTTTGAAAAAAAAGCAAAGAACGGTTCTATGAAAGTAAATTATGTTTTGTTATAAAACTAGAACTCACTCAACAATGCTGAATTTTATGTGTTTCCAGTTGGCAGGTAATGTTGCTGAGGATGGCACGAGGCAGCTGCTCAGCTTTTTGGATAGCATCCATTATATAAAGCTTTTGTGATGTAATACAACAATGAAATTTTGTAACCAACAAATTATGCATTATTTTGCAAAAGTTTTTATGATGAAATGAAATGCAATTTGTTCTTTGTTTCCGCTGCAATGTTTTAATGATTAAATGCAAAGTAAACGTTTTATGTGTGATGATTTACCAGCTGTAAGCGTCCCGAGAACGGGGCTTACAAGTTGGTATCACAGCCAAAGTTTAAGTGAATTGGGTAAATATTTTCAAAAAAACCTAGTCTTAAACTGAGAATAGGATGGAAAGGGAATGTGATGTCAGTCTGAGTAGCTGCGTGCCTTCAGGTATTTTCGTAAAGATAACTGGTTTTATGTGCGCATGGTATGTGGTTATGTGTTGTATGTAGATTTAATTTCTGATCTAGTCAGGACAAGTAATGCTTGGGGTATGAAGAGTAAAGTAAGTGGCTAATAACAATTGGCCACTGTAATTAGGGACTTACTATACTTGCCATAAAGTGAGCCGTTTCATTGAATGACCATATTAGTGTTTAAATCTTTTAGTGTGAGTTAGAGGATGGCCGGTGGTAGATCATCTAAAGCTTGACGTGGTGGTGGATGTGGTGCTGAACCACGGGTTACGAGAGGAAGGCGTAGGGCCGAAGAGGTGGTTCATGAAGAACCAGAAACCCCTCATCCGGAGGGCGGAGATGAGAGTGCTAACCTGAGAGCCTTAATGAAGGAGGCAGTTGTGAAAGAAGTGCATCAAGTCATGCAGACGATCCTACCGTCTGTGGTGATCGAAGTGATAAAGGCAGTTAGAGAAGGGGAGAGAAGGGAAAGGAGTAGACCTACGGGCGAAAGGAGACATCCCGAGACTAAGACGGCTCTGTCTGATGACGAAGAAGAAGAGGATGAAGCAGAGCTTGTGCAGGAGACGGTACGAGGCTGTAACTACAGGGTGCTTATCAGATGCAAGAGCATACTTTTGATGGTAATGGCACTGCTGCTGCTGCTCACCGGTGGGTGAGGGAAATGGAGGCTGTACTTGATATCAGCAAGTGTCGAGAGGACCAGAAAATTAAGTTTGCTACCTACTCTTTTGTGGACTCAGCTTTATGCTAGTGGGACAATATAGTCCAAGCCGAGGGTAGTAGGGCCATTAGAAGAATGAGATGGTCGGAGTTGAAGAAGTTGGTGATCGAGGAGTTTTATCCTCATCGGGAAATGGACAAGGTTGAGAGGGAGTTTCTGCAACTGGAGGCGGGAACGATGACACACCAACAGTACACCACCAAATTTAACGAAATGGCACGTCTGGTGCCGGATCAGGTGACACCTCTGTCTCAAAAAATCAAGAGGTACATTCAGGGTTTGTCAGTGGATATTTGCAGGCACATGATCGCTGCCCGACCGAGCACTTTTAGGTCGGTAGTGGATTTTGGCAGGGAGATTGTATGATGAGAGGATGGTGGTGATGAAGGAAGGTGGAAAGAAAAGTGGTGGTGAGCGAAACTGGCAGCGGAAGAGGTTTGGTCGGGGGAATGCTTTGACGGGTAACAAGAAGGCACGAGTGGATGACCGCGTGTGGTCTCATCGGGTGCGGGTATAAAGAAGTGTGATAGGTGTGGGAGAGAACATAGTGGGGAATATACGCTAGGGTTGAATGTATGCTTCAAATGTGGGAAGTCGGGGCATATAACCAGGACTGTCGTACGGTCGGGTGTTTTAACTATGGCATGGAGGGCCACGTGAACAAGGATTGTAAGAAGCCCAGGGCTAGGAGTTCTGGGGTGAAGAGAACCGGAGGTGAAGGACCAAGGGCAAGCGCCAGGCATTCACGATGACATAGGAGGAGGCTAGGACGGACCCTGATGTTGTGTCCGGTACGTTTCTGGTGAACCAAATTTAGCTTCTGTGTTATTTGATTTGGGTGCGAGCAAAAGTTTTATTTCTGCTGCTTTCTGTGCTAAGCTGCCTATTAGTAGTAACGTGTTGATGCGCCCTTTGACGTAGAAACTGTCATAAGTAAGTCTACCAGGATTTCCGAGATGATAGAGAACTATGACGTGGAATTTGAGGGTCATAAGTTTCCTGTTAGACCGTTTGTGATGACTTTTGGTGGATTCGATTTGGTTCTTGGGATGGATTGGTTAGCAGACTTCGAGGCGAACATTATGTGTCGCAAGAAGATGATTCAGCATTCAGCGCCTGACGGGAGTTCGGTGACGGTTTATGGTGATCGGGTCACGACAATTTCGAAAGTGATCTCGATGGTGGTGGCGGGAAAGTGTATGAGATGGGGATGTAGAGCCTATTGGCTTATGTAAAGGATGTAGACACGCCAACACCATAACTGTCTCATGTACCGGTTGTGGGTGACTTTTCAAACGTGTTCGAGAAGACTTACCAGGAGTGCCACCTGATAGAGAGATTGAATTTCAGACTGATTTGATACCGGGTGCCCAACCTGTTGCCAAGGCACCGTATCGGTTAGCTCCGACGAGATGAAGGAGCTGATGAAGCAGTTACAAGACCTGCTTGATAAGGATTCATCAGACCGAGTATCTCTCCTTGGGGTGCTCCGGTCTTGTTTGTGAAAAAGAAAGACAGTAGTATGAGGATGTGTATTGACTACCGTGAGTTGAATAAGTTGACAGTGAAGAACCGCTACCCCTTACCGAGAATAGATGAGTTGTTCGATCAGCGTCATGGTGCTAGTTGGTTTTCAAGGATCGACCTCCGATCTGGTTGTCATCAGTTGAAAGTGAAGGAGTCGGATATCCCTAAAACAGCTTTTTGCATGTGCTACAGTCACAACGAGTTTCTTGTCATGTCCTTTGGTTTGACCAATGCGCCAGCTGCTTTTATGGATCTGATGAATCGGGTGTGTCGGCCGATGCTGGATAAATCAGTGATTGTGTTCATTGATGATATCCTGATTTATTCGAAAAGCGAGATTGAGCATGCCGGTCGCATTCGAGAGGTATTGGAGACATTGAGAAGGGAGAAACTGTATGCCAAATTCTCCAAGTGTGTATTGTGGTTGCGTGAAGTTTAGTTCTTGGGTCATGTGATAAATCCTGATGGGATCATGGTGGAGCCGGCTAAGGTGAGGCAGTGATGCAATGGAAATCTCCGAAGACGCCATCCGAGATTCGCAGTTTCTTGGGTTTGGCGGGTTACTACAGGATATTCATTAAAGACTTTTCCAAGATCGCTTCTCCACTAACCAAGTTGACCTGAAAAGATGTGAAGTTCGTATGGGGTCACGCTCAATAGAATGCGCTTGTAGAATTGAAGGTGAGGTTGACTTAAGCTCCTGTTCTGTCATTACTCGATGGGAGTGAAGATCTGGTGATCTATTCTGACACTTCCCACTCGGGGTTGGGGTGTGTACTAATGCAGAGAGAGAAGGTTATAGCCTACGCATCCCGACAGTTAAAGGTTCACAAGGCCAATTACCCTACTCTTGACTTTGAGCTGGCAGCCATGGTCTTTGCGTTAAAGCTT
The DNA here is from genome assembly GCA_025506515.1 of Flaveria trinervia. Classification (NCBI taxonomy): domain Eukaryota; kingdom Viridiplantae; phylum Streptophyta; class Magnoliopsida; order Asterales; family Asteraceae; genus Flaveria; species Flaveria trinervia. The sequence continues at coordinate 37,469,159 of CM046455.1, forward strand.
GGAGGCACAATCTGTATGGGACGAAGTGCACTATTTTCACTGACCACAAGAGCTTGAAGTACTTCTTGAGCAGTTGGATCTGAACATGAGGCTGAGACTGTGGTTGGAACTTATAAAGGATTATGATTGTGAGATCCATTACCATCCGGGCAAGGCCAATGTGGTGGTTGATGCCCTTAACCCAAAAGAGAGACCCGAGCTGATTCGGGTGAAAGCATACCAACTGATCATGACCTCTAATGTGATGAGGGAAGTTAAAGAGTTTCAAGATGTGGCATTGAAAGAAGATCATCTGAACTCTGAAAGGATGAGAGGTCTGGTTGGGGAATTGGGTGAAAACACCCTTGGTGTTAAAACCCGATTTGGACGTGTGTGGATTCCACGATTTGGGGATCTACGGGTGAAGATCATGGATGAAGCTCACAAGACTCGATACTCCATTCATCCTGGTGCCACGAAAATGTATCAAGATATAAAGAAGAATTATTGGTGGCCAGGTATGAAGTGTGATGTGGTGGAGTACGTGATTAAGTGCCTTACTTGCTTGCAGGTGAAGGTTGAGCATCAAAAGCCATATGGGAAGATCCAACCTTTAGATATACCAGAATGGAAGTGGCAACACATCACCATGGATTTCATTACAAAGCTGCCACGTACTCCGAAAGGGTACGATGCCATATGGGTGATTGTGGACCGTCTGACGAAGAGTGCTCACTTCCTACCGATTCGCCAGACATATTCATCCGAGAGGTTGGCTGACCTATTCATCAAGGAGATTGTAACTTGTCATGATGTGCCGGTGTCCATTGTGTCTCATCGTGACACCCGGTTTACATCTAAATTCTTGATGAAATTCCACAACGCAACGGGGATGAGATTACACATCAGCACGGCTTATCATCCCCAAACTGATGGTCAGTCAGAAAGGACCATTCAGACGTTGGAGGACATGCTTCGGGCATGTGTGATTGATTTTGGTGGAAGTTGGGATGACCACCTACCGTTAGCCGAATTCTCATACAACAATAGTTATCATGCTAGCATTGGTATGACACCTTATGAGATGCTATACGGTAGGAGATGCAGAACACCCCTCTGTTGGGGTGATATTGGTCAAAAAGAGTTAGGGAAAGTCGAGGTAATCGAGGCTATGACTGAGAAGCTTGAGGAGATCAAGGCCTTCATGAAGGCAACCAAAGATAGATAGAAGTCGTGTGCCGATAAACGACGCAGACCGATTGAGTTCCAGGTGGGTGACCGGGTTATGTTGAAGGTCTCACCTTGGAAGGGTATCATTCATTTCCGAAAGCGGGGCAAGTTGAGCCCGAGATACATATGCCCTTTCCGAATCGTTGCTCGAGTAGGAGAGGTGGAATATAGATTAGAATTACCCGATGAGTTAAGTGGGATTCACCCGACATTCCATGTATCTCATCTGAGAAAGTGCTTAGTTGATAAAGGCATGATTGTTCTACTGGAGGATATCGATGTAGATGAACGGCTCAATTATGTGGAGCAACTAGTGGCAATCATTGATCTGAAAAAGAAAAGGCTGAGAAATAAAGTGGTTTCTCTTATGCATGTATAGTGGAAGCACAGGAAGGGATCTAAGTCTACGAGGGAGACTGAAGAAGAGATGAGACAGCGTTACCCATAATTCTTTGAGGAATAACAGGTTTCGGGGACGAAACCTATTTAAGGGGTATGGACTTGTAACACCCGGCTATTTTTAGTCATGAAAAGAATGAATAACGTGAAAGAAAAGAAGGAAATGAAATAAAGCCCAAGTCTAGGGGTAAAAAGTGCAAAAGGACAAAATGTTTGAAAAGTGGGTGTAAAAAGTAGCATGGCTGCCCATGCCATGCCACTTTTCACTTTTAGGTTTGGAATTTTAGAGAGAGAGAGCAGAGCTCGGGTTTGAAGAAGAACAAGAAGAAAGAATTCAAATTCAAGGTAAGAATTCATGCTTTTATGGTGTTCTTGACTGGTCTTATCCTCGGGTTTATGCTTATGTGTGTTTGTATATGTTCGGGTATGTTTTTAGTGGGTTTCTAAGCAGTTGAATTCAATTTGCAAATGAGTTTGGAGGAAGCCATACTCAAAAGCTACAAAGGTGAGTTCTAGGGCCCCTCTTTTACTGGTTTTTAACTGATTTTGGGGCTGGAAATGCATGAATGTATGTTTTTATTTAATTGGGTTTCGGACCCGTATGCTTGAATGTGTGTATGATGATGTTATGATGTGATGTGTGACAATGTTCATTCTATATGATGTATGATTGTGTTTCTAAGGCTTAGAGGGTATGATTTAAGCTTAGAACCTGATGAATGGTGCATGGGAATCGAATTTGATGTTTTAGACCCACTTGTTAAGTTTTTAAATCAGCCTAAGTTGGAAGTAAATGCGGATGGAAAGGGTTAATGCGGAGGAACATTAACCATGGGTAAGTCAATGCGGATGAAGTCCAATGCGAATGAAGTCAATGCGGATAAGCATTTGATTAAGTCTAGGAAATGCGGATGAAGCATTTGACTAAGTCTGGGAAATGCGGATGAGCGTTTGACTAAGTCTGGGAAATGCGGATGAGCATTTCACTAAGTATGGGAAATGCGGATCAGCATTTGACTAAGTTTAGGAAATGGGGATGAGCATTTGACTAAGTCTAGGAAATGCGGATGAGCATTTGACTAAGTCTGGGAAATGCGGATAACTATAGCAAATGCGGATGAAGTAAATCTAATGCGGATGAACTATAGCAAATGTGAATGAACACTTAGTAAAATTCTGACTTTTGGGGAAAAAGAGGTAATGTAGGCTTTGACCTAGGAGATTCCCGGGCGTTTTGAAAGTTGACTTTTGAGGTCATAGATGGTATGTTGGGCATGTCATGTATTGTGATTGATGCTTATGCATGATAATGATGATGACGATGATGTTGCATGGTTAAACATGATGTATGTTATGTATGTATGATGCCCTGCGTGATGATGTATGAATGATATGTTTATGTTCCTTGTAATGATGTATGTTTATCTTTCCTATGACTTTACGGGTTATGATAATGAATGAACGAAGTGAAGGGTTTGTTGGAAGATAAAACCGAGTTTAACCTTTTAAACTTTTAGAAAATGCAGCGGATATATATATTTTAAAACATGATGATAAATCTGAAATTTCATGTTTTATGGTGACATATATATATTGTAACAAAACCGAAATCAAAGGATCATATATGTGAATAAGCAAGCTATGAACAATATGTAAAAGTACATAAAATCACAGCTAGATGGAGCTGTGAAAACCTACATTTATTCCAGCTAAAACTCGACTAAGGAAGAGTTGTAGGATGCTAAAGATTCAGCCAAGGCTCCAAGGAAGGACCCCTCAAGCTTGTATACCCCAAGCTAATGTGCAAACACTCTTCTTGTTAGGAGATGAACACCAAAAGTGACTCCAAATCCTCTCAAAACCAGCTGAAAAAACCAAGAACTTTTGAGAGAGAGAGGAGCTCGAAAATGCTGTTTTGCATGTGTGTGTTAGATGAGATGGTTGAGTGTGGGACTAGCTCACAAGTTCTTTTTGTTTTCAAGAAGATAAAACCCTCTCATTGGAGAGGGTGGGGCGGCCGAAATCCTCATCTAGACCAAGTTTCCCCCCTAAAATTTAACCAAGCAATTTTATAGATTAGTCCGTTGTAAGTTTGTACAATTAACTTTTAATTGTATAACTTATACACTCTTTTAGTTACTTAATGTTATCTCACTAACTTAAATAACACTAATTAATATTCTTGAACAAAATATCCTAATAAGTTGTTCCATCTCACATGCAACTTATTTAGAAAACCCATTTTTCTAAATTTGGTGTTATTATTTAATTGCATGATCATATCATCAATTGAATAATTATGGGTGATTGCAAAGCTTGTTATTGGGTATAACCCGACTTGGATCATGACATACTAACCGCATCAATGTTCTATGTGTCTTGGGCATATAGAATCCAACACGAAGTATTATGTAACGTAAAGTGAAAGATAATGAAAGAGGAACATGAAGTAAGAGTGCATGCATTAACAAGTAAAGAAAGTAATGATAGCCTTGTAATCATGGCATGCACATCGACGTCTTTCCTTGTGATTGACCATTTGCATAGAACTATTGTTGAATACCTTAGGTACTGTGACCACGAGGTGCGATGCACCATTATAGAAGGTCTATGAGGGTACTAGGTTTAGAACCATGAACAGAAAGGTATTGCTTATGGCAATTGTACATGTACATTCATACCTTAGATACTGTGACCACGAGGTGCGATGCGCCGTTATAGAAGGTCTATGAGAGGCTTAGGTCCAGAACCATGAATAGAAAGGTATTGCTTATGGAAATGGTACATGTACATTCATACCTTAGGTCGTGTGACCACGAGGTGCGATGCACCGTTATAGAACATCTATGAGAGTTCTAGGTCCAGAAACATGAACAAAAAGGTATTGCATAGTAAACCTAAACTTTACCCTAGGTACCATGACCACAAGGTGCGATGCACCGTTATAGAAGGTCTATGATGGGCCTAGGTTCAGTACCATGAACAGAAGGGAAGGTTTTATGGGTGACAGAAAGGAAAATTAAAGAATGAGGCATGAAAGACTAAAGAAGATAATAAATATATTATCTTTATGTACGTACAATGTATGATCACGAATGAATGTAAAGTATAGTATGATTTTGAAAGAAAGCAAAGAACAATTTTATGAAACTAAAGTATGTTTTGTCATAAAACTAGAACTCACTCAGCAACGCTGACTTTTATGTGTTTCTAGTTGGCAGGTAATGTTGCTGAGGATGGCACGAGGCAGCTGCTCAGCTCTATTGGATAGCATCCATTTATATTAAGCTTTTGTGATATAATACAACAATGAAATTTTGTAACCAAAAAACGATGCATTATTTTGCAAAAGTTTTTATGATGAAATGAAATGCCATTTGTTCTATGTTTCCACTGCATTGTTTTAATGATTAAATGCAAAGTATATGTTTTGTGTGCGATGATATACCAGCTGTAAGCGTCCTGGGAACGGGGCCTTACAAGAATCCATAAGACTCATCCAATCAACAACATCATTGGAGATCCTGCAAAAAGAACTACAAGAAGCCAAAGTGGTACTGCCACATTTGTCTTTTCACTTGTTTTCTTTCACAATTGGTTCCTCCAAACATCACTACTATAGTAAAGGACAATAGTTTTATTGAAGCTATGCATGAAGTGCTTCAACAACTTAGAAAGCAAAAAGTGTGGACTCTAGTTGATTTACTTGAAGTACAACCTCCTATTGGAACAGATGGCTTTTCAAATTCAAAGTGGATGACAGAGGAATCATTGTAAGAAATAAATCAAGGTTGATTGCTCAAGGATATACACAAGAAGAGGGAATAGACTATGATGAAGCTTTTGCACCAGTTGTTAGAACTGAAGCCTTAAGAGTGTTCCTAGCTTATGCATCATATAAGAGTTCACTGTGTATCAAATGGATGTCAAGTGTGCCTTCCTATATGGGAAAATTGATGTGGAAGATTATGTGACACAACTACCTGGTCATGAAGATCCTTATTACCCTCATAGGGTATACAAACTTGACAAAGCCTTGTATGGTCTTCACCAAGCACCAAGAAATTGGTATGAAACCATCTTTCCAGCTCAAGCATGGATACAAAAGGGGAACCATTGACCAGACTCTATTCCTCAAAGAAGAACATCAAGATCTCTTGGTTGTTCAAATATATGTTGATGACATTATATTTGGATCAACTAATAAGATATTGTGTGTAAGTTTTGAAGAAATGATGAAATTAGATTTTCAGATGAGCTTAATGGGAGAATTAACTTTTTTTCTTGGTCCTCAAGTTCATCAAAAGACAGATGGGATTTTCATCAATCAAGAAAAATACATACATCAAATATTGAAGAAGTTTAATCTTGCTTGATGCATCTTCATGCAAAACACCAGTCTCAACAATTGAAAATATTATAACTGATCCTTGAGGAAAATCTATTGATCAAAGATTATATATATCAATGATAGGATTCTTTATGAATTTAACTGCCCGTAGACCTGACATTATGTTTGTTGTGTGTGTCTGTGCTAGGTACCAATCCGATCCAAAAGAGTCTCATCTAAATGCTATGAAGAGGATCTTCAGATATCTCAAAGGAAAATCAGGACTTGGTCTGTGGTATCCAAAAGATGGTGACATCACACTCTACTAATATTCATACAGTGACTATGGTGGATGAAACACCAAGAGAAAATCCACGACTGGTGGATGTCAATTCATCAGACCAAGATTAGTGTCATGGCAGTGCAAGAAGCAAACAAATGTATCTGTATCCACAGTTGAGGCTTTGGTTGCAAAACCAATCGCTTGACTATGGTTACAATTTCCTTCAAACTTCAATTTACATAGACAATTCTGCTGCTATGTTTATAACTGTTAATCTTGTGCAACATAGTAAAACAAAACATATTGAAATAAGATACCATTTTCTGAGAGATTGCTCAGAAAATGGTTTGATCAAGTTAGTCAAAGTGGATACAACAAATCAGCTTGCCATTGTACAAATTTTCTTCTGAAAGCAATTTACCTTCGGAAGAAACTTCTAAAGTATATTTTGAAGCATGTAATGATGCTTGAGCATGACATATGCATGGGAAATGATAGTACACTATGTCTTTGCTTATCCCTGAATTCTTAAATATCATTAAAATCTGAGCTAGTTTCTTGATGTGTGGGTAGGTTCATCTTGAGTGGAAACTACACTTAGTGGATGGCAAACATAATGCAAAGTGATTGTTTGTGGGAAACTTCATTTTCAGGATACAGAAAGTGAGTCTTATTCTGATGCGATCAAATCACTCATGTATATGATCACCATGTATATGAGTATATCTAAGAACACTATGTACCAACACTTTATAATATCTATCTTTTCAAATCATACACCCTTTGTTTGTGTAATAAAGACCCAGGTGTATGATCACCATGTATATGAGTAATCAGATGGTGTAAAGATCATGATCCTCATCATCCCTCTATTTTGTGTAAGTAAAGACCTGGGTTAAAGGCACCTCTGTTTTATGTGAGTACAGACCTGGTGACCTGATGATGACCATATCTAAGCTCTCAAAAGAATCCTATGTGACCAACTGTATATTAAACTAGAACTTTTATATCAATGCATTAATAAGATGTCAAATGCATCTCAAGATAGAACTTATAACTTAAATTACATAGTTTCTAAGTGTGAAAAAATGATGATTTGACTCACAAAGGGAGGACAAACTCTAAGTGACTTGTATGTGAAGCCCACAACAGTTACTATCTAATTAACATGAAAACATGATAAATAGCATGCCTAGTTGATACACTAACTCTTATATGGATATAAGTGGACAATATACTTGCAATTAGAACTAAGTTCTTGTATCAATTCAACAAAATAACTCATTAGGTTGAGGCTTAGTATTATAGCATGATCCCATTATATGTGTATATATATATATGCTTGTGCATGATCACACTACCACATGTTCTTCATGATAACATTGTTGGATCTTGTATGCCCAATATACATACAAGATTGATGTGGTCAGTATGTTATGATCCAAGTCGGGTTATACCCAATAACAAGATAAACAAACACCAATAAAATTTATTTGTTGATGAGATCATACAAATAAATATTGACACCAATTTAGAAAATGGGTTTTCTAAAACATTGCTTTTGTAATAGAACAACATTATATGGATAATTTGTTCATGAGGAATTTATTTGTTTCAATATTTAAGTTGGTTAAATAATAACAAATAAAAGTTTGTTAATGTTATAAAATTAAAATAGGTTTTAAATTTTATAAACTAATGGTTTGAAGAATGCAATTTTATAAAAATTACAAAATGGGGTGAACACATTTGAATACATATTTCGGCCGCCCGATATGGCTTATGAGGGGTATTTAGTCTTGGATACTACAAGACTTTTACTACACTTGCACTCTTCAATCAGTCACACTCTCTCTCTCACACACACAAGCAAAGAACTCTCTGTAAACAAAGCTGAAATTTTCGGATTCAAGGCTAAACAAGCTGAAAATTTTTGGATTTTGAAGGAGCATAGGTAGAGAGTTTTGGTGTTGTGCTCGCTAACAAGCTAGGTGTTTGGAAGAGCTTGTGGGTATACAAACTTGAGGCTTTTTCTTTTGGGGGCTGGACATTAAAGAACATCATCATCTTCATCTCATCCATACTCTAACTTCTTGTTCTTGAAAGGTAGTTTCAAGAACACCCTATGGTTGTTCTTTTTGTTTTGATAGCATGTCATTTCACATATATTAATGATCCTTGTTCTTGGGTTTTGTCTTTGGTTAAAATGGTTAAAAATTTCAGATTGTTTAACATAATCTAACCACTTATATCCGCTGCATTTTCAAGTTTAAATGGCCAAACTTGGTTTGATAAAATTGTTGCAAAACCCTACAATGGCATCTAGAGCAGGTTATGTGCAATACATGCTTCAAGAGTTCTTGAAAAGTTAATTTTCATGGACTTTTTCTCCCATTAGGGGCTGTTTTTTTTTGCATGTATGAATTCTTTATGTTTCAAGGTTTAATCTTACATGCTTTAGTATAAACCGTGAAAGATTAACATCAAATGGTTGATTGTATTGTTTGGACAAAACCCTCAAGTTTTGGTTCATGTTGGCCACAACTTTAAGGCTATAAAAGGGGGTTCATTTTTTTTCTTGAATGTTGTATATGATACATATTTTGGTGCATAACATAACCTTGACCTTCTGTGTTTTGGATTTGGTTGATTATGGTTTTGTCATGTTGGTTTTGGTTGTTGAAAGGGTTGTAATATTTGTGTTTGTATTTTGGGTTGTAATTCATTTATTCATTTGGTTATGTAATAAATATATTAGGTGAATTTCTTTTATTAGAAAAATTGTATTAGGATATTATTTTTTAAAAGAAGATGCACTAGATGAAGACCCCAAGAAGGACACAAAAGACATGGACACTTGAAGCATTTGGATGTGGATTCAAGTGGGAATTCATGGACAAATTTTGATGTGTCTTTTTAACCCTTAGGAAAGACCTTATGACAACACTTGTGATGGCAAACAAGTGTGGTCAACTTAGTGGCTATGGTTATGCACTTATGTTTGTATGATTATGCTTGTTTGGTTGTTTGTTGTATGCTTGTTGGTTGATATTTGGATATGCATAACTAACTTATTAACAAACTTAACAAGCTGAAAATTGATGGTTCTTTATCATTAAGTGGTTAATAAAAGGTTATTAAAATGATTAATGTTTTTAATAAAAAGGGTTTTATTAAAAAGTGAACCATAGGGTACCTTTTATTTGAAAGCATGCAATATAAGGTACGTAGAGTTTTATAAACTATGATTATGAAAACAAAATTTTTTATAAACAAGTTTAACACCATCCTTTTGCACAACACTTCAGTCACTTGGGAACTCTTAATGGGATAAAGGTCACCTAACCATTTTGAGGGAACTTGTGATTTGAGGTGGGGATACCATATTTGTGGGATAAAGGTCACCTAACCACTTATGTTGGAAAACTCACATATGTGTGCAAGTAGAATAACTTGATTTGCAAACCATGTTCAATGGATCACCTACAATATGGTTTACAAAGGTGTTAATGGGATTAACATGCCGACTATACATATGATGTTTTAATGTCGATCTCATACCTCTAGAAAGTTGCAAACGGTTGCAATTGTCAAAATGTTGAATACCTTGTTAATTTAAATAATGGGATTAAGGTCACCTAACCACTATTTAAATGTAACGTTGGATTCTAGAATTTTAAAATTGTGTAAGACACTTAAAAGGGGGCTTTAATTATTAAAATATGAGCAATATCAAAAATACTAAAATTCAACTTTGTTAAATTTTGTAGATGGCTGCCAACAAGAAGAAAAATAATGATATCCCATCCGCTAACTCACTATCACTAAGGACCATTCTCCAAAAGGAGCGTCTAAACCATAATAACTTTATTGACTGGTTTCGAAACATGAGAATTGTTCTCAAGCAAGAGAACGATCGTATATTTTAGATGATCCGATTCGCGATCAACCTGATGACGAGGATGAGGAGGCCTACGATAATTGGGTGAAATACACTAAGGACTTGCTCCAAGTGTCTTGCCTCATGTTGGCAAGTACGACTCCGGTTCTCCAAAAGGAGTATGAACATCATGGAGCATACGACATGATTACCCAGTTGAAGGAAATGTTCCAACAACAAGCAAGGGTAGGGCGCTTTGAAACGGTTCTAGCACTCCATGCGTGTCGTATCGATGACACCCAATGTGTTTCATCTTATGTACTTAAGATGAAAAGCCACATCGACTGCCTCGAAAGGATGAATGTTCGGTGTCAAAAGAGTTGGCTACGGATTTGATCCTCAACTCTTTGTCAAAAAGGTTTGATAACTTTGTCATGAATTATAACATGAACGGGTGGGACAAGAACATAAGTGAGCTTCACTCTATGCTCAAAACAGCCGAGGTAGCCATGGGTAAAAGGGTTTTACCCGTTCTCACCATCAATGAAAGTGGGAACATGTAGAGGCCTCACCCCACACCCAAGGCAAATGTTGCCAAGGGTAAGGTAACGTTAGGGGAAAAGGAAAGGGAAAGGGAGTGGTAAGGGGAATGTTAGGGGAAAGGGAAAGGGGATGGTAAGTGTGGAGAGATTGGACATTGTGCAAGAAATTGTCCAATCCATCTCAAAGAGTTGTAAGCTTAGATGGATGCCAGGCAAACCTCAGGTACAATTTTCATCATTCATATTGAAATAAATTTAATATCCTCTAACACATGGGTATTGGATACCGGATGTGAAACTCACATTTGCAACTTATTGCAGGGCTTCAAAAGAAGTAAGAACTTCAAAAGGGGGGATGTTAGCCTCTACATGGGGAATGGGGCAAAAGTTCAAGTTGAAGGCCAAGGGGACTACATCTTGAAGCTTCCAAATGGTTTGGAAGCAATTTTGAACAATATTTTTTATGCTCCTAGTTTGAGTAGGAACATTATTTATGTTGCCCAATTAAGACAATATGGTTATGTTTTAACATTTATTGAAATTGAAATTCATGTTTCTTTAAATGGCTTATTATATTTTAAAGCTATTCCCATTAATGGTATTTATGAATTGGTTCGTGAAAACACACTATATGATAGCTCATTGTACCAAACCACCACTAAGAAACTCAAATGGATTTGAGTGATACCTATCTTTGGGATTGTCATCTTGGTCATATAAACAAGAAGCTCATACAAACACTTCAAAAGAATGGTCTTATAAAAGCAAGTGAATATGATTCATTTGGTGTATGTGAATCTTGTTTACAAGGTAAAATGACCAAGGCTCCTTTTATTGGCAAAACTGAAAGTGTAAAAGATTTATTAGGCATCATACATTCGGATGTATGTGGTCCTTTTAAGCCAATGACTATGTACCATGAAAGATACTTCATTACTTTTACTGGTGACTATAGTCAATATGGTTATGTGTACTTGTTAAGACACAAAGGTTAAGCTTTTGAAATGTTCAAAATCTTCCAAAATGAAGTAGAAAATCAACTTAACAGAAAACAAAAATTCTCCGCACCGATGGAGGAGGTGAATACCTAAGTGATGCTTTCAGAGATCATCTTAGAAGTTGTGGTATTGTCTAACAACTATCTCGACCTGGAACACCATAACACAATGGTGTGCCGAGCGGAGAAATCGAACTCAATTGGATATGGTTCGATCTATGATGGCTATGAGCTCATTGCCTCTATCATCTTGGGGTTTCGCTTTGCTCTTTGCAGCCCGTATCTTTAATATGGCCCCAACCAAGAAAGTGGAAACGACACCTTTTGAAATATGGCATGGAAGGGTTCCATCATTATCATATTTAAGGTATGGGGTTGTGAGGCATATGTTAAGACTCCCACCTCAAACAAGTTAGAAATTTGTTCCACTAAGTGTATCTTCATTGGATATCATAGAGATTCTATGGGATACTATTTATATGATCCATCAGAATAAAAGGAGCTTGTTGCCAAGAAGGCTGAGTTCTCAGAAGATAAGTTCCTTATGGAATGAACTGGCAATAGAACTGTGGATCTTGAGGAGGATCAAGAACCGAAAACCGATACATGTTTGGTTGACACTAGCACTCAACATGAGGATGTCGAGGATGATCAAGTGGTTGATCAATACACACAAAACATTCGCAAATGTAGAATTAGAAATCCACCTAAAAGATATGGATTTTTCATGGATGGATGCTATGTGGTAGATTCCGATGAACCACCACCTATCATGATGCAATGTCCAATTTGGATTTTGACAAATGGCTTGAAGCCATGAATGTTGAGATGCAATCCATGTATGACAACCAAGTATGGGACTTGGTTGTACCACCTCTTAATTCTAAGGTAGTTGAAGTAAGTGGGCTTTCAAGAAGAAAACCAATATGCATGGAAACTTGGATGGTTATAAAGCTAGACTTGTAGCAAAAGGTTTCACTCAACTCAAGGGGTTGATTATGATGAGACCTTCTCACCGGTTGCAATTCTAGAGTATTGGGATATTATTTGCTATATCTGCTCGTTATCATTATGAGATTTGGCAAATGGATGTCAAAAGCACTTTTATAAATGGATGTCTTGAGGAAGATGTCTATATGGTTCAGCCTGAAGGTTTTTTAAATCCAAAACATCCTAACAAAGTATGCAAGTTAAAGAAATCAGTCTATGGATTGAAGCAAGCATCAAGAAGTTGGAATCACTGTTTTGATGAAGAGATTATCAAATTTGGGTTCATCAAAAACGCTGATGAAGCATGTGTATATAGGAAAGCTAGTGGGAGCATCATCACTTTCCTAGTATTGTATGCCGATAACATTTTACTATTTGGAAATGACATTCCAACCTTGGAGGGTGTAAGAGCCTGGTTGGAAGCTGTTTCTCCATTAAGGATCTTGGTGAAGCCACCTATATTTTGGGATAAAGATCTATAGCAATAGATAAGGCGGTTGATAGGTTTAAATCAAAGTGCATACATTGACAAGATCTTGAAAAGGTTCAAGATGGAAAACTGTAAGAAAGGTACCATATCGATTCAAAGAGGAACGATATTGATTAAGTCTCAATGTCCAAGTGCAAAGGATGAGCTACACAAAATGAAGGGAATCCTATATGCGTCTGCTATAGGATGCATCATGTATGCAATGATATGCACTAGGCTGGACATGTCATGCGCTTTGAGCATGACAAGCCGATAACAACAAAATCCTGGAAACATTCATTGGATGGCTGTTAAGAACATACTTAAGTACCTATGGAGGACCAAAGATATGTTCCTAATCTATGGATCTGGTGAGGGGGAACTCGTAGTAAAGGGTTACATGGATGCGAGTTTCCAAACTTATCGGGATGATTCATGATCACAATCGGGGTACATTTTCATGTTGAATGGAAGAGCAATCTCTTGGAAGAGCTCTAAGCAATATGTGGTGGCATTATCAACTACAGAGTCAAAATATATCACTGCTTCATTAGCAGCTCAGGAAGCTACATTGTTAAAGAAATTCATTGGCGATCTAGGGGTGGTCCGTTCCAATCAGGACCCCCTAGAAATTCTTTGTGATAACGAGGGTGCGATTGATCAAATCAAGGAACCTCGTGCACATCAAAACACTAGGTACATTTAACGGAGATTCAACTACATAAGGGATGAAGTTGAAAAGGGAAGATATGTATTCGCAAAGTTCACACGGATCAAAACATTGCGGATCCACTCACGAAGCTTCTTGAAAAGGCAAAGCATGAAAGTCGTACTTGTGCCATGGGACATTAATATTATAGTGACTGGATATGATTATTAGTTTTGTATTTAGATATTGTAACCCTTTATCACTTGAATAATTATTTGGTCATAGTGTTCAAGTAATATTCCTATTTTGCATCTTTAAAATCCATGAGTAATCATTTACTCAAAACGTCCGTAGTCGTTCATACCTGTGGGAACAAATATTAAGTAGACTATTCTGAACTTGGATTGGTAGATATTCATATGGATGAATACAGAGAAAAATATTGCTACCAAAGTTCATAGATATTTGTGGGATACAAATATTGGACTGACGTGCATTTCAAATATTACTACATGGAATCTTCTTGATTGATCATAAGTAATATTGAGTAAAGGCGAATATCATTTGGTATCCTCTGACTTGAGATACATATTGGGTCTTGATATTTATCAAATGTTATTCTTTGACTTAGTTCTTCACTATTCTGAAACATGGCAGTACATAAGTCTGAGTTCAGGTTGATATAAGGTAATTGTGAGAGACGTATGTAGTCAAGATGGGATTTGTCCCTATTATTCGTTGAGAGTAAGATGTCAAAGGCCTGATAAAGTTAAATCATAGATAATGATCACTCTGTGTCTCTAGGATTTAAGATGACATCTGTGACAAAAAGATAGATGATTGATTGACCTTAAAATCTCAAGTAAGGTACTTGAAGGGACGATGTTATTGAATGGCACTTTTTCATACGTATTAAGGGTAGTAAACCGTTGTTAGGCGGTATTTTCTACTGGCATCAATCATCTAAGAATCTTGTGCAAGTGGGAGATTGTTGGATCTTGTATCCCCAAGACACAACAAGATTGATGTGGTTAGTACGTTATGATCCAAGTCGGGTCATACCCATTAACAAGCTAAACAAACACCAATAAATATTTATTTGTTGATAAGATCATACAAAAAAATATTGATAGCAATTTAGAAAATGGGTTTTCTAAAACATTGCTTTTGTAATAGAACAACATTAAATGGATAATTTGTTCATGAGAATTTATTTGTTTCATTATTTAAATTGGTTAAATAATAACAAATAAAAGTGGATTATTTTATAAAATTAAAATAGGTTTTAAATTTTATAAACTAATGGTTTGAAGAGTGCAATTTTATAAAAAATACAAAATAGGGGGAACCCATTTTGAATACATATTTGGCCGCCCCATGTGGCTTATGAGGAGTCTTTAGTCTGGGATACTACAAGACTTTTACTACACTTGTACTCTTCAATCAAGTCACACACACTCTCTCACACACAAAAGCAAAGACTCTCTCTAAACAAGCTGAAATTTTTCGGATTCAAGGCTAAACAAGCTCAAAATTTTCGGATTTTGAAGGAGCATAGGTAGAGATTTTTGGTGTTGTGCTCCCTAACAAGCTAGGTGTTTGGAAGAGCTTGTGGGTATACAAATGAGGCTTTCTCTCTTGGGGGCTGGACATTCAAGAACATCATCATCTTCATCTCATCCATACTTCAACTTCTTGTTCTTGAAAGGTAGTTTCAAGAACACCCTATGTTAAGATCAGTGATCTAAGTTTGATTGATTAGAGAGTGTCGTAGCGGAATTTGAACAATGATTAGACAATTCACAAGAACACAATTGATATTCAATGTAAGAGTAAACGGTTATAGAGAGAGAGAATTCTACAAATAGAATATTTCATTCATATGCTTTCGTGGTGGCAAAAATGTCACACATACAATTAGGTCAACATCTCTTATATAGGAGATGTGACGTCTGCTGATGTCACTTGATAGTGACATCTAATAGATTTATTCAAACTACTTAAAGTAACACAACTACTGAAGATGTCAAACAGCTGACATCTTCTTACAAAAATACCAAGTGTTAACTATACCTACAACTACTGAAAAGAAACTACTGAAACAACAACGACTGAAGAACATGCTCTTCGGTCGTTTTACAAGTACTGAAATAAATAATAAAACTGAATGGAAACCATCACAACAACTGAAAATGCTTCTTCAGCTGTTGTGACAAACTCTGAAGGCTTCAGTTCTTGGACTTCTTGAACTTCAGCTGTTGTCATCAGCTGATGTCTTCAGCTGATGTCTTCAGTCTTTGTACTTCAGCTATTGATCTTCAGTACTTTAGTCTTCAGCTGTTGATCTTCAGACTTTGGTCTTCAGCAGTTGAAGTCTTCAGTACTTTAGTCTTCAGCTGTTGATCTTCAGACTTTGTCAAACAGCTGATCAAGTCTTCAGCAGTTTGTTGTGTATGTCTTATGGACTTAAAGGTTTTTCTGATCTGGCTCATTGGTTCTTTTGGTCCAACAAACTCCCCTGAACCAATGCAGCCAAAACCTTTAAGCTTACTGAAGATGTCCCACTTATTATGGCATAAGGATTGGCCTTTTGGCTTCTAGATCAGCTCAGAAGTGACCCTTGTAAGCACAGGCCTCGGAAGAAGTCTCAATGATCTGTTTGGCAAAGGATGGATGGGAACTCTGTTCTTGGGGAACTAGACACAGAGCTGTTACCCCATCCATGAGATCTACTTCCCAATATGAGTCTGTAAGACTCCCTTGTATAGGCCTCATGAAGGTTATTTGTTCCTCCATGTAAGCTCTTCTGTTTCTCCTTCAAAGGGTGATTCTGGCCCATAGTACTTAGATAGTATTTGACCTGCTTCCTAGTTTTTAGCTCCATAGTTGTTATGATTCTATATGCGAATTCATCTGGGTGAATACCCTCTAAGAACACTGGAGCTCATTCTTTCTAACTTCCTCAAACCTCCTATACACTACCCCTTTTTCACCACTTTATTCTCCAGCATCTTTTGTGGGGTCAGTTTAGCTTTATAGGCTTTCTTGAAGTCATCTAGGATCTGCCAAGGTGATACTACAAAGGCCAAGAGATCACTTCATCTACAATCTTCTTTACTTGGCCAATGTATCTCTGTGGAATATTTTTCTTTTGAATCCTATAAGACACCCTGGGTCAGGCCAATCCTCACTCTCTCTTTGTGATATTGAAATATGTGTCTGAGAGTGTATAATCTCTAAGCATGTTTCTTCATATTGATTATTGAAGATGTGGCAGCATATGCTTTGTCGACTCTTCTCAACAATTCCTCATCATGTTGTTTGTGAAGCTCTTCTTCTTCTAACTTCACTTTCACAATTTGTCTTTGAGATTCAGGAGTAATTATTGGAGGGTGACTTATGGCCTTAGGCAATTGTATAACAGCTGAGATTGGCAGCCTATCTTCATCTTCATCATTATCTTCTTCTTCCTCTTCTAGCCTCAGTACCCTTCTCTTCCTCTTCTGGGGTACATCATCGGCTATTGGTTTTGTGGGTAAGGGAATTGGTTAGTGGGTTGTGGTTGTGGTGGTTTTGGTGGGGAATGTTTGACAAGCTGTTCTAGCATTTTAGATGTAAGTGAGGCTTTGGATTGTTTGACCAGTCAGTGTCCTGCTCCCCACCAGCTTCATTCAAAGCTTCAATGACCAGCCCTTTGGTATATACTTCAGATGAACAGATCTTGGTGGTTATTGCCAAGATGCTGTCCCTGGACCATGATTGATTTCAATCAATGATCTTCCAAGATATTTAGCTATGAACCTGATCATTATTTCCAATCTCCCCTTTCCATCACACTATAACCAGCCCATCTTGATTGTATCTCTTCTATTTCCAGCCTTCTCATCTCAGAGTCTAATGTGGCTCTGTGTCATTACCATGTCTAAAGAGCTGATCTATAATGTATCCATTGATCTGCTATGAGCTTCATCAGCATCTTTAACAAGGTCTTCTAATGATTTCTCTTCATCATCTCTTGACTCAACACTTTTCTTTCTTTTATATGTAATTAACTGTTCTGAGATCAGTTCTTTCTCAACCTCCTTTTTCTTCTTAGGTGTCTCTTTTTCAGGCTCTTTCTTAGCATCAACTCTCTTCTTTTCTTATCTTTCACTGCCTTTGACTTTGCAGTCTCCCCTTTTTGGTTGCATTGGAATCAGGGGTTTGGAAGGCAGAAAGAGATTTATGAACAACATCATCAATGAGGGTTTGTAGATTTGAGGGAATCCTCTCATCAATGGCTTTATGCACCATGTCAGTGATGATGGGAGTGATGAGAGGTAAGGAGTTTTGAAAGATAGCAACCATCTGCTCAGAGGGGTTCTGTCCCTGAGAGGTGGTGCCGAAAGCAGAGGTTGGTGCCTCAATTATATGTGTAGGCTCAGTGTTTGGTAAACCTTTAATTGAAGGTGCCGTCTGTGGGGTGGTGGTAGGTAGATGTCTTTGATCCTGAGACATTTTGGCAAGCAGCTCTTTGAGTCTTCTCACCTCATTCTCTAGGATGGTATTGTGGGCTAGAACATCGTACAAAAAAGCCCAGGTCATCATTAGTCTGTGCTGAATCACCTGACCTCCTGATTGAATCAGAATGTACATGCTCTGAGTGTAGATCAGTAGTAGCATGTGCCCCTTGTTCTTGGTACTGGGGACTTCCTGCCTTAGGACTATGGCCTTCATTGGCAGTTGCCTCTGGTGAGGTCTTATGGATGGTACCAACTTCATCCTGATCATTTGCTAAAGCAGGAGAAGTGGCAGCCCCACCAGAAGTTTGAAACTCCTTTTCTACACTTGGATATTGAACATTGTAACCCCTGTGCTGTGGGGTATCAGAAGCACTTTGGTCCTCCCCCTCAATGGTTGAGGCTATCCTAGTTTTGATTGGTATCTGGGGAGGGGGTGAGGAATGCAACTGAGTCAGCACTTTTGCAACTATTATGGTAGGAGTTTGGGGGCAGTTGCAGTGGGAGATGGTGTGTGAAAGCAGTATGCACCCGGGGAGAGAGTGGTGCGATTCAATGGTAACCTCCTCAATGAGGAAGGTTCCAGATGGATAGGTGCCCCAAATGTGGTTGCTACAGGCTCCTGTTGAGAGGAAGCCTGAGCGGTTGAGGGTGGGTGAGCACGTGTATCTACTGGTGGGTTATGGCCAGTAGATATATCCTGCGTTTGTGTTATAGGGGCATCCTCAGGGGACTCATCTCCCTGAGCAGCCTTTTTGGGTTTCTTGTGTTTGGGTTGGTGGGGACTTTGGGTTTGGAGGTGGTGACTGTGGGTTCTAGCTGCGTGGGTTTTCGCAGCTTGGCAGCCTGTTTAAGTGACTGGTCTGAGTTGTGCCTGGAGTATACTTCAGGCAATACAGCCATGGCAGGGACTCCAAGGCCAACAGTCCCTCAGCTTTCAGCTGGTTCTCTATTAGGCCATTATGAACCGTGGAATAATACCATCGGTTAGCAATAGGTTTTGAGACCATATCCTTAAGTTCAAGAAATAATATTTTAGAATTAAGTTTTGTTGCTCAAGGATAGAGAAGAATACCTGCTGCCACCTGGTGACATTTGATCCCAAGCGAAGTCTTAGGGGCTAGGCAAACATTCACCATATGAAAGATAAGGCGTTCTGCGTCATGGAAATGCCTCTTTAGGATGGTAGAAGCGCTGAGGTTACCCTGATATCCATGTTGGGCAAAGGATAGATCAGTGGTGCCCTTTGAAGATCCAGCGGGGAAGGTGGCATCATCCAGTTGTAGGGTTTGGCGAAGGATTGCCGGAGTGATGACCACCTTACGGCAGTTGACGAACGACTAGAGAGACTCGGTGTCATTCTCCCCAGTGGTAAGGGTGACGTTCGTCCAGAACTGTTTTTGGGATTCGACATAAATGGTAGGATTGATAAGGAAGGCCGTGTTGTATGGAGAATGGACCATTAGATCAATAGCAGTATCAAACTTCGTCCAGAAAGGTGATTTGGTAAGGTAGGCAAACACAGTTGTATCGTGGTTTAAGTTGCATGTTTGCCATTAATGTGAGAGAAGGTTCTGAGTTTTTGAACGTTAGGTTTGAGATGATGAGCTCTGTAAGATGAGGTATTTATAGGGTAAGGGTTATAAAGCAACTGAAGGGTTTGGTGTTAATCATCAGTAATTTTAAACGACTAATGATGTGGTATTAACCTTCAGAGGTTGAAACAACTGAAGTCTTCGTTTTAGGCATCACTAGTTATAAAACTACTGAAAAACCATGGTTTTGACTTCAGATGTTGGAAACAACTGAGGACTAGGTGTTAGTCATCAGTAGTGTGAAACTACTGAAGACATGGTTTTGTCATCAGTTGTTGGTAAACGACTGAAGACTTGGTGTTTGTTGGACCAAAAGAACCAATGAGCCAAGATCAGAAAACCTCTAAGTCCCACACGGTATCACAACAACTGCTGAAAGCCTCATCAGTAGTTTGACAAGTGCTGAAGACTTCAACAGCTGAAGATCAAGTGCTGAAGACCTTAACAGCTGAAGAACCAAAGTGCTGAAGTACAACAGCTGAAGAACACAAGTGCTGAAGCTGAAAGACCAAGTACTGAAGTACAACAGCTGAAGAATTCACAAGTGCTGAAGATCAACAACTGATGTACAAAGTCTTAAGACAAAGACTGAAGACATCAGCTGATGATCTACTGAAGTCATCAGCTGATGAAACACCTGAAGGTCAAAGTCTGACGATCAAGTACTGAAGCCTCAGTAGTTTGTCACAACTGCTGAAGAGTACTTCTTAGTAGTTATGATATCAGTAGTTTTATTTTCTATGTTTCAGTAGTTTTGTAAAACGACTGAAGAGCTTGTTCTTCAGTCGTTGTAGTTTCAGTAGTTTTATATTTTGTACTTAACTTACTGATATGTTCTCAGTAGTTGTGAACATTTCAGTAGTTGTAAGAAAATTAGTTATTTCTGTATTGGATCTGCCAGTTGTCACTTTCCGTGATAACAGCAGTGACTGTTGCACTCTATATAAGGAGTGACAACCTATTGTAATCATTGAGTGAATGAGTAATTGAATGGAATGGATGATTGATTCGATTAGAAATATTCTACATCTATAAACATTCCTAGAAATCAGAAATACATATTCTCTCCCTATAACCGTATGCGATCTTAATGCTTACAATATCGATTGCTTGCTACAATTTGTCTAATTCGTGTTTGTATTCCGCTGCTTTATATTCTGATACATCAAACTTGTGATCACTGATCCTGTCAAATGGTATCAGAGCAGGTTAATCATTGATCGATCTAATAATTGATCATTGAAACTGCTATTCAAGATCCAAGTTTGATTGAATTAGCTTTTGTTTTTGCAAGAGACGGTTATAGAGATTGAATTTTCTGTATTTCTGCTCATTCATCCTGAGATCTTTTCTTGGTTCTCATTGAGTTTGTTGTGGTTTGTCTAAAACTTTTTAAAACTTGAACTAAACTGTTTTTGAACTGAAAATGACCACTCCCTCCAATGATCCTCACAATACTGGTTCCTCAACCAAGCCTCCTATGCTGGTTAGGAATGAGTATAACATATGGCAAAGACGTATGCTCCATCACCTGTCTGTTAACAGCGCAGGGTGTTGGACATCAGTGGTACATGGTCCACACAAGCCTATGGTGAATAACCCAGAAACCAATCAAATGGTTCCGAAGAGGAAGGAGCAATACTCAGATGAGGATAAGAAGTTGCTTGAGATTGATGCAAAAGCCCATGGAATTCTGGCCATGGCTTTGCCCATGAAATCTATTCTGGGCTAATGCATCATGAAACTGCCCATGACCTCTGGATTGCTTTTAAAGAACAATTTGGAGGAACAGATGAGGTCTTGGCAAATAATAGAGAAATTCTTGCCCAACAATATGAGACATTCTCTCATAGGAAGGGTGAGACACTGACACAACAATATGAGCGGTTTTCTTGTTTGATCTCTGAACTAAAAATGGTCAAACTTGAATACACCAATATTCAGATGAATAACAGATTTCTCAGATCACTGCCTGAGAGAGGACACATATACTATTGTCCTACGCTCCAGTGCAAGTTTGGACAAACTATCTCTCACCCAACTCCATGGGAAATTGCTCACTTTTGAGAGAGAGATAGAACAGAAGAGAAAGCTGTCTTCATCTGGAAAGCTCACTGAAGACTTTATACAAGGCAACACTGCTTTGGTGGGTCATGAGTCAGAATATGCTTCATCTGAATGCCAGTATGATGAGCATATTAATTTCTCTTCGAGCACTTCTAATTCTGCATTTGTAAGTGTTGATGGTCAGTTCACTGGGTGTAATAATGACAATCTATGTTTCATTATGGATGATCTCAAGGGGATTGCTGATGATGACTTAGAAGAGATGGATATTTTGAGCCAAATGGCCTTGATAAATATCAGATCTCAGAAGTTCTACAAAAGAACTGGAAGAAAATTCCCAGGACTCTCTGGCAAAACCAAAGTTGGTTTTGACAAGAGCAAGTTGAGGTGTCACAAATGCCAACGGCTTGGACACTTTGCAAGAGAGTGTAGATCAACTGGATCAAACTCTACTGCACCCTTGTGACTTTTCCTGGCAATAGTCAACAAAACAGAGGGCAACATCCTGTCACATCTAGTCATCATCCTCAACAACAATCTCCGGCATATTTTGTTCCTCAGGGTCAAATGCCATATCAGTACCCTTGTTATTACATGCCACAGTCAAATCAAGTTCAAGTTCCTATGACACCACAACCTCATGCATTACCAGAACCTCAGCCTTCCCTATCTCATCAACAACCTTCATCTCAACAACACAGCTTCTTCACCCCAGGAGTTGTTGACTGGAGCAGTTTACCAGATGACTTGTCTGGTCATGATCAACTGTTCTCAGGTGCTGGTCAACATGGTGGTGACAGTCCCTTTGGGAATCTAGCTCTTATGGCTTTGGAGTCTGCTGATACTTCATCTTCCAATGCCTCTACACCTCAGGTATCACAGGTATCCTCTGAGGCAAAAGCCAAATTATGTTCTGAACAATGCATAGCAGCATTTGCTTCCATTAGAGAAGCAATGTAGCTTTAATTAATAAGAACATTGAGCTAGAACAAATATTTCCAAGAACAAAGCTGAGTTTGAGTTTGTGCTCAAAGATAAAAATGATGAGGTTTATAAACTGAATTGCAAAATAATTGATGATAAGGCTAGAGAAGATGTACTTCTAGAGAAGTACAAAGATCTCAAAGAAACCCTTGCTGTTACCCAGGTCGAGTGTGATAGATGGGTACAATCATGCAAAGGTTTTGAAATGCTTCTTAGTAAGCAATCTGCTTCAAATGTGAAGTTTGGCATTGGCTACAATCACACTGCTCCACCGAGATTTTACCCCAAGAGCAGAGGTAGAATCTGATGGTGAGAGTGATAACCAATCCATCAAATCATCATGTGATCTACCTTCTGATACAGCACAATCAGAAGTAGCAGTCAGCATCAAGTCCTCCTTGAACCTATCAGCTGATGTTGATGGTCCAAATGCTGACATTCACATGATCAATAAGTTGATCAACTCAGGAGTTAATCCTAAGGTCCTGAAAGGACTGGAGAGCAGGATTTAACACCTGAAGTTCAAACTTCAACTACTGTCAGCACTGAAGAGAAGAAAACTGGCAGTAGAAAGAGTTTGAAGGCTACTAAAGAGGATGTCAAGAAAGCAACCAATGCTTCCAAAGCATTGAAGAACAAGTCTTCTGTTGCTTCACCATCTTTAGTTGATGATCAACCTAAGATGAAGAAGAAACCATGTGAAATATGTGGTTTGTTCAATCATCTTACAGATGATTGTTGGTACAAAAGAGGTTCCAAACTCAAACAAAAAAGAAGAAATTAATGAGAAAATGGTAAAAATGAAAACTGAGTTTGAGACCACATTTGTATCAGCAACATCAAATCCTGTAACCCTTAAGTCCTTAAAGCAATCCAAAAAGGAAGGTGTTAAACAGGTGACAGCTGAGGGTGCTCAAAAGAAGAAGGTGCAACATAGGACCTTATCTAACTCCACTAGCAATGTGTCTGATGAGCTGAAAGCTTTATCACAAAATCAGACACAGCTGGTGATGATGGTACAACATCTGTTGGGTAGAGTTAACAAACTAGATTCTCCTATGTTGAAACCATAGAAAAGGAGGTCTAAGCCAAAGGACTCCTCTTCTACACCATCTTCTTCTTCTCAGGCTGTTGTTACAATAAACATGTTAGTTTACCATCTATTGATGAGACCAGGCCCAAAACCAAAAAGGTTTGGGTCTCTAAAACTAACTGATTGTTTATTATTGCAGGGTTCTTCAACATGCCGAAGTAGCATCTGGTATGTAGACAGTGGGGGATCTATGCACATGACTGGGAACATCTCTCTTCTTCATGACTACTCTCAAGGAAAGAAGGGATTTGTCTCTTTTGGCAATGATGCTAGGGGTTACATCATCGGTAAGGGCTTTGTCTCCAATGGAGAAATCAAATTTGATGATGTTAATCATGTGGAAAATCTCAAGTACAACCTCTTGAGTGTCAGTCAAATGTGTGATAAAGGCCATGTTGCCCTTTTCACAAGTCAAAACTGTAGGATTCTGTCATCCAAAGTTTTGCACTTGATTGACAAGGTGTTGGATGATCACACTCTCCTGAAAGCCAACAGGACAGGAAGAGTGTATGCCTTAGATCTCTCTAAGAAGATAGATCTCAAAGGCAATCCTTGCCTATTTTCCAAAGCCTCTTCTCAAGAATCTAAACTGTGGCACAGGAGGCTTGGTCATGTCAATCTCAAAAAATGAATCAGCTTAGCCACAATAGTTTAGTCAGAGGCTTACCCATAAAGGAGTTCCACTGTGATGAAACATGCACTGCTTGTTTAAAAGGAAAACAGCACAAGGTCTCATTTCCTCCTATTGAAGTGTCCAAGTCCACTGCCTGCTTGCAATTACTGCATATGGATCTATTGGTCCTGTGAGAGTAATGAGCATGGCAAAGAAAAAATACTGTCTAGTAATTGTGGATGATTACTCCAGATTTGTATGGACTTTCCTTCTACATTCAAAGGATGAGGCTGCTCAGAAGATTATCCACTTTGTGCTGTACATGAGAAGCAGTATTCCCTTCCAGTCAAGTGTATCAGGAGTGATAATGGAACTGAGTTCAGAAATCATACACTTGATGACTTCTATCTTTCAAAGGGAATCAAAAGGCAGTTCAGCATTCCAAGGACTCCAGAACAAAATGGAGTAGTGGAGAGAAAGAACAGGACCCTCATTGAAGCTGCAAGGTCCATGCTGGCTGACTCAGGTTTGCCATTGACCTTTTGGGCCGAAGCTGTCAACACAGCTTGTTATGTGCAAAATAGAGTTTTAGTAAATCAGAGGTTGATGAAGACTCCATATGAAGTTCTCCATCATTTGGCTCCTCTGATTTCATTTTTCAAAGCATTTGGGTGTCCCTGTTCATTCTCAACACAAAGGATCAACTCCACAAATTTGATCCTAAGGTGGATGCAGGATACTTTGTTGGTTATTCATCTACTTGCAAGGCATACAGAGTCTTCAACTGCAGAACAAAGATGGTTGAAGAAACTCTACATGTTAAGTTTAATGAATCTCTAAAGGACAAGATTCCACAAAGTCCTGTGGAGTTATTGATTGGACATACTGCAATATGTTCCTTATCAAACACCTGCTGTTGCTCCTGTCAACAGTTCACCACCTGGTGGTACGCTGATGATGATGATGATTGCAGTACTCACCTCTTCAGGTTTAGTGATCAGCTGCCTGACTCAACTAGACCTGATGTTCCTGTAGCGCCAGTAGCACCATCCACAACAAATGCTGATGAGATTTCTTCGAATTCAACTTCCTTTGAATTACCATCCACTGATTGGTTTCAAGGAAATGATTCACCAACACCATCTGTTGCTGCTGAACCGGCTACAAACACTTGCACAGATCTCATTGTGTATCAAGATCTGAAGAATCACCCTATGTCTCAAATCATTGGTGATATCACTGCTGGAGTATCAACAAGAAGTCAATTGTCAAATTTCTGCTTCTATGCTCTCTTCATCAGTCAGCAAGAGCCAAAGAATTATCACATTGCTTTAAAGGACAATGGATGGGTTGATGCCATGCAGCTTGAGCTTCTTCAGTTCAAGAAAAGCAAGTGTGGGAACTGGTTCCTCTACCTCCAGATTTCAGGCTGCACCTAAAGAGTCTCATCTGATTGCAGTCAAGAGGATCTTTAGATATCTGCAAGGCACTCCATCTCTAGGTTTATGGTATTCTACCGGACATTCTGGTAAATTAGTTGCTTTTTCTGACAGTGACTATGCAGGGTGTAAGTTGACCAGGAAATCAACTTCTGGTGGATGTCAATTCCTAGGCAACTGCTTGATTTCTTGGCAGAGCAAGAAACAGACCTCAGTTGCTACATCCATTGCGGAAGCAGAGTACATTGCTGCTGCAAGCTGTACATCTCAGGTACTCTGGCTTCAAAACCAACTTTTGGATTATGCATTACAGAGACTAAGACTCCATTGTTAATGGATAGTGCTTCAGCTCTTTGCATTGTCAAAAATCCAGTCCAGCACTCTAGGACCAAACATATAGAGATCAGACATCATTTTATAAGGGATTGTTTTGAAAAAGGTCTGATTGATCCTAAGTTTGTGCTAGTGCTGATGAGCTTGCAGACATTTTCACTAAGCCTTTGGATAGTTCAACTTTTCAAAACCTGGTGTTAAGGCTTGGTATGCTGCAGCTAGAATAGGTGACAACTACTGATGATCTCAGTAATTCATACTGATGATCATGAGTACCTGTCACATATAAGTACTGATGAGCTCTTTTAACCTCAGTAGTTTTTATAACTACTGAAGGCTAAATGTCTCACAAGTACTGAAGTACTTCATCTGTTCGAAACTACTGATGTAGTTACAACTACTGATGCAGTCATAACTACTGCAATCAGTAAAAACAGATAAGTACTGATGTCCTATGAACAACTGAAATCAGCCATAAAGACTGATGAATGTGTTGAGGACAGTTTGAAACAGCTGAAAAGCTAAGAATTGACGAAAACAGCTGAAGAGAACTTTCTCTTCAGTCGTTTGTACAACTGCTGTTTCATTTTAAACAACTGAAGCAAAACCACGTCTTCAGTAGTTTTATAACTACTGATGACTAATACCAAGTCTTCAGTTGTTTACAACAGCTGATGACAAAACCACTGTCTTCAGTAGTTTCATAACTACTGATGACAAACACCATGTCCTCAGTTGTTTCAATCATCTGAAGTCAAAACCACGGTCTTCAGTAGTTTTCTAAACTACTGATGCCTAACACCACGACTTCAGCTGTTTCAACGTCTGAAAGGATAATACCATGTCAACGGTCGTTTAATACTACTGGTGACTAACACCACATCCTTCAGTCGTTTCCTCACCCGTACCCTATAAATACCCTTAACCTGAGCTCTCCATGCTTCATCTTCTTCAAACCTACCGTTCCTCTCCAAAACTTCCATGGCGTCTATGCAAATAAACCGCGACACAACTGTGTTGCCTACCTCACAAAATCGCCGATCTGGACTAAGTTCGATACTGCTATCGATCTTATGGTTCAGTCCCAATACAACAAGGCATTCCTTCTGAACCCCGTCTTACATGCCGAATCCTTGAACCAATTTTGGATGAACGTTACTGTTACAACTGAGGAGAGCAACACACAATTCCTCCGGTCAGTCGTCAACAACAAAGAAGTAGTCATTACTCCTGCAACAATCCGTAAAATTCTTCAACTGAGTGATGCTACCTCTCCTGCTGGATATCCGAAGGCACCATAGATCTATCATTAGCTCAGCATGGATATCAAGGTGATCTCAGTGCCACCACCATCATGAAGAAACACTTTAATGACGCTGAGCGCCTGATTTTTCACATGGTCAATGTATGTTTGGCCCCTAAGACATCGTCTTGGGATCAAATGTCCACCAAATGGCAGCAGGTAATGTATTCTATCCTTGAGCAACAACCACTGAACTTTTCAGAATAATATTTTCAGAGCTCAAAGATATGGCTCAAAAACTAACTGCCAACCGTTGGATACTATATCCACGGTTCCTAATGGCCATTATTATAGATCAGCTTAATGATGAGGGACTTGTTG
Source organism: Flaveria trinervia (assembly GCA_025506515.1). NCBI lineage: Eukaryota > Viridiplantae > Streptophyta > Magnoliopsida > Asterales > Asteraceae > Flaveria > Flaveria trinervia. The sequence continues at coordinate 37,497,154 of CM046455.1, forward strand.
GCTTGGGAGTCCCTGCTACGGCTGTTCTGCCAGAAGTATACTCCGGCACAACTCTGACCGGACACTCAAACTGGCTGCCAAGCTGCGAAAACCCACGCAGCTGGAACCCACAGCCACCACCTCCAAATCTAATGTCCCCACCAAACCCACCAAAAAGAAACCCAAAATGGCTACTCAGGGAATTGAGTCCCCTGAGGATGCTCCTGCACCACAAACGCAGGATATATCCACTAGTCCAAACCCCCTAGTGGATACAATGACTCTTCCAGCCACAGCCGCTCAGGCTTCCTCTCAACAGGAGCCTGCAGCAACCCAAGGGGCACCTACTTATCTGGGATCTTCCTCACTTGAGGAGATTGCCATTGAAGAGCACCATCCACCCCAGGTGCACACTGCTTCTAACCCCTTACCCCAAACAACCGCCCCTCACAGCCCAACTTTAATAGTTGCACAAGTGCTGACTCAATTGCACTCCTCACCCCCTCCCCAGAAACCACTTGCTACTGGGAATTCCTCTACAATTGAGGGGGAGGAACACAGTGCACCTGAGAACCCACAGCACAGGGGTTTCCCAATTCTATCTCCTGTGTAGACAAGGAGCTTAGAATATCTAGTGAGGCTGCCACCCCTCTGACTCAGCACATGACCAGAGTGAGGCTGGTAACATTGCTAAGACCTCCCTAGAGGCAACAGCTGATGATGGACATTGTCCTGAGGCTGGAAGTCCCCAGTACCAAGCACAAGGGGCACATGCACCAACTGGTCTACACCCAGTGCATGTAAATCCTGCTCTAAGCAGGAGGTCAGGTGATTCAGTATCAACTGATGATGACCTGAGCTTCTTCTATGATCTAGTTGCTCAAAACACCATTCTAGAGGATGAGGTTAGCAGACTCAAAGAGCTGCTGGCCAACATGTCTCAGGATGCAAGTCCATCTGCCACCATCATACACCCACAGATGGCACCTTCCCTTGAAGGTTTCCCAAACACAGAGCCACCCCAAATCAACCACCTGCCTCTGCTTCAGGCCCTACTTATCAGGAACAGACCCTCCTGAGCAAATAGGTGCTGCACTCCAAAATTCCCTTCCTCTCCTCACCCCAATAATCACTGATATAGTGATCAAAGCCCTTGATGAGAGGCTTTCCTCAACATTACAGCCCTTGGTTGATGCTGCTGTCCAAAGACTCTTTCTGCGGTACCAACCCCTTCCTCCAATGCAACCAAAAAGGGGGAGAGTACTGCAGTGAAAGAAAGGAAGAGGAAAAGATCTGAGGAAAGGAGAGAAGCAAGTCCAAGAGGAGGAGAAAGAACAGCAACCAATGCTCACCTATAAGAGAAAGAAAGGTGCTGATGAGCACATTGCTGAAGATAAAGCCTTGGAGCTGCTGATAAAAGAGGCTGATGCCGAACACAGCAGATCAATGGACAACATCATTGATCAGCTGTTTAGGCAAGGCCATGACACCAATAAACTTGACTCTGAGATTCGACGACTAGAGATTGAAGAAATCCAGAACAGATGGGCAAGTTATGAAGTGTTAGAAAGAGAAAGGCTTGAAATCATGATCAGATTTATTGCAAAATATCTTGGAAGGTCAATGATCGAAATCAAAGCTTGGTCCAGGGACAGTATCTTGGCAATCACCACCAAGATCTGTTCATCTGAAGTATATACTAAGGGGCTTGTTATTGAAGCTTTGAATGAAGCGGTGCTGGGAGCAGGACTGAGCTAGCCAAGCAATCAAAAGCCACACTCACCTCAAGGATGCTAGAACAGCCTGTCAACATTCCCACACCAAAACCACCCAAAACACCCCACCAACCAACTCCCTTACCCTCAAAACCCATAGCCGATGATATACCCTTGAAGAAGAAGAGAAGGATATTGAGGCTAGAAGAGGATGACGAAGATGATGAAGACAGGCTGCCGCTCTCAGCTGTGATTCAGTTGCCTAAGGCCACAAGTCACTCCTCAGCATTACTCCTGAAGTCCAGAGACAAATGGTTAAAGTGAAGCTAGAAGAAGAAGAGCTTCATAAACTGCATGATGAGGAATTGCTGAAGAGAGTTGACAAAGCTTATGCAGCCACATCTTCTATCATCAATATGAAGGAGCAAGCCCTCAGACTTTACACTCTCAGGCATACCTTTCAATATCAAAAGGAAAGAGTGAGGATTTGGCCTGATCCCAGGGTCTCTCACAGAATTCATAAGAACAATATACCTCAGAGATACATTGGCCAGGTGAAAAAGATCGTAGATGAAGTGATCTCTCTGGTCTTTGTAGTTTCACCCTGGGAAATCCTAGAAGACTTCAAGAAGCCTACAAAGCTAATCTAACCCCTCAGAAGATGCTGGAAAAAAAATAGTGAAAAAGGGGTTAGTTTACAAGAGGCTTGAGGAAGTCAGGAAAAATGAGCTCCAGTTGTTCCTAGAGGGTAATCACCCGACGAGTTTGCTTACAGAATAATAACAACTGTGGAGCTAAAGAATGGGAAACAGGCCAAATACCTGTCTGAGTATTATGGGCCTGAATCATTGTTTGAAGGAGGTACTGAAGTGCTAACTATGGAGGAACAAATCACCTTCCTTGAGGCCTACACAAGAGAGTCGTACAGACTCATTATGGGGAAGTAAATCTCATGAATGGGATAACAACTCTGTGTCCAGTTCCCCAAAACAGAGTTCCCATTCATACTCTGCCAAACAAATATTTGAGATTTCTTCCCAGGCCGGAGCTTACATGGGTCATCTTCTCCACTGATCAAGAAGGAAAAAGACCACATTTTGCCATCAATAAGTGGGAGTATAAATAAGTTAGAGGTTTTGGCTGCATTGGTTCAGGGGGAGTTTGTTGGACCAAAAGAACCAATGAGCCAAGATCAGAAAACCTCTAAGTCCCACACGGTATCACAACAACTGCTGAAAGCCTCATCAGTAGTTTGACAAGTGCTGAAGACTTCAACAGCTGAAGATCAAGTGCTGAAGACCTTAACAGCTGAAGAACCAAGTGCTGAAGTACAACAGCTGAAGAACACAAGTGCTGAAGCTGAAAGACCAAAGTACTGAAGTACAACAGCTGAAGAATTCACAAGTGCTGAAGATCAACAACTGATGTACAAAGTCTGAAGACAAAGACTGAAGACATCAGCTGATGATATCTACTGAAGTCATCAGCTGATGAAATACCTGAAGGTCAAAGTCTGACGATCAAGTACTGAAGCCTCAGTAGTTTGTCACAACTGCTGAAGAGTACTTCTTCAGTAGTTGTGATATCAGTAGTTGTGATATCAGTAGTTTTATTTTCTATGTTTCAGTAGTTTTGTAAAACGACTGAAGAGCTTGTTCTTCAGTCGTTGTAGTTTCAGTAGTTTTATATTTTGTACTTAACTTACTGATATGTTCTCAGTAGTTGTGAACATTTCAGTAGTTTGTTAAGAATTAGTTATTTCTGTATTGGATCTGCCAGTTGTCACTTTCCGTGATAACAGCAGTGACTGTTGCACTCTATATAAGGAGTGACAACCTATTGTAATCATTGAGTGAAATGAGTAATTGAATGGAATGGATGATTGATTCGATTAGAAATATTCTACATCTATAAACATTCCTAGAAATCAGAAATACATATTCTCTCCCTATAACCGTATGCGATCTTAATGCTTACAAATATCGATTGCTTGCTACAATTTGTCTAATTCGTGTTTGTATTCCGCTGCTTTATATTCTGATACATCAAACTTGTGATCACTGATCCTGTCAGTGTTAGTAATCAGTAGTTGTGAAACTACTGAAGACATTGGTTTTGCTTCAGTTGTTTAAGATGAAACAGCAGTTTTAGAAACAACTTAAGAGAAAATTCCCGTCAGTAGTTTTCGTCAATTCTTAGCTTTTCAGCTGTTTCATACTGTCCTCAACACTTACACATCAGTCTTTTTGGCTGTTTTCAGTTGTTTCATAGGATGAGGTACTTATCTGTTTTTACTAACAATAGTAGTTATAACTACATCAGTAGTTTGTAACAGAATTAGTACTTATTTGTGATGTTTACTAATGATCATCAGTACTTGTTTATTGAGATCCTCAGTAGTTGTCACTTATTCTAGCTGCAGCATACCAAGCCTTAACACAAGGTTTTGGAAAGTTGAACTATCCAAAGGCTTAGTAAAAATGTCTGCAAGCTCATTAGCACTAGGCACAAACTTTGGATCAATCAGACCTTTTTCAAAACAGTCCCTAATAAAGTGGTGTCTGATCTCTATATGTTTGGTCCTAGAGTGCTGGACAGGATTCTTGACAATGCAAAGAGCTGAAGCACTGTCCATTAATAATGGAGTCTTAGTCTCTGTAATGCCATAATCCAAAAGTTGGTTCTGAAGCCAGAGTACCTGAGAAGTACAGCTTGCAGCAGCAATGTACTCTGCTTCAGCAGTGGATGTAGCAGATGTTTGTTTCTTACTCTGCCAAGAAATCAAATAGTTGCCTAGGAATTGACATCCACCAGAAGTTGACTTTCTGGTTAACTTACACCCTGCATAGTCATTATCAGAAAAAAGCAACTAATTTGCAAGAGTGTCCAGTGGAATACCATAAACCTAGAGATTGTGTACCTTGCACATATCTAAAGATCCTCTTGACTGCAATCAAATGAGACTCTTTAGGAGCAGCCTGAAATCTAGCACAAACACAAGTTGCAAACATTATATCTGGTCTAGAAGCTGTTAAGTACATCATGGACCCAATCATACATCTGTGAAGTGTTTCATGAACAGCTTTACCTTTCTGATCTGCATCCAGTTGTGTGGTGTTGCACATGGGAGTAGAACAGGGCTTACAATTTTGTAAATCAATCTTATGCAAAAGATCTTTTGTATATTTTGACTGATGAATAAAGGTTCCATCAGCCTTTTGTTTGATTTGCAAGCCTAGAAAGAACTGTAATTCTCCCATTGCACTCATTTCAAACTTTTGTTTCACTAAACATGTAAAATCATCACACAACTGGGGATCAGAGGATGCAAAAATAATATCATCAACATAAATTTGAACAAGTAGCTTATGCTGATCCACCTTCTTAATAAACAAAGTTTTATCTATGGAGCCTCTAGTGAAATTATTTTTAAGAAGAAAATTGGAAAGTGTTTCATACCAGGCTCTAGGAGCTTGCTTCAACCCATAAAGAGCCTTATCAAGTTTATACACCCAATCAGGATGTTTATTATCCTCAAAACCTGGTGGTTTACACACATAAACCTCTTCTTTTATTTTACCATATAAAAATGCACTTTTGATATCCATTTGAAAAACTTTAAGATTGTGGAATGCAGCATAGGCTAAGAATAATCTAATTGCCTCTAGTCTAGCTACAGGGGCAAAGGTTTCATCATAATCAATACCTTCTTCTTGAGAAAACCTTGTACAACCCGTCTAGCCTTGTTCTTGACAATAAGCCCATTTTCATCAGTTTTATTCCTAAACACCCATTTAGTGCCTATTGCACACTTACCTGGGGGTAGAGGAACCAGTTCCCACAGTTGCTGCTTTTTGAACTGAAGTAGTTCAAGCTGCATGGCTTCAACCCATCCATTGTCTCTCAAAGCAACATGATAGTTCTTTGGCTCTAGCTGATGATGAAGAGAGCATAGAAGCAGAAGTTAGACAATTGACTTCTGGTTGAGACACCAGCATTGATATCACCAATGATTTGAGACATGGGGTGATTCTTCAGCTCTTGGTACACTATGAGATCAGTGCAAGTGTTTGTAGCAGGCTCAACATCAGCAGATGTTGATCCAGATTCTTGAAACCAAGTATTAGATGGCAAGTCAAATGATGTAAAGGAATCAGAAATCTCATCAGTATTTGTTGTGGATGGAGCTACTGAAGCTACAGGAACATCAAGTTTAGTAGACACAGGCAGTTGGTCACTAAACTTGAAAAGGTGAGTACTGATATCATCATCATCTTCAGTACCACCAGGTGGAAGACATGCTGCAGAAGATGATTTATCCACATGATCTACAACAGCTAGAGGTTGATAAGGAACATATTACAGTATGTCCAAATCAAATAACTCCACAGGATTTTGTGGAATCTTGTCCTTTGGAGATTCATTGAACTTCACATGTAGAGTCTCTTCAACTATCTTTTTTTGCAGTTTAAGACTCTGTATGCCTTGCAAGTAGATGAATAACCAACAAAATACCCTGCATCCACCTTAGGATCAAATTTGTGGAGTTGATCCTTTGTGTTGAGAATGAAACAGGGACACCCAAAGGCTCTAAAAAATGAAATTAGAGGAGCCAAGTGATGTAGAACTTCATATGGAGTCTTCATGAACCTCTGATTTACTAAGGCTCTATTCTGCACATAGCAAGCTGTATTAACAGCTTCAGCCCAAAAGGTCAGTGGCAAACCAGAGTCAGACAACATAGACCTTGCAGCTTCAATTAGGGTCCTGTTCTTTCTCTCCACTACCAAATTTTTTTAGGAGTTCTTGGGATGCTAAACTGCCTTTTGATTCCCTTTGAAAGATAAAAATCATCAAGTGTATGGTTTCTGAATTCAGTTCCATTGTCACTCCTTATACACTTGACTGATAGGGAATACTGCTTCTCAACATACAACACAAAGTTTATAATCTTCTGAGCAACCTCATCCTTTTAATGCAGAAAGAAAGTCCATACAAATCCGGAGTAATCATCCACAATTAGCAGACAGTATTTCTTCTTTGCCATGCTCATCACTCTCACAAGACCAAATAGATCCATGTGCAGTAACTGCAAGCAGGTAGTGGACTTAGGTTCTTCAATAGGAGGGAATGAGACTTTGTGTTGTTTTCCTTTAAACAAGCAGTGCAGGTTTCATCACAGTGGAACTCCTTTATTGGTAGACCTCTCACTAAACTATTGTGGATCAGTTGATTCATGTTTTTGAGATTAACATGACCCAGCCTTCTATGCCACAGTTTAAATTCCTGAGGAGAGGCTTTGGAGAACAGGCATGGATGACCCTTCAAATCAATCTTCTTTGACAAATCCAAGGCATATACTCTTCCAATCATATTGGCCTTCAGGAGAGTATGTTTATCCAATACCTTGTCAATCAGCCTTAGAACTTTGGAAGACAGAATCCTGTAGTTTTGGCTTGTGAAAAGTGCAACATGCCCTTTATCATACATCTGATTGACACTCAGCAGATGATACTTGAGATTCTCCACATGGTTAACATCATCAAACCGGATTTGTCCATTAGACACATATCCTTTCCCAATGATGTAACCCTTGGCATCATTTCCAAATGAAACAAATCCCTTCTTTCCTTGAGAGTAGTCATTAAGAAGAGAACTGCTCCCAGTCATATGCATAGATCCTCTATTGTCCACATACCAGATGCTCCTTTGGCATGCTGAAGAACCCTGCATTCATCAAAAGTAACTAGTTAGGTTTAGAGACCCAAACCTTTTTGGTTTTGGGTCTGTTTTCATCAACAGATGTAACCATAACTTGTTTCTTATGATTAACAGCTGATGAAGAAGGAGATGGTACTGAAATGGATTCCTTGGATTTGGGCTTGGAATGCCTTTTCAGTGGTTTGATCATAGGTGCATCTAGTTGGTTAACTCTCCCGAACAAATGCTGAACCATCATAACAAGTTGTGTCTGATTTGTAGCCAAAGCTTTCATCTCTTGTGACATATCAGTACTTGTGTTTGATGAGTTCCTGTGACCCGCCATTTCCTCCTTAAAATTCATAGACTTAGTCTGATGTTTATCATTAGGAGCACTATCAGCTGTTTTATGATGAACCCTACCCTTCTTTTTGGATTTTGTTGAAGTCTTGGGTTTATCACAATGGGATGATTGTGGTACAAACTTGGTCTAAAACTCAGTTTTCATTTCATCCATCTGGATTTTAATGAGCTTATCTCTGTTGAATTTGGAACCCTTTTTGTACCAACATTCATCAGAAAGATGATTGAATTTACCACATATTTCACATGGCTTATTCTTCATCTTGGATTGATCAACTGCTGATGTGGAAACTACTGAAGGTGTGCTCTTCAGTACTTTCCTCCTTTCAGTACTTTTGTTTAGTACTGAAGGATCTGTAACAACTGAAGACTTGTTCTTCAGCTGTTCTTTATCAGCAGTTGTTAATCCTTTTATTTCAGCTGATTTGAAATGCTTTTCAGTTGTTGTAACTTGCCCTTCAGTACTTGAAGTAATTTGAGGGACAACATGTGAAGTACTCAGCTTCATGTGCTTATGAGTAGTTAACCCATCAGCCAATTGATTTGCTGAGGTATCAACACTGATTTCATCTTGTGATTTTGGGAGATCACTTAAGGATGATGCACATGATGATGTGGTTTGGAAATTGCTTTCACCTTCAGATTTTACTATTGGTTTTGGAGTAAAATCTGTTGGTGGTGCAATGTGGTTGTAACCAATTCCAAACTTCACATTCGAAGCAGATTGCTTGCTTGAGCAGCATTTCAAATCCCTTGCAGGATGACACCCAGTGGTCACACTCAACTTGGGTAACTGCAAGTTTTTCTTTGAGTTCTCTATGGTCCTCAAGAATGACCTCTAGCTTAGCCTTTTCATCATTTAATTGGCATTTAAGCTTATAGATCTCATCATCTTTATCCTTAATAACAGACTCATATTCAACGTTTCTTTTGGAAAGGTTTTGCTCAAGTTCTAAATTTTGATTTATTAAAGCTACATTTGCCTCTCTAATAGAGATAAATGCATCTATGCAAGATTCAGAACAAAGCTTGGCCTTAGCCTTAGAGGATACCTGGGTTACCTGTGAAGAAGATGCATTAGAGCATGAACTCTCAGTAGATTCCAGGGCCATGAGAGCTAGTTTCCCAAAAGGATGTTCACCACCATGTTGACCATCACCAGGAAATAAATGCTCATTACCAGAGAGATCATCTGGTAAACTGCTCCAATCAACAATGCCAGGGGTGAAGAAGCTGTGATGAGGTTGTGATTGAGATGATTGAGATGGTAGAGGCTCAGGTAATGCTTGTGGTTGTTGTGCAATAGGAGCTTGAACTGAATTTGGCTGAGGCATGTAATAGCAGGGATAAGGATATGACATTGGACCCTGAGGGACAAAATATGCAGGAGATATAGGTTGTGAATGATGACCAGAACTAGCAGGATGTTGCCCTCAATTTTGTTGAATATTACTTGGAAAGGTCACAAAGGGTGCAGAGGAGTTAGATCCAGATGATCTAAACTCTCTTGCAAAGTGCCCAAGCCTGTGGCATTTGTGACACCTCAACTTACTCTTGTCAAAACCAACTTTGGTTTTGCCAGAGAGTCCAAGGAATTTCCTACCAGTTCTCTTGTAGAATTTTTGGGATCTGATATTAACCAAGGCCATTTCGCTTAGAATATCCATCTCTTCTAAGTCATCATCAGCAATACCCTTCAGATCATCCATGATGAAGCACAAGTTGTCACTATTACAACTAGACTGACTATCAACACCAACAAATGCATGATCAGGACTGTTTGAAGAGAAATCTATATGCTCATCATAATTACTGTTAGATGCAGCATATTCTGACACATGACCAACCAACGCAGTGTTCCCTGGTACAAAGTCATCAGCGAGCTTTCCTGATGATGCTAGTTTCCTTTTTCTGCCCTATCTCTCTTTCAAATGTAAGTAGTTTCCCATGGAGTTGGGTGAGAGATAGGCTATCCAGATTTGCACTGGAGCGTAGGACAATGGTGTATGTGTCCCATCTCTCAGGCAGTGATCTGAGGAATCTGTTGTTCATCTGGCTATTAGTGTATTCATGTTTGACCATTTTCAACTCAGAGATCAAACAGGAAAAACGCTCAAACTGGTGAGTCAGTGTCTCATTCTTCCTATGAGAGAATGTCTCATATTGTTGGGCAAGGATTTCTCTGTTGTTTGCTAAGACCTCATCAGTTCCACCGAATTGTTCCTTCAACGCATTCCAGAGGTCATGACCAGTTTCATGATGCATAAGCCCTGAAGAGATTTCATTAGGCAGAGCCATTGCCAGAATACTATGTGCTTTAGCATCAATCTCAAAGAGTTTCCGATCCTCATTTGAGTATTGTTCCTTCTTCTTCGGAACCATTTGATTGGTTTCCGGATTGTTCTCCATAGGCTTGTGTGGACCATCTACCACAGAAGTCCAACAACCTGAATTGTTAACAGATAGGTGATGAAGCATTCTTCGTTGCCATATGTTATACTCAGTCCTAACCAGCATTGGAGGCTTGGTTGAGGAACTGGTATTGTGAGGGTCACTAGAAGGAGTAGTCATTCTCAGATTCAACCAAATTCAATTAAGTTTTAACAGATTTAGAACAAAACACAACAAACCAAATTGAACCAAGAGAAAACTCAAAGCAAATAACGAAAGCAACAGAGATTCAATTATCTATAACCAATTCTTGCAAATATGCTAATTCAATCAAACATAGATATCGAATAGCAGCTTCAATGATCAATTGTTAGATCGGTCAATGATTAACCCGCTCTGATACCATTGTTAAGATCAGTGATCTAAGTTTGATTGATTAGAGAGTATCGCAGCGGAATTCGAACAATGAATTAGACAATTCACAAGAACACAATTGATATTCAATGTAAGAGTAAACGGTTATAGAGAGAGAGAATTCTGCAAATAGAATATTTCATTCATATGCTTTCGTGGTGGCAAAAATGTCACACGTACAATTAGGTCAACATCTCTTATATAGGAGATGTGACGCGTGCTGATGTCACTTGATAGTGACATCTAACAGATTTATTCAAACTACTGAAAGTTATCCAACTACTGAAGATGTCAAACAGCTGACATCTTCTTACAAAAATACCAAGTGTTAACTATCACTACAACTACTGAAAAGAAACTACTGAAACAACAACGACTGAAGAACATGCTCTTCAGTCGTTTTACAAGTACTAAAATAAATAATAAAACTACTGAACGGAAACCATCACAACAACTAAAGAATGCTTCTTCAGCTGTTGTGACAAACTCTGAAGGCTTCAGTACTTGGACTTCTTGAACTTCAGCTGTTGTCATTAGCTGATGTCTTTAGCTGATGTCTTCAGTCTTTGTACTTCAGTTGTTGATCTTGAGTACTTTAGTCTTCAGCTGTTGATCTTTAGACTTTGGTCTTCAGCAGTTGAAGTCTTCAGTACTTTAGTCTTCAGGTGTTGATCTTCAGACTTTGTCAAATAGCTGATCAAGTCTTCAACAGTTGTTGTGATGTCTTGTGGGAGTTAAAGGTTTTTCTGATCTGGCTCATTGGTTCTTTTGGTCCAACACCCTATGGTTGTTCTTTTCGTTTTGATAGCACGTCATTTCACATATATTAATGATCCTTATTCTTGGGTTTTGTATTTGTTAAAATTGTTTAAAATTTCACATTGTTTAACATACTTTAATGACTTAATCCGCTGTGTTTTTCAAGTTAAATGGCTAAACTTGCTTTGATAAACTTGTTACAAAACCCTACAAACATTCTATATATTTATGATAAATGCATTTTGTTATCATTAATAAAAAATTTACTGGGAGTAGAATCATGAAGATAAGTTAATCCATCTGTAGGATTCTGTGTGCCCAAGACACTTAGAATATTGATGTGGTTAGTACGTCATGATCCAAGTCGGGTTATACCCAATAACAAGCTTAGCAAACACCAAATAATATTTAATTGATGATGTGATCATGCAATAAAATATTAACACCAATTTAGAAAATGGGTTTTCTAAACAAGTTGCATATGACATGGAACAATTTATTAGGATATTTTTTTCAATTATATTATTTGTAATGTTATTTATATTAGTTAGATGACATTACAAATTAAAATGGCTACATATGTTATACAATTAATTGGTTAGTTGTATACATTTACTAAGAGATACCAAGTTATAAGACCATGTAACATTGTAATGTGTCTAATTTTAAAAGGGGGGAAACCCATTTCAAAGCCTTTTTTGGCCGCCCCCTTCTTGTGTTCCTATTGGACCACTTTGTTGATTAGATACCAACAATTAAGGGGTCTTATTACTTGCCTCTTGGACCAGCCATTTGAAGTATACACATGCAAAAGAACTCTCTCTCTCTCCCCTCTCTAGTTTCGGAAACAAGGCAGAAAGAAGGAGTTCCAGCAGCTTGTTTTTTGGTGTTCAATCCTAGCATACAAGGTGTTTTGTAATAGTGCTTGGGGTATACGAAGCTTGAGGATCTCTACATTGAGTTCTTGGTCGATTCAAGCATCCAAAACACTCCTCTAAGTCGACTTTTCTGCTGGAGAAAGGTAGCCATTCACAGCCTCATATGGCTGTGACTTTATGTACATTAGTGTTTGTTCATAGCTTGTCCATTCATATATTTAAGATCCCTATTGATTTGGGTTTTGTTTTCCATCTTAAAACCACACTTAGAACACGAAAATTTCAGATTATAAACTTGTTATAATCCTATACATCCGCTGCGTTTTCTGAAAAGTTTAAAAGGTTATACTATGTTTTAGTGTTCTCTCAAACCCTTCAATGGCATCAAGAGCCGGTTATATGGATGGCTTGCTTGATTCATCTTTTGAAATTGGTTTTAAAAGATGATATTAGATATGTTATAGGCTGTTTTTGGGCTGGTACATTATGTCTTGTTGAAATCCCCAACTTTCAAGGTTACATTACACATGCTTGTGATTAAACCTTGAAAGATATGTATGTTGAAATGTTGGTTGTTTGGACAATGATTAAAACCCAAAATTTCAGTTTATGTTGGCTGAAATTTGGGGTTTTAAATGGGGTTTTCATTATTTGAATAGATGATATGATCATTGGTTGTTAAAGTGCATAACCTAGCTTGTGGCCTTGTGTTGTTTGGATGTTTCAAGTGGTTGTTTTATTCATTCAATTTGGTTGTAATATTTGTGTTTATTCATTTGGGTTGTAATTATTCATTCATTGGTTATGTAATAATAGATTAGGTTCATTTCCTTTACTAGAAAAATGTATTAGGATACAATTTTGTAAAAGGAAGATGTACAAGATCAAGACCCAAAGATGGACACAAAGACACAAGAAACATGGAGCATTTGGATGTGGTTTCTAGTGGGAGGTTCTTGGAACCTTTATGATATGTTTGACCCTTAGAAAGACCATTGACAACACTTGTGATGGCAAACAAGTGTTGTCAACATAAGGGCTATGGTTATGCACATATGATTTTTAATGTTTATGCTTGGTTGATTGTTTGATTGTCTTGATTGTTTGGTTGATATTTGGATATTCTAAGCAAACTAACTAACAATCTTAACAAGCTGAAAATTGATGGTTCTTAAAGGTTAATAAAAGGTTATTAAAATTATTTAATGATTTTAAGGATTAAAATAGGTTTTAATCAAAGAACCATAAGGTATCTTGTATTTGAAAGCATGCAAATACAAGTACATAGGATTTTCTAAACTAGAATTAAGAAATCTCTAATATTTTAAACGATATCAACACCGTCCTTTTACACAACACTTGAGTCACTTGGGAACTCTTAGTGGGATAAAGGTCACCCAACCATTTTGAGGGAACTTGTGATTTGAGGTGAGAATGCCTTACTTATGGGATAAAGGTCACCTAACCATTTGTTTTGGCAAACTCACACGTGGGTGTAGGTAGGATGTCTTGATTTGCAAACCATGTTAAATGGATCACCTACAATGTGGTTTCCAAATGGTGTTGATGGGATTTTCATGCCGACTTTACATATGATGTTCAAGAGTCGATCCCATACCTCTAGAAGTTGCAAATGGTTGCAATCGTCAAACGTTGACCACCTTATTATTTAAAACGTGGGATAAAGGTCACCTAACCACAATTTAAATGTAATATTGGGTTCTAGATTTTAATATGAAAAGTCTTGTAAGACATTTGTTATTAAAATTACAATATCGAAAATACTAAATAAAACTTTGTTAAATTTTGTAGATGGCCTCTAATAATGATAATTCCGATAACTCATCCGCGTCCAACCAATCCCTACGAGCGATCCTCCAAAAGGAACGTCTAAACCATAACAACTTCATCGATTGGTATCGAAACTTGAGAATTGTTCTCAAGCAAGAGAGACGATCGTATGTTTTAGACGACCCTGTCCCCGATCAACCTAACGAGGATGATGAGGAGGCCTTAACGATTGGCTGAAATACACTGAGGACTCCGTCCAAGTGTCTTGTCTCATGCTAGCGAGCATGACTCCGGATCTCCAAAAGGAGTATGAACATCACGGAGCTTACGACATGATAACCCAGCTGAAGGAAACGTTCCAACAGCAAGCAAGGGTTGAGCGGTTCGAAACGGTTCGAGCGCTCCATGCATTCGTATGGACGACAATCAATCTGTTTCATCTTATGTACTTAAGATGAAAAGTCACATTGACCGCCTCGAGAGGCTTAATTGTCCCGTCTCGAAGGAATTGGCCACGGATTTGATCCTCAATGGCCTTACCAAGAGGTTCGAGACATTCGTGTTGAACTACAACATGAATGCTTGGGACAAAAGCATTGGTGAGCTTCACTCAATGCTCAAAACGGCCGAGGCGGCCATGGGTAAAAGGGTTTTACCCGTTCTCACCATCAATGAAGGTGGGAACAATAAAAGCCCTCGTCCCGCACCCAAGGCAAAGGTTGCCAAGGGTAAGGGACCCGCTTGGGGAAAAGGGAAAGGGGTGGCAAGGGTGCCACCCAAACCACAAGAGAAAAGGCAAAAGGTTGCCACTAATGACCCATGCTTCAAGTGTGGGGAGATTGGACATTGGGCAAGGAATTGTCCCGTCCATCTCCAAGAGTTGAAAGCGAAGAGGGATGCCGGGCAGACCTCAGGTACAATATACATGATCCATATTGATTTAAACATGATATCCTCTAACACATGGGTATTAGATACCGGATGTGGAACTCACATTTGCAATTTGTTGCAGGGGTTCAAAAGAAGTAATGACTTCAAGAAAGGGGATGTGAGCCTCTACATGGGCAATGGGGCTAAAGTTCAAGTAGAAGCCCGTGGTGACTACATCTTGAAACTTCCAAATGGTTTGGAATAATTTTGAACAATGTTTTGTATGCTCCTAGTTTGACTAGAAAATTATCTCTGTAGCCTGTTAAAACAATTTGGATATGTATTATCATTCGTTGAGGAAAATATCCATGTTTCTTTTAATGGAATGTTCTATTTTAAAGCTATTCCATTAATGGTATTTATGAATTGGTTCATGAAAATACTTTAATAGTTCATTGTACCAAACTAACACCAAGAAACTCAAGTTGGACTTAAGTGATACCTATCTTTGGCATTGTCGTCTTGGCCATATAAACAAGAAACGTTTACAAACACTTCAAAAGAATGGTCTTTTAAAAACAAATGAATATGATTCATTTGATGTTTGTGAATCTTGTTTACAAGGTAAGATGACTAAGGCACCTTTTAGTGGGACTACCGAAAGGGCAAAGGATTTATTAGGAATCATACATTCGGATGTATGTGGTCCTTTTAAGCCAATGACTAGGAATGGTGAAGATACTTCATTACCTTTACCGACGATTATAGTCGCTATGGGTATGTGTACTTATTAAGGCACAAAGATGAAGCTTTTGAAATGTTCAAAATCTTCAAGAATGAAGTAGAAAATCAACTCAACAAGTCAATTAAAGTTCTCTGTACCGATAGAGGAGGTGAATACTTAAGTGAAGCCTTTCAAGATCATCTTAGGAGTTGTGGGATTGTCTCACAACTCACTCCACCTGGAACACCACAACATAATGGTGTGTCTGAAAGGAGGAATCGAACCTTATTAGATATGGTCCGATCTATGATGGCTAGAAGCACATTGCCTCTATCGTTTTGGGGTTTCGCTCTGCTCTCCGCGGCCCGTATTCTAAATATGGCCCCAACCAAAAAGGTAGAAAGGACACCTTTTGAGATATGGCATGGAAGAATTCCATCCCTATCGTACTTAAGGGTTTGGGGATGTGAGGCTTATGTTAAGACTCCCACCCTAAACAAATTGGATGTCCGATCCACCAAGTGTATCTTTATTGGATATCCTAGAGATTCTATGGGATATTATTTCTATGATCCAATGGAACAAAAGGTGTTTGTTGCCAGAAAGGGTGAGTTCTTAGAAGCAAAGTTCCTTATGGAAGGAGCTAGCAGTAGAACAGTGGATCTTGAGGAAGATCAAGAACCATAGCCCGATGCACGTTTGGTTGAAACTAGCACTCAACATAAGGATGTTGAGGATGATCAAGTGGTTGATCAATACACACAACACATTCGCAGAAGTGGTAGAACTAGTAATCCACCTGAAAGATATGGATTTTTCATGGATGGATGCTATGTGGTAGATTCTGATGAACCAACCACATACCATAATGCAATGTCCAATTCGGATTGTGACAAATGGCTAGAAGCCATGAACGTTGAGATGCAATCCATGTATGACAACCAAGTTTGGGAACTTGTTGTACCACCTCTTAATTCCAAGGTAGTTGGAAGTAAGTGGGTTTTCAAGAGGAAAACCGACATGCATGGAAACTTGGATACTTATAAAGCTAGACTTGTAGCAAAGGGTTTCACTCAAACTCAAGGGGTTGGTTATGATGAAACCTTCTCACCTGTTGCGATGCTAAAGTCTATAAGGATATTGTTTGCCATAGCTGCTCATTATGATTATGAGATTTGGCAAATGGATGTCAAAACCGCTTTCCTAAATGGATATCTTGAGGAAGATGTCTATATGGCTCAGCCTGAAGGTTTTGTTGATCCAAAGCATCCTAATAAAGTATGCAAGTTAAAGAAATCAATCTATGGATTGAAACAAGCATCGAGAAGCTGGAATCACTGTTTTGATGAGGAAGTAAAGAAATTTGGTTTCATCAAAAACGCTGATGAGGCTTGTGTGTATAAGAAGGCTAGTGGGAGCACAATAACTATCCTAGTATTGTATGTTGATGACATACTACTATTTGGAAATGACATTCCAACCTTGGAAGGTGTAAAAACCTGGCTTGGAAGTTGTTTTTCCATTAAGGATCTTGGTGAAGCCGCCTATATTCTGGGAATAAAGATCTATAGGGATAGATCAAGGCGGTTGATTGGTTTGAATCAAAGTGCATATATTGATAAAATCTTGAAAAGGTTCAAGATGGAGAATTCTAAGAAAGGTACCGTACCTATTCAAAGAGGAACGATATTGAGTACGGCTCAATGTCCAAGCTCAAAGGAAGAGCAAGATAAAATGAAGGCAATCCCATACGCATTTGCTATAGGATCCAT
The DNA here is from genome assembly GCA_025506515.1 of Flaveria trinervia. Taxonomy (NCBI): domain Eukaryota; kingdom Viridiplantae; phylum Streptophyta; class Magnoliopsida; order Asterales; family Asteraceae; genus Flaveria; species Flaveria trinervia. The sequence continues at coordinate 37,514,510 of CM046455.1, forward strand.
CATGTATGCAATGATATGCACTCGACCGGACGTGTCATGCGCCTTAAGCATGACAAGCCGTTACCAGCAGAATCCTGGAAACAGTCATTGGATGGCTGTTAAGAACATACTTAAGTACCTAAGGAGGACAAGAGATATGTTCCTGATCTATGGATCTGGTGACGAGGAACTCGTTGTAAAAGGTTACACGGATGCAAGTTTCCAAACCGATCGTGACGATTCACGATCACAATCGGGATACATTTTCATTCTGAATGGAGGAGCTGTCTCTTGGAAGAGCTCCAAGCAGGATGTGGTGGCTCTATCAACTACAGAATCAGAATATGTCGCCGCCTCATTGGCAGCTCAAGAAGCTGCATGGTTAAAAAATTCATTGCCGATCTAGGGGTTGTCCCCTCCATTCAGGACCCCCTAGAGATCTTTTGTGATAACGAGGGTGCGATTGCACAAATCAAGGAACCCCGTGCTCATCAAAAGACTAGGCATATTGAGCGGAGATTCAACTACATACGAGATGAAGTTGAAAAAGGAAAGATATGTATTCGCAAAGTTCACACGGATCAAAACGTTGCGGATCCTCTCACGAAGCTCCTTGAAAAGGCAAAGCATGAATGTCATACTTGTGCCATGGGACTTCGATATTCTAGTGATTGGATTTGATCTATAAATTTTGTATTTGGATATGTGGAACTTTCTATTATTTGAATAAAATTATTTGGTTATAATGTTTCAAATAATATTCCAATTTAGCATGTTTAATCCATGAGTAAAATGTTTACTCTAAATGTCCGTAGTCGTTCACACTTGTGGGAACAAGTTTGAAGGTAAGACTATTATGAACTTGGATTGGTTGATATTCATAAGGATGAATATAGAGCAATGGGTTGCTACCAAGGTTCATAGATATTTGTGGGATACAAATATTGGACTAACCCGCATCTCAAATTTTACTACATGGAATCTTATTGATTGATCATAAGTAATTTTGAGTAAAGGCGAATATCATTTGGTATCCTCCGACCTGAGATATATATTGGGTTTTGATATTCACCAAGTATTACACCTTGAGCCTATTCTTTACTGTCCTGAAATAGTGGACAGTACATAAGGATATGTTCAGGTATAACACGAGGTGTTTGTGAGAAACGTATGTAGTCAAGATGGAATTTGTTCCTCTTATTCGTTGAGAGTTAGATGTCTAAGGCCTGATTAAGTTAAATCAACAAGGAATGATCATTCTGTGTCCTTGGATTTAACATGACATCTGTAACAAAAGGATAAATGATTAATTCACCTAAATCTTTTCAAGTAGGGCACTTGAAAGGGATGATGTTATTGAATGGCTATAAGTCATGCGTATTAAGGGTAGTAAACCGTTGTTAGGCGGTATTTACTGCTTGCATCAATCTTCTATGAATCTTGGGCAAGTGGAAGATTGTAGGATTCTGTGTGCCCAAGACACTTAGAATATTGATGTGGTTAGTACGTCATGATCCAAGTCGGGTTATACCCAATAACAAGCTTAGCAAACACCAAATAATATTTAATTGATGATGTGATCATGCAATAAAATATTAACACCAATTTAGAAAATGGGTTTTCTAAACAAGTTGCATATGACATGGAACAATTTATTAGGATATTTTGTTCAATTATATTATTTGTAATGTTATTTATATTAGTTAGATGACATTACAAATTAAAATGGCTACATATGTTATACAATTAATTGGTTAGTTGTATACATTTACTAAGAGATACCAAGTTATAAGACCATGTAACATTGTAATGTGTCTATTTTAAAAGGGGGGAAACCCATTTCAAAGCCTTTTTGGCCGCCCCCTTCTTGTGTTCCTATTGGACCACTTTGTTGATTAGATACCACAATTAAGGGGTCTTATTACTTGCCTCTTGGACCAGCCATTTGAAGTATACACATGCAAAAGAACTCTCTCTCTCTCCCCTCTCTAGTTTCGGAAACAAGGCAGAAAGAAGGAGTTCCAGCAGCTTGTTTTTTGGTGTTCAATCCTAGCATACAAGGTGTTTTATAATAGTGCTTGGGGTATACGAAGCTTGAGGATCTCTACATTGAGTTCTTGGTCGATTCAAGCATCCAAAACACTCCTCTAAGTCGACTTTTCTGCTGGAGAAAGGTAGCCATTCACAGCCTCATATGGCTGTGACTTTATGTACATTAGTGTTTGTTCATAGCTTGTCCATTCATATATTTAAGATCCCTATTGATTTGGGTTTTGTTTTCCATCTTAAAACCACACTTAGAACACGAAAATTTCAGATTATAAACTTGTTATAATCCTATACATCCGCTGCGTTTTCTGAAAAGTTTAAAAGGTTATACTATGTTTTAGTGTTCTCTCAAACCCTTCACCATCAACTTCATTGTCTATTCCATTATCATTTTGAAGGAATTGGAACCTGAGCACCATCTTGGCTCTTGGATACATAAAGTTTTCAAAATTTAAACTTTCTTGTGCACAATTGTCATGAATACAAAGTCAACAAGGTCCAAAAGCAATATATGGTTCTAAGCATTGGACTTGGACCATACAATAAAATTAAGTTTCTCATAATGTCTCTTTAAGCATCAGCGGAAGCTAAAGTGCCTTTTTAAGCATCAGCAGAAGCTACAGTGTGGAAATTTTATTAAATTTATCCATGTGTAGATTGGTAAACTACGGATGAGCTAGTACAAAAATATAATCTAATTTTATAGACTGGTAATCTATGAAACTTTAAGTTATAATTAATCAGCAGAAGTTTTTAAGTCATCTGCAGATGATATACGGAATTCATAGATAATGTGCGGAAGAACTAAGAACTGCGGATAAGTTAAATTGTTGAGGGTCCCACATCATTAATAAATAAAAACAATGTGTCTGAGAGAGTATAAATAATGTTCTTTGACTTCAATACTCATTATTTACTTTTTCAAAACACTTTTTCAGACCTAGAAAATCGCACTCAACAAACTTTTCCCCCTTTCTCTAACATTCAAAATTACCGAATCAAAACATCAAACAAACACATAACTCTGTTCTTAGATCATTGTGTTCAAGTTAAAACATGTTGTAACGTTCAATAATGAACCGTTTGATTCTTGGTTATTCTCACAACTGTTTGCATTCTCATATCAACAATGTGATTCTAACTAAATCTTTTTATTCTTATGATCAGATGGATAATCGATTTGCGAGAGAGCACAATGTGTGTGCTTTCTTAAACCCTGACGACCCTGTTACAGAAGGATGCCAAGACATTATTTGATATTTAAGAAGATCCAGGCTGTTCTATGCCTTATCAATAGAGCCAGTGATTCATCAATCTCATATTACTAATTTCTGGAACTCTACCCGAATGGAAGAAGATGGACAAGTCATTATGGCAAATGTGAAGAACAAAAGACTATGGTTGGATGAATAGACAATAAGAAGGGTTCTTGAGTTGGGAGATGTAGAAGCTTGTCACCCTGATGTGTTCGAGAATGAATACATAGAGAAACTCTTTCTACAGATGGGGTATGATGGTGACTTTGAGAAGGGAAAGATAAAGAAAGGAAGACCCTGCAAGCCATACAGATTTCTCTGACACACTTATCTTAAGTGCATCTCAAACAGGAAAGCTGGACTTGATAGATTTTCAAGGCATATCTCTTTAGGCATTATTGGTGTCTTTGAGGGAAGAACATACAATTACTCAAAGTACATCTTCAACTGCTTATGTGATCACATCAAAGTGCAGAAGGCTGACAAGATGTACATGTTTCAAGGTTTCTGCAACTGATTATCAATGCTCATGTGCCTCGGACTGCTATAGATGGTGATGTGTTTGTTCAAGCTCACCTAGGTAGATCTGTTTTGAATAAAATATCTGGGAAGTATGAAGGAGAAGACATGCCCATGTTTGCTCATGTGGTAGATGCTAATGCAAACATTCCCCAACAGCTTGTGTGGGAAGATCAACAGGAGGGTTTAGCAACCAACTCTGTACAAGCCATTCACTCACCAGATCTATCACCCATTCACCAACAATATCAATCTCCACAACACCCTTCACCAACAAGTCAAAACACTCAGCCCATTTCACCCATTCCTTCTGTTCACTCTCAACAATCTCCCTCATCCTGTCAAGACACTCGGCCAATCTCTCCTCTTTCTCTTCAATTACCCGCTAGCCAACACACATAACCTGTATCTCCAATTACTGAAAAGTAGTCCACTAAGAGCCTTCACACAGGGGAAACAGTCTTAGTCTCTCAAGCCAGTACTGTTCAATTATCATTATCCAAGACTGAATCTTTTTTCCATTCAAAGAATACTGAACTACTTTCACCAGTCATTGTCAATCAGCAACAACAACAAACTCATCGAAATGAACCTATTCAAGGAAAAGAGGAATGCTCTAGTTTAGCAAGTGTGGCTCATACTGAAGATCATAAACATGAAATTGTTGTTCAATAAAAAAAGGGCAGAAGAAGAAAAGTATGAGGAAGTGATTTCCTATGATGAAGATGACATCAGTGATGAGGACAACTCAATAAGCAAAAGCTATTTGGTGGCTGAATACAACAAGCTTGTGATAAAGTCTAACTGCATAAAGAAAAGAATTCAAGACCTGAAAGGGATTGTAAAAGAACAGGATGTTTAGTTGATGCAACAAAAAGAAATCATCACAAGACTAAAAGAAGATGCTCAATGCAACAATGAAGTTATTGATACTCTACTGAATCTTGTTGAAGAAAAAAGGAGTCTATTGCTAATCAAAAGGCTGAAATAGAAAAGCTTGTATTGGAGAGCAACCAAGCTAACAAGGCTGTTGAAGAACAACATGCTGAGGTTCAAAGAAAGAATGAAGAGGTTGAGGAGCTGAAGATGAAAATAAGTACCATGGAATCTAAATCTACCACTACATCAGTACAACCAAAAGAACCTATAGCCTCCTCTAAGCAACTGATTCTATATTCCAGGAAAAGAAAGTACTTACGCTCTACAAAGAAAGAGGTAATCAATGTTTATGATTCACCTAAAAGATAAAGGCATACATCCTCAAAGCATAGTGCTTCAGTGAATGTTTCAACATCAAAGCCAGTTACTACTGAAGAAGTTGAGAGTGATGCTGAATGGAAAGAGCTTACTAAAGAGGATTCTAACAAAGAACAAGAAGAATCAAAGGTTTACGATCTTCTGACAACAAAAGAAATAATGGAAGAAAGGCCTGCATCAATTATGTTTATGACCCTGATCAACCATGGGTTTCCATATGATATGATTGAAAGGATGAATCTGCCTAAGATGAAGGATATGCTAAAAGAGTTTCAGCTTGCCAGATTCTTAATTCCAAATTGACTATGAATCATTCACAACTTTTCAAGACATTCAGAAAATCAAGAAAGATCTAGGTCACTGTGATACAGATAAGCTCTCAAAATACAATATGATTTGCTTGTTATAGGGTCATAACTACAAAAGCTATAATCTCAAGGAAAGATCAGTTGGTGAGCTAAGGAGAATGATGGAGCATGTCATGGTTGTGGAACTTGATAGCAGAGTTAGATTCAGGACTAAAGCTCCAAAGCCTGATGTTGATCATTACAATAAAATCCCTGCTGCACTAGTAATAGTTGAACATACATCTCAACACAAAGAAAAAGACAAACTTATCAGAGAACCAAGAGCAGTCATACCTAGCAAAGTGTGGCCATTGGGTACAACAGTCCGAGAAATCATAGACAAAAAGTCTACTTTGATAGAATCATTTGACCACATCACAAGCCCAAACTCTATGGAAGATAACAGAATCATGCCCTGGAAATATGATCAAGAATGGGACAGCGCTATCATCAAGAGAACATCTGGAAGGGTTTAATACTTCCATGATATAACATTAGTGTTGTGCCTACCCAAATGTGATCTTAATGATTTGCAAAGCTTGATTATCTCTAACTATCCAGTTCACCCAAGAGGAAGAGACTTCTCTGTGTTAGTGGGAAAGCTAAAGACAAAATTGAAAGATAATGTGCTTAAAGAAGCCAAGAGAGAGGATGATGAGCATAGGAGAAGGTCACAAAGAGTCAAAACATCAAAATCCAACTCCTCTATAATGGTGGATGATGAGTTCTTAGGGAGGGTTGGATGTCAAAGCAGGAAGTCAGCCAATGTTAAAAGATTAGATGGGAATCAGTATATCCTATAACAGAATGGGGATATGTTGAGAAGGCCAAATATTTGGTGCTACTGAGGAATGTAGAAGGAAAGAAAGTAGAGAGAATCAGAATTTTTGACCCAGTAGAGATCAAATTGCTTCACCCAAGCTATACATCATATCTTCATGACAAATTCTCCCAAAGCTAACTGATGAAAGGGCTCAGAATGACTTATGTCTATATGTGCACATGATTCAAATTGTGGATAAGCTGCATGCTAAAGCATACAAGAGAAGAAGGTATAATATTAGGATGTTGAAAGGAGCTAACATTGAAGATGTAAGAGAACTTAGATTCTCAGAAGAAGATGAGCTGGAAATAGTCAATAACCAATGTGTTGTAGAAACACTTACATTTGAAGACAACATTTTGGGACTAAGTTTTGAGACTCTACAAAGGGTATGCAGAATGGAGATGAAGTACAAGTACAATGATCAAAAGGATGCAGTATCATACTTAAACAAAAGCATAGTGGCAAGATTGAAAGAACTTTTAGTTTTGAAGAGCTGATTGCAAGTGTCTAAGCCTAAGGGGGAGTATTGTTTGATCTAGGATCAATAGATCTAGTCCATTTTTTATAGGCTTCGAACTTGGATTAATATTTGTAATGAATATTTGTAATTCATTATTATGTATGCATTAAATGTATAGGTTAACCCATATATGTGTGTTGATTTATGTATGTTTGCAGTTAAAACATTATGATTGCCAAAATTCACCAATTGTAAGAAACATCTACGCATGAACACTTTGTTCTTCTGTAGATATGTTTCTTACAAGTAAAATATATCCGCAGATCTTCTTCGGATAAATAACCAACTCTAAGGATGAAAGTGAACTTTGCTTCGGAAGAACGAGATTGCTTCAGAAGAACAAGATTGCTTCGGAAGAATAAGATTGCTTCGAAAGATCTATGTACCCTCGGAAGAATAAGACTCCTGCGGAAGAACAAATATTTACGGAAGACAATGTTCCTGCAGAGTCTAAACACTTGTATAATACAATTGTTACAAGTCAACAAGTCAACAAGTCAACATGGCAGTTATGCGTTTTCAATAAGTTTAAATGGTTAAACTATGAATCTTGTTCTAACAAACCCCAACATTGGCATCTAGAGCCGGTTATGTGGATAGCTAGCTTGTCTTGTCCTTGTTATATTTCATTTTATGGGACTTTGAAACCCCTTTTAGGGGCTTCTATGATCATGTTTTATGAATCCCCAACTTTCAAAGTTATATCACACATGCTTGTGATTAAACTTTGAAAGACATGTATGTTATATTGTTGTTTGTTTGGGCATGATAAACCCTGAAATTTCAGTTTATGTTGGCTGAAATTTGGGGGTTTTAAGTGGGGATTCATTGTTGGTTTGGATGATATGTTCATTGTTCATTATGGTGCATAAGCTAGCCATTGACCTTGTGTTGTTTGGATGTTTGTAATGGTTGTATCATTCATTCAATTGGGTTGTATAATCTATTGTTTGTGCTTTGTTTAAAGTGTAATTTATTTATTATTGGGTTGTAATTAATAGATTAGGTACTTTTCATATTACTAGAAATCTTGTATTAGGACATAATGTCTTGTAATATGAAGATGTACGTGTTAGAAGCACAAAGGGAAGACACAAGAAACATGGAGCATTTGGATGCAGTTTCAAGTGGGAGGTTCATGGAACTTTTGTGATGTGTTTTGACCATTAGGAATGTCCTATGGTCCACACTTGTGATGGCAAAGAAGTGTGGCCACTTTAGATGCTATGTTTATGCACTTACATTTGGTTGATTCATGGTTGTTTGATTATGGTATTGTGGTTGATGACTTTACATATGATGTTTGCTTAACTATCCTTTCCATGATCATAACAAACTATCTAAATGGGATTTAATCATTAAAAGGTAATAAAAGGTTATTAAATTTTTTTAACGATTTCAAAGATTAAAAGGGGTTTTAATCAATGTACCATAAGCTATCTTGTTTTGAAAACATACAAATATGTAAATATAATGTTTTCTAAACTTGTATTATAATATCTCTATACCATTTGTACAATTAAATAAGATCAACACTGTCCTTTTACACAATACTTGAATTGCTTGGGAACTCTTAGTGGGATAAAGGTCACCTAACCAATTTGAGAGAACTTGTGACTTGAGGTGAGAATGCCATATTCGTGGGATAAAGGTCACCTAACCGCTTATTTTGGCAAACTCACACGTGTGTGTAAGTAGGGTGTCTTGATTTGCAAACCATGTCAAATTGATGACCTACGATATGGTTTCCAAATGGTGTTGATAGGATTAACATGCCGACTTTACATATGATGTTTCAAGTCGATCCCATACCTCTAGAAGTTGCAAATGGTTGCAATCGTCAATCATTGACCACCTTATTAATTTAAATCGTGGGATAAAGGTCACCTAACCACCATTTAAATGTAATGTTGGATTCTAGATTTTAATATGAAAATGACCTTAAAAGGTATTAATTATTAAAATAACAATATCGAAAATACTAAAATTGATCTTTGTTAAATTTTGTAGATGGCTACCAATAATTATGATAATCACGATAATTCATCCACGTCTGCCCAATCTTTACGAGCGATTCTCCAAAAGGAACATCTAAACCATAACAATTTTATCGATTGGTATCGAAACTTGAGAATCGTTCTCAAGCAAGAGAAACGATCATATGTTTCAGACGACCCTGTCCATGATCAACCTAGTGAGGATGATGAGGAGGCCTATAATGATTGGATAAAGTACACTAAGGACTCTCTCCAAGTGTCTTGCCTTATGTTGGCAAGCATGACTCCGGATCTCCAGAAGGAGTATGAGCATCACAGAGCTTATGACATGATAACCCAACTAAAGGAAGCGTTCCAACAGCAAGCGAGGGTTGAGCGCTTCGAAACGGTTCGAGCACTCCATGCATGTCGTATGGACGACAACCAATCAATTTCATCTAATTTGCTTAAGGTGAAAAGTCACATTGACCGCCTCGAAAGGCTAAACTGTCCCGTCTCAAAGGAATTGGGCACGGATTTGATCCTCAATGGCCTTACCAAAAGGTTTGAGACGTTCGTGTTGAACTACAACATGAATGCTTGGGACAAAAGCATTGGTGAGCTTCACTCTATGCTCAAAACGGTCGAGGCGGCCATGGGTAAAAGGGTTTTACCCGTTCTCACCATCCATGAAGGTGGGAACAAGAAAATGCCTCATCCCACACCCAAGGCAAGAGTTGCCAAGGGTAAGGGACCCATAATGGGAAAAGGGAAAAGGTTGGCAAGGGTGCCACCCAAAGCACAGGAGAAGAGGCAAAAGGATGCTTCTAATGACCCATGCTTCAAGTGTGGGGAGGTTGGACACTGGCAAAAAATTGTCCTGTCCATCTCCAAGAGTTGAAAGCAAAGAAGGATGCCGGGCAGACCTCAAGTACTACATACATGATCCATATTGATTTAAACTTAATATCCTCCAACACATGGGTATTAGATACCGGATGTGGAACTCACATTTGCAATTTGTTGTAGGATTTATTAGGTATCATACATTCGGATGTATGTGGTCCTTTTAAACCTATGACAAGGTACAATGAAAGATACTTCATTACCTTTACTAATGACTATAGTCGATATGGGTATGTGTGCTTGTTAAGACACAAAGATGAAGCCTTTGAAATGTTCAAGATCTTTCAAAATGAAGTACAAAATCAACTCAACAAGTCAATTAAAATTCTCCGCACCGATAGAGGAGGTGAATACCTGAATGATGCTTTTAGGGACCATCTTAGAAGTTGTGGGATTGTCTCATAAATATCTCCACCAGGAACACCACAACATAATGGCGTATCTGAGTGGAGAAATCAAACTCTATTGGATATGGTTCGATCTATGATGGCTAGAAGCTCATTACCTCTATCATTTTGCGGTTTTGCTCTGCTCTCTGTGGCCCGTATTTTAAATATGGCCCCAACCTAGAAAGTGGAAAGGACACCTTATAAAATATGGCATGGAAGGGTTCCATCATTTTCATATTTGAGGGTGTGGGGGTTTGAGGCTTATGTGAAGACTCCCACCTCGAACAAGTTAGAAAGCCGCTCCACTAAGTGTATCTTTATTGGATATCCAAGAGATTCTATTTGGGATATTATTTCTATGATCCAATACAACAAAAGGAGTTTGTTTCCAAAAAGGGTGAGTTCTTGGAAACCAAATTCCTTATGGAATGAACTGGTAGTAGAACTGTGGATCTTGAAGAGGATCAAGAACCGCAACTTGATACACGTTTGCTTGACACTAGCACTCAACATGAGGATGATGAAAGTGATCAAATATTTGATCAATACATAGAACTAGTAATCCACCTGAAAGATATGGATTTTTCATTCATGGATGCTATGTGATAGATTTTGATGAACCAATCACATACCATGGTGCATTGTCCAATTCGGATTGTGACAAATGGCTTGAAGCCATGAACGTTGAGATACAATCCATGTATGACAATCAAGTATGGGACTTGGTTATACCACCTCTTAACACCAAAGTAATTGGATGTAAGTGTGTTTTCAAAAGGAAAACCAATATGCATGGAAACCTGATACTTATAAAGCAAGACTTGTAGCAAAGGGTTTCACTCAAACCAACGGGTTGATTATGATGAAACTTTCTCACCTGTTGAAATGCTAAAATCTATTAGGATATTGTTTCCCATAGCTGCTCATTATGATTTTGAGATTTGGCAAATGGATGTGAAAACGGCTTTCCTAAATGGATATCTTGGGGAAGATGTCTATATGGTTCAGCGTGAAGGTTTTGTCGATCCAAACCATCCTAACAAAGTATGCAAGTTAAAAAAATCAATCTATGGATTGAAACAAGCATCGAGAAGTTGAAATCACCATTTTGATGAGGAAATAATTAAATTTGGATTCATCAAGAACGCTGATGAAGCTTGTGTATATAAAAAAGCTAGTGGGAGCATCGTCACTTTCCTAGTATTGTATGCTGATGACATACTACTATTTGGAAATGACATTCCAACCTTGGAAGGTGTAAAAGCCTGGCTTGGAAGTTGATTTTCCATCAAGGATCTTAATCAAAGTTCATACATTGATAAGATCTTGAAAAGGTTCAAGATGGAGAACTCTAAGAAAGGTACGGTACCTATTCAAAGAGGAATGATATTGAGTACGACTTAATGTCCAAGTTCAAAGGATGAGCAAGATAAAATGAAAGGAATCCCATATGCATCTGCTATTGGATCCATCATGTATGCAATGATATGCACTCGGGCAGACGTTTCATGCGCCTTAAGCATGACAAGCTATTACTAGCAAAATCCTGGAAGCTGTCATTGGATGGCTGTTAAGAACATACTTAAGTACCTGAGGAGGACTAAAGATATGTTTCTAATCTATGGATATAGTGATGAGGAACTCGTTGTAAAAGGTTACACGGATGCGAGTATCCAAACCGATCGTGATGATTCACGATCACAATCTGGATACATTTTCATTCTGAATGGAGGCGCTGTCTCTTGGAAGAGCTCTAAACAGGATATGGTGGCTTTATCAACTATAGAATCAGAATACGTCGCCGCCTCATTGGCAGCTCAAGAAGTTGCATGGTTGAAGAAATTCATTGCCGATCCAGGGGTTGTCCCTTCCATTTGGGACCCCCTAGATATCTTTTGTGATAACGAGGGTGCGATTGCTCAAATCAAGGAACCTCGTGCTTATCAAAAGACTAGGCACATTGGGCGGAGATTCAACTACATACGAGATGAAGTTGAGAAAGGAAAGATATGTATTCGCAAAGTTCACACAGATCAAAATATTGCAGATCCTCTTACGAAGCTCCTAGAAAAGGCAAAGCATGAAGGTCATACCTGTGCCATGGGACTTCGATATTCTAGTGATTGGATTTCATCTGTGATTTCGTATTTGGATATTTGGAACTCTCTTACTACTTGAATAAAATTATTTGGTTATAATATTTCAACAAATGTTCCAATTTAGCATGTTTAATCCGTGGGTAAATTATTTACTCTAAATGTCTATAGTCGTTCATACTTGTGGGAACAAATATGAGGGTAAGATTACTATGAATTTGGATTGGTTGATATTCATAAGGAATGAATATAGAGAAAATGGTTGCTGCCAAAGTTCATAGATATTTGTGGGATACAAATATTAGACTGACCCGCATCTCAAATTTTACTACATGGAATCTTCGAGATTGATCACAAGTAAATTTGAGTAAAGGCGAATATCATTTGGTATCCTCAGACCTGAGATACATACTGGGATTTGATATTCACCAAGTGTTATACCTTGAGGTAGTTCTTCACTGCCCTGAAATAATGGACAGTACGTAAGGCTGTGTTCAGACGTGACATGAAGTGTTTGTGAGAAACGTATGTATTCAAGATGGAATTTGTTCCTCTTATTTGTTGAGAGCAAGATGTCTAAGGCCTGATAAGTTAAATCAACAAGGAATGATCATTTTGTGTCCTTGGATTTTACATGACATCTATAACAAAAGGATAAATGATTGATTCACCTAAATCATTTCAAGTTGGATACTTGAAGGGGAAGATGTTATTGAATGGCTTTAAGTCATGCATATTAAGGGTAGTAACTCGTTGTTAGGCGGCATTTACTAGCTTGCATCAATCTTCTATGAATCTTATGCAAGTGGGGGATTGTTGGATTCTTTATGCCCAAGACACATTGAAAATTGTTGTGGTTAGTACGTCATGATCCAAGTCGGGTCATACCCAAAAACAAGCTAAGCAAACACCAAATAATATTTAATTGATGATATGATCATACAATTAAATATATATATATATATATATACACCAGTTTAGAATATGGGTTTTCTAAATAAGTTGCATATGAGATTGAACAATTTATATGGATATTTTGTTTAATAGATGTTGTTTGTAATGTTATTTAAGTTATGTTGGACCAAAAGAACCAATGACCCAGATCAGAAAAACCTTTAAGTCCCACAGACATCTAAACAACTGAAGTGGTCTACAATAGCTGAAGATAAAGTCTGAAGACAAAGTCTGAAGACAAAGTCTGAAGACAAAGTCTGAAGACAAAGTCTGAAGACAAAGTCTGAAGACAAAGTCTGAAGACAAAGTCTGAAGACAAGTCTGAAGACAAAGTCTGAAGACAAAGTCTGAAGACAAAGTCTGAAGACAAAGTCTGAAGACAAAGTCTGAAGACAAAGTCTGAAGACAAAGTCTGAAGACAAAGTCTGAAGACAACAGCTGAAGACAACAGCTGAAGACAACAGCTGAAGACAAAGTCTGAAGACCAAGTTCTCAGAAGTTGTCACAACAGCTAAAGTAGTTCTCTTCAGTAGTTGTGATGGTTTACTTTTTAGTAGTTTGTAATTAGTAGCTTTATATTATGTAAAACATCTGAAGTTCTTACACTTCAGATGTTATAACTTCAGTAGTTGTAATGTTAGCTTGTACTTAGTATTTTGTGAAGGTGTCCTCAGTTGTTGTGGACATCTTTAGTAGTTTTGTTTACTTTCAGTTGTTTGTATAAATTAGTTAGCTGTTACTATCAAGTGATGTCAGCTGATGTCACATTCCTTTATAAAAGGAATGTTGACCTAATTTCCTGGTATTGGAAGCATGTGCGTGAATGAAAACATTCTTTTTGTAGAAAACTTTCTCTGTCTATAACCCTTACTGTTTGATTGAATATTCATATTATTCTTGCTTTAATTTCGTCTAATTCGTGTGCTATTCCACTGCAAATCTTAATCTAATTGATCAAACTAGATCCCGATCCCTTTCAAATGGTATCAGAGCTGGTTAATCATTGATCGATTTAACAATTGATCATTGAAACTGTTCTTTTGATATCTAAGTTTGATCGAATTAGCAAATTTGCAAGAATTGATTATAGAGTTTGATTTTCTGTTGCTTCCGGTGAATTAATTTGAGATTCGTCTTGTTTCAAACTATGTTGTTGAGTTTTTGAGCTAGATCTGTTAAAATCGTTGAACCTGTTTGAATTGGTGAAAATGGCTACCTCAATCAATGATCCTCACAATACTGGCTCCTCAACAAAGCCTCCGATGCTTCTTAGGAGTGAGTATAACATATGGCAACGCCAAATGCTCCATCACCTGTCTATCAACAGTTCAGGTTGTTAGAAATTTGTGGTTCATGGACCATATAAGCCTATGGTGAGTAATCCGGAAACCAATGAGATGGTTCTGAAGAAGAAAGAGCAATACTCAGATGAAGATTTGAAATTTTTTGAAATTGATGCTAAAGCCCATGGAATTCTGGCCATGGCACTGCCTAATGAAATCTATTCTGGACTTATGCATCATGAAACTGCTCATGACCTCTGGGTTGCTCTGAAAGAATAATTTAGAGGAACTGATGAGGTCTTGGCAAACAATAAAGACATCCTTGCCCAGCAATATAAGACATTCTCTCATAGAAAGGGTGAGTCACTAACTCAACAGTTTGAGCGATTCTCCTGTTTGATATCTGAGCTGAAAATGGTTAAACATTAATATACAAACAGTCAGATGAACAACGGATTCCTCAGATCCCTACCTGAGAGATGGGACACATATACTATTGTCCTACACTCCAGTGCAAATCTGGACAATCTATCTCTCACCCAACTTCATGGGAAACTGTTAACATTTGAAAGAGAGATAGAACAGAAAAGGAAACTGGCTTCATTTGGGAAGCTCACTAATGATTTTGTACCATGGAATACTGCTCTAGTTTGTCATGAGTCGGAATATGCTGCATCAGAAAGTTCTTATGATGAGCATATAGATTTCTCTTCAAACAGTGGAGATCCTGCTTTTGTTGGTGTTGATAGTAATTCAGGGTGTAATAGTGATAATTTGTGCTTTTTGATGGATGATTTGAAAGGAATTGCTGATGATGATTTGGAAGAGATGGATATTTTGAGCCAAATGGCATTAGTAAATATTAGCTCTCAAAAATTTTACAAAAGGACAGGTAGAAAATTTCCTGGTCTCTCTGGAAAAACCAAAGTTGGTTTTGACAAGAGCAAGTTGAGGTGTCACAAGTGCCATAGACTTGGACATTTTGCAAGAGAGTGTAGATCATCTGGATCTAACTCTTCTGCACCCTTTGTGACCTTTCCAGGGAATAGTTCACAAAACAAAGGGCAACATTCTACCAGTTCTGGTCATCATTCACAAATTCAATAATCTCCTGCATATTTTGTTCCTCAAGGTCTAATGCCATATCCTTATCCTTGTTTTTACATGCCTCAGTCCAATCAGGTTCCAATACCCATAGCTGAACAACCACATGCCCTACCTGAGCCTCAACCATCTAAATAAAATCAACAATCTCAATCTCAATCACATCAAAGCTTTTTCACTCCTGGAGTTTTTGACTGGAGTAGCTTACCAGATGATCTTTCTGGTTATTCTGAACACGTGTTTTCTGGTGCTGGTCAACACGGTGGTGAAAATCCTTTTGGAAATCTTGCTCTTATGGCCCTAGAGTCTACTCATGGTTCATTCTCACATGCTTCAACATCACTGATAAATGTTGGTACAAAAAGGGTTCCAAATTCAACAAAGATAAAATCATTAGAAAGAAAATTAATAAAATGAAAGATGAATTTGAAACCAAGTTTGTGCCACAAACATCTCAAACTGATAACCCAAAGTTTTCACAAAAATCTAAAAAGAAGGAAAGGGTTTATGATAAAACAACTGAAAATATTCCTCAAGGAGTATCAAAACACCATACTAAGTCTGTGTCTTTCGAAAAGGAGGACATGGTGAGTTACAGGAACCTATCAAAAACAGGTACTGATGTGTCTGCTGAACTGAAGGCTTTAACAACCAATCATACACAACTTGTTATGATGGTTCAACATCTGTTGGGGAGAGTAAACCAAATAGATGTACCTGTGATTAAACCACTGAAAAGGAAAACTAAGCCAAAATCAAAGGAATCCTTTTCAGCACCATCTCCACCTTCAAAAGTTGTTAATCATGACAAATCAGTTAGTATAAAATCTGTTGATGAGAACAAACCCAAAACCAAAATGGTTTGGCTCTCAAAAGCTAACTAATTTGTTGTGACAAATGCAGGGTTCTTCAGCATGCCATAGAAGCATTTGGTATGTGGATAGTGGAGGATCTATGAATATGACAGGGAGCAGTTCTCTTCTTCATGACTACTCTCAAGGAAAGAAGGGATTTTTATCATTTGGTAATGATGATAAGGGTTACATCATCGGCAAAGGCTTTGTGTCAAATGGTGAGATAAGATTTGATGATGTTAACCATGTGGAGAATCTCAAGTACAACTTGTTGAGTGTTAGTCAAATGTGTGATAAAGGGCTTGTTTCACTTTTCACTAGTCAGAACTGTCAGATTCTGTCTTCCAATGTTTTGAGAATGATTGACAAGATATTGGATAAATATACTATCCTGAAGGCCAACAAGATTGGAAGAGTATATGCCTTAGACTTATCAAAGAAAATTGATCTAAAAGGCTATCCATGTCTGTTCTCCAAGGCCTCTCCTCGGGAATCTGAACTATGGCACAGAAGGCTTGGTCATGTGAATCTTAAAAACATGAACCAGCTTATCCATCATGGTTTAGTGAGAGGTCTGCCATTAAAGGAGTTCAAATGTGATGACAACTGCTCTTCTTTTTTAAAAGGAAAGCAACATAAAGTATCATTCACTCCACTAGAAGAACGAAAGTCCACCGCCTGCTTGCAATTACTGCATATGGATCTTTTTGGTCCAGTAAGAGTGATGAGCATGGCAAAGAAAAAATACATTCTGGTAATTGTGGATGATTATTCCAGATTTGTATGGACTTTCTTCTTACATTCAAAAGATGAGGCTGGTCAAATCATCATCTACTTTGTTTTGCATGTGGAAAAGCAGTACTCCTTTTCTGTCAAGTGTGTGAGGAGTGATAAGGGTACAGAATTTAGAAACCACACACTTGATGAATTCTATTTCTCTAAGGGAATCAAGAGGCAGTATAGCATTCCAAGAACTCCTGAACAAAATGGAGTGGTGGAGAGAAAGAACAGGACTCTTATTGAAGCCGCAAGGTTAATGTTGGCTGATTCTAGTTTACCACAAACCTTTTGGGCTGAAGCTATCAACACAGCTTGCTATGTGCAAAATAGAGTGTTAGTAAATCAGAGGTGGATGAAGACTCCTTATGATGTGTTACATCATTTGGCTCCTATGATTTCCTTCTTTAGAGCATTTGGGTGTCCTTGTTATATTCTTAACACAAAGGATCCACTTCAGAAGTTTGAATCAAAGGTGGATGCAGGGTACTTTGTTGGTTATTCATCTACTTGCAAGGCATACAAAGTTTTTAATTGCAGAACAAAGACAGTTGAAGAAACCTTGCATGTAAAGTTTAATGATTCTCCAAAGGAGAAAATCCCACAAACCCTGTGGAGTTATTTGATTTGGACATACTGCAATATGTTCCTTATCAGTCTCTAGCTATTGCAGATTCTGTGAATCCATCATCTCCTGCAACTTGTTATCCATTTGTTTGTATAAATGCAAGTTTTAGTGATTAACTGCGTGAGTCTACTAAACTTGATGTTCCTGTAGCTTCAGCAGTTCCATCCACAATGAATGCTAATGAGATCTCTGAATCCTCTACTTTATTTGAATTGCCATCTCGTTCTAGGTTTCAAGAGTCTGGATCACCATCTGTTGCTGCTGAATCACCTATAAACACTTGCACAGATCTTATTGAGTATCAAGAACTGATGAATCACCCCATGTCTTAGATCATTGGTGACATCAATGCTGGTGTTTGTACTAGAAGTCAGTTGTCCAATTTCTACTTTTATGCTCTCTTCGTCAGTCAGCAAGAGCAAAAGAACTATCATATTGCATTAAGTGACAATGGATGGGTTGAAGCCATGCAACTTGAGCTTCTTCAGTTTCAAAAGCAGCAAGTGTGGGAACTTGTTCCTCTACCCCAAGGTAAGTGTGCAATAGGCACTAAATGGGTGTTTAGGAATAAAACTGATGAAAAAGGTCAAATTGTCAAGAACAAGGCCAGACTGGTTGTACAGGGGTTTTCACAAGAAGAAGGTATTGATTATGATGAAACCTTTACCCCTGTAGCCAGAGTGGAGGCAATCAGATTGTTCTTAGCTTATGCTGCTTTCCATAATCATAAAGTTTTTCAAATGGATTTCAAAAGTGCATTCTTATATGGTAAAATAAAAGAAGAAGTTTATGTGTGTCAACCACCAGGTTTTGAAGATCATAAACATCCAGATTGGGTGTATAAGCTTGATAAGGCTCTTTATGGGCTAAAACAAGCTCCCAGAGCCTGGTATGAAACACTGTCTAACTTTCTTCTTCAAAATATTTTCACTAGAGGCTCCATAGATAAAACTTTGTTCATTGAGAAAGTAGGCATGCATAAGCTCCTTGTTCAAATTTATGTAGATGATATTATATTTGCATCCTCTGATCCACAGTAGTGTGATGCCTTTACTAAGTTGATGCAAAAAAAGTTTGAAATGAGTGCCATGGGAGAATTACAGTTCTTTCTGGGATTGCAAATCAAACAATGTTTGAAATGAGTGCCGTGGGAGAATTACAGTTCTTTCTGGGATTGCAAATCAAACAAATGGTTGATGGAACTTTCATTCATCAGTCAAAATATACAAAGGATTTATTAAAAAGTTTGATTTACAAAACTATAAGCCCTGTTCGACTCCCATGTGCAGCACCACACAACTGGATGATGATCAGAAAGGTAAAGCAATTAATGAAACTCTTTACACATGTATGATTGGTTCCTTGATCTACCTTACAGCTTCTAGACCAGACATTATGTTTGCAACTTGTGTCTATGCTAGATTTCAGGTTGCATGTAAAGTATCCCATATGATTGCAGTCAAAAGGATCTTTAGATATTTGCAATGAACTCAATCTCTAGGACTTTGGTATTCCACTGGGCACTCTTGCAAATTAGTTGCTTTCTCTGATAGGGACTATGCAGGGTGTAAATTAACCAGAAAATCAACCTCTGGTCGATGCCAATTTCTAGGAAATTGTTTAGATTCTTGGCAAAGAAAGAAACAAACTTCAGTTGCTACATCCACTGCTATAGCAGAGTACATTGATGCTGCAAGTTGTACATCTTAGGTACTCTGGCTTCAGAATCAATTACTGGATTATGACATTACAGAGACTAAGACTCATTTACTGATGGATAGTGCTTCAGCTCTTTGTATTGTTAAGAATCCTGTCCAGGATTCTACGACCAAACATATTGAGATCAGATATCATTTTATCAGGGATTGTTATGAAAAAGGTCTGATTGATCCAAAGTTTCTTCCTAGTACTGATGAGCATGAAGATATATCTACTAAGCCTTTGGATAGTGCAACTTTCCAAAATCTAGTTCTAAGGCTTGGTATGCTGCAGCTTGAATGATTTGGCAACTACGGATGATCTCAGTTCACAAGTGCTGATGAGCATTAGTATACAGCTGTCAAAAATAAGTACTCAGAGGTTATTTTATCTTCACCAGTTTTCATAACTACTGAAGACTAAATTACTTAAAAGTACTAAAGTACTTTATTTGGTGCAAAGTACTGATGTGGTTACAACCACTGATGTCTGTTCTAATAGATAAGTACTGATGACCAATGAAACATCTGAAAATCAGATAAGCTGCTGAGTAAGTGTTAAGGTCAAATGAAACAACTGAGATCTGTGAATTGACGACAACAACTACCCAATAATTTTACTCTTCAATTGTTTCAAACAACTGTTGTTTCATTTCAAAACAACTGAAGCCAAAACCAAGTCTTCAGTAATTTCAAACTACTAATGACTAACACACCAAGTCTTCAATTGTTTACAACATCTGAAAGTTAAAACCATGTCTTCAGTCGTTTTCTAACAACTGATGACTAACACCAAAACTTTCAGTTGTTTTTCTTCAGCCGTTTCATAACCTATAAATACCTAACCCTAACTTCAAACTTTTCATAAATCGTTTTCCGAACGTTCATCTTCCATTAATGGCGACCATGCAAATCAAACCAAGACACAATTGTGTTGCCTAGTTCACAAAACCGGCCTTTTGGACTAAGTTTGATGTTGCCATTGATCTGAATGATGCCACCTTTGTCACCAAATATTCGAAGGGCACCATTGATCTATCATTCATCAACCATGGATATGCGGGCGACTTAAGTGCTACAACCATTCTGAAGAGCACTTCCATGATGCTGAACGTCTAATCTTCCACATGATCAATGTCTGCCTTGCCCCCAAATCCTCTTCATGGGATCAAATGTCATCCAGGTTGCAGCAGGTATTGTATTCTATCCTTGAACGCCAAAGCTTAAATTTTTCTAAAATTATATTTTTGGAATTAAAAGATCTGGCAATGAAACCTGTGGCTAACAGATGGCTATTATATCCACGATTTATTATGGCCATAATCATAAATCAATTACAATCTGATGGCCTTGTTGGCCTTGGAGTCCCTGCTGTGGTAGTTTTGCCAAAGGTATACTCCAGGCACAACTCTGAACCGCACCTCAAAGAGGCTGCCAAACTGCTAAAACCCAAGCAGAAGGAACCCACAACCTCATCCTCTAGATCCAATGTCCCCTCCAAATCACAATCCAAACAAACCAAAAAGGCTACTCAGGAAGTTGAGTCCCCTGATGATGCCCCTACAACACAAAGGCAGGATGAAACTATGGGTAGTAATCCCCCTGTAGTTTCCAAGACTCTACCAGCTGAAACCGCTCAGGTATCCTCTCAACAGGATCCTGATGTAACCAAAAATGGGGAAACCACATTACTGGAATCTCTCTCCCTTGAGAAGATTGCCATTGACGAGCACCGTTCACCCCAGGTGCAATCCTCTTCACACTTATCTCCCACTGAAGCCACCCCTACAAGCCCAACTGTGGTTATTCCACAAGTGCTGACTCAACTACATTCCTCTAACCCTCCCCAGAAACCTATTACCACTGGGAAAACCTCAACAGTTGAGGGAGAGGATTATAATATGGTTGATAACCCATAGCACAAGGATTACAGATTTCAATCTCCCTATGTAGAGGAGGAGATTTGAACATCTGGTGAGGCTGCCTCTTCTCCTGTTTCAGCACATGACGAGGATGAAGATGGTATCATTTCTAAGTCCTCACCAGAGGCAACTGCCAATGAAGGATATAATCCTGAGGCAGGAAGTCCCCAGTTCCAAGAAATAGGGGCACATGTGAATACTAATCTACACTCAACACATGTTCATCCTGATTTAATCAGGAGGTCAGATGATTCAGCAAAGACTGATGATGACCTGGGCTTTTTCTTTGATGTTCTAGCCCACAACACCATTCTTGAGACTGAGGTATGCAGACTACAAGAACTTCTTGCCAAAATGTCACAAGAATCAAGTCCATGTGCCCAAATTCACCCACAGATATTAGTTTCTTCTGAAACTCTCCCAAACACTGAGCCACTCCCAACAACTTTGCCACTAGCCTCTGATTCAGGCACCATTTCTCCGGGACAACACCCCTCTGAGCAAATGGTTGCTGCCATTCAATCATCCTTACCTCTCATCACTTCCATAATCACAAACATTATGCATCAAGCCATTGATGAGAGGCTTTCCTCAAATCTTCAATCCTTAGTTGATATTCCGGTTTCTAAGAGACTTTCTGACATTCACACCCCTGAACCCAATGCAACCAAAAAGGGGGAATCTAATTCAGTGAAATTAGACAAAAGAAAGAGAGTTGAAGAGGAAGAAGAAAAAGAGAAGAAAGAAAAGGAAATGATCACCTACAAGAGAAAGAAAAGCTCTAAACAGACTGAAGGTGAGAAAAAGTTAGAAGAACTGATCAAAGAAGCTGATGAGCAACATAGCAGATCTATGGATAAGATTATTGATCAACTCTTCAGACAAGGTTTTGACACAGCCAAACTTGACTCTGAAATCAGAAGGCTAGAGATTCAAGAGATTGAACATAGATGAGCAAGTTAGAGTGAGAAAGAAAGGGAACGGCTGGAAGCTATGACAAGATTCATATCAAAACATCTGGGACGATCAATCATTAAAATGAAGTCATGGTCCAGAGACAGTATTTTGGAGATAACCACAAGAATCTGTTCTTCTAAAGTATTCAACAAAGGATTGATCATAGAAGCTCTTGATGAAGCTGGTGCTGGGAAAAGGTCTCATATGGCAAAGTTATCCAAAGCTTCACTCACAACCAAGATGCTAGATCAGCCTGTACAATCTCCCAAACCAAAACAACCAACTTCACAACCCTCAAAACCAACTCCTTTACCCAAGAAACCTACTCAAACCACTACCAATGATGCACCCAAGAGGAAGAGAAGGGTGTTGAGGATGGAAGAAGAAGAAGAAGATGATAATGATGATAGTCTGCCAATCTCTGTTGTTCCTAAAATAAAGATGCCTCAGCCCAGGAGTCAACCAACAACAATCACATCTGAAATCCAAAGGCAAATGGTAAAAGTCAAACTTGAAGAAGAAGAACAGCACAAACAACATGATGAGCAGCTGTTAAGGATGATTGATAAAGAGTTTCCTAAGTCTTCATCCATACAAGCTATGAAGAAACATGCTCAGAGGTTGTATGCTCTCGGATTTACATTTCAATATCTGAAAGAGAGAGTGAGAATTTGGCCTTACCCCAGAGTAAGTGACAGAATTCATAAAAAGAAGATTCCAAGTAGATACAATGGCCAAGTAAAGAAGAGTGTAGATGCTGTGATAATGTTGGCCATTGTAGTGTCACCCTGGTTAATCCTTGATGACTTCAAGAGGGCTTACAAGTCTAAGATGACTCCACAAACTTTACTAGAAAACAAAATGGTAAAGAAGGGGTTGATCTACAAGAAGCTTGAAGAAATAAGAAGAAATGAGCTCTAGTTGTTGCTTAAAGGCACTCATCCTAATGAGTTTGCATACAGAGAAATAACTATTGTGGAGCTGAAGAATGGAAAGCATGTTAAGTACTTATCAGAGTACTATGGGCCTGAGTTCTTCTTTGAAAGTGAAGCTGAAGAACTCACAATGGAAGAACAATTTGTTTTCCTTGAGGCCTATGTCAGAGAGTCTTACAGACTTATCATTGGGAAGTAGGTCTCATGGACGGGGTAACAGCTCTGTGTCCAATTCCCCAAGACAGAGTTCCCATTCATCCTTTGCCAATCAAACCTTCTCAAACCTCTTCCCTGGCCTGAGCTTAATTTGAAGATTTCTGAGCTGATCCAGATAATGTTTCTGCCAATAAGTGGGACTTCAATAATCTTAAAGGTTTTGGTTGCATTGGTTCAGGGGGAGTTTGTTGGACCAAAAGAACCAATGAGCCAGATCAAAAAAACCTTTAAGTCCCACAGACATCAAAACAACTGAAGAGGTCTACAACAGCTGAAGATAAAGTCTGTAGACAACTGCTGAAGACAAAGTCTGAAGACAAACTCTGAAGACAACAGCTGAAGACAAAGTCTGAAAACAAAGTTCTCAGAAGTTGTCACAACAGCTGAAGTAGTTCTCTTCACTAGTTGTGATGGTTTACTTTTTAGTAGTTTGTAATCAGTATTTTTATATTATGTAAAACATCTGAAGTTCTTACACTTCAGATGTTATAACTTCGGTAGTTGTAATGTTAGCTTGTACTTAGCATTTTGTGAAGGTGTCCTCAGTTGTTATGGACATCTTCAGTAGTTTAGTTTACTTTCAGTTGTTTGTATAAATCCGTTAGTTGTCACTATCAAGTGACGTCAGCTCATGTCACATTCCTTTATAAAAGGAATGTTGACCTAATTTCTTGGTATCGGAAGCATGTGCGTGAATGAAAACATTCTTTTTGCAGAAAACTTTCTCTCTCTATAACCATTACTGTTTGATTGAATATTCATATTATTCTTGCTTTAATTACGTCTAATTCGTGTGCTATTCCGCTGCAAATCTTAATCTAATTGATCAAACTAGATCCCGATCCCTTTCAAATGGTATCAGAGCTGGTTAATCATTGATCGATTTAACAATTGATCATTGAAACTGTTCTTTTGATATCTAAGTTTGATCGAATTAGCAACTTTGCAAGAATTGGTTATAGAGTTTGATTTTCTGTTGCTTCCAGTGAATTAATTTAAGATTCGTCTTGTTTCAAAATGTGTTGTTGAGTTTTTGAGCTAGATTTGTTAAAAGGTTAATTATACAAATAACCTACATGAATGACTTGTTAATGTGTTTAATCTTGTTTTAAGGTTTTGGGGGGAAAACCCATTTGCTATGTAAACTTTCGGCCACCCACTTTCAAGTGGGGCTTCCTTTTGCTTTTCCCTAGTGTTCTTGAAACAACATACACACAAGTCATTCATTCACTCTACCTCTCTCTCTCTTACATGCAAAAACTCAAGAAAAAGGGTTTTCTCTCTTCTTGTTGAAGAAGGTGCGGCTGAAAGAGTTTATAGCAGCTCTTCTTTCGGTTTCTTAGTGTTCAAATCCTAGCAAGAAGGTGTTTGTCATATAGCTTGGGGTATGCAAGCTTGAGAGGACCTCCTTGGTGCCTTTATTCGTTTCTTGGAGCTCATCCTCTTCAATCTCTTCCTTTTTGCTGCTGAAAAGGTAGTCTTTGACAGCCTCATTAAGGCTGTCCATATTGTTTGTTTTGTGTTAACATAGCTAGCTTTTATTCACATATAAAGATCCTATGTTTATGGGTTTGTTTATAACTTTGTAATATCAAGATGAAACCTGAATTTTCAGTTGATTAACTATGTTATAATTCTTGCTTCCGCTGCGTTTTCACTAAGTTTAAATGGTTAAACTATGAATTTTGTTCTAACAAACCCCAACACCGCAAACGTTGACTTGACTTCAATCAACACTAAT
This sequence comes from Flaveria trinervia, assembly GCA_025506515.1. Classification (NCBI taxonomy): domain Eukaryota; kingdom Viridiplantae; phylum Streptophyta; class Magnoliopsida; order Asterales; family Asteraceae; genus Flaveria; species Flaveria trinervia. The sequence goes on from CM046455.1 coordinate 37,539,698, forward strand.
AATTCCTGATTGCGATCCTTGGATTCACAGTACGTCTTACACATAACTTGACTAGTTTATGAAGATGCCATTATCAAACTGTTTCACTTGATTCCAAGAAAAAAAATTAGTTTCCCCATGTCACTTATTTTAAATCATCTTCCCAAACTATTTTCAAAGCTTTTCATTATTTGACCAAAAGATGATGCCATCTACATAAATTTGAACCAGTACTAAGCCATATCCCGTTCTTTTGATAAAGAGTGTGATGCCAATAGTACCTCTTTTTTAACCATGTTATACTAGGTAGTGTGACAGTGTCTCATACCACTTCCTTGGAGCTTGATATAGCCCAAAAATAACTTTGTCAAGCTTGCAGACATAATCAGGATGACTTGGGTTTGTAAAGCTAGATGATAGCTTGACATATACTTACTCATCTCACATTCCATATAATAATCCATACTTGAAATCAAGTTGGTAAACCTTAAAATACTTGAATGCAGCAAAAGCAAGTGATATCCTAACAACTTTAAGTCTTGCCACCAGAGCAAAAAACATCTGTGTAGTCAATCCCTTCTTCTTGATCATACCATGAAATAACTAGTCTTGCCTTGTTCTTGATAACAAGTCATCTATCATCCTTCTTATTGCTAAAATCCACTTGGTACCTATTGGTGTCTTCCCATAAGAAAGAGGGCATAGGTTCCAAACTTTTTGTCTTTTGAATTAATGCAGTTTCTTATGCATTGCTTCAACCAAACTTCCATGCTTTAAAGCTTCATCAACATTTTTTGGCTCAACTGAGGATAAGAAGAAAGAGTATAGACAAACATTTTTGTCATGAGTTTGTCCTATTATTCTAAGCCAGTCCCAACATCTCTAATGATATTTGTGGTGGGATGGGACTTGTGGATTCTTAGTTAAGTAATCATAGAAAATGGGTTTGACAGATTTAAATTAGTGAAATTCAGATCTGGTGATTGACTGTCACCCACCACATAAATGCACTTTTCAAGTGAAACTTGTTCCAATTAGTGTCTAACATCATTGATGTTGTCTTTAGTGTAGAGTTTGTTAGCATCATGAAATTCTTGATCACTTTCACCATGTCCATCTCCTTCAACATTGTAAGCCCTTTCATTTGAGTTGTATGCCTCTATGTTGGAGTTTATAGGCACCTCAGATGTATCAGCAGAATAGTTCGTCATGGTTGTGTTGATAGGATTTCTTCTGCAGGGTTTTTTACCACTAGAGCTGTAATAATTCTATCATTTGGTCTTCTCAGCTAAAATATTGGGTTAGGATCTCCTATTCATATGTTACCCGTTGATCCTGAAATATCTTTACAAGATTTGGTAAGACAGTTGGTAACTAAAATCAAGATCAAATACTCACTCAGGACCAGAACATTTCACCATTGGGAGTGTGCTCATTGAAGGTGATATTAGCTGACTCCTCAACTACTCTAGTTCTAGTATTGTATACTCTACAAGCCTTAGCTTAGAAAGAGTATCCAATAAAGTGTCAATCATCTTATTTCTCAAAAAATTTGGCTATATGATATTTGGTATTCAAGATGGTGCATGGACATACAAATGAAGTAAGAAACCCAATAAAATTTCAGTCAAATGGCCATGCTTTATCTTTCATACCATGTTTGGAATATTAGACTCAGCCTTCAAAATTTTCATGTTTTGATGGCTTTGGATGTTTTTAGAGACTGAACCTTTATAAGCTTTTGGATCCACTGCAATAGACTCCATGCTTTGGTGGCTTTGTTTTCTCCTGAGAACAACTTTTCTTCTAAAGTCAATTTTCCACATCTTTAAGTATAGAGTAATAATTTTTAATTTTATTATTTGTTATAACTTTTAAATAATCAATATATGTATATTTCACCAATGGCTAATAACATCTAGAAAATAAAATATTCATAAAACTAATGATTTTGATATTTTTATTTATTCACCCATGTAATACATGTGCTCTAACCTAGTTTTGATACGTAAGCTTATCTTTATTTTTTCTGTGACAAAACTTCAGCCATTGTACCTAGATATTCTTTTGGATTATATTGGTACCTAGCACAAAGACACACAGCAAACATAATGTAAGGTCTACTGCCAGTTAAATATATAAGCCATCCTATCATTGATCTATATAATCTTTGATCAATAGTTTTTCCTGTAGGATCAGGTACAATCTTTTCAATTGATTATATAAATCAATATTTGATCTATGTATTTCTCTTGATTGATGAATATCCCTTATGAACTTGTAGACCAAGAAAGAAAGTTAATTCTCCCATGGAACTCATCTCAAACTCGAATTTCACCAATTCTTCAAAGCTTACACATAATCTCTTATTAGTTGATCCAAATATATTGTCATCAACATAAATTTGAACAACCAAGAGATCTTGATGTTCTTGTTTTAGAAAGAGAGTTTGATCAATAGTTCCCATTTTGTAACCATGCTTGAGCAAGAAAGAAGATAGTGCTTCATACCAATTCCATGGTGCTTGGTGCAGACCATACAAAGCTTTATCAAGTTTATATACCCTATGTGGATAGTGTGGATCTTTAAATCCAGGGGTCGTGATACATAGAATTCTTCATCAATTTTCCCATATAAGAAGGCACACTTGACATCCATTTGATAAACAATGAACCCCTTATATGATGCATATGCTAGAAATACACTTTTGGCTTCAATTCTTGCAACTGGTGCAAAAAATTCATCATAGTATATTCCTTCTTCTTGTTTGTATCCTTGTGCAATCAACCTTGCTTTGTCTCTTACAATTATACGTCTATCATCTAGTTTATTTTTGAAGAGCCATCTACTTCCAATTGGATGTTGACCTTCAGGTATATCAACTAGAGTCCACTTTTTGCTTTCTAAATTGTTGAAGCTCTTCTCACATAGCTTCAATCCAGCTGTTGTCTTTTAGAGCAGTTGTGATGTTTGGAGGAACCACTTGTGAAAGAAAACAAGCAAAAAGATAGATGTTGGCAGTTCCATTTTGGCTTCTTGTAATTCTTTGGGCAGGATCTCCAATGATGTTGTTGACTGGATGAGTCTTATGGATTATTGTTGATGGAGTTGGGTCAACTGGAATAGATGATTCCAAGTTAGTCATATCCATTGTTGCAGACTGATCCAATCCAGATTGTGAATTTAGGAAGTAGTCAAAGTGTTCTTCTTGTGCATCATTGGTATTGATTGGTCTACCTCAGTTTGCACATCAGAAGAATTGTTAATGTCTTCCATAGGAATTTCTCCTGAAGCATTTTGTTCTTCCGTATGAGTTACAGTAACTTCTCTGGAAACATTTTGTTCATCCGTAGGAGTTACATGAACTTCTCTGGAAACATTTTGTTCATCCGTAGGAGTTACATGAACTTCTCTCGATGGAATATGAGGAATTGAGGAACCATTTCCAATGTTTGTTGAATCTCCTAGAGAGTCTGGTATAGTTCCTCATACATTATGCATACCTCTGGATACACAGTGTACATCTATTGATTTAGAGTCAGTAGTTATTAAAGTGTTTTTCCTTGGAGGGTCAACAGATAATGATACTTCATTCAAATTTAGGGGAACAAATGGATAGCATGTATTATCAGATCCTTCATAATTCAAATAACTAGAGTTAAATGACTTTGTTAAAGCATCTATATCAAATAGCCATGATGATCCTTTAATTGATTTAGTACATACAGATTCATCAAAAGATACATTACGAGTTTTGTAGAGATTATATGAAGTGGCTGAAGCAACCAAACACCCAAAGTCTTTCTGCATGCATGTTGCACAAGTACTGAAGAAGAATGCTTTGGAAGTTTCACACAAGCAACAAAAATATTCTAAGTGTGAAATTTTCCGAAGCCAAAACCAATATCTTCTGAAGCCAAAGATAAAGTCTTTCGAAGCTTCAAAGACAAAGTCTTCCGAAGCTCAACTCTTGAAGACAGATTTATTCCAAAGACTTTTAACAACATGCTTTATCTTATGTACTTTTCCATAAACCTGGACCCTTTTCTGCTGCAACTCTGTAAAGTCACCAACATACATGAGTTGGTGAAAAGGTTGATGCTTTTGGTAAATGTACATTGTGGTCTTGAGTCTGTAAACTTTGTACTTCATGTACTTTATCCTTTTTGTAATAGATAAGGATGTGAGCTATGACATGTCATAGTCACAAGTCAAAAGGCAATCTGCCTTTTGACTCTACAATTGATTTCGTTTTGTCACTAGTCAATTGTATCCAGCTGGCTTTCATAGTATGGCCGGTTGTAGGATGTAGTATAAGTATCTCATGTTCCTGTAACTTTATTTCATGCTTTGTAACACTTGTAATAGAACATTGAGAAAGCAATATACTACAACCTTGAAAACCATCTCCTTGTGTATCTTGCTCTTGTGTTATGTCTCTTAATTACTTGTGTTCTTAGTGTCTTTACTTGTTGTTAATCCAGTTCATTGTGTGATTAAGTTAGGTTACTCTCCTCTTTGTGTTGTTGTGTTGTTGTGTTGTAAGGGACCACCCGTCAACGGTCCTGTATTTGGTATCAGAGCATTCCTGGCTCTTGATATAAGATCTCACCATATTAAGATCCCTCACACACACAAATACTCAACTTAGCAAATGGCAGCCATTTCCAAAACTGATATGGAAACTGGAACAATGAACAAGTCCCCACTGATCACTCATGATGACTTTGACACCTGGTGCCTAAGAATGGAAGGTTTCATCAGGTCTCTAGACTTAAGAACATGGGAGTCTATTAAGAATGGACCTTACTTACCAAGCACCCGTTCTGCTACTGGTGGTGGTGTGATCCCCAAGGCCATGGCAAACTACTCTCATGAAGATAGGAAGAGAGTAGAGATTAATAGAAAAGCCATGACAGCCCTTCACACTGCTCTTCCAAACTATGTATACAAAGGTTTCAAGAAATGCAAAACAACTAAGCAGTTGTAGGATGCATTGAAACTGATGTATAAGGGTCCCTCTGAAGCTAAGGAGAAACCATGACTTAGCAATACTTCAGGTATGTTAAGATTGTGGATACCCTTGTGGATGGAGGAGTTGCTCTTCAGAACAGAGACATTGTAAGGAAGTTGATGTCCTCACGTCCTAGGCAATGGACACACTGCTGTGTGGTGCTCAAGAAGATTGAGAACCTCAAAACTCTCACTCTAACAGAGTTATATGGGATTCTCAGTGGCTAGCTAATGAAGATGAACATGAAAGGTTCATCTAGCAACTCCAACAATCAAATGGGTTCAGCCCTTCATGTGGTTGAAAGGGATATCATAGAACCCTAACATCATCTAATATTCTACCCTGACAACTCACCAAAGGGTCCTTTCATCACCATTCCAAGAGACAAGTTCTTCTCAAGCCTTTGTGCCTTTTGATGAAAGTTGTGGTAGCTTTCTTTCCAACCTTGAAGACCTGGACTGTATCCATCCAAATGATCTGCAGTACATGGAGATAGTCCAGCAGATGGCTCTTCTCACTCATAGAGCCAAGAAGTTCTACAAGTGGACTAGAAGGAAGTTCCCCAGTAATGCAACTAGTAGAAAGTTTGGGCTGGAAAAAGGCAAAGTCAAGTGTTACAACTGTAACTTGATAGGCCACTTTGCCAGGGAGTGTAAGGCACCTAGATCAATTGGTGGCCAAACACAGTCCAAACCAAAGTACACTAATAAAGCCACCCAGAATGAGAAGCCAAAGCAGCAAGCTGCAGTTGCTGTTGAAGAAGGAGGCTTTGACTGGAGCTTTCATGTGGAAGATGCTTCTCCAAACCAAGCATTGATGGCAAATCATGATGAAGCCAACGTATTAGAACATCTCTGTACCCTTAAATGCATTGCTAAAGTTAATAGATACAGGTCCTACAACTTGGAAATGAGATATGATCTTGAGTCCTTAAACATTTTAAAAGCTGATTTCAGAAAGTCTAGAAATGATTATAAAATGAAGATAGAGGACTTAGAGAAACCTATTTCAATTCTAAAACATGAGCATACAAACTTTAGGACTCAGATCAAGGATCTCATAAATAAGCTTACTGAGTCCCATGCTGAGCTTGTGATCAGCAAAGCTAGGGCAGATAAGTGTGTTTTTGAAGAAGAGACCTTCATGAACATAACATCCTCATCCGTGCATAACAAAGTGTGCTATCAAAACAAGCAGGGACTGGGATCAAATGAGATAGCTCCTCCACACATAATCTTTTTTTGTAATATCACCTTAGTGTGGAACTTGCGAAGATGAGCTTCCTCTCACAGATCGTTTAATTGAAGAGGATGAAGAAGTGATAGTGAAGAATTCCTTTGAGAATAGTGAAGAGGGGGATTCTAGGAAGGGCCACTATCATTCTAAGGAGAAGAAGAAGATTGTGATGACCAAGTCAATGAGAAAGAACTTGATCAGAAAAAGCAAAAGAAAAGCAACAAAGGCTCAAAAGATCAAGGCTACTTTTGATTCCAAGCATAAACAAGTTTTTATCTCTCCAAGGTTTGAAGTGGTAAAGACTGAAGACATCAACCTCAACTCTTCTACTAAGAGTTCTCATTCATGTTCAAATCATCTCAATACCAAGAAGAAGACTGATCTGTTGTGGACAACCCCTACATAGCCTGGACCATCAAACTCCAAGAATAGTCCTCAGCCCAAAAGGACTGTCTCAACATCTACAAAGATGAGGGCGGAGAAGGGATGTGACCAAACTCTGTCTAACCATCTGCAAAGATGATAGTGGAAGAAGAAAATGGAGTGTGTCATGTGTGAAAGTACTGCTCATCTGGCTAAGGATTGTCCATACAATCCTAAGGGTACTCTTCACATGACCAAACCAAATACTTCCAAGAGTTCTAAGAAGATTCAAGCTTCGAAAGGAAAATCTTTTTCCTTCAAAAGCTCCAAAACTAAGAAGAAGGCAAGTGGAAAATTGCCTTCGGAAGAAAAGTTGGTCTCGAAAGGAATTAATACTTCCAAAGCACTGAAGTCCGCGTCAGTGTTTGTAGAATCTTCCGAAGGTCTAGTCATCAAAACTTCAAAGTATCAAAGCTTCCGAAGTTGAAGGTCAAGTCCAAGCTTCCAATGGTGGTGTGGAAGTCTAAGAAAGACGAAGTGACCGAAAATTCTCCATCAACAATAGTTCAAGATACTGAAAGCACTATAATAGGATCTATTACTATTGCATTACCTTCTGTTTCTCTTAGTGAGCCCAAGACAAGTAAGGCTTGGGTTTCCAAATTTAACTAATCATTTTCTTTGTACAGGGACAACTCAAGACAAACAAAAATGTCTGGATCATTGGCAGTGGCTATTCCAGGCACATGACATGCAATAGGTCACTACTCCAGAACTTTGAAAGGATTGATGGAGGGCCAGTTTTCTTTAGAGGACATGAAGGTGGTTACAGTTCTGGAAGGGGCAAGGTAACAAATAGTAAGCTCAACATTGAAAAAGTAAACTTTGTCAAGGAGCTTGGGTAAAATCTTATGAGTGTATCTGAATTTTATGATCAGAGTCAGAACGTGCTCTTTACTGAGCATGAGTGCATTGTTCTCAAGCCTGGGGTGGTCATTCCTCATGAGCATATCCTGCTTAGAGCCCCCAGGAAAGGGAACATGTACAAGATGGATCTACAAGAAACATATTCCTTTGGGAAGTTTCATTCTTTCTGTCTAAAGCCAATAGTGATGACTCTTTCCTATGTCATAAAAAATGTGTCATGTAAACTTTAAGAAAACAAATAAACTGATTAAGAATGATTTGGTAATTGGAATGCCAAAGAAAGAGTTTACAAGTGATGACCATTGTGTTGCATGCTTGAAAAGGAAGCAACATAAGGTATCTCACAAGCCTAAGGAAAGAAACTCCATCAATACACCCTACACTTGTTACATATGAATCTTTTTGGCCCTACTAGTGTAATGAGTCTAGGAAGGACCTCTTACTTTTAGTGATCACAGATGACTTTACAAGATTCACTTGGGTCTTTTTCCTTAGAACTGAGGATGAGACTCCTGAGATTCTAATGAACTTCATCTTAAAGATTGAGAATCAATCTGACCACGATGTCAAAATCATAAGATGTGATTAGGGAACTGAATTCAAGAACCAAATCCTTGATGCATTTTGTGATGAAAAGGGTGTTACAAGACAATACAGTGCTCCCAGGACTCCTCAGCAAAATGGTGTTGCTGAGAGGAGAAACAAGACACTGATTGAAGCTGCAAGAACCATGTTGTCTCACTCTAAGCTATCCATCACCTTCTAGGCAGAGGCAGTCAACACTGCCTGTTATGTGCAGAAAAAGTTTTAGTGGTTAAGACTCATGGCAAGACTCCTTATGAACTTTTGCACAAGAGGAAACCTTTCATTGGTTTTCTCAGGTCATTTGGTTGTCCTTGCACCATCTTGAATACCAAAGATCAAATTGCTAAATTTGCTAAGAAATCAGATGATGGACACTTTATTGTATACTCTTCCCAAGCTAAGGCTTACAGAGTATACAATCTCATAACTAGAATTGTTGAAGAGTCAGCCAATGTGAATTTCAATGAACACACACCCTGTGTGGCTGGTTCTGGTCCTGATTGGCTATTTGAGCTTGATTTAGTTACCAACTGTTTTAACAAATCTTGTGAGATTGTTTCAGGATCTACAAAAAAATTAAATACAAGTGATCCTGATCTAAGATTTGAGCTGAGAAGACCTTCAAGTAACACATCTTTAGCTCCAATTGGGACTACTTCTATAAATGAGGTTTCTATGAGCACCATAATGACAAACTCAGCTGATACATCTGGTATGCCTTCAAATTCCAGCTTAGAGGCTCCATAACCAGATAAAGATACTTCAAATGCAGAAGAAAATGATGGTAGTGGTAATAGTGATCAAGACTTTCTTGATGCTGATAGCCACTCCATAGATGACAACATCACTGATGCCACACACTCATTGGATCAAGTATCTCTTAAGAAGTGTGCTGATATGGTGGGAGAAATATCTATGCCAGATCCAATTTTTCTAATTTAGATCTTTCTCAACAACTTGCTGGGATCCCTCAGCTACAATTCTCACCCCACCACAAAGATCATTGGAGATGTTGTCATAGGGGTAAGAACAAGAGGACAAACCCATAAAGCAAATGTTTGTCTTCACTCTTGTTTCTTATCGCAGATAGAGCCATAGAAAGTCAATGAGGCTCTGAAGGATGGAAGTTGGGTTGAAGTTATGTAAGAGGAGCCGCTTCAATTCAAAAGATAAAAAGTTTGGAACCTTTTTCTTATTCCTTATGGGAAGACTACCATTGGAACAAAATGGGTGTTTAGGAACAAGAAGGATGATAGAGGCATTATCATCAAGAACAAAGCTAGACTAGTTGTTCAGGGATACACACAAGAATAAGGAATTGACTACACTGATGTCTTTGCTCCTGTAGCAAGACTAGATGCTATTAGGATATTCCTAGCATTTGCTGCATCCAACAACTTCAAGGTTTATCAACTTGATGTGAAGTGTGCTTTTCTGTATGGAGTGATTGATGAGGAGGTGTATGTCAAACAACCACCAGGTTTTGTAGATCCTAGTAATCCTGATTATGTCTACAAGCTGGACAAAGCTCTTTATGGGTTGCATAGGCACCCAGGAAGTGGTATGAGACTCTCTCTCGGTATCTTTTCAAACATGGATATAGAAGAGGTACTATAAATGGAACTCTCTTCATCAAAGGACATGGAAATAACATATTGCTAGTTCAAGTATATGTAGATGACATCATCTTTGGTTCAACTAATCCAACGCTTTGCAAAGACTTTGAGAAGCTGATGAAGGACAGATTTGAAATGAGTGCCATGGCGGAACTCAATTTCTTTCTAGGAATTCAAGTGAAGCAAGTTGAAGATGGCATCTTCATAAGTCAGTCGAAGTATGTTCAAGACATACTCAAAAGATTCAACATGACTGATTGTAAGATTGCTAAGACACCAATAGCTAGAAACCACTCCCTTGGACCTGATCTTAAGGGGGAGTGTGTAGATGAACACTTATACAGGGCTATAATTAGGTCTCTTATGTATCTTACAACTAGTAGGCCTGATATTATGTTTGCCACTTGCATCTGTGCAAGATATCAAGCCAACCCTAGGATGTCTCACCTTATCACTGTTAAGAGGATTCTAAGATACCTTAAAGATGCTTCAACACTTGGTCTATGGTATCCTAAGAAACCTGACTTCAATCTATATGCTTATACAGATAGTGATTATGGTGGTTGCAACATGACTGCAAAGTCTACATCTGGGGGATGTCAGTTTCTTGGTGGAAGGGTTGTCTCATGGCAATGCAAGAAACAATCTTGTGTCTCTACATCAATTGCCAAAGATGAATACATTACTGCTGCAAGCTGCTATGCTCAAGTGCTATGGATTCAGAATCAGATGCTGGACTATGGGTTAAACTTCAAGGAGACTCCCATTGACATAGACAACAATAGTGCTATCTCAATCAAAGAGAATCCTATGCAGCACTCAAGGACCAAACACATTAACATCAGGTATCATTTAATAAGAAATAATTATGAAAGGGATTAATTAAACTAGTCAAAGTTCACAAAGTTGAACAATATGTTGTTCTATTCACAAAGGCTTTTGATGAACAGAGATTTAAATATCTAATATCAGCTATTGAGATGATCAACTCTGTGTAGGTTTTCTTAAAACTAATTATTATAATTTCTTAAAATATGTGTGTCTTAAGTTGTCTAGTTCATCACTTTCATAAGCTCCTTTTTTCTTTGGATAAAACTTTTTGAAGACTTTCCTTAGAATTTTGATAATTTTGATCCTTCGGAAGATATGTTTTTAACTTCAGAAGAAACTAATGCCTTTAAGACAACTAACTGCCCAAGTATTTTACCTTCGGAAGAAATTTCTGAAATATCTTCCGAAGCTTAAAATATTCTTTGGCACTTATATGTTTTCAAGGACAATCTTCTTCCGAAGCAAATTAACTCTCGAAGTTTTGTTCCTTTGAACAAAACTCTCAAGTCTTGATTTTCTTCTAAAGTCCAAATTCATAGAATCCCTAGGAAATTCTTCCGAAGTCATTTTAGCTTGGGAAGCTTTTTCATTAAAAGTTCCGAAGATAATTTACCTTCTGAAGGTTTTTGACTTCCAAGAAAACTACTTTTCGAGAAAAAGTAAACTACTTTTTTAGAGGTGGGACCAACATTCGGATTTCAAAGTTTATCCTCTTTCATTAAACTTTATCTGAAATCTTTTTCACATATAAATCCAACGGTTTCCCCCTCTTTCCGTCATCTACTTCTTTCCTCCAAACCTAAAACCTCAAATTTCTCTTTGAAATCACTTTCTTTCATCTTTCTTCTTCCTTAAGCTCTCTCAAAATGGCCAACCCTCATCACAAAAATGACCCAAACTTTACCATGCAGTTACACAGGCAACATGATCAGGTTGCTCTGCTAAGCTCCGAGAAAGATCCTCATTTCTCAGAGGTTTGCCGTTTCTTAACTCTATCGAGCTATTTCACCTCCCTAACCATCAAGGCACTGTCTTCCATAGTGCAGGGGAGAACAGTCTTCATCACTCTAGCCATCATCAACATGCATCTTCAGCTGGATGATGAAGAAGGTGAGGTGTTCTCTCCAAAAAAGCTGTTAACCAGTCCTTCGCATAGATGGGCTATGAGGGAGACTACTCTGTTATGACCTTCAGGAAAGGGAAAGTCACATCCAAATGGAAATTCCTGCTCCCTGTGGTTATCCACAACTTATCAAACAAGCATGATGGATGGGACCAGATTCCTGAGGATATCTCTTTCATTGTCCATGGGATGGTTCATGGGGTCAAGTTCAGGTATTCTTAGTTTGTTTATACAAATCTGCTTGCTAACTTGGACTCCTTAGAGTATTACATGTTCCTTATATATGTTCAATACATTCTTAATTGTGAACTAGGCTCACAGTTAAGGGGAACAAGTAACATTTTTAAACTGGGACAGATGAAGCCTGGCATCTTTAAAATTTTTAGAAAGCCCACTGTTGGCTTGTCTGGGGTAGAAACAACCATTGTTCGAAAAATGTTAGAGCTCATTGCTCATGGTGACAACCTAGTAGCACCAGCTAGTGTTGAACCCACACCTTCTACTTCCCAACCACCTTAACAGCCCCAAATCACCCTCACCTACCAAAGAAAATCCAAACGAACCCCTACTCAGAATATTCAGTTTATGGAGGCCCCTATACACTCACCCATACTAGAAGAAGTGGACACTAGAGCTCCCACATCTCTTGAGGAGCAGACCACTCCCACCTCTTCAAGGATCAGTGCTGAGGTTCCTCATGCTTAGCCTGGTGAGCTCATAAGCCCAAATGCCTTAAGCCGTCACTCTGAGTCTCAACACTCAAATGATCAACCTTCAGGGGACAGTTACCATCCCCATCCTTGGACTTAAACTAACCGATCCCCAACCTTGACTTCTACACTGATGAGATCTAGGTTTCGGTGAGTACCATGATTCTCTCTTCTTTTCCCCTACTCAAACAGAGATGAGTGCTTCTTAGGCTCCTATTTCTAGCCCACATCAGTCACCTACTACTGAGGTGGACACTCCTGAATATGTTCAGGATGTACATATGGAAGAGGCTATCACTTTTGAAAGTGCTTACATCATTAAGACCTCAACCATGGCAACTCAACCCACTAACATCTTAACTGAGGTTGCAAGTAAGCAGAGGAAATCCAGTAGCCAAGAACCTGAAATTGATGGTAAGAGAGAGGACTCTGGTCCAATCATCTCATCCCCCAATGACTCTTATGAAGATGAGGGAAATTTAAGACTAAAGGTGCAAAAAGTGTCTCGAACATGCGTGTATTTAGTCTCCAAGGTCAGTCACCTTGAATCTCAAGTGACTACCTTGCAAAACTGGGTCATTGATTAGCAACATGAGATTTCTTATCTTAAGGACCAACTAGCTGGGAGACCACTAAGAGGAGCTCAACCAGGAACACAAGAACCTGTGGTTGTGACTAACCTAACTCCTAGCTCACCTATGCAAGTGGGTGATGCTACCAAAAAGGGGGAGAAAGTCATTACAATCATAGAACCTAGGATTTCTTCAAAGAGAGTGGACATTGAGGACTCACCATCCTCATTTTCAATTGTGCACACTCAGCAACTTCCTCAAGTTCACATTGATGTGGACTGCATAGACTCCTTCACACAAAGTCTGTTTGAGGAAGGGATACCAAGGGCTATGTCATCTTCACCATCTTCAAATCACATCATTGGGTGGAGGTATGACAGCAATAGAAGAGCCATAATCATCATTAGAGTTCAAGGGCAGCAAGAGATCTTCAACTTTCTGACCTTGAACATCTATGAAGGTCTTGATTTAGTCAACATACCACTTATCAATCCAAGCCAATCAACACTGTTGGATTTTATGCCAAGACACATAGAACATTGATGTGGTTAGTACGTTATGATCCAAGTCGGGTCATGCCCAATAACAAGCTTAGCAAACACCAATTTATATTTAATTGATGATATGATCATGCAATTAAATACTTACACCAATTTAGAAAATGGGTTTTCTAAATAAATTGCATGTGAGATAGAACAACTTATAAGGATATTTTGTTCATGGACATTATTTGTAATGTTATTTAAGTTGGTTAAGTAACATCAAATAATGAAAGTATGTATAAGTTATCTAATTAAACGGTTAATAATATAACTCATAATATAACTAGTGAATATTTATTAAGTATCAAAAATGGGAGGGAACCCCATTTTAAAAGAAAATTTCGGCCGTCCCTTCTGGGCTCTCTTGGCCTTATGTTACTTGGAAACACAAGTGTACATTCACTAGTTCTATACTCCATCTTTAACACTCTCTCATACATGCAAGGTTCATCTTTTCTCTCATCCAAGAAGAAAACACAAGGCTGGAAAAAGGGGTTTTCTGCAGCTTACATCTTGCGTTTTTTGGTGTCAAAATCCTAGCAACCAAGTGTTTTGCTTGAGGCTTGTGGGTATTCAAGCTTGAGGACATCTTCTTTGGTGTTTTGATCCTTCAAGACTTCATCTTCTTCTTCACATCCAACTATTTGGGCAGCGTTTTGGAAGGTGGTTCATCCAACGTTTTTGGGCAGCTTTGGAAGGTAGTTCCATGGTCGATTTTGGTTGTTATTGTTTACTTGTTTGCTAGTTATTTCACATATATATGATCCTTATAATCTTGGGATTGTTGTTGACATATAATGGCCTTAATTTTTCAGCTTATAAATCATTATATTAAGGTAAGTTTCCACTGCGTTGTTTCTTGTTTACATGGTTAAACTACTAAGATAATGGTCCAACAAACCCAACATTGGCATCTAGAGCCGGATATGTGGATGACTAGCTTCATTATCCTTGAAAAATTGGTTTTATGGGGTTTTTAACAACCTAATAGGGGCTGTTTTGCGATGTAATGATGAATCCCCAACCCTTCAAGGTTATATCTTACATGCTTATGATTAAACCTTGAAAGAATAGATATCAAAATGGTTGATTGTATTTTGTTTGGACACTACACCCTAAATTCTTGGTTTATGTTGGCTGAAAATTTAGGGTCATGTGGGGATTCATTTTGGTTCTTGGATGTTGTTTAATATTGGTGCATAACCTAGCTTTGACCTTGTGATGGTTTGGTTTTGGATGGATGATTTTTTTTTGGTTCTATTCATTCTTTATGGGTTGTAATATTTATTCCTTTGTGCTTGTATTTGGATGTAATTTATTTATTCATTCATTTGTGATGTAATGGATAGATTAAGTGTGTTTTCTTTATTAGAAAAATTTGTATTAGGATATAAATTTTGTAAATGAAGATGCAAAAGATGGAAGCACAAAAGAAGACACAAAGAGAAGAACTTGAAGCATTTGGATGCAACTTCAAGTGGGGGTCTTTGGAGACCTCATATTTTGTGTTATGTTCAACCCTTAGGAAAGACCTAATAACAACACTTGTGATGGAAAACAAGTGTTGTCAACCTAGTGGCTATGGTTATGCACATATGTTTGTTTCTTGTATGCTTGTTTGATTCTTCATTTTATGTTCATTGTTTAATATGAGGATATGCTTAACAATCTTAACAAATGATCATAACAAGCTGAATTTTCATGGTTTTTAATCATTAATATGTTAATAAAAGTTATTAAAAGGATTAATGATTTCAAATAAAAGAGTTTTTATTAAAAGGAATCATAGGGTACCATGTATTTGAAAGCATGCAAATACAAGGTACATGGAGTTTTCATAACTTGAATTAATGAAACTAAAATCCCTTTTAAAACAAGTTTAACACCATCCTTTTACATGACACTCGAATCACTTGAGAACTACTTGTGCGATAAAGGTCACCTAACCACTTTTAGGGAACTTGTGTGTTTGAGGTGGGCTTAACATATTTGTGGGATAAAGGTTACCTAATCACTTGAATGTGTAAACTCACACGTGTGTGTAAGTAGGACGACTTGAATTGGAAACCATGTGCATAGGGCCACCAAAGCATGGTGTACAATGGTGTTGATGGGATTTTACATGCCGACTAAACATAAGATGTTTAACCGATCCCATAAAGCTAGAAGTTGCAATAGGTTGCAATTGTCAAATGTTGACTACCTTCTTAATTAAATAATGGGATAAAGGTCACCTAACCATAATTTAAATGTAACGTTAGATTCTAGATTTTAATTTAATTGTCTATGAGACATTAAAAGGGTATTAATAATTAAAATGTAATTTTTCAGAAATACTAATATGAACTTTATAATTTTGTAGAATGGCCGCAAAAAACAATGCTACCACCCCGAACGCCCCTACCCTATCATTGAGAACCATCTTAGAAAGGGATCGTCTTAACCATAATAACTTTATGGACTGGTTTCGAAACTTGAGAATTGTTCTCAAGCAAGAGAAAAAGGCCTATGTCCTTGACGATCCCATCCCTGACCAACCCGACCCCGAGGATGTTGAGGCCTATAACGATTGGCTTAAATACACAGACGATTCCATGCAGGCTTCTTGCCTCATATTGGGAACCATGATTCCTGAACTCCAAAAGGACTTTGAGCATCATGGGGCATATGTTGAAGGAAATGTTCCTTCAACAAGCTAGGGTAGAGTGCTTCGAAACGGTTTGAGCGCTTCATGCATGTCGCGTGGAAGAAACCCAATCGGTATCATCTTATGTTCTTAAGATGAAAAGCCACGTTGATCGCCTTGAGAGGCTTAATTGTCCTGTCTCAAAGGAGTTGGCCACGGATTTAATCCTTAATGGCCTAACCAAAAGGTTTGAGACGTTTAGAAAGAATTATAATATGAACGGGTTGGACAAGAGCATTAGTGAGCTTCACGCAATGCTAAAAACCACCGAGGCAGGGATGGGTAGAAAGGTTCTACCTGTTCTCTCGATCAATGAAGGAGGCAATAAGAAAATGCCCTTCCCCTAACCCAAGGCAAATATTGCCAAAGGAAAGGGGTACATCAAAGGTAAAGGGAAAGAGAAGGCTAAAGCGGAACCTCCAAAGCCTAAGCTTAAGAAGCCTAAGGTAACGGAGAACGATCTATGCTTTGAGTGTGGTGAGATAGGACATTGGAAAAGGAATTGTCCCACCTATCTTAAAGATTTGAGAAACAAGAGGGATGCTGGACAAACCTCAGGTACAACTTTCATGATTCATATTGGTTTAAATGTTATTTCTTCTAACACATGGGTATTGGATACCGGATGTGGAACTCATATTTGCAATTTGTTGCAAGGCTTCAAAAGAATAAGCACTTCAAGAAGGGAGACACAAGTCTCTACATGGGTAACAGAGCCAAAGTTGATGTCGAAGCCCAAGGAGACTATATTTTGAAACTTTCAAATGGTTTGGAAGTTGTTCTCAAGAACATTTTGTATGCTCCTAGTTTGACTAGGAACATAATTTCTGTTTCCCTTTTAAAACAATGTGGTTATGAATTAAAGTTTGTAAACAATGGTATTTATGTTTGTATGGATGATGTGTTTTATTTGAAGGCAATGCGTTTTAATGGTATCTATGAATTGGTTCATGATGATTCATCCTGTAATAACTCATTATACCAATCAAGCACCAAGAAACTGAAAATGGGTTTAAGTGATTCATATCTTTGGCATTGTCGTCTTGGTCACATAAACAAGAATCGAATTCAAACACTTCAAAAGAATGATCTTTTGAAAACAAATGAAAATGTTTCATGTGATAAGTCTGAATCTTGTTTACAAGGCAAGATGACCAAGTCCCCCTTTAGTGGTACTAACGAGAGGGCAAAAGACTTATTCGGAATCATACATTTGGATGTATGTGGACCTTTTAAGACAATGACAAGAAATGGTGAAAGATACTTATTATCTTTACCAACGATTATAGTCGCTATGGTTATGTGTACTTGATGGGACAAAAACATAAAGCTTTTGAAATGTTCAAAACCTTCAAGAATAAAGTAGAAAATCAACTCAATAAAACAATCAAAGTTCTTCATTCGGATAGAGGTGGTGAATACCTCAGTGAGGCTTCTCAGGATCATTTAAGAAGTTGGGGGATCGTCTCACAACTTACTCCACCTGGAACATGACAACATAATGGTGTGTCTGAAAGGAGAAATCAAACCCTATTGGATATGGTTCGATCTATGATGGCTGTAAGCTCACTACCTCTATCAGTTTGGGGTTTCACTTTGCTCTCCGCGACTCGTATTTTGAATATGGCCCCGACCAAGAAAGTTAATTCGACACCTTTTGAAATATGGCATGGAAGAGTTCCATCTCTATCATATTTAAAGGTATGGGGTTGTGAAGCTTATGTTAAGCTAAACACCCAAAACAAGTTGGAAAGTCGATCCACTAAGTTATATTGGTTGGATATCCCAAAGACTGTATAGGATACTACTTCTTTGATCCAATAGAGCAAAAAGTATTTATTGCTTGAAAGGCAGAGTTCTTGGAAACTAAGTTCCTTGTGGAAGGAATAACATATAGAAGAGTGGAATTTGATGAGGATCAAGATCCACAGGCCGATACACGTTTGGTTGACCCTAGCAATCAACAAGAGGTTGTTGATGATGATCAAGTGGTTGATCAATACACACAAAACGTTCGCAGATCTAGTAGAGTTAGCATTCCACCTGAAAGATATGGATTTTTCTTGAATGGAGGCTATGTGGTGACTCCAATGAGCCAACTACATACCATGATGAAATGTTCAATTCGGCTTGTGACAAATGGCCGAAAGCCATGAATGTAGAGATGCAATCCATGTATGACAACCAAGTTTGGGAATTGGTTGACCCTCCACTAAACTCCGAACCAGTTGGATGCAAGTGGGTTTTCAAGAAGAAAACCGATATGCATGGAAACTTGGATACTTACAAAGCAAGACTTGTAGCAAAAGGTTTCACTCAAACTCAAGGGGTTGATTATGATGAAACCTTTTCACATGTGGCAATGCTAAAGTCAATTAGGATATTGTTTGCCATAGCCGCTTATTATCACTATGAGATTTGGCAAATGTATGTCAAAACCGCTTTTCTTAATGGACATCTTGAAGAGACTGTCCATATGGTTCAGCCTGATGGTTTTGTCCATCCACAACATCATAATAAATTGTGCAAGTTAAAAAGGTCAATCTATGGATTGAAACAAGCATCAAGAAGTTGGAATCAATGTTTTGATGAAGAAATCAAGAAATTTGGTTTCATCAAGAATGCTGACGAGGATTGTGTATATAAGAAGGCTAGTGGGAGCATAATTACATTTCTAGTATTGTATGTTGATGACATAGTACTTTTGAAATGATATTCCAACCATGGAAGGTGTTAAAACCTGGCTTGGAAGTTGTTTTTCATAAAAGATAAAGATCTCGGTGAAGCCGCCTATATCTTGGAATAAAGATCTATAGGGATAGATCGAGGCGGTTAATAGGTTTAAATCAAAGTGCATACATTGATAAAGTCTTGAAAAGGTTCAAGATCGAAAACTCTAAGAAAGGTATGGGACCTATTCAAAGAGGGACAATATTGAGTACATCTCAATTTCCAAGCTCAAAGGATGAGCAAGATCAAATGAAGGACATCCCATATGCATCTGCTATAGGATCCATCATGTATGCAATGATATGCACTATACCGACGTGGCATGCACGTTAAGCATCACAAGTAGATATCAACAAAATCCAGGTAATAACCATTGGATGGCTGTCAAAAGTATATTGAAATACCTTAGGAGGACTAAGGATATATTTCTAATATACGGGTCTAGTGAAGAGGAACTCATTGTAAAGGGTTACACAGATGCGAGCTTCCAAACTGATCGAGATGATTCTCGATCACAATTGGGGTATGTCTTCATTATGAATGGAGGGGCAGTGTCATGGAAGAGTTCAAAACAAGACGTGGTAGCATTGTCCACTATAGAATCCGAATACATAGCTGCCTCATTAGCAGCTCAAGAAGCTGCATGGATAAAGAAATTTATCGCTGATCTAGGGGTCATCCCTACCATTCAAGACCCCCTAGAATTCATTTGTGATAACGAGGGTTCGATTGCACAAATCAAGGAACCCCGTGCACATCAAAAGACTAGACACATTGAGCGGAGATTCAACTACATAAGGGATGAAGTTGAAAAAGGAAAGATATGTATTGGTAAAGTTCACACCAATCAAAACATTGCGGATCCAGTCACGAAGCTCCTTGAAAGGGCAAAGCATGAAAATCATACTTGTGCCTTAGGACTTCGATTTTGTAGTGATTGGAATTGATATGTTTTGTATTTAAAAGTTTGGAACAATGTAATGTTTAACTCTTTATATATTTGTGATATTCTGAGATTGTGTTCCTTTTTGCATGTATATATCCATGATATGTTTATTATTCTAAATGTCTGTAGCCGGTCATATTTGTGGGAACGAATATGAATGTATGACTATTATGAACATGGATTGGTGGATATTCACAAGGTATGAATATAGAGCAATTGGTTGCTACCAAAGTTCATAGATATTTGTGGGATACAAATATTGGGCTGACCCGCATCTCAATTTTACTACATGGAATCCTCTAGATTGATCATAACTAATTTTAGTAAAGGTGAATATTATTTGGTATCCTCCGACCTAAGATACATATTGGTTTTGATATTCACCAAGTGTTATACCTTGAGCTAGTTCTTCGCTGCTCTAAAATAATGGACAGTACACAAGGCTGTGTTTAGGTGTGACACGAGGTGATTGTGAGAATCATATGTAGTCAAGATGGAATTTGTTCCTCTTATTCGTTGAGAGCAAGATGTCTAAGGCCTGATTAAGTTAAATCAACAAGGAATGATCATTCTATGTCCTTGGATTTAACATGACATCTGTAACAAAAGGATTAATGATTGATTCACCTAAATCATTTCAAGTTGGATACTTAAAGGGGATGATGTTATTGAATGGCTTTTAATCATGCGTATTAAGGGTAGTAAACCATTGTTAGGCGGTATTTACTGCTTGCATCAATCTTCTATAAATTTTGTGCAAGTGGGAGATTGTTGGATTTTATGCCCAAGACACATAGAACATTGATGTGGTTAGTACGTTATGATCCAAGTCAGGTCATACCCAATAACAAGCTTAGCAAACACCAATTTATACTTAATTGATGATATGATCATGCAATTAAATACTTACACCAATTTAGAAAAATGGGTTTTCTAAATAAATTGTATGTGAGATAGAACAACTTATAAGGATAATTTGTTTATGGACATTATTTGTATGTTATTTAAGTTGGTTAAGTAACATCAAATAATGAAAGTATGTATAAGTTATATAATTAAAGGGTTAATTATATAACTCATAATATAACTAGTTAATATTTATTAAGTATCAAAAATGGGAGGGAAACCCATTTTAAAAGAAAATTCCGGCCACCCCTTGTGCGCTTTCTTGGCCTTTTGTTACTTGGAACACAAGTGTACATTCACTAGTTATATACTCCATCTTTAACACTCTCTCTCTTACATGCAATATTCATCTTTTCTCTCAGCCAATAAGAAAACACAAGGCTGGAAAAGGGTTTATAGCAGCTTAAATCTTGCGTTTTTTGGTGTCAAAATCCTAGCAACCAAGTGATTTGCTTGAGGCTTGTGGGTATACAAGCTTGAGGACATCTTCTTTGGTGTTTTGGTCCTTCAAGACTCCATCTCCTTCTTCACATCCAACTATTTGGGCAGCCTTTTGGAAGGCGGTTCATCCAATGTTTTTGGGCAGCTTTGGAAGGTAGTTCCATGGTCAATTTTGGTTGTTATTGTTTACTTGTTTGCTAGTTTTTTCACATATATATGATCCTTATAATCTTGGGTTTGTTGTTGACATATAATGGCCTTAATTTTTCAGCTTATAAATCATTATATTAAGGTAAGTTTCCACTGCATTTTTTCTTGTTTAAATGGTTAAACTACTAAGATAATGGTCCAACAAACCCAACAAAGACAAGCTGACAAGTTGGCTCAAAGAATCTGAGACTGGATCACTGTAGAGTTTAGCTTTAGAAGAAGACTAAAGCAATCCTGCAATGTCATCAGTCAACTAGATGTTGAGGCAAACCCTAAGACTAGTTTTCATGGGGAAACCTTGACTGAAGGCCTAGTGATAAAACCTGAGAGCCCTGTCTCATCACCAACAACTGCTGTATAGATCAATACCCTTTTTGAGACACCTGCTGGTGAAGGTGCTTCTCAACCTTTCTCTAGCCAGAGCATGGAAGCTACACCAAGCAATGATGGCCAAAGCTCTCTCCACCCTGAGCCACAAAGATCTATGAGTGACAAAGGGAAAAGAAAAATGTCTTCTGAGGAGATTGAGGAGGAGAAGAGAGAGAGCAAAAGGAAGCTGAGGGGAGAAAGTTACTCTTTTGAGTCTACAAGACTCATGGAGTCTACTATCAGGGCTGCTCCCAGACCAGATACTTAGAATGATGAGTTAGGGCAGTCAAGATAAACTACCTGTAGACAGGAACTATGACATAAACAATGTCATTTCTCTCCCCTTGGAAGAACTGAATGAACTGGTTGACTTGGAAAGGTCAAAGTAGAAGAAAGAGACAGAAGATGCAGAGCTACTGGTACAAATCAAAGAAGATAGAAGAAATAAAAAATTGCTCAAGCATGTGCCTACTCTCTCTCCAGTTCAAGAAAGTCCTGCACAAAAGGATGTGGTTCAACAAGAACCTTAGGTAGACAGAGAAGAAGAAAGGATCAACATGATCAACTACCTGAGTGCCACAGGCCTCTATCAAGCAGATGCACTCTTCCCTTATCCTATGACTATGTTGAGTTTGAGTATTTAAAACAACTTGATCTTGAGATATTCAAGGAAAGAAAGACAACCAAATGGAAGCTAAGGGAAGAAGCTGCTAAGTCAAGAGCCATCATCCAAAAAAACATGAAGAATCTGCAGAGAGGCAGAGGATGAAGAGTTTCTTGAAGCTATATGGATTCTCCGTAAGTAGACTTGGTCCCATGTCTCTATCCACTATGGATGAGTATATCAGGGTGATCAAGTAGAAGATAACGAGTGGAGATCCGGTTGACTTACATTCCCCTCCAAGTCAAGCTCCACCTGAAGTGCAGGTTAAGGTTGAACAACTAGAGACAACACAGCCTGGACCTCCTGCTAAATCTCAACAAGCTTCATCTTCTGATCCATAGCAAGGTCAACCTCTCTCTCATTCTGAACCTGTGAGAGTGGAAGACCAAACTGAGAAAGAAGATTAAGATCAATCAGGTGATGTAGGCCAGTCTTCTCAGTTAATAGTTATAAAGAGCAAGAAAAGGATGGCTTCAAAGCCAAAGCTGAAGAAGAAGAAGATTACATCCTTTTCCGAACCTCAGGATGAGTCAGAACATCTTGAGGATGTGCAGCGAGAGGATGCTCCATCATCTCCCATTCCAATAGCTCCTCTAGCATCAGAAAGACCCATCCTGTCCTGGACACACACTACAAATCCAGAAAGGTGGCATGTCATTAGAGATCATGGCATTAAGAATGTCTACACATGGCAAGACATGTTCAATCTGCCTCTACATGATCTCCTTGACATGAGAAGACACTTTGATAGTCTAAGGATCCTGGTCATCTTATGATGAAAGGGCTGGTTATTATCCTAATGAGGATTGTTGATATATGAAGTCTTCAAGTGTTTTGGTAGCATCAGCCTAGGGCAAGTTTGTAGTGATTATATAAAGAGGCTGAAGCAACCAAACACCTAAAGTCTTTATGCATGCATGTTGCACAAGTACTGAAGAAGAATGCTTCGGAAGTTTCACCCAAGCAACAGAAATATTCTAAGTGCGAAATATTCCAAAGCCAAGACCAATATCTTTTGAAGCCAAAGATGAAGTATTTCGAAGCTCAACTCATGAAGACAGATTTCTTTTGAAGACTTTTAACAACATGCTTTACATGATGTACTTTTCCATAAAGTTGGACCCCTTTCCGCTGCAACTCTGTAAGGTCACCAACTTACATGAGTTGGTGAAAAGGTCCATGCTTTTGGTAACTGTACATTGAGGTCATGAGTGTGAAAACTTTCTACTTCATGTACCTTATCCTTTTTGTAATAGATAAGGATGTGAGCTATGGCATGTCATAGTCACAAGTCAAAAGGCATTCTGCCTTTTGACTCTACAATTGATTTTGTTTTGTGTCTAGTCAATTGTATCCAGCTGGCTTTCATAGTATGGCCGGCTATAGGATGTAGTATAAGTATCTCATGTTCTTGTAACTTTATTTAATTCTTTGTAACACTTGTAATAAAACATTGAGAAAGCAATATACTTCAACCTTGAAAACCATCTCCTTGGGTATCTTGCTCTTGTGTTCTGTCTCTTAGTTACTTGTGTTCTTAGTGTCTTTACTTGTGGTTAATGTAGTTCACAGTTTGATTAAGTTAGGTTACTCTCCTCTTTGTGTTGTTGTGTTGTAAGTGACCACCCTTCAACGGTCCTGCAAGTTTCTTCCACATGTTATGCTGTGGAATGTAGACCGTGTAAGATTTAGATGTTGAAGAATATCAAACAAAGATACCATCATAGGCCTTTTCTGAAAATTTTCCAATTGTTCATTTATGTTTAAACCAGATACATGACACCCAAAAGCTCAAAGATATCCTATATGGGGTTTTCTTTTACATAAAAGCTCAAAAGGTGTTTCGTTATGTTCTTTGACAATCAATGTTCTATTTTGAACATTGCATGTTGTATTCACTGCCTTAGCCCAAAAGGTGATAGGCAGTTATGAATCAGCTAGCATTGTTCTAGCTGCTTCTATAAGTGTTATGTTTCTTCTTTCAGCCACTCCATTCTGCTATGGAGCAATACCTTTATTCCTGCAAAAGAAATCCAAGTTAGAATTAACAAATTCACTACGAATGTCACTCCTGAAAAAATTCACTTTTAAATCAAGTTGATTCTTATCTTGATGACAAAGTCCATTAATGTTTTTGATGTTTCACTTTTTTGTTTTAAGAAAAAGATCCAAGTAAATCTTGTGAAATCATTAACTATCACCAGACAATATTGTCTCTTTCCAATGCTTATGACATTGGTTAGACCAAACAGATCCATATGAAGCAATTTGAGTGGTGTAGTGTTTGTATTTATAGTTTTGGGATTTATGTGACACTCTGTGTTGTTTTCCTTTATAACAAGAAGAACAATAATTTGAACAATAAAACTCTTCTTTGGCAATCCAATGACTAAGTCATTTTTCACCATTTTATTCATGTTCTTCATGTTAGAATGGACAAGACTTCTAAGCCACAATTGAGATTCATCTTCAGATTACTTAGATAGGAGGCATGTCTCATGTGTTGTGATAAAGGTGTTGCTCATATCAAAAAAATTTTGTTTCCTTTTCTTGATGCTTTAAGAAGGACCCAATCTTGTAGAATAGAAAAACCTGGTTAAGAATGTAATAGTTAGTGTTATCCAATAAAGTGGTATAGTTTTGATCACAAATTTGAGATACACTCAGTAAGTTATGTTGTAAATTTTCACAATAGTTTACTTTCTCAAATTTGAGCACACCATTAGTTACCATTCCTTCACCAATAACTTTATCTCCCTTCTTATCCCCACCAAATCCCACATATGAAGCATTTTTATGTTTGAAGTCACGAAGAAATGAACAGTTTCCTGTCATATGCCTGGAACAACCACTGTCAACATACCACTTATTGTCAGTTCTCCAAGATTGTTCCTATACACAGAAAGAATTAGTTAGAATTGACAACCCAAGCCTTAATGATCTTGGGTTTACCAACAGTATCTAAAATTGTTACTCCTTCATGAATAAGTCTTGAAGTTTCAATTTTAGTTTTGCTTGATTCATTCTAAGTTGTTTCAGGTCATAATGATTCTGTTGAGGATGATGTTGATAATCTAGTTCCTTGTTTCTCAATCTCTTTTTTATTCACCTTAATTTTGTTGAATTGTTGCTTTGGTTTTGATAATAATTCTTGATTGTTGAAAGTATCACTATCGTTTAATTTTGAATGAGGTACATGAGTTCTCTTTTCAAAATTATCAAGAAAGCATCAGTAGCATTTGGTTCCTATTCAGTCAAATCCACCCATTTGTGAGGTGTTATTGATTGCTAGAATGTTGTTCTTTTCTTCACAGGTTGAACATCGGTGGATGTTTTCTCCTTTGGTTTTTGCTTTTGTTTTTTTTGAGACTTCTTAATTTTTGAATCCTTTTCACAATTAGTGGATTGAGTGTCTGATTCAGCTTTATCTGATTGTCTCTTCTTTGAGCTCTTTGTCTTGTTCTTTTTGTTAAAATAACATTCCTGAGTTGAATGGTTATTTTTGTTACAAATAGCACAATGTTTGTTGAAGTAACAGTCATACGTCATGTGATTATTAATATTTCAAATAGAACAATAACTACTGAAATAGCAAGCTTTGGTATTATGGTTTTTCATGTCACACCATTTGCAATACATCTCCTCTGATTCTTGTCAGAATCAGTTACTGTCTTCTTACTTGTCATCTTCTGAGGCTTAGCATCCTTTTTCATTTTTGAAGTTGATTTGTTTGTTGTTAACTTTGCCTTCAGTAGATCATCTACTAGAACAGTATGAATTTCTACTCAAGGTTTCTTCTTCCGTAGATCTTCTACTAAAACAGTATGAACTACTGAGGATTTCTTCATCCACAGATTTTCTACTCATGAAGGTTTCTTCTTTCGCTAAAGTTCAATTAATAGCTTCGTTTTTTGCTTTTTCAATAGATGACTTGTGTACTTCCTTGGTATATGCACACTTTTCAATTTCTTCATGTGAAGGCTTCTGCTACTCGTGTAGTTCTTGAAGACCTTCATTTAGCTGAGCTATTCTCATGCAAATAGTCTTGAGCAGGTTTCTTTGTTTTGGAGGGTATTACAACTTTGTTTCATCAAGCATTTTTTGAATGTTTGTTTCAAAAACAAACTTCTTACCCTTGTTTAGTAGATCATCATCATATTCATCAGAATCATCCAAGTCATCACACTCATCAAAGTCAAATTCTGAATCCTTTTCATTTATCTTTTTTGATTCATAAGACTCAGTTTTATTCACCTTAATTATATTTTGAATATCTTGTTGATTGGAATTTGATTCAAAATTGGTGCTTGGTACAAAATGATTTGACAAGTTATTTGTCATTGATTCAGGAAAGGGTGTGTAATTATCATTTATAGGAGGTGCCATAACATTATATCCCAACCCAAACCTGTTTTTATATTCAATATGAGAATTTAATATTTTCTTATACTGCTAAGATGAAAGTTAAAACTTCTGAAGTTTCACTTTAGTTGATGCATGATAAGTCATGGATTTAGTTAAGGAAGTGGTCAGATGCTCAAGTTGTGCCTTTAAACTATAATTTTCTTAAACTATTTTATCTAAATCCTTTTGTAATGAGTTAATTTTTATTTGATATAATTTATGTTCTCTTACATGAGATTCATTCAAAATCATAGTTTCTTTAACTTTATCAGCCAATTGTTGAGCATGGACTCCATATCTTTCAACTTTCTCAACACATATTGACGAACATAACCTATCTCTTACCTCACTAGCCATGGGTGTAACTTGTTTTCAATATGAGCCATTAAAGTTTGATTTTCTTCCAAAACTTCTTTCTCATACATACTCCAGTCACACGTTCCATCTTGAAGAATAATCAGTCCAGTTTCTTTGGAGTTACTTGTTCCTGCGGATGTATTAGTGGTTGGTGGGGATGATTTTGTAAGTTGTGGTTGCCTGAAGGGTCTTTGAGAAGACGATGTTTGCTGAGACTGATGTTGTTGATGTTGTGTTGGCACAGGATTTTGTAGATTGAATTCTCTAGAAAAATGTCCATAGAGATCGCACTTGAAGCATCTCACCTTTAACTTATCAACACCAATCTGTGATGATTTACTTGCAGAAGCCAAATTCTTATTTATCCTCAGATATTATTTGGCTGTATAAGCAATCATTGCCATTTGCCATTGTAGGTCCATCTATTCTACTACATCTAGATGTAGTTCTTCCAAGTCCTGCTGGCCAATGTTTACAGATAATGAGCTTCCAAGGTAAGCTTGAAAACTTGAGCTGAAAGCTGCAAAAGCTGCTTTTGTTCTTCAGAGTCAAGAATGATAGTGATGGACTTTGTTTGATTGTTGATTGATGATGCCTTTGCTAATGATGTATCTCTTTGATCATCAGTTCCTCCTTTCTCTTTTCTTGACTTACTTTGAGAAGATTTCTTAGAAGGCTTTGATGCATATAAACTTACTTCCTCAGCATCTTCACTCAAAGTACAAGATTTATCACCATCATTGCCGGAAATAAAGGCACTTCGTGCACTTTTTGTTTCTTTAAAGTGATATGGTGACACATGAGTTCTCACACTCTTGTTTCTTGATTTCTCATCCACTTCAAGAGCCTCGACTTAGCTACTAGTGTATATAAACTAGTTGCTTTGTGATCAATTGTGTTTTTGAACATGGATACTGTTTGCTTCCAACTTTCAGGAAAAGTATGGAGCATCTTCTGTTTTAGTTCCTCATTTGTTTATTTCAACTCCTAGATATTCATCTATGTAACCAGTTGCATAAATCTATGGATTTGTTGAGGAATTGATTCACCCTCAATATGATGAAAGGTTTCATATTGTGACCGAAAGGTGTCCTTCCTAATGTTTTGATTTCATCATTCACAGAGTGTATAAAGAATCTTCCATAAGGAATTTTCTGTTTTGTAATTCTCATACTTGATAATATTTCTTCAGGTAAAGCCATACTAAGCAAGTTGTATGCTTTAATATCAAATTCACCTTCTTAACATCATGAGGTGACAGATCCTTTGTACTTATGGGTTGATTGTTGTCATTATAATTCAGCCCAAGAGTGGGTGGAATATAAGGACCTTCAGTTATTGAAACCCATAAGTCCAAATCTATATAATTAACATGATTCCTGAACTTAATTTTCCAGGATTTGAATTCTGCTTTTGTTTCCAACTTTGGAGGTTGGTATGACAATCCACCAAAGTTAATCATGTTTAGTTAAGATCTAAGATTTTAACTATTACAGAGTATCCTTTATGAAATAAACTATTTAGTGACAACTTGAATTATAATAACCCAGTAGTTGTGGTCACAACTTATTAATCCTTTCAATGATAATTATATTATCATATTAAGGATTTTTTACAATGCATTTGTTCAATTAAATATGAACAATATATGAATGTCAATCAGTAACCAAGATCTATTATTCAATTGTTTTGAACATTGACCCAAGTTTAAACAAGTAACGTAATAGTACTTGCGGAGAGACAATTCACTATTTTGATTAAATCACACAAACAATTTGCTTATAAACAATAGATCTGATCAGCAAAAACTGATAAATCTAGTGAAATGAGCAAACAATTAAATGAAATTAACACTAATAGATCGGTCGATCTAAATCAATGAGGACTTGGCTCAGATACCACCTATGAATCCAAGGATTGCAATCAGGAATTATCAGTGTCATTTTTTGAGTTAAGTCAATGTTTGCGGAATTAACATTAACTTTGTTTAATTGTTTCTATCAATTTAATATCAATAATAATGATTAATGATTATGACAACCACAATAAAAAGAACACAATTAATAATCAAACAATAATAGTTGATTCAAATGTATTTCATTAAAAGATGTTAATGATTACAGATGAATACACAATGAATGAAAGAAAATTTGGTTTGAATGTATTGATGTTGATATGACGGCTGCTAGGGTTTGTGTTTGTGTGATTTGATGTTTGGTCGTATGTTATCGTGTATCTATTTGTGGTAGTTTCCATCACTTTCATGTGAAACCTAGGATCCATAATTATTGGCACGTGTGTTTCTCTTAAATAAACACCGGATCTCTTGGGATTCGTACAGCTGTCTTGCTGACTTGTAACACTTGTATTATTAAATACAAGTGTTTGGACTCTGTAGGAATATAGTCTTCTGTAGATGTTTGTTCTTCCGAGTGAGTCTTGTCCTTCCGAAGGTACTTTGTTATTCCGGAGGTACTTTGTTCTTCTGAAGGTACTTTGTTCTTCCGAAGGTACTTTGTTCTTCCGAAGGTACTTTGTTCTTCCGAAGGTACTTTGTTCTCTCGAAGGTACTTTGTTTTTTCGTAGGAATCTTTACTTCTGACTTCAGAGGTGATTGTTCATCCGTAGGAGATATTCAGATAGATGATTTTGTTCGAAACATATCTATGAAAGAACAAAAAGTGTTCATCCGTAGATGTTTCTTACACTTACACATATGGGTTTTTCGGGGTAGAAATAGCTCTTATCTCAAAAATGTTAGAGTTCTCTGCTCAAGGTGACACCTTAGCAGAACTAGCCAATGTTGAACACATACCTTCTTCATCTTCACCACCCACACATCCACAAATAATCATCACCTACCAATAAAAATTCCAATGAACCTCTACTTAACCTGTTCTGATTAAGCAGGCCACCATACACTTATCTATGTAGGAGGAAGTGGAACCAAGAGCTCCTACTTCTCTAGAGTTTCAGACCACTCCTATCATTTCAATGATTAGTGTTGGGATTCGTCATGCTTAGCTTGATGAGCTCGTTACCCAATTTTAAGCCTTCACTCTGAGTTCAAAACTTAAGTGAACAACCTTCAGGGAACAATTACCATCCCTAGCCTTTGGACTCAAATCATCCACTCTCTAACCTCAAATCATCTCTTTTCTCACCCAATCATCTTACTACACAGTCCTTACCGTTAACCCCACTTTTTACTCAAACCAAATGGCCGAATTTTGGGGAAATGGTCAAGCCGAAACCCTAAATGGGATTCGTGTACTAAGGTCTAGCATTTGTGGACAGGAGTTAATCATCACTGAACAACTCATCAGGGAGCATCTAGAGCTTCATGATGAAGGAGCTCCTACTAAATTCCCTAAGGCAGATTTGGACAGCACTTACATCCTAATGGGATGTGGTGGAGACATAAGCAGGTTGACAGTCTACAAGTTCAACTTCTCCTACAACTGGAAGTTCCTCCTGCATGTTGTTCTCCACTTCTTGTCAAACAAGTCTTGGGGATGGGATCAAATCCCATATGAACTAGGATGCTTCGTTCATGGATTGGTGAGAGGCCTGCGATTCAATTACTCAAGATTATGTTCACCAATCTGATTGGTAATCTACAACGGGAAACATTCTTTATGTATCCCAGATTCATTCAACACATAATCAACTATGAGTTGGACTAGAGTATGCTTGTCTGTGCAGCTGCTCTGACTGTCCCTCACATGAGGTCCACTATCTTCAAGACTTTGAAGAAGGTGTCCACCAACTTCACTGGAAGGTACACTACTCTGCTTCCAGGTATGATTGAGCACATAGCTCCTGGTGACATCCTTGTTCACCCCACAGGTGATGAACCCACACCAGTAACCTCCACCACAATGCCAACACTGCCTTCTCCACCTATCACCATCACATACCAAAGACACCCCAAACGAACCCTTGTTCAATCTATTCTGATTGAACAATTCAATCCAAAAAGATTAGAGTGGAAACATGGGCTCCCACTCAGTCCGTGGTCTCTCCATCCTTCTTTTTTGACCTCAATATGGGTTTTGAGTCTCCTTAGTCTCAAACCCAAGAGCCCGACACCCAAACCAATAGCCCTCAGGATGAGTATCTACACTCTTCTGAGCAGCCAGCTAGGGACAGCCCCACCAAAGGCTCAATGCCTGTAGACATTGACCAAGGTCCTAGGTCAGTAGGCTTAACCTCCCTATCTTTTACTGACCTTCTTTTCAAGACTAATGAAGAGATAACATCTCTCCATGGCAATGAAGTTGATCTACAACACCCTCTTCAAGATCAACAGAGCCCGGAGAAATCCCTTATCTCTAGCCCCCATCAGCAACCTATAATTGAGGTGAGTCCCACTGATGTGAAGGGGACTCATGCAGATTCAGCTGCCACTACAGAAGGTGCCTCAATGGACCTTATGGACAGTGGTAACATTTCTCAGACTGAATCTGCGGCAACCGAGCCTTTCGATGACTCTGAAGGAGACATTATTGAGCACGGGAAACCAGGGTGCCAAGAAACCACATCTGGTGGTGAGGCTGAACATACTACGTATGTTACCTCATCTCCCCGTGAGTCTTCAAAAGAAGATGAGGGAAGTATGCAACTCCTCATTAAAGACCTTCTATCTAAAGTCTCAAACCTTGAATCTTTGGTTAAGAAATTAGAAGCAAGGTCCGCCCCTCAACAACTTGAGATTGACAATCTCAAGGCCAAACTAGCTGAGAAACAGACAGAGAGGTCTATTAGGCATGTACCTATCCAGGTCTCATTAACTTCTTCCTCCAGCTCATCTAGCTCTCAAGATTATGCTACCAAAAAGAGGGAGACTGTTCAGAGACAAAGACTTGAGGACCCATAGTCTCAAACTTCAACTTCAACCTCTTCTACTCCCTCATCATTGTGTCTGAGCTATCTCAATTTATACTTCAGATTGATTCAAAGATGCTCAGTGATCTTTACAGACTCTTCACCAATTTTCTGTTGACATCCTCCACTGATTAGCCAAGCCCTGATGTTGCAATGCTCTACTTCGAAGCTGAAGAGCTTCAAAGGCTGAGTGCACCTTCTACCACTATGGAAGAAGTTGGTCAACCTAAAATTCAACTTCAACCTCTTCTACTCCCATCATCATTGTGGGTGAGCCATCTTAAGTTATACTTTAGATTGATTCAAAGATGCTCAGCGATCTCAACAGACTCTTCACCAAGTTTCTGTTGAGATACTCCACTGATCAGCCAAGCCCTGATGCTGCAATGCTCTACTTCAAAGCTAAAGAGCTTCTAAGGCTGACTACACCTTCTACCACTATGGAAGAAGTTGGTCAACCTAAGGTCCACATGGAACCTAAGATTCAATTCAAAGGGGAAATGAGGACTGATGGCCCAATAACTGAAAAAGTTGGGATAGAATCTGCATCTCCTCCAATTTCGGAAGCTAAAGTTAAAGCCTCGGAGGAACAAGCTGAAATGGAAGCTGCGGAAGGATTGTTTAAAATGTTTGAGGAACTGATCATCACATATGCAATCCTTGAAATGGCATCTGAGGTGAACAACTACAAATTTCTGAATCTACCTCCATCCCAGACACTATCTCTGCCTCTCTCACAATCAGAATCCACTCTCCAAGAACCACCACAATCAGGCTCTTCAAAAGATAAAGGAAAAAGAAAGATGATTGTAGAAGAGATTCAGGAAGAGGAGAAGATTGAGAAACTCAAGAAGAAAGGAAGACTTCCAACTAAGAAGTTGCTAGCTGCCAGTACAAAAGTAGTTGCAGCTAACCAGGAGGCTGTCAACAATAAGAGAAGGGAAGAGATTATTGACCAGCTTATCCAAACGGGAACTGACAATAAAGAAACACTCCTGCAACCACTAAAGGAGTTGGTGGATCTGGAAAAGGCAACCCGTCTGAAACTTGAAGAAGAAACTAGGTTAGCCTTGGAGAAAGAAAAAGAAGAACAGAAGGAAGTTGAATTGCAGCTGAGGAGAGACAGGATAAATTTCCTAATCTCCAGAGGCTTTAATCTTCAAGAACTCTCTCCACACAATGATGAGACGATCCTCTGGCTCTACAACAAAGAGCAGGATTAAATGAAGAAAGAAAGAAGAAAGGCTGCAAGAGAAAAGACAAATTAGAAGAAGAAGGAGGAGGAGGAAGCAAAGACCACTGCAACCAGGAAGCTCAACGGAAAGGCCTGGATGAAAGACTATCTTCGGGCCTATGGCTTCTCTAGAAGGCAGGTGGGTCCCATGTCTGAGAAGACACTCCAACGGAGTGAGTGAAATTAAGGCTGACATCCGGATGGGAAAGAGGAAAGAGATGTACAAAAGGGTAAATGGGATGACCTTCACTACAACCACCCAACCACAACCTAAACCCTCGCCCCTACCTTTCACCATCAAAACCGAACCCTTCAACCCTGAACCCACATCTTTGCCCACATCCATCTCATCACCCCAACCACCTAAACTTCCCATCCTTCAACCAAGAACTCTTCCCAGAACCTCTGAACCTCAACCTACCCAACAACCATCCAAACCATCCCCTCAGCCTTCTCAACATCTCTCTCTTGAGGAGTTCAAGGTAATAAAGACCAAGCTCATCAACTACACAACTTTGAGGGAAGTCTCAGGTGATGAAGATTCTATCAACATTACCTATGTTGATGGATCCTCTTATTCCCTCACAAGTGATCAGTTTCTTGATTTACCTAGAGGAACATTGGACCAGGCAGCTAAACTTCTAGGTCTCAACTTAGATTCACGGAATGATAAAGAGAAGAAGCTTAGAAGGAAACTGGTGACTCTGCTGGATACCAAGAAAGAGGGCAAGATTCCCAGTCAGTCTCTTATGCCTAGAAAGAAAATAAGCCAGTGGAGGTTCGATGAAACTTCTCACAACTTTGTTGTGGAAAGAGAGAATGGCGAAGTCAATAGACTTAATGCAACCTCTCTGCTACACTGTTTGATATTGTTGAGTTAGCAGAGAAGCCATTCTCCAACCCCTCCAACCCTAAAACTATTGCACTCATCAGAAATCATCTTAGCGGTCTTCATTTAGCCAAGCTAAGAGCAACAGCCAAGATTGAAAAAGGGTTGAAGTTGAGAAGACAGGAAGACAATGAAAGATCTCCCACCAAGGGTGCTGCCTTTCTACAGATGGTGGAAGGTCCAAAATTGGAACGTATAGTTAGATGGGAATATGATTACAGTTCCCATCAACTAACTCTTTTCAGAGGGCAACAACAGAGGGTACATGTCATCCAAGGTGACAGACTAGACTTCCTATCTACCAAGGATCAGTACAAACTTCTCAGCACCACATCATCGAAGAACAAGGAAACAGACAAATATCTACTCTAATTGGTGTAAAACTTGTGTGAAGAAGAAACAAGTAAAGTTTTGGTAGCATCAGCCTAGGGAGAGTTTGTTGGATCAAGAAGAAGGCTGGTGCAACCAAAACGAATTCACTTAGATAATTTTGGTACTACATGCAAGGGCTTCCGAAGCTTAGCGTGGAACTTCTAAAGGTTGTAGAGTTCTTCCGAAGACTAAGTGAAAGATAAACTTCCGAAGCAAAGAGCATGCTTCCGAAGATCAAGTCTTAGAAGATAAACCTGAAGACTACTTCCGAAGTATGATGATAAGAAGAAGTCTCCAAGCCTTGGAAGAAGCAGTCTCTTCCGAAGTATAAGTGGCTTCGGAAGTACTTACTCTTCCGAAGCCATTTAACCTTCGGAAGACACTCTTATGAACCAGTGGAGACAAGTATGGTCTCTGACACTCCGCTGCAAACCTCTGATACTGTATGGCGTTTTCTCAAGGAGCATGCAGATGACCATACTTTATTCCACTGTTCACCTTTTTATGATAGTACAAGTTACCAACTTTATTTGGTGACAAAAGGTAAGTCATGGACATGTCCTGACTACCAAATCTCATATAAGACTTCATTCGAGATACCTTAAACTATAGTCTGGTATTATAGACTTTAGCTATAGGATCCCAGATGGTATCAAAGTATATCTGGATGTAGGTAGTATTATACATAGGTTCTCTTTGTAACTCATTCCACACTTCTTGTAAAAGTCTTGTATTATTGATTTGAGAAGAAATATATAAAAGTAACTTGAAAATTACTTATTTCGTTCTTTATTACTTTCTATATTATGATCAACTCTTACTGATTCTATCTTTACTCGAGTGTTGTTCTAAGTGAGTTTGAGATAAAACAAAGTGTTAAGTGACCAATATCGATCCTACAATTGGTATCAGAGCTCTTAGGCTATTGATTGCGTGATCTAACCATCCAATTCAACCCATTTTTCACTCCTCCCTACAACCCACTCACTGAAAATGTCCCTTAGCAAGTCCGAGGTAGAGATGGGAACCATGACAAAGGTTTCTATCATTACTCCTCAAAATTTCAGGTCTTGGAGCAGGAGAATGGAAGGCTTCATCACATACCAAGATAGCAAGATATGGAACTCCATTGTTAACAGACCATACAAGCCAAAGGTGGCATCACCTGGTGGAAACGGTGCCATGATAGAAAAGGCTGTTGAAGACTATTCTGATGAAGATAGAAAAAAGATGGACATTGACAGCAATGCTATGACCATTCTCATGACTGAAATACCGAACTCCATTATGGTGGGATTCGAGCATTGAAAGACTGCCAAATAATTATTTGATGCACTTGCTCAGATGTACTCAAGCTCCATGACTCGAAGAAGGACTCACTGAAGCAGCAGTTTGAGAACTTCACTCATATTGCTAGAGAGACTCTCAGCCAGCAGTACTTGAGGTACGTGGATCTTATCTCTTCTCTTTAGTCTATGAAGATCACTCCCGAACTTAGAGATCTTACTAGAAAGTTCATGAGTGCTTTTCCAAACGAATGGACATTTTACTATGTCTCTATCAAGAGGACAGAGAACTTGAACACTCTCACCATGACTGAACTCTGTGGCATCCTCAATGTGTATCGCCTAGATATGGAGAGTAAGAAGGGCCACCATACAAGTAGACCCATGAGTTTTCCTGCTAGCAACACTTTAATGGTTGCTGAAGGCTCATTAGCACCACAACCTCAGCATTACCTAACCTACCAGCAGCCATCCTGCTCTCCTGGACCATACATGACTTTTCCTCAGACTCCGAGGTCTCAATAGGCTCAACACAACTCCTTTAAAGAAAGTTGCACCTTTGTCTCAGGAAGTGGACACTCTGGTGATTTTCAATACTGCTTTGATGATGTGGAGTGTTTCAGTCCAGATGATGTAGAATACGTGGACATTGTCCAACAGATGGCTCTTTTATCTTATAGAGCAAAGAAGTTCTTTTAGAGAACTGGAATGCATTTCCCTCAAAACCCAACTACTAGCAAGTTTGGGTTTGACAAGACCAAGGCAAAGTGTTACAATTGTAACCAACTGGGTCACTTTTCAAGGAATGCAAGGCTCCCAAGACCAATCCGAGAACCCCACAGGCCTCCACACATCCCTTAACCTCAAAGCCCGCTAAGAAGTCAACTGAAATAGCTGCAATGGCTCAAGAAGTTGATTGGAGCTTCATGGCACAGGATGTGATTCCTGCTTAAGCTCTCATGGCTAGAACAGACGATACTCAGGTATATGAACATCTCTATACTCCAGCTTGTATAGCTAAAGTTAAACTTTATGAGGATTGCAATATGGAAATCAGATCTGATATTGAGTCTTTAAACATCTTAAAATTTGATTTTAAAAGTGCTGAATCTGACTATCAAAAGAAAATTGAGGAGTCAGAGAAAACTGTGTCTCTTTTAAAATATGAACACACCAACTACAAGACTCAAGTCAAGGAGCTGATATCCAAATTATCTGAGGCTCAAGCCCAGCTTGTCACTGCTGAGGCTTAGGGTAGGAAGCATGCTATTTCTTAGCAGAACTTCCAAGCTATTCTTGCATCATCCTCCCACTCCAAACTCTGTTATCAGAACAAAGGAGGGTTGGGAACCAACAGCCTAGATGTGGTACTGAGGAGCAAGAGGTTCCTACTGCTGACCCTTCTTCACTAGAGTTGAAGGATGAAGCAACAATAGTAGCCACCACAGGGAAGGAACAGGTAGATGTACCCATCTCCACGTGTGAAGATCAAATCCTAACCTCTAAGGCTAGAAGAAGTACAGCTAAAGCTGCTAGAAGAACTGCCAAGAAGGTGGCTGAGTCCAAGCTGAATATTGACCCAAAGCAAAAAGGTGTCTTTATCTTAGCTGGATTCCAAGTGTTAGGTACTTCTGATTTAGGAAATGAGTGTTATACCAGCACTCCTATCCTGCCAAAGGATCAGAAGTTAAAGGGAAAAGTTGTAGATGAAGAAAAGAAGCCCGAGAAACTGCAACCCTCTCATTCCCAAAAGACTAACATTGCATGCATAATGTGTGGTCTGCAAATCACACATTATGCAAATAATGTTAGAAAAGAAGGAATCAGGGAAGGTTTCACATTTGGACCTTTTCAAATGGTTCAAGTGATGAAAAAGGGAAAGCTAGTTTTGGAAGCAAGGTTGCTTTCAGAAGAAACTCTTTCTTCTCAAGGGAAAATGGCTTTGGAAGCAAAAGCTACTAAGGTTCGGAAGAACAAGAAAGCTCCCTTGAAACCATCCCAGAAGAAGACTGCTTCAGAAGAAAAGGTGGTGAAGGTTTCTTCCAAAAAGAAAGAAGCTTCGGAAGATGGCCATGCTACAAAAGTTTCAACAAGCTCATCCTCCAAGATCAACCAAAGGGTGGACTAGAAGATCAAGGAAGATGTTGTAGCCCAAACCTCCTCTTCGAATACCTCTATTGAACCCCTATGCATATCATTTGGTTCAATTATGTCATTATCTTTGGAAGAACCCAAGACCAGCAAGCCTTGGGCTTCCAAACAAAACTAACAAACTCATCTTATATGTAGGGACATCCATATGACAAGAATAACAATGTCTGGATTGTAGACAGTGCATGCTTCACTCACATGATAGGGAACAGATCTCTCCTTCAACAGTTGCAGAACAATGATGGAGGTCATGTCCAATTTGGAGGTGAGGCTGGAGGATATATTTCTGGCAGAGGGAGTATATCCAATGGTAAATTAAAGGTTGACAAAGTTCATTTTGTCAAACAGCTTGAACACAATATGTTAAGTGTTTCTTAATTCTATGATCAAAAGCACCAAATGCTTTTCACAGAACATGAGTGCATTATCCTCAAACCAGGGATGACAATTCCTCTAGAATTGGTGCTTCTTAGATCTCCCAGGAAAGGGGATATGTACAAGCTGGATATGAAAAATGCTTCCCCAGTAGGTTAAGTATCATGCTTTCTTTCCAAAGCTAATAGTGATGAGTCTAGACTATGGCATAAACGTATGTGTCATGTAAATTTTAAGACGATGAATAAATTGGCTAAAAGTAACTTGATACATGGTTTGCCTAAAAAGGAGTTTTTCTGCAAAGATAATTTTGTTGCATGTCTTAAAGGGAAACAACATAGGACATCTCTCAAATCCAAATGTGTTAACTCTATCACTACTCCATTACACTTATTGCACATGGATCTTTTTGGTCCCACAAGTATAATGAGCATTGGAAGGAAATTATATATCCTTGTGATAGTTGATGATTTTACAAGATTCAAATGGGTATTCGTTTTAAGGACTAAAGAGGAAACTGCTGAAACATTAAAATCTTTTATTCATAAAATAGAAAATCAAATTGATCACAAGGTGAAATTTAGTAGAAGTGATCAAGGGACTGAGTTTAAGAACTTTGTTCTTGACTCATTATATAACTCAAAAGGGATTGCCAGACAATATAGTGCTCCCAGAACTCCTCAACAAAACGGTGTTGCTGAGAGGAGGAACAGGACACTTATTGAGGCTGCTCGAACTATGTTAGCTGAATGAAAACTACCTCTTACATTATAGGCAGAGGCAGTCAGCACTGCGTGCTATGTGCAGAACAGAGTTCTTGTAGTTAAGCCCCATGGAAAAACCCCTTATGAGCTATGGAACAAGAGGCCACCGTTCATTGGCTTTCTAAGGTCCTTTGGCAGCAGGTGTACCATACTTAACACAAAAGACAATTTAGAAAAATTTGCTGAAAATTCGGATGATGCTATCTTTGTTAGATACTCTTCTAGCTCCAAAGCTTATAGATTATACAACATTAAGAATCAACAATTTGAGGAGTCATCCAACATAGTTGTTAATGAGCACACTCCTTGTGTTACGGGGAATGGCCATGATCATATCTTTGATTTAGAATTGTTTCCAAACTATTCTAAACCTTCTTGTGAGAATGTTTTAGTTAGAATAGGAGCTCAAAATGATGTTGATGCTATTGCTGATGATTAACTGTATGAGCTACCCAGGCCTAGTCCAAGTTCTCCAAGAGGTGCAATACACCAAGCTTCCACCATTCACAGATCTGATAGTCTAACTATATCAAGGAATAGTGAAGCTTCTACAAGTGAATCACTTACTGAGCCTTAAAACTCATCAGGTGATCCACCACAACACGAGGCAGAAGGAAGTAGTGTTTTGAGGAACAGGAATCTATTAATACTACTTCATAGCCAACCATTGATGGTGTTTCTCACTCATTCAATTAGTCCTCATTGAATGATTTTGAAATAGTAGCTGGACAGAGTGTTTTAGTTCCTGAGCAGAATATGTCCAACCTGGACCTATCTCTGCAACTGGAAGTGATTCCTCACCTTAGGATTCACAACACTGATCCTGCTGAGAACATCATAGGGGATGTCACTAAGGGAGTGAGAACAAGAGGACAGACTCATCATGGGAATGTTTGCTTGTACTCATGCTTTCTATCCTAGATGGAACCCAAGAAGGTAGAAGATGCCTTGAAAGATAGTAGTTGGCTTGAATCGATGCAAGAGGAGCTGCTTCAATTCAAAAGACAGAAGGTATGGAAACTATGTCCGCTACCATCTGGTCAACTACCAATAGGCACTAAATGGGTTTTTAGAAACAAGAGAGATGATAGAGGCTTGATCATCAAGAACAAAGCAAGACTTGTTGTTCAAGGATACACCCAAGAGGAAGGAATTGATTATACTGATTGTAGAGATTAATGAAGAGGCTGATGCAACCTAAACATCTTATGTCTTTCCTACATGCTGCACAAGTGCATTAAAGAAGAAGTTTAGGAAGTTTCACACATGAAACAGAAAATACTCTAAGTGTGAAATCTTCCGAAGCCAAGAGCAATATCTTACAAAGCCAAACATGAAGTCTTCGAAGCCTCAGAGACAAAGTCTTCCGAAGCTTCAACTCATGAAGACAGATTTCTTCCGAAGACTTTTAGTAACATGCTTTATCTGATGTACTGTTCCATAAAGCTAGACACCTTTCCGCTGCACCTCTGCAAGTCACCAACTTACATGAGTTGGTGAAAAGGTCCATGCTTTTGGTAACTGTATATTGAGGTCTTTAGTGTGTAACTTTCTAC
Organism: Flaveria trinervia; assembly: GCA_025506515.1. NCBI lineage: Eukaryota > Viridiplantae > Streptophyta > Magnoliopsida > Asterales > Asteraceae > Flaveria > Flaveria trinervia. The sequence goes on from CM046455.1 coordinate 37,580,423, forward strand.
TTTATGTACTTTTTCCTTTTTGTAATAGATAAGGATGTGAGCTATGGCATGTCATAGTCATAAGTCAAAAAGCAATCTGCCTTTTGACTCTACAATTGATTTTGTTTGTGTCTAGTCAATTGTATCCAGCTGGCTTTCAATAGCCGCCTGTAGGATGTAGTATAAGTATCTCATGTTCTTGTATCCTTCTAATATGCTTTTGTAACACTTGTAATAGAACATAGAGAAACCAATATACTGCATTCTTGAAAACCAAATACTTGCGTTCTTTGTGTTCTGTCTCTTGCATTACTTGTGTTCTTAGTATCTTATCTTGGTTAATCCAGTTTACTGTTTCATTAAAGTTTAGTTAATCTCATCTTTGTGTTGTTGTGTTGTAACTATATGCCTTCAATGATCCTGCATTTGGTATCAGAGCTTTCCAGGCTCTTGTTATAAGATCTCACCATCTTAAAATCCCTCACACACATAAATACTAAACTTTTCAAATGGCAGCCATTTCCCAAACTGATATGGAAACTGGAACCATGAACAAGTCCCCACTGATCACTCTTCATAAGTTTGATACCTGGTATTTAAGAATGGATGGTTTCATGAGGTCTCTTGATTCAAGAATGTGGGAGTCTATTGAGAATGGACCTTTCATACCCAGCACCCCTTCTGCTACTGGTGCAGGTATGATTCCTAAAGATGTGGCTAACTACTTTGATGAAGATAGGAAGAGAGTAGAGATAGACAGAAAAGCCATGACAGCTCTTCAAACTGCCATTCCAAACTCTGTATACAGAGGTTTCAAGAAGTGGAAAACGGCCAAACAGCTATGGGATGCACTGAAACTGATGTATGAGGGTCCTTTTGAAGCCAAGGAGAACAAGAAGGATCTCCTGAAACACCAGTTTGAAAACTTCACCTTCAAAACACGTGAAAGCATGACTCAGCAGTACTTCAGGTATGTTGAGATTGTGGATACCCTAGTGGATGGAGGAGTTTCTCTTGAAAACAGAGACATTGTAAGGAAGTTCATGTCCTCACTTCCAAGGCAATGGACATACTACTATGTGGTGATCAAGTGAACTGAAAATCTCAAAACTCTTTCTTTGATAGAGTTATATGGGATTCTCTGTGGCTACCAGATAGAGATGAACATGCAAGGTTCATCTGCCAACTCCAAGAATCAAATGGGTTCAGCCCTACATGTGATTGAAAGGGATAGCATAGAACCCAAACATCATCTCTTATGCTACCCTGACAATTCACCAAAGGGTCCTTTCATCACCTTCCTAGAGACACCAAGAGAGAACTACACTCAAGGAAGCTAATTCCAAGAAACAAGCTCTTCTTAAGCTTTTGTGTCTTCTGATGAAAGTTGTGGCAACTCTCTTTTCACTCTAGAAGACCTAGACTGTATCCATCCAGATGATCTAGAGTACATGGAAATAGTCCAGCAGATGCCACTTCTCACTCTCCGAGCAAAGAAGTTCTACAAGATGACTGGAAGGAAGTTTCCAAGCAATGCAACCAGTGGAAAGTTTGGACTGGACAAAGGCAAAGTCAAGTGTTACAACTGTAACTTGATGGGCCACTTTGCCAGAGAGTGTAAGGCACCTAGAACAAATGTTGGCCAAACACAATCCAGACCAAACTACACTTACAAAGCTCTCCAGAATGAGAAGTCAAAGCAGCAAGCTACTATTGCTGTTGAAGAAGGAGGCTTTGACTGGAGCTTTGAGGTGGAAGATGCTTCTCTAAACCAAGCACTAATGGCAGATCATGATGAAGCCAAGGTATTGGAACATCATTGTACTCCTGAATGTATTGCTAAAGTTAACAGATACAGGTCCTACAACTTGGAAATGAGATCTGATCTTGAGTCCTTAAACATTTTAAAATCTGATTTTAGAAAGTCTGAAAATGATTATAATCTAAAAATAGAGGACATAGATAAAACCATTTCAGTTCTAAAACATGAACACATAGATTTTAGGACTCAAATCAAACATCTCATAACTAAGTTAACTGAGTGCCAAGTTGAGCTTGTGATCAGCAAGGCCAGGGCAGAAAAGAGTGTTCTTGAAGAAGAGACCTTCAAGAACATGATATCCTCATCCCTGTACAACAAAGTGTGCTATCAAAATAGGAAGGGACTAGGATCCAATGAGATAACTCCTCCACACACAATCTTGTCAGTAAGATCTCCTAGGTGTGAAACTTGTGAAGATGATCTTCCTCTTATAGATCCTATGAGTGAAGAGGATGAAGAAGAGATAGTGCATAATCCCTCTGAGAAGAGTGAAGAGGAGTATTCCAAGAAGGGTCACTATCCTTCTGAGGAGAAAGTGAAGACTGTGATGACCAAGTCCATGAGAAAGAACTTGATTAGAAAGAGCAAAAGAAAGGCAAGGAAGGCTCAAGAGATCAAGGCTACTTTTGACTCTAAGCAGAAACAAGTTTTTATCTATGCAAGGTTTAAAGTGGTAGGGACTGAAGACATCAACCAAAACTCTTTTGCTAAGAGTTCTGGTTCTTGTTCAACTCATCTCAGTAGTAGGAAGACGACTGATCTGCTGTGTACCACTGCTGCACAGCCTGGACCATCAAACTCCAAGCACAGTCCTCAACCCAAGAGGATTGTCTTATCATCTGCAAAGATGAAGGTGGAGAAGGGATGTGACCAAAGACAGTCCTATTCCAAGGAAAAGGCTCTTGTGAAGAAGAAGATGAATTGTGTCATGTGTGAAAGTACCACTCACATTGCCAAGGATTGTCCCTTCAATCCTAAAGGTACTGTACATATGACCAAAACAAAGACTTCAAAGAGTTTGAAGAAGATTCAAGCTTCGGAAGGAAAACCTGTTTCCTTCGGAAGCTCAAAATCTAACAAGAAGGGAAGTGAAAAATTACCCTCGGAAGAGAAATTGGTCTCGAAAGAAAGGAGTTCTTCCGAAGCACTAAAGTCTGCTGCAGTGTTTGCAGAATCTTCTGAAGGTTCAGTCATCAAAACTTCCGAAGTTCCAAAAGCTTCCGAAGTTTTGAAGGTCAAGTACAAGACTCCAAACATGGTGTGGATGTCTAAGAAAGACCAAGTGACTGAGATTTCTCCATCAACAACAGCTCAAGATCCTTTTAGTACAACCATAGGATCTATTACTATTGAATTACCTTCTGCAAATGAGCTCAAGACAAACAAGGCTTGGGTTTCAAAATGTAACTAATCATTTTCTTTGTGCAAGGACAGCTGAAGATAGACAAAAATGTCTAGATCATAGACAGTGGTTGTTCCAGGCACATGATAGGCAATAGGTCACTACTTCAAAACTTTGAAAGGATTGATGGAGGACTAGTTGCTTTTGGAGGAGATGAAGGTGGTTACATTTCTGAAAGGGACAAGGTCACAATTTTGTGAGCATGAGTGCATTGTTCTTAAGCCTGGTGTGGTCATTCCTCATGAGCATATTTTGCTTAGAGCCCCCAGGAAAGGAAACCAGTACAAGATGGATTTGCAAGAAACCTCTCCTTCTGGAGAAGTTTCATGCTTTCTGTCTAAAGCCAATAGTGATGAGTCTTTCCTATGGCATAAAAGAATGTGCCATGTAAACTTTAAGAACATGAATAAATTAATTAAGCATGATTTGGTAACTGGAATGCCAAAGAAAGAGTTTACAAGTGATGACCATTGTGTTGCATGCCTAAAAGGGAAGTAACATAAGGTATCACACAAGCCTAAGGAAAAGAACTCCATCACTACACCCCTACACTTGTTACATATGGATCTCTTTGGCCCCACTAGTGTAATGAGTTTAGGAAGGATCTTATACTATCTAGTGATCACAAATGACTTTACAAGATTCACTTGGGTTTTCTTCCTTAGAACTAAGGATGAGACTCTTGAGATTCTGAAGAATTTCATCTTAAAGATTGAGAATCAGTCTGATCACAAGGTGAAGATCATAAGATGTGATCAAGGAACTGAATTAAGAACAAAATCCTTGATACATTTTGTGATGAAAAAGGTATTAGAAGACAATTCAGTGCTCCCAGGACTCCTCAGCAAAATGGTGTTGCTGAGAGGAGAAACTGGACACTGATTGAAGCTGCAAGAACCATGTTGTCTGACTCTAAGTTGCCCATCCCCTTCTGGGCAAAGGCAGTCAACACTGCGTTCTATGTGCAGAACAAGGTTTTAGTGGTTAAGACTCATGGCAAGACTCCTTATGAACTTTGGCACAAGAGGAAACCTTTCAATAGTTTTCTCAGGTCATTTGGATGTCCTTGCACCAGCTTGAATACTAGAGATCAATTGCCAAGTTTGCTGAGAAATTAGATGATGTACACTTTATTGGATACTCTTACCAAGCTAAGGCTTATAGAGTATACAATCTCGTAACTAGAATTGTTGAGGAGTTAGCCAATGTGACTTTTTAATGAACACACACCCTGTGTTGTTGGTTCTGGTCTGGATTGGTTATTTGATCTTGATTTAGTTACCAACTGTTTTAACAAATCTTGTGAGAATGTTTCAAGATCTGCAAAATATTTAAATACAGATGATCCTGATCCAAGATTGAGCTAGGAAGATCTTCAAGTCATATGTCTTCAGCTCCAGTTGGAACCACTTCTGCAAATGATGTTTCTATGAGCACAACAATGACAAACTCAGCTGATACATCTGGTATGCCTTCAAATTCCAACTCAGAGGCTCTACAACCAATTTAGAACACCTCAACTGTGGAAGACAACAATGGTTGTGGTGACACTGACCAAGAATTTCTTGATGCCACTAACCACACCATTGATGTCACACACTGCTTGGATCAAGTTTCAGTTGAAAAATGTGCTGATGTGGTGGGAGAAACATCTTTGCTAGATCTAAATTTCTCAAATTTAGATCTTTCTCAACACTTGTTGTGATCCCTCAGCTTAGGATCCACAAGTCTCACCTTACCACAACATCATTGGAGATGTTGTCTCAGCGGTAAAGACAAGAGGACAAACCCACGAAGCAAATGTTTGTCTTCACTCTTGTTTTCTATCCCAGATAGAGCCAAAGAAATTTGATGAAGCTCTAAAGGATGGAAGTTGGGTTGAAGCTACGCAACAAGAGCCGCTTCAATTCAAAAGGCAGAAAGTTTGGAACCTTTGTCCTCTTCCTTCTGGGAAGACTACCATTGGAACCAAATGGGTGTTTAGGAACAAGAAAGATGATAGAGGCATCATCATCAAGAACAAAGCTAGACTGGTTGTTCAAGGATACACATAAGAAGACGGGATTGACTACACTGATGTCTTTGCTCTAGTGGCAAGATTAGAAGCTATTAGGATATTCCTGGCATTTTCTGCATCCAAGAACTTCAAAGTCTTTCAACTTGATGTGAAGTGTGCCTTTTTGTATGGAGTGATAGATGAAGAGGTTTATGTCAAACAGCCACCTGGTTTTGTAGATCCTGATTATCATGATTATGTCTGCAAGCTTGACAAAGCTCTCTATGGGCTGCATCAGGCACCCAGGAAATGGTATGAGAGACTATCTGAGTATCTTGTAAACATAGATACAGGAGAGGTATTATAGATGGAACTCTCTTCATCAAAGGACAAGGAAAAGACATACTGCTAGTTCAAGTATATGTGGATGACATCATCTTTGGTTCAACTAAGCCAAAGCTCTGCAAAGACTTTGAGAAGCTGATGAAAGACAAATTTGAAATGAGTGCCATGGGGGAACTCAATTTCTTTCTGGGAATTCAAGTGAAGCAAGTTGAAGATGGAATCTTCATAAGTTAGTCAAAGTATGTTCAGGACATACTCAAGAGATTCAATATGACTGACTGTAAGATTGCTAAGACACCCATAGCCAGAAACCACTCTCTTGGTCCTGATCTTGAGGGGGAGTGTGTAGATGAACACTTATACACGGCTATGATTGGGTCTCTTATGTATCTTACTACTAGCAGGCCTGATATCATGTTTGCTACATGCATTTTTGCAAGATATCAAGCCAACCCTAAGATGTCTCACCTTATCACTGTCAAGAGGATTCTAAGCTACCTCAAAGGTGCATCAACACTTGGCTTATGGTATCCAAAGAATATTGACTTCAATCTGTATGCCTATACAGATAGTGATTATGGTGGTTGCAACATGACTGCAAAGTCTACATCTGGGGGATGTCAATTTCTTGGTGGAAGGGTTGTCTCCTGGCAATGTAAGAAACAATCTTAAGTCTCTACATCAACTGTTGAAACTGAATACATTGCTGCTGCAAGCTGCTGTGCTCAAGTACTTTGGATTCAAAATCAGATGCTGGACTATGGGTTAAACTTCAAGGAGACTCCCATTCACATAGACAACAATAGTGCTATCTCAATCATAGAGAACCCTGTGCATCACTCAAAGACAAAGCACATCAATCTCAGGTATCATTTAATAAGAGATAACTATAATAGGGGATTCGTTAAACTAGTCAAAGTTCACATATGAACAATATGCTGATTTGTTTACAAAGGCTTTTGATGAAGAGAGATTTAAATATCTAATATCAGCTATTGGGATGATAAACATTGAGTTAGCTTTTCTTAAAACTAATTCTTATTATTTCTTAGAAAAATTATGTGTGTCCTATGTTGTCTAGTTCATCACTTTCATAAGCTCATGTTTTTCTTGGAATAATATTTTTTCTAAAGACTTTCCTTAGATTATTTGAAAATTTCAAACTTCGAAAGTTATACTTTTAACTTCGGAAGCAAATCATGTCTTCAAAATAAATAACTGTCTAAGAAATTTACCTTCGGAAGAGCTCTCAGATTTATCTTCTGAAGCGTAAATTTTTGTCTAAGACACTTACTTATTTTTAAGAACCATTTACTTCCAAGCAAAATTAACTCTCAGTAGCTTTGTTGGTTTATATACAAAGCACTCAAGTTTTAATTCTTCTTCCGAAGCAAAATTCTCAAAAGTCTCACGAAATTCTTCCGAAGTCATTTTAGCTTCGGAAGCTTTTTAATTAAAAGTTCCGAAGATAATTAACCTTCGGAAGCTTTTTGACTTCCAAGAAAACTACTTTTTTGAGCAAAAGTAAACTACTTTTTCAGAGGTGGGACCGACATCCGGATTTCAAAGTTTAACCTTTTTCATTAAACTTTATCTCAAATCCTTCTCACATATAAACCCAACGGTTTCCCCCTCTTTCTATCATATGTTCTTCCTCCAAACCTAAAACCCAAAATTTCTCTCTGAATTTCTTTCTTTCTTCTTTCTTCATCCTTAAGCTACTTCAAAATGGCCAACCTTGCTCACAGAAATGATCCCAACTTTACCATGCAGCTACACAGACAACATAATCATGTTCCTCTGTTAAGCTCTGAGAAAGATCCTCATTTCTCAGAGGTCTGCCGTTTCTTGTCTCTGTCAAACTACTTTACCTCCCTAACCATTGATCCTCCACTCTATGAGGATCATCTGTTAGATTTCTGGAAAACCTGCCAAGAGGTTGTTTTGGATGGGGAGAAGGCACTGTCTGCCACAATGCAGGGGAGAATAGTATTCATCACTCCAACCATCATCAACATGCATCTTTAGATGGATGATGAAGAAGATGACGTGTTCTTTCCAAAGGAAGCTATCAATCATTCTTTTGAGCAAATGGGATACGAGGGAGATTTCTCTATAAAGACCTTTAGGAAAGGGAATGTCTCATCCCAATGGAGATTCCTACTCCATGTGGTTATCCACAACTTATCAAACAAGCATGGTGGATAGGACCAGATTTCTGAGGATCTCTCCTTCATAATCCATGGAATGGTTCAAGGGGTCAAATTCAGGTATTCTTAATTTTTCTATACTAATTTACTTGCAAATTTAGACTCCTTAGAATATTACATGTTTCCTAGATATGTCCAGTACATTCTTAACTGTGAACTGGGCTCATAGTTGAGAAAAGCATGTAACATTCTTAAATTGGGACAGATGAAGCCCGACATCTTTAAAATACTGAGAAAGCCCACTATTGGATTCTTTGGGCTAGAAATAGCCCTAGTCCAAAAATGTTAGAACTCATTGCTCAAGGTGATAACCTAGCAGCACAAGCTAGTGTTAAACCCACACCTGCTTTTTCCCAACCACTCTCACAGCCTCAAATCACCATCACTTACCAAAGAAAATCCAAATGAACCCCTGCTCAGGCTATTCAGTCTGTGGAGGCCCCCATGTACTCAACCATACCGGAAGAAGTGGACACTGGAGCTCCTACTTCTCCTGAGGAGCAAACCACTCCCATCTCTTCAAGAATTAGTGTTGAGGTTCCTCATGCTCGGCCTGATGAGCTCATTACCCAAACTGCCTTAAGCCATCACTCTGAGTCTCAACACTCAAGTGATAACCTTCAGGGGACAGTTACCATCCCCAGCCTATAGATCTCAACCAACCAATTCCCAACCTTGACTTCTATACTGATGAAGATATAGGTTTCAGTGAGTATAATGAATCTCTCATCTTTCCCCCTACTCAAAGAGAGATGAGTACTCCTAACTCTCCTACATCTATCCCACATCAGTCACCTACAACTGAGTTGGACACTTCTGAACCTGTTCAGGATGTCCATATGGAAGAGGCTCTCACTTCTGAAAGTGATTACATTATTAAGACCTCAACCATGGAAACTCAACCCACTGACATCTTAACTGAGACTGCCAGTGAGCAGAGGAAAACCAGCAGCCAAGAACCTTAAGCTGGTGGTGAGAGAGAGGACTCTGGTCCAATCATCTTATCCCCCAATGAGCCTTCTGATGAAGATGAGGGGAATCTGAGACTAGTGGTGTAATAACTGTCTAAAACATGCACTTACTTGTTTCAAAGGTCAGTCACCTTGAATCTCAAGTGACTACCTTACACAACAGGATCAATGATCAGCAACTTGAGATTTCGTATCTTAAGGAAATACTAGCTGGGAGACCCTTAAGGAGAGCTCAACCAGGAGCACAAGAACCTGTGGATGTGATTGACCTATCTTCCAGCTCACCTATGCAAGTGGGTGATGCTACCAAAAAGGGAGAGGAAGTCATTACAATCACAGAACCTGGGAGTTCTTAAGAGAGAATGGACATTGAGGACTCACCATCCTCACTTGCAACTGTGCATTCTCAGCAACCTTCTCTAGTTCACATTGATGTGGACTACATAGACTCCTTCATACAGAGTCTATTTGAGGATGGGATACCAAGGGCTATGTCACCTTCACCATCTTCCAATCACATCATTAGGTGGAGGTATGACAATAACAGGAAGACCCTAATCATCATAAGAGTTTAAGGACAGCAAGAAGTCTTCAATTTTCAAACCTTGGACTACTATGAAGGTCTGGATCTAGTCAACATGCCACTTGTCAACCCAAGCCAATCAAGACAACCTAACACACTGGCTAAAATAATCCAAGACAATATCACTGCAGAGTTCAGCTTAAGAACGAGACTTAGGCAATCAGGCAATGTCATCGGTCAACAGGATGTTGAGGCAGACCCTAAGATTAGCTTCATAGGGAAAACCTTGACTGAAGGCCCAGTGACAGAACCTGAGAGCCATGTCTCATCATCTCCAACTGCTGCAGAGATCCACATTCCTTCTGAGACACCTGCTGGTAAAGATGCTTCTCAACCTCTCTCTGGCCTGAGCTCAGATGCTGCAACAAGCAATGAAGGCCAAAGCTCTCTCCACCCTAACTCACAAAGGTCTGTGAGTGACAAAGGGAAAAGAAAGATGACATCTGAGGAGATTGAGGAGGAGGAGAGAGAGAGAGGAAAAGGAGGCTAAGGGAAGAAAGTTCCTCTGCTGAGTATTCAAGACTCATGGAGTCTACAATCAAAGCTGCCCCCAGACCAGATACTCAAAAGGAATCTACTATATGCAGACTAGGAACTATGACATAGATAGTGTCATTTCTCCTCCCTTGGATGAGTTGAATGAACTGGTTGACTTGGAAAGGTCAAGAGAGAAGAAGGAGGCAGAAGATGTAGAACTCCTAGTACAAGTCAAAGAAGAGAGTAGAAGAAAAAGACTATACAAAGGTATGCCTACCATATCCCAGTTCAAGAAAGTCCTGAACAAGAGGATGTGGTTCAACAGGAACCTCAAGTACATAAAGAAGAAGACAAAATCAAGATGATTAACTACCTAAGTGCCACAGGCCTCTATCAGGCAGATGCACTCCTTCCCTTGCCTTATGACTATATTAAGATTGAGTACTTAAAACAACTTGAGCTTGAGTTAGTCAAGGAAAGAAAGACAACAAAGAGGAAGCTAAGGGAAGAAGCTGCAAAGTTAAGAGATCATCCAAAAGAGCATGAAGAAGTCTGCTGACACGCAAAGGATGATGTGCTTCTTGAAGCTGTATGGATTCTCCGGAAGGAGACTTGGACCCATGTCCCTATCCACTATGGATGAGCATATCAGGGTAATCAAGTATAATATTAAGAGTGGAGAGCTCATTGACTTACACTCCACTCCAAGTCAGGCTCCACCTGAAGTTGAGGTTAAGGTTGAACAACCAAAGACAACATAACCCGGACCTCCTACTAATGCTCAGCAAGCTTCATCTTCTGATCAACAGAAGGGTCTACCTCCCTCCCCATCTGAACCTGAGAGAGAGGAAGTCCCAACTGAGAGAGACAACAGAGATCAATCTGGTACTGCAGGCCAGTCTTCTCAATTAATGGATAGTGCTTCAGCTCTGTGCATTGTCAAAAATCCAGTCTAGCACTCTAGGACCAAACATATAGAGATCATACATCATTTTATTAGGGATTGTTTTGAAAAAGGTCTGATTAATCCAAAGTTTGTGCCTAGTGCTAATGAGCTTGCAGACATTTTTACTAAGCCTTTGGATAGTTCCACTTTCCAAAACCTAGTGTTAAGGCTTGGTATGCTGCAGCTAGAATAAGTGATAAGTACTGATGATCATTAGTTACCATATCACATATAGTACTGATTCTGTTAAAACAACTGATCAAGTTATAACTACTGATGTAGTTATAACTACTGATATCAGTAAACACAGCTCAAGTACTGATGTCCTATGAAATAACTGAAAACAGCAAAAAGACTGATGAGTAAGTGTTGAGGATAGTATGAAACAGCTGAAAAGCTAAGAATTGACGAAAACTACTGATGAGAACTTTCTCTTCAGTTGTTTCTACACCTGTTGTTTCACCCTAAATAGCTTATGACAAAACCATGTCCTCAGTAGTTTCACAACTACTGATGACTAACACCAAGTCCTCAGCTGTTTACAACAACTGATGACAAACCATGTCTTCAGTAGTTTTACAACTACTGATAACAAAACCAAGTTATCAGTTGTTTACAACACCTGAAGACAAAACCAAAGTTTTCAGTAGTTTCACAACTACTGATGACTAGAACCAAGTCTTCAATTGTTTTCAAACATCTGAAGCCAAAACCATGGTTTTCAGTAGTTTTATAACTATTGATGCCTAAAACCAAGACTTCAGTTGTTTCAACCTCTGACCCTTAAGTTGTTTTCTAACCCTTACCCTATAAATACCCAATCTTACAGAGCTTCATTATCTCCAAACCTAACGTTCAAAACCTCCAAATCTTCTCTCACATTAATGGCGACCATGAAGCTTAAACCACGACACAACTGTGTTGCCTACCTTACCAAATCACCATTCTGGACAAGTTTGATAATGCCATTGATCTAATGGTCTATTCTCCCTACAAATCGGCTTTCCTTCTAAATCCTACCATTCATGCCGAATCCCTCCATCAGTTCTGGACGAACGTCACCCTCATCACTGGGGAGAATACCACCGACTCTCTCCAGTCGTTCATCAACAACCGACAGGTGGTCATCACTCTGGCAATCCTTCGCCAAACCCTACAACTGGATGATGCCACTTTCCCCGCTGGGTATCCAAAGGGCACCACTGATCTATCCTTTGCCCACCATGGATACCAGGGTAACCTCAGCGCCTCTACCATCCTGAAGAAACATTTCCATGATGCAGAACGCCTTATTTTTCATATGGTGAATGTATGCTTAGCTCCTAAGACTTCTTCTTGGGATCAAATGTCGACCAGGTGGCAGCAGGTATTACTCTCTATCCTTGAGCAACAAAACTTAAATTTTTCTGAAATAATTTTCTTGAACTTAAGGATATGGCCTCAAAACCTATTGCTAACCGATGGATATTATATCCTCGGTTCATCATGGCCATTATAGAGAACCAGCTGAAAGATGAGGGACTTGTTGGCCTTGGAGTCCCTGCCATGGCTGTATTGCCTGAGGTATACTCCAGGCACAACTCAGACCAATCACTCAAACAGGCTGCCAAGCTGCGAAAACCCACGCAGCTGGAACCCACAACCACCACCTCCAAATCCAAGTCCCCACCAACCCCAAATCCAAAAAGCCAAAAAAGGCTACTCAGGGAGATGAGTCCCCTGAGCATGCCCCTATACCACAAACACAGGACACACATATTGGTTTTAACCCCCCAGTTATGCCAAATACTCAACCTGCCAAAGCCGCACAGGTATCCTCTCAACAGGGTCATGTTGCAACCAATATTGGGGATCCCACATTGCTGGAACCTATCTCTATTGAGAGGGTTACCATTGAAGCGCACCACTCACCCCAGGTGCAATCTGCTTCTACCCAATCTCCACATGCAACCGCCCCTCTAAGTCCTACACTTATTGTTGCACAAGTGCTAAGTCAGTTGCACTCCTCACCCCCTCCCCAGAAACCAATTACAACTGGGCATACCTCAACCATTGAGGGGGAGGACCAAAGTGCTTCTGACAACCCATAGCACAGGGGTTACAATGTTCCATCTCCAAGTGTAGCAAAGGAGATTGGAATTTCTGGTGAGGCTGCCACTTCTCCTGCTTCAGCATATGATCAGGCTGAACATGGTAATATTCATAAGACCTCACCAGAGGCAACTGCTGATGAAGGACATAGTTCTGAGGCAGGAAGTCCCTAGAACAATACAAAGGGGCACATGCTACTACTGATCTACACTCAGAGCATGTTCATCCTGATTCTATCAGGAGGTCAGGTGATTCAGAAAACACTGATGATGACCTGGGCGGCTTCTTTTATGATGTTTTAGCCCAAAACACCATCCTCGAGGATGAGGTGAGCAGACTCAAAGAGCTGCTTGCCAAAATTTCTCAGGATCAAAGACCATCTACCCTTCAAACCCCACAGATGGCACCTTCCTCTGAAGGCCTTCCATACACAGAGCCACTCCAAAACACTCAGCCACCTGCCTCTGCTTCTCGCACTATTTCTCCAGGACAGAACCCCCCTGAGCAAAAAGCTGCTATCTTTCAACATTCCTTACCTCTCATCACACCAATTATCACTGATATAGTGATTAAAACCCTTGATGAGAGGCTTCCCTCAGTTATACAACCATTGATAGAGGATGTTGTGAGCAAAAGGCTTTCTGACAATTAAACCCTTGCAACCAATGCAACCAAAAAGGGGGAGATTCAGTCAGTGAAAGCAAAAAAGAAAGAAGATTGCACATAGGAAAGAGACTGAGAAGGAGAAGGAGAAGGAAGCTGACATGGAGAAAGTGACTAAAAGTACTAAAGACTTTCATGTCACATACAAGAAAAGGAAGAATGAAAAGGAGACTGACTTGGAGACAATGATGAAGGAGGCTGATGCCGAACACAACCGATCAATGGATAACATCATTGATCAGTTGTATAGGCAAGGTCATGACACTGAAAAACTTGACTCAGAAATCAGAAGATTGGAGATTGAAGAAACCCAAGCTAGATGGGCAAGTTATGATGTGTTGGAAAAGGAAAGGCTGGAAATCATGATCAGGTTCATCCCTAAGTATCTTGTTAGATCATTGATTGAAATCAAGGCATGGTCCAGGGACAGCATCTTGGCAATAACCACCAAGATCTGTTCGTCTGAAGTATATACCAAAGGATTGGTTATTGAAGCCTTAAATGAAGCTGGTGCTGGGAGCAGGACTGAACTAGTCAAGCAATCTAAAGCCACACTCACATCCAAAATGCTAGAACAGTCTGTCGAAATTCCCACACCAAAAGCACCACAACCGCAACCCACCAAACCAATTCCCTTTCCCTCAAAACCAATAGCCGATGATGTACCCCAGAAGAGGAAGTGAAGGGTACTGAGGCTAGAAGAAGATGAAGAAGATAATGATGAAGATGAAGATAGGCTGCCAATCTCAGCTATTATACAATTGCCTAAGGCCACAAGTCACCCTCCAACAGTTACTCCTGAGTCTCAAAGGCAAACTATGAAAGTGAAGTTAGAAAAAGAAGAGCTTCACAACAACATGATGAGCAACTGTTGAGAAGAGTTGACAAAGCATATGCTGCCACATCTTCAATCATCAACATGAAGAATCATGCTCTCAGGTTATACACTCTCAACATACCTTTCAATATCAAAAGGAGAGAGTGAGGATTCGGCCTGATCCTAGGGTGTCTCATAGGATTCAAAAGATAAAAATTCCACATAGATACATTGGCCAAGTAAAGAAGATTGTAGATGAAGTGATCTCACTGGTCTTGTAGTATCACCCTGGGAAATCCTAGATGACTTCAAGAAAGCCTATAAAGCTAATCTGACCCCACAAAAGATGCTGGAGAATAAAATGGTGAAAAAGGGGTTAGTGTATAGGAGGCTTGAGGAAGTTAGAAAGAATGAGCTCCAATTGTTCTTAGAGGGTAATCACCCAGATAAATTTGCTTATAGAGTAATAACAACTGTGGAACTCAAAAATGGGAAGCAGGTCAAATACCTATCTGAGTATTATGGGCCAAAATCACTTTTTGAAGGAGGAACAGAAGAGCTTACCATGGAGGAACAAATAACCTTCCTTGAGGCCTATACAAGGGAGTCATACAGACTCATAGTTGGGAAGTAGATCTCATGGATGGGGTAACAGCTCTGTGTCTAGTTCCCCAAGATAGAGTTCGCATTCATCCTTTGCCAAACAGATCATTGAGACTTCTTCCCAGGCCTGTGCTTACAAGGGTCACTTCTGAGCTGATCTAGAAGACAAAAAGACCAATCTTTCTGCCATAATAAGTGAGACATCTTCAATAAGTTTAGAGGTTTTGGCTGCATTGGTTCGGGGGAGTTTGTTGGACCAAATGAACCAATGAGCCTGATTAGAAAAACCTCTAAGTCCCACAGACATCACAACAACTGCTGAAGACTTGATCAGCTGTTTGACAAAGTCTGAAGAGCAACAGCTGAAAAACAAAGTACTGACGACTTCATAGCTGAAGACCAAAGTCTGAAGATCAACAACTGAAGACTAAAGTACTAAAGACTTCAAAATCTGAAGACTAAAGTACTGAAGACTTCAACAGCTGAAGACCAAAGTCTGAAGATCAACAGCTGAAGACTAAAATACTGAAGATCAACAGCTGAAGTACAAAGACTGAAGACAACAGCTGAAGATATCAGCTGATGACAACAGCTGAAGTTCAAGTACAAGTACTGAAGCCTTCAGAGTTTGTTACAACAGCTGAAGAAGCATTCTTCAGTTGTTGTGATGGTTTCCTTTCAGTAGTTTTCTTTTGTATTTCAGTACTTGTAAAACGACTGAAGAGCATGTTCTTTAGTCGTTGTAGTTTCAGTAGTTTTCTTTTCAGTAGTTGTAGGGATAGTTAACACTTAGTATTTTTGTAAGAAGATGTAAGCTCTTTTGACATCTTCAGTAGTTGTGTTAACTATCAGTAGTTTGAATAATTCTGTTAGATGTCACTATCAAGTGACATCAGTAGACGTCACATCTCCTATATAAGAGATGTTGACCTAATTGTACGGGTGACATTCTGTTACCACGAAAGCGCATATTGAATGAAATATCTTTCACAGAATTCTCTCTCTCTATAACCGTTTACTTTTATATTGAATATCAATTGTGTTCTTGTGAATTGTCTAATTCATTGTTTGATTTCCGCTGCAATACTCTCTAATCAATCAAACGTAGATCACTGATCTTAACATTTGTGTTATTGTAAGTCTTGTATGAGATACATATTTTTTTACAATCATTAATTATTGCTAGCCTGGGGACGTCTTAGATCTTTGGGCCTCACAAGCCTATTTGGTGCTAAAGCCGATGTATTGCTGGCTCCTAATGATGTGTGCTTTTTCATCATGGGAACCAAGTACACTTAGCCATCATATATACTTGTAATCAAGTTGAAGTTTGGTTGTAATTGTATGTGTTCTATAAGCTTGCTAACTCGTAACCATTGACATGAATTGCTACTTGTAAACCTTTATATATATATATATATAATATATATATATATATATATATATATATATATATATATATATATATATATATATATGTATACGTGTGTTTAAACCATGGGAACTCACCAACTTTATTGTTGACCCCTTTATTTTTAACAAGTTTTAGGTTTACTACTTCTGGATATCTTCGTGCTCATATAGGATATGGACATAGTTAATTGAAAATATTATGTTGTTATTTTTATCTCAGTTGTAATGTATTGATTTAATTTTCTTGTATTGTTCAATAAAAATAATATTTAATTTTATTACAACTTATTTAGTCCCATGTGTTATGAACAATCGTTTCACATTCGTCCGACACGATGATTCCGCCGTCGGTCGGGGTGTGACAGTTTACCTTTATTTGTTAGCACAAGTTTCCAACTTTAGTTGGTGACAAAAGGTAAGTCATGGACATGTCATGACTATCATATCTTAGATACCTTAGCTATAGCTTTGTAGTATATGCTTTAGTTAGAGAATTCCAGCTGGTATCAAAGTATAACTGGCTGTAGATAGTAGTATATGTAGTTTCTCATTGTAACTCTTGTAGTAAGTTTGTAAGAGTCTTGTAAACTTTGAGTTGAGAAGTAATATATACAAGTATCTTCAAATTATTCACTTGTGTTTTCCTTTTGTTACTTAGTATATTATAACCAACTCTTAGAAGAACTCTGCTTCTTGAATGTTTGTTAGTAAGATTAAGATAAATACTTGTGTCGAGTATAAAAACCGATCCTACAACAAGGGTCAAAGCATCTTAGGCTCATGATTGTGTGATCTAACCATCCTAATCAACCTCTTGTTCACTCACTCTTTTACTACACTCAAACATGCCCCTTAAGCAGAAATCTGAATGTGAAATAGGGACGATGACAAAAGAACCCATCATTACCCCAGAAAACTTCAGACAATGGAGGACACGCATAGAAGGGTTCATAAGATATCAAGACAACCACGTGTGGAAATCCATTGCCTATGGTCCCTACAAGCAAAAGGTCGCTTGCTGGTAGTGGTGCCATGATAGAGAAGGTAGTGGAAGACTACTCTGAAGAAGACCTCAAGCGGATAGACATTGATGAAAACACAATGATTGTTCTGATGACCGCAATTCCCGACTCCATTATGGTGGGGTTTGAGAATTGTGAGACAGCTAAAGAACTATTTGATGCTTTAATCCTTATGTACTCCAACTCTAATGATTCAAAGAAAGATTAACTAAAGTAACAATTTGAGAACTTTACTCATATTGCTGGAGAGACCTTACACGAGCAATACTTTAGGTATATGGATCTTATCTCTTCCCTTCACTTTGTGGGAATAGCTCTTTAATTGAGAGACCTCTCAAGGAAATTCCTGACCACACTTCCCAATGAGTGGACATTCTACTGTGTCTCCATCAAGAGGATAGAGAACCTGAATACCCTACAATGACTGAGCTATACGGTGTTCTAGATGGATACCATGTAGAGATAGAAAACAAGAGTGGTCGTCTAGGATACAGACCTTCAAGCCTTTCTGCTAGCAATGCTCACATGGTTGTTGAAGGCTCAAGACCCCCTCAACCTCAGTAGTACCTGTCATATTCATAGCAGCCATCTAGCTCTTCTGGGCCTTATATCACATTTCCTGAGACCCCAAGTGTTGCGTTTTGTTACAAGATAATGAAAGATAGTTTAACCATTTAAACTAAAAACGAAGAGGATATAATGTGTTAAAAGTGAGTTTAACAATTTGTAAATATGAACCATTTTTAGCCCAAAACAAAGCCCATGAAGAAGGATCATATGTATGTGAAATGAAATGCTATCAAAACAAAAAAAAACAACCAAAGGGTGTTCTTGAAACTACCTTTCAAGAACAAAAGGATGTGGTATGGATGAGAAGAAGATGATGATGCTTCTTGAATTCCTAGCCTCTAAAAGAGAAGTCCTCAAGCTTGTATACCCACAAACTCTTGCAAACACCTAACTTGTTAGGGAGTGCAACACCAAGTCTCTCCTCCTTCTTGCAAATCCGAAATCAACAAGAGAGACTTCAAATTTCAGCCAAAAAATTCAAAATTTTCCGCCAAGAGAACGAAGAAAGGAAGTCTTTTGCATCTGTGTGAGAGAGAGAGTGTTAATGGTGGAGTGCCAGGAAGTAAAAGTCTTGTATTAACCCAAGACAAATAGATTCCCCAAGCCCACAAGGGCGGCCAAAATGGGGATTTTAAAATGGGTACCCTCCCATTTTATTTTATAGAGTTTATACACTCTTTATTGTTGGGTTTTGCAACAATTTAATCAAAGCTAGTTCAACCATTTTAAACTTATAAAACACAGCGGAAGAATGACTTAAACATGTTATTACATTCTGAAAATTTTCAACTATTGAAGCATAAACAAAACCCAAAAACAAGGATCAAAAATATATGTGAAACACTATGCTATCAAACAAAACAATCAACCAAAGGGTGAACAAGAAACAACCTTTCTTGCACTGGATGTTGAAGATGTAAAAGGAATGAAGATGATGATGTCCTTGAATGTCTAGTCTTCAAAAGAGAAGACCTCAAGCTTGTATACCCACAAGCTTAGCAAGCACCATACTTGTTAGGAAGTAAAACACCAAGAACAAACCCTCTTGTACAATCCGAAATCTTCAAGAAGTTCTTGAAGGGCAGCCAACAAAATCAAAATTTTTCAGCTCCCTTTTTGCTTCTATAATCCGAAAATGTAGCTTGTTTTTAGAGAGAATGTCTTATGTGTGTGTAGAGCAAAGTGTGTTATGAGGGAGAGTCTAAGTGTGTGAGTCTTCTAGTCTTCCACAAGACAAGACAAAACAAAAACAACACCCACAAAGGGGCGGCCGAATGCCCTCTTGAAAATGGGATTCCCACTTTTAGTTTTATAATAATTACACACCTAGCCCTTGATTTTTATAAAATTAAAACTTCTTTTAATTTTATAACAATAACATACTTTTATTTGTTATTATTTAACCAGCTTAAATAATAAAACAAATAATCTCTTACAAAAGTATAGTATTAGAAAACCAATTTTCTAATTAGTGTCAATATTTATTTGTTTGATCTTATCAACAAATAAATACTAATTGGTGTTTGTATAGCTTGTTACTGGGTATGACCTGACTTGGATCATAACATACTAACCACATCAATCTTGTATGTGTCTTGGGCATATAAGGTCGAACATTATTACATAAGTTTATAAAATTAAAATCTCCTTTAATTTTATAACATTAACATACTATTATTTGTTATTATTTAACTTACTTAAATAATGATACAAATAATTTCTCATGAACAAATATTTCAAATGCAATGATTTAGAAAACCCATTTTCTAAATTGGTGTCAATATTTATTTGTATGATCTTATCATCAATAAATATTTATTGGTGTTTGTTTAGATTGTTATTGGTATGACCTGACTTGGATCATAACGTACTAATGACATCAATCTTGTATATGTCTTGGGCATACAAGATCCAACACCACGGTCTCAACAGGCTCAACTCAGTCCCTTTCAGGACAGTTGTGCTTTTGTCTTAGGGAGTGGACACTCTAATGATTTTCAGTTTTGATTTGAAGATCTAGAGTGTTTTAGCCTAGATGATGTGGAATACATGGACATATTCAAACAAATGGCTCTGTTAACCTACATGGCAAAGAAGTTTTTCAAATGAATTAGAAGGCATTTCCCTACATGGCAAAGAAGTTTTTCAAATGAATTGGAAGGCAGTTCCCTCAGAACCCAACTAGTAGCAAGTTTGGGTTTGACATAGCAAAGGACAAATGTGACAAATGTAACGAGTTGGGACATTTTGCAAGGCAATGCAAAGCTCCCAAATCAAACCTAGGATCTGCTCATGCCTCCTCACATCCTTCAACACAAAAAGCTGCTAGAAAATCAACTGAAACTATTGTTGTGGCACAAGAAGTTGATTGGAGGTTTATGGTACAAGATGTCACCCCTGCTCAAACACTCATGGCTGGAGCAAACAACCCTAAGGTATATGATCATCTCTATTCTCCAGCCTTTATTGACAAGGTTAAAATGTACCAGGACTATAACATGGAAATTAAATTCCGTATTGAGTCCTTAAACATCTTAAAAGCTGATTTTAGAAAAGTTGAATCTGACTATCAACATAAATTGAGGAGTTGAGTGTTGGAGCTGTACAAGATAGTCTATATTATCAACATAGTCAAAGTCACAAAAATAACGTCACGGTCAAAGTCAACGCAAAACTCAAACACGACACGTTCTAGATGAAGGACCGAGACGAGACGTTGAAGATTTAGATGACTAGGAGCTTTATTGTGAGAAGTATATTTTGTGTGAACTAAATATATTTTACTTTGTTGGAGTCATTTTTATGCTTTATATGTAATTTCTATTAATTAGCCTAAGTCTAGGGAGGTTAAGTGCAATTAGTGAATACTAGTCTAGACTATAAATACGTTAACTGTAATTAGTTTTTAATAATGGTTGGATGACCAATAGATTGATGGATTAGTTGTCAACACATTATTAGCAATCTAATTGAGGGATTACTTAAACATCAAGCATAAATCATCATAAAACATGACTCACCCACCGCGGGATAGCGGGGGTTCGGGGGCGGCAGCCACTCATAGCGGGGTTCTAGGGGCAGCAGCCCCTAGTAGGGTCCAAGTGGCAACGCCCCTGGCTAGGGCCCTAGTCATTTAAAGCTTTTATTTTAACACTTTTGTATAACATATTTTAACACTTTTGTATAGCTTATTTCATCATAGAAAATTCGATCTTCCTATTAAAACCTCTTAAAATCTTGGTCATTTAAGGCGTTTATTTAGTATGCATTTCCAGCCCCAAACTAGTTTAAAACCTTTAAAATAGGGGATCTAGAACTCACCTGTACTCGATGACTAGCTTATTAATCAAGCTTTCAAAGCAAGGGTTCCAATACATAGCTTGTAGATAAGTTAACACTCCAATGAGTTAATTCTGCCTAATTTTTCTGCTAATTTCACTGCATTATCTAATTTCGCCAGCAGTTTCGCTACTAGTTTCGCTGGCATCTTCGCCGCCAGTTTCGCCCAACTTTTGTTGGAAAACCACTTTTGCGAAACTACCTGCGAAATTATAGTTTCACAAGAGGATCCATAGTTTCGCTAGACGAGTACCTAATTTCGCTGGATGAGCACCCATTTTCGTAGAACGGGCTGAAAATTACGAACCACCCCATTTTTGACCCCAAACTTCAATCTTTTACACCTAAAACCTTGGTTAATCATCCAATAAGCTTTATCTAAGCTTTCTACATGTTTTCTTACACAAAAACATGAGTTTTGGGCGAATCTTTGCCATTTTTAAAAACCCAAACCCTAGAATCCAGGTTTACATCAAAAGCAATGATTAAATGATGTTTCTTACCAGGATTCTTGGTGTTTTCTTGTTGTTTGGATGCCTACGAACAATGATCTTCAATCCCGAGATCAACCGAGACTTGAATCTTCAATTCTCTTGACTTCTCTCTCTACTCTCTCTCTCTGTAGAACAAGAGTGTTGAGTTGCAAATGAGAGCTGCTCAAGCTGATCCATTTATATATATCGGGTGTTCCCGAGACCTTAAACTCATTAAACTCTTTATCCGAAGAGTTAACTCAGTCTATAACCCATATCCATCTTATTTTCATTAAATTGTCTCGTCTAAGCGCATTATTATTATTTGCTCGCTTAGACATTATTCCAGGCGTTACACTTATTGTTTAAATGCATGTTTAAGCAACGTTAATCTTAAAGAGGTTAGAGATGTGTAGGATTCTCCTGTAGGTTTGGGATTCCTCAGGTAGGGATTTAATAAGAAGATTAATGACGATTCCACTTTTGATGCTCCAACACCAAAATCCGTTGCTTCTCCAACCTTCTTCAACAAATTTAAAACAGGTAATATTCCTTCATTTGTTCCTATTTGGTTTGTAAGTCGAATCATCAAGCAATCAGAATCCTATAATCAAAGTCGACACACTAAGAGGTGTCAATCAAGATCCATTGGAGAAAGATTTGTGTATACGAGACTAGATAAGCTCAGATGATGAATCAATCATATAGGAGCGTGTTGGTTTCTCACATATCATGATATCTCCTAACATTGTCAAGTCACAAAAGCTTCCAGAAGCTTAATCAAGACAAATACAAATCTCTTCTCCAATTGCAAAAAAAACCAAGTCAATCAGTGAAGATCTCATCCCCTATTCAACATAGCAACGCCAAAACAAGCAAGAATTTGCAACAAGCTCAAAGAAATCCTCATCACCACCTACACAATACAAGATTACAAAGAATCAAAAGCCTTTCAAGGCTTGTTTTGAGTGTGGAAAAGAAGGTCATGTGATAATGAAGTGTCCTCAAAGACTTGCTTCGAATGATAAAGGCAAACCATATTGTTTCTCCGGATGTAAGTCAACAAACAATGTTCCAGACGGTAAAGGCAACACGGGTTGCTTCTCTGGTTCAAGAGGTAAAAAGCACACATTTTTGAATGGTTGGATGAAAAACTCTCTATCCAACCTTTTCCTATGAAACCGGTTTCACATGATTCAAAGTTGAAAATGACCAAAGGTTCAAACTCAAATTCTTTTCCTTCTGGTCTTAAACAGAAAATGATTTCCAAATTTAATTCATTCACATCCAAATTAATTAAACCAAAACAAATTTGGTAAATTACAACAAGGATACATGTATCGTCGATTGTTTAAACGGTTGTGTGCAAAAGCAGGTTTCTTGTATTGATGAAAAAGAAACTTTTAGGACTACGATGGCCTGGGTTCCCCTTTCAAACTAATCTATTAATGAGTACAGGAACAATTTAGGAGGACTATTAGTAATCTAGTTTACTAACACACATTGTTTCTAATTAAAATTTAAGGTGGAACAAACAGGATAAGGTCATGGTATTTTATCCACAATGTGGATTTTTATCTGCATAATCACATTTCCCAGTTCACAATCACTGCATATCTCTTGATAATTCATTCTTGTCTTGATAATTAGCGTAGTTTGGAAGTCCTTCTTTGTAAAATTTCTATTTTTGTACAGTTTTATAAAACAAAATATAAAAAATATAAAAAAATTAAAACAAAAATAAATAAATAAATAAATAGGTTCACAAAAAATAAAAATTTAGAGGGAGTGTATATAAGTAATACATAAAAAATAATAAAGAACTGAGAACTTGATTTGAGATGACTGAGAAATGATTGTATATCATCTTAAAATGCTTGTTTTTGCATGACTTGTGTTTTTAAAATGAGAAATGATAGTAACTGATGCTGTTATCTGATTTGCATCTTATTTATAATTGAAAATAATATATAAACAAACAGATTCTTTAATGATATGCTTAGTAGACTCAGCCTGAAGAATAAAGTAGACAACAACATAATGATTTAATTTAAAATAAATGCTTAAGGACGTCTGGATTTACGCAATCATTTCGGCATGCACAAAAATTGAGTCCCAATAAATATTGGATTGAGAATTGATCTTTCACCCACCATGATACAAATCATATAAGCCATATCTTTGAGCCATGATTGGTATATTTTTTTCTCTTGTGTTTGTGCTAATCTCCTCTGCTGTATTAAAGTACTGACCTGTAGTGATGATCTCCTTTGTTGTATGATAGCACTAACCTGAAGCTCTTATTGGCACATGATTAAATGGTCATCTCCTTTGTTATACATGAGTATAGACCTGGAGTTCTCACCATTTTGGTCTAAGTAGTGTCAAACCATATAAACGATGAATTAATCACACAATGCAATATTTTGTTGATAGTCACTTGCACACTAATGCACACGCCTTGCTCTATAAAGATCGTAATAAAATTCACGAAATCCTAAGGTTGGGTGAGTTTTTTTGCCAAATGATTATGGGGTCCTAGCATTCTTAAGTGTTTAATCCAACCCTAACGAATCATCTGCTGCTTATTGAAAAAGATACGACATGGGTTTAAGTGGACAAACATATCAACAATCGTTATTGATCCGTTTAAGAATTTCAAAATCATTCAAAGACTGTGATTAAATTGAGTTATCAGTGTGATCTCATGCTTGTCAATGATTAAATTCATTTTTGTGCTAAAGTTATCTTAAGGATGTGATGTCATGATCGATTCAGTTCTCGGTAACTAATATATATATATATACACACACACACACACACATATATATATACATATATATACAAATAAAAAATAGATATATAAAATTAAAAAAATATATAATAAATATATATAATAAAAATAAAAAAAATTTAATAAATTTTCATTTCAAAAATTCTTTTAGGTCTTCCATATATGTTGTTACAATTTTATCATTTTTCATGCATTTTACAGAAATTGCGTTCAACCGAACACGGGTTCATTTGTTTTCAAAAACAATAAACACCGGTTTATTTTGTTAAAATGAAATTATCTAATTAGAAATGTCGAGATTGTCTTTGTCAATGTGTTTCAGACATTTGCTGTAAGTGATGGCCGATCATCATTAAGCAGTGTACCTCATTAGAGAACCTGTTCCTCAAGTTTGTAGAAGATACCAAGCTAGGAATCCTCCTCCTACATCTTATGAAGCAGTCAAAATTAGAGATTTGGGAAAGTTGTTCCAATATCTTTACAAAGGATTCACAAGAAAAGGGGGAGAATATAAATAGGGGGAGCTTATGAGATGAATAATCTTTCTAATTAGATTTGGAAAGCTTCAATTTGAAGATCTTTCTATTGTTCACTTCTTGGTGCTATTTCGATTGAAGACGTTGATAATGATAGACTAAGGGGGAGTATTGTTGGAGTTGTACAAGATAGACTATATTATCAACATAGTCAAAGTCAAGAAACGTCAACGTCATGGTCAAAGTCAACACAAAAGTCAAACACGACACGTTCGAGACGAAGGACCAAGACGAGACGTTGAAGATTTAGATGACTAGGAGTTTTATTATAATAAATATATTCTGTGTGAACAAAATATATTTACTTTATTTGAGTCATTTTTATGCTTTATATTCATTTCTATTAATTAGCTTAAGTCTAAGGGATTAAGTGCAATTAGTGAATACTAGTCTAGACTATAAATAGGTTAATTGTAATTAGGTTTTAATAATGGTTGGATGACCAATAGATTGAGGGATTACTTGTAAACACATTATTAGCAATCTAATTGAAGATCAAAGGGGTTTTGATTGTGATTATCATATTTTGATCTATAAACTTCATGATTTGACTCAAGTTTGATCATCATGGGTTTACATAGAGAAAACAATATTTTCTTTAAAACATGAGCACACCAATTAGAGGACTCAAATCAAGGATTTAGAATCCAAGTTAATTGAGGCTCAAGCCAAGCTAGTAATAGCTAAGACTCAAGAAAGGAAGCATGCTATCTTTGAGCAAAACTTCCAAGCCATTCTTGCATCATCCTCCGACTAAAAAAATTGTTATCAAAACAATGGTGGGTTGGGGACCAATGAGATTGCTCCACCACACTCTTATGAGTCTATTAGACAACCAAGGTGTGTTACTAAAAAGCAAGAGGTCCCATCTGCTGACCCATCTTCCTTTGAGTTGAAGAATGATACAACCATGGAGACCACCAAGGGGAAGGAATAGGTAAATCAACCCATTTCTACTTGTGATGATCAACCCCTATCCACCAAAGCTCAAAGAAACCGGACAAAGGTAGCCAGAAGAACCGCGAAGAAGGTAGCTAAATCTAAGCTGAAGATTGACCCAAAGCAAAATGGTGTTTTAATTTCAGCTGGATTCTAGGTGGTAGGCACTTCTGATTCTAAAAGGAGTGTAGTACCAACACTCCTATCCTGCCAAAGGATCAGAAATGAAAAGGGAAGGCTGTAGAGGAAGACAAGAAGATTAAGAAACCTCAGCCCTCAAAATCCCTAAAGATTAATATTATATGCATAATGTATGGTTTGCAAAACCACTTGGGTAAAGATTGTTATTACAATATAGCAAGCACATATTATGCAAATAATGTTAAAAGGGAAGTAGCCAAGGACACATTTGGACCTTATCACATGGTTCAAGTGATAAGAAAAGGACACATTTGGACCTTATCACATGGTTCAAAGACATCAATTGAACCCTCTACCATTCATTTGGGTTCAATTATGTCTTCATCAATGGAAAAACCCAAGACCAACTAGGCTTGGGTTTCCAATCAAAACTAAGTTTTCACCTTATGTACAGGGACATTCACATGACCAGGAACAGATCACTACTTTAACAATTTCAATATTTTGATGGACGTCCAGTTCAATTTGGAGGTGAGACGGAGGATACATTTCAGGCAGAGGAAGTGTATCCAATGGCTTTTTTGTTGGGTTTGTTAGACACCATATCAAAGTTGTTTAACCTTTTAAACATGAAAACGTAGCGGACTCAAAGCTTAATAATATGTTTTATAAACTGAAATTTAAACCATATTATTTATCGTCACAAAATGAAGAACAAAGGATCAAATATATATGAAAGAACTAGCTATCAAGCATGAAATAACAACCAATACCAAACTCATGAAACTACCTTTCAAGAGCTGCCAAAAATGTGAGAATGAGGAAGAGGATGAAGTTCTTGAACGACCAAAACACCAAGGAAAGTGTCCTTAAGCTTGAATACCCAAAAGCATCATGGAAACACTTTTGTCGCTAGGATTTGAACACCAAAATCGACCAAAAAGGGGCTGCAGAAACCTTTTCCGGCCGTGAACTTCTTCAAGAAATGGAGAGATTTTTGTGCCTTTTTGGTCTTTGCATGTGAGGGATAGGGAGAGATGAAGTGTGGGACTAGTTACTAATGTCTACATCCAAGACAAAATAAAAATGAACCAACCCCATCCAAGGGGCGACCGAAACCTGTGTTCAAAATGGGGTTCCCCCCTCCCCCCCATTTTTATCTCCCATTTAATTTGTAAGTACTTACTAATTAAGTTATGTAATTAACCTTTTAATAATATAACTCATACACAGTATTATTATTTGATGTTATTTAATCAACTTAAATAACATTACAAATAATATCTATGAACAAAATATCCTTATAAGTTGTTCCATTTCGTATACAATTTATTTTGAAAACCAACTTTTCAAAATTGGTGTGATTATTTAATTCCATGATCATATCATTAATTAATATATATTGGTGTTTGCTAACCTTGTTATTGGGCATGACCCGACTTGGATCATAACGTACGAATCACATTAATGTTCTATGTGGCTTGGGCATAAAGAATCTAACAATCTCCCACTTGCACAAGATTCATATAAGATTGATGCAAGCAGTAAATACCACCTAAGAACGGTTTACAACCCTTAATACACATGACTAAAAACCATTCAATAACATCATCCCCTTCAAGTATCCAACTTGAAATGATTTAGGTGAATCAATCATTTATCCTTTTGTTATAGATGTCTTGTTAAATCCAAGGACATATAATGATCATTCCTTGTTGATTTAACTTAATCAGGACTTAGACACCTTGCTCTAAACGAATAAGAGGAACAAATTCCATCTTGACTACGTATGTTTCTCACAATCACCTTGTGTCACACCTAAACATAGCCTTATGTACTGTCCATTATTTCAGAGCATTGAAGAACTAGCTCAAGGTATAACACTTTGGTGAATATCAAAACCCAATATGTATCTCAGGTCGGAGGATACCAAATGATATTCATCTTTATTCAAATTTACTTATGATCAATCAAGAAGCTTCCATGTAGTAAAACTTGAGACGTGGGTCAGTCCAATATTCGTATCCCACAAATATCTATGAACCTTCATAGCAACCAATTGCTCTATATCATGCCTTGTGAATATCCACTAATCCATGTTCATAATAGGCTTACGTTCATATTTGTTCCCACAAACATGACCGACTACAGACATTTAGAATAATAAACATATTCATGGATGTATACATGCTAAAAGGAACATAACTCTGAATATCACAAATATATGAAAAGTTAAATATTACAATTGTTCCAAACTTTGAAATACTAAACAGATCAATTCCAATCACTAGAATATCAAAGTCCTAAGGAACAAGTATGACTTTCATGATTTTAAAGCTTTGTGAGTGGATCCAGAATGTTTTGATCGGTGTGAATTTTATGAATACACATATTTCCTTTTTCAACTTCATCCCTAGTGTAGTTGAATCTCCACTCAATGTGTCCATTCTTTTGATGTGCATAGGGTGCCTTGATTTGAGCAATTGTACCTTCATTCTCATAAAAACTTTCTAGGGGATCTTGAATGGTAGAGACCACCCCTAGATCACCAATAAATTTCTTTATCCATGCAGCTTCCCAAGCTGCTAATGAGGTATATGTATTTGGATTCTGTAGT
Source organism: Flaveria trinervia (assembly GCA_025506515.1). Taxonomy (NCBI): domain Eukaryota; kingdom Viridiplantae; phylum Streptophyta; class Magnoliopsida; order Asterales; family Asteraceae; genus Flaveria; species Flaveria trinervia. The sequence goes on from CM046455.1 coordinate 37,609,172, forward strand.
GGATAATGCTACCACATCTTGTTTTGAACACTTCTAGGACAATGCTCCTCCATTCATAATGAAGACATACCCCGATTGTGATCGAGAATCATCTCGATCAGTTTGGAAACTCACATTCGTTTAACCCTTTACAATGAGTTCCTCTTCACCAGATCCATATATTAGAAACATATCCTTAGTCCTCCTATGGTATTTCAATATACTTTAACAGCCATCCGATAGCTATTACTTGTATTCTACTGATATTTGCTTGTCATGCGTAATGCTCATGACACGTCTGATCTAGTGCATATTATCGCATACATGATGGATCCTATAGCAGATGCATATGGGATGTCCTTCATTCGATCTTGCTCATCCTTTGAGCTTGGACATTGAGATGTACTCAATATTGTCCCTCTTTGAATAGGCACCATACCTTTCTTAGAGTTTTCCATCTTGAACCTTTTCAAGATTTTATCAATATATGCACTTTGGTTTAAACCTATCAACCGCCTCGATCTGTCTCTATAGATCTGTCAGGACCTGGTATTTGAACAAAATACCTAATGATTAACGTGTAAACCAAACTAAATAGTGCGGAATCCTATTTGATTGGCGATCCAATCAGTGAAAACGCACATAGAATCAATAATGTATTGAATCAAACGTTTAGAATTGATTAAGAATCGTTCTACAACGTTCTATGAACTTGGAGTATCAACTTGGAGGTTTCTAGACGGCTAGGGTACGTCTGGAATCGAAAATAGAATCAATTCTCTCATTTTTCCACGAATTGGGTTGTATTTATAGGTTAGTATTGTTCATTCGTGCGATTGAACCATACGGTTGCTTCATCCGCACGACTGAGTGTTCAGTCGTGCGACTGAGTCGTTTGTACGAAGTTATTTATGCGTATTGACTATTTAGGCGCATGGAAACTTAGTCGCATGGCCATTCAGACGCATGATCACTGTTGGGACACATGGTCCAGTCAGACGCATGAGAACTTCACTTCACTAAGTTTGAGTGTATTTAACATTATAACATTATGCATGGCACTTCAAACAGTCACAAACCTAATTAACCAACTCAACATCGACTCATTAATGAAATATTAAATGTTATAAATACCAGACAATCAATATCATTTCATTAATCATTCGAACCATTACATCAGAATTAGACAAACAAGATCTATTACATTCATAACATGATCTAGGGACATATATGTACCAACAAGATCTTTATTCCCAAAATATTGGCGGCTTCACCGAGATCTTTTATGGAAAAGCAACTTCCAAGCCAGATTTTCACTCCTACCAAAGTTGGAACATCATTTCCAAAAAGTAGAATGTCATCAACATACAATACTAAGAATGTAATTATGCTCCCACTAGCCTTCTTATATACACAAGCCTTGTCAGCATTCTTGATGAAACCAAATTCTTGATCTCTTCATCAAAACGCTAATTCCAACTTCTCAATGCTTCTTTCAATCCATAGATTGATCTCTTTAACTTGCATACTTTATTAGGATCTCGTGGATTGACAAAACCATCAGGTTGAACCATATGGATAGTCTCTTTGAGAGGTCCATTAAGAAAAGCGGTTTTGACATCCATTTGCCAAATCTCATAGTCATAATATGCAGTTATGGAAAATAATATCCTAATTGACTTTAGCATTGCCACAGACGAGAAGGTTTCATCATAATCAATCCCTTGAGTTTGAGTGAAACCTTTTGCTACAAGTCTTCCTTTATAAGTATCCAAGTTTCTATGCATATCCTTTTGTGTCTTGAAAACCCACTTGCATCCAGCCAGTTTGGAGTTAAGTGGAGGGTCAACCAATTCCCAAACTTGGTTGTCATACATGGATTGCATCTCTACGTTCATGGCTTCTAGCCATTTGTCACAATCCAAATTGGATATTGCATCATGGTATGTAGTTGGCTCATCGGAGTCAACCATGTAGCATCCATTCATGAAAAATCCATATCTTTAAGGTGGAATGCTAAATCTACCAAATCTGTGAATGTTTTGTGTGTATTGATCAACCTCTTGATCATCATCAAAAACCTCTTGTTGATTGCTAGTGTCAACCGAACGTGTATCGGCTTGTGGATCTTTATCCTCAACAAATTTCACCGTTCTATATGTCATTCCTTCCATAAGGAACTTAGCTTCCAAGAACCCTGCCTTTCAAGCAATAAATACCTTTTTCTTTGTTGGATCAAAGAAGTAGTATCCTATATAGTCTTTGGGATATCCAACAAATATACATTTAGTGGATCGACTTTCCAACTTGTTTTGGGTGTTTAGCTTAACATATGCTTCACAACCCCATACTTTTAAATATGATAGCGATGGAACTTTTCCATGCCATATTTCAAAAGGTTTTAATCCATTTTCTTGGTCGGGGCCATATTTGAAATACGAGCCGCGGAGAGCAATGCGAAACCCCAAAATGATAGAGGTAGTGAGCTTATAGCCATCATAGATCGAACCATATCTAATAGGGTTCGGTTTCTCCTTTCAGACACACCATTATGTTGTGGTATTCACCTCCTCTATCTGAACAAAGAACTTTGATAGATTTATTGAGTTGATTTTGTACTTCATTCTTGAAGAATTTGAACATTTCAAAAGCTTCGTATTTATGTGTCATCAAGCACACATAACCGTAGGGACTAAAATCGTCGGTAAAGGTAATGAAGTATCTTTCACCATTTCTTGTCATTGTCTTAAAAGGACCACATACATCCAATGTATGATTCCCAATAAGTCTTTTGCCCTCTCGTTAGTACCTCTAAAGGGCGACTTGGTCATCTTACCTTGTAAACAAGATTGAAATTTATCAAATGTACCATTTCATTTGTTTTCAAAAGACCATTCTTTTGAAGTGTTTGAATATGATTCTTGTTTATGTGACCAAGACGATAGTGCCAAAGATATGAATCACTAAAACCCATTTTAAGTTTCTTGGTGCTTGTTTGGTATAATGAGTTATTAAAGGATGAACCATCATGAACTAATTCATAGATACCATTAAAAGGCATAGCCTTAAAATAAAATACATCATCCATACAAACATAAATACCATTGTTTACAAACTTTAATTCATAACCACATTGTTCTAAAAGGGAAACAGAAATTATATTCCTAGTCAAACTAGGAGCATACAAAATGTTCTTAAGAAAAACTTCCAAACCATTTAAAAGTCTCAAAATATAGTTTCCTTGGGCTTTGACATCAACCTTTTCTCCGTTGCCCATGTAGAGACTTGTGTCTCCCTTCTTGAAGTGCTTATTTCTTTTGAACCCCTGTAACAAATTGCAAATGTGCGTTCCACATCTAGTATCCAATACCCATGTGTTTGAAGAAATAACATTTAAACCAATATGAATCATGAAAGTTGTACTTGAGGTTTGCCCATCATCCCTCTTGTTTCTCAACTCTTTGAGATAGGTTGGACAATTCCTTTTCCAATGTCCTATCTCACCACACTCAAAGCATGGATCGTTCTCCATTACCTTAGGCTTCTTAAGCTTAGTCTTTGGAGGTTTCGTTTTACCTTTTCCTTTCCCTTTGCCTTTGAAGTACCCCTTTCTTTTGGCAACATTTGCCTTGGGAGCGGGGAATGGCCTTTTCTTATTGCCTCCCTCATTGATCGAGAGAACAGGTAGAACCTTTCTACCCATCCTTGCCTTGGCTGTTTTGGGCATTGCGTGAAGCTCACCAATGCTCTTGTCCCACCTGTTCATATTGAAATTAATTATGAACGTCTCAAACCTTTTAGTTAGGCCATTAAGGATCAGATCCGTGGCCAACTCTTTTAAGAGAGGACAGTTAAGCCTCTCGAGGCGATCAATGTGGCTTTTTATCTTAAGTACATAAGATGATACCGATTGGGTTTCTTCCATGCGACACGCATGACGCGCTTGAAAAGTTTTGAAGCACTCTACCCTAGCTTGTTGAAGGAACTATTGGAGCATATATTGTCATATATAGTGTGTTCGTCACTTGTGGAATAGTCTAGGCTTAATGTAATACATCTGATATATTGTAAACACATGAAACTGGGTCATTCACAGGGGCATATGCGAATGAGACTCAGTGGTACGACTGAGCCATGCTATTGGGGCTATTCGTAAGACTGAACCATAAGTATGGTCCAGTCGTACGATTGAACCATACATATGATCCAGTCATACGATTGAACCATACGCATGGCCCAATCGTACGAATGGGCCCAGTTGCATCTGATAGGGGCTGAGGCCTATAAATACCAGTTTTACTATGTAGAAAGATTAAGGAGTGTGCCCGGGGTCTAGGGCTTCCGGATGAGAGGGGAGATCATGCTCCATCTCCCCTTTCCAAGAGTCTGGATTCTTATGTTTAACGAGCTTATAATTATTAGGTTTTATCAATGAAACCATTATATTCTTGTTCGTTCTATTGTTTGTCTCTTGGTTTTGGTTTTGGTTTTTGTTTCCTTCCATCAAGAACACGCTCGGATGTCAACCGATCTAGTGCCTGCACAATTGGTATCAGAGCAAGGTTACTGCTACAATGATCTAACAATCATTCTAGAAACCGAGCTCTTGATTTCTAGATCTATTTCATGTTCTATGACATTAAACCCACTTCGTGTTCTTCGTGTTTTGCTCAGATCTTGTTACGTGTGTTGTTCTTAGATAAAATCAAACTCAGAACCATGTTCTTATCACCCTTGCAAATCTGATTATGTCTATTTTGTTTTGGTTCATGTAAAATTCATCAATTAGGGTTTTTGGCACCCTTGGCCGCTGCAGATCTGAAAATCTGCATGCAGATCAGCTCATGCGACTAGACCATGCGTATGGACCATTCGTACAACTGGACCATGCTAGTGGACCATTCGTACGACTGACCATGCGACTGGACCAGTCATATGTTCAGTCGGGCGGCTAGACCAGTCGTATGTTCAGTCGTGCGACTGGACCAGTCGTATATTTAGTCGTGCGACTGGACTTGTCGTATGTTCAATCGCACGATTAAGCCATTTGCATTTACTCATCCAAATTTGTTCCTGACCAAAAACAAAAGAAAAAGAGTCTGGAACTGCCTCTTGCATAGATTTAAGAATGAGCAAAGCATGTTCATCCTGAGGTTCTTTTGTCAAATAAGTTCAATGGATACCTGCAGGATTGTTAAAGGGTGTAAGTTACAACACAACAACAGAAAGAGGAGATTAACAAAACTTTGATCAAACAGTAAACTGGATTAACCAAGTTGAGACACTAAGAACACAAGTAATGTAAGAGATAGAACACAAAGAACACAAGTGTTTGGTTTTCAAGAATGCAGTATATTGATTTCTCTATGTTCTATTATAAGTGTTACAAAGCATATGTAGAAGATACAAGAACATGAGATACTTATACTACATCCTACAGCCGGCTATACTTTGTAAGCCAGCTGGATACAATTGACTAGACACAAACAAAATCAATTGTAGAGTCAAAAGGCAGATTGCCTTTTGACTTATGACTATGACATGCCATAGCTCACATCCTTATCTATTACAAAAAGGATAAACTACATAAAGTAAAAAGTTACATACTCAAGACCTTAATGTACAGTTACCAAAAGCATGGACCTTTTCACCAACTCATGTAAGTTGGTGACTTGCAGAGATGCAGCGGAAAGGTGTCCAGCTTTATGGAACAGTACATCAGATAAAGCATGTTACTTAAAGTCTTCGGAAGAAATCTGTCTTCATGATCTTGAAGCTTCGGAAGACTTAGTCTCTGACTCATGTAAGTTGGTGACTTAATGTTTGGCTTCGGAAGATTTCACACTTAGAGTATTTTTTATTTCATGTGTGAAACTTCCTAAGCTTCTTCTTTAATGCACTTGTGCAACATGCAGGATAGACTTAAGATGTTTAGGTTGCATCAGCCTCTTCATAAATATCTACAAACTTCCCCTAGGCTAATGCTACCAAAACACTTACAAGACTTCAATATAAACAGTCCTCATTACGATGATCACCAATTCTTTCTTCATAAGGTGATCAGGATCCTTTAGACTGTCAAAGTGTCTTCTCATATCAAAGAGGTCATGCAGAGGCAACTGAAACATATCTTGCCATGTGTAAGTGTTTTCAGTGCCTTGATCTCTAATGACATGCCATCTTTCTAGATTTGTGGTGTATGTCCAAGACAAGATGGGTCTTCCTGATGCTAGAGGAGCTGTTTGAATTGGAGTTGATGTAGCATACTCTGGCTGCATAATCTCAAGATGTTCTGACTCATCCTGGGATTTAGAAGAGGGTGCGGTCTTCTTCTTCTTTGGCTTTGGTTTAGAAGCCATCCTCTTCTTTCTCTTACCAGATTTTAATTGAGAAGACTGGCCTGCAGCACCAGATTGATCTTCACTGTCTTTCTCAGTTGGGACTTCCTCTCTCTCAGGCTCAGAAGGATAGGGAGGTTGACCCTGCTGTGGATCAAAAGATGAAGTTTGCTGAGTTTCAGCAGGAGGTCCAGGTTTTGTTGTCTTTGGTTGTACAACCTTAACCTCCACTTCAGGTGGGGCCTGACTTGGAGTGGAGTGTAAGTCAATGAGCTCTCCACTTTTGATCTTTTGCTTGATCACCCTAATATGCTCATCCATAGTGGATAGAGACATGGGGCCAAGTCTCCTTTCGGAGAATCCATATAGCTTCAAGAAGCTCATCATCTTCTGTCTATCAGCAGACTTCTTCATGCTCTTTTGGATGATGGCTCTTGATTTTGCAGCTTCTTCCATTAGTTTCTTCTTAGTTGTCTTTCTATCCTTGATTATCTCAAGTTCAAGCTGCTTTAAATACTCAAACTCAACATAGTCATAGGACAAGGGAAGAAGTGCATCTGCCTAATAGAAGCCTGTGGCACTCAGGTAGTTGATCATCTTGATCCTCTCTTCTTCTTTGTCTACCTGAGGTTCTTGTTGAACCACATCTTCTTATGCAGGACTTTCCTGAACTGGGGAGAGGGTAGGCATATCCTTGTATAGTCTTTTTCTTCTTTTCTCTTCTTTGACTTGTACTAGGAGTTCTACATCTTCTGCCTCCTTCTTCTCCCTTGACCTTTCCAGGTCAACCAGTTCATTCAACTTATCTAAGGGGAGAGAAATGACATTGTCTATGTCATAGTTCCTAGTCTGCAAATAGTTTATCATGACTGCCCTTAACTTATCATTTTGAGTATCTGGTCTAGGGGCAGCCCTGATAGCAGACTCCATGAGTCTTGAAGACTCAACAAGGAACTTTTTCCCTTTAGCCTCCGTTTCCTCTCTCTCTCCTCCTCCTCAATCTCCTCAGTTGTCATTTTTCTTATCCCTTTGTCACTCACAGACCTTGTGACTCAGGGTGGAGAGAGCTTTGGCCTTCATTGCTTGTTGCAACATCTTAGCTCAGGCCAGAAAGAGGTTGAGAAGCACCTTCACCAGCAGGTGTCTCAGAAGGAGTGTGTATCTCTGTAGCAGTTGATGATGATGAGACAGGGCACTCAGGTACTGCCACTATGCCTTCAGTCAAGGATTCCCCTATGAAGCTAATCTTAGGATCCTCCTCAACATCCAGTTGACCGATGGCATTGCTTGATTGCCTAAGTCTCCTTCTTAAGCTGAACTCTGTAGTGATCCTGTCTTGGTTTCGTTTAGCCAGTCTGTCAGCTTGTTTTGATTGGCTTGGGTTGACAAGTGGCATGTTGACTAGATCCAGACCTTCATAGTAGTCCAAGGTCTGAAAATTGAAGACTTCTTGTTGTCCTTGAACTCTTATGATGATTAGGGCTTTCCTGATGTTGTCATACCTCCACCCAATGATGTGATTGGAAGATGGTGAAGTTGGCATAGCCCTTGGTATCCCATCCTCAAACAAACTCTGTATGAAGGAGTCTGTGTAGTCCACATCAATGTGAACGTGAGGAGGTTGCGAAGAATGCACAACTACAAGTGAGGATGGTGAGTCATCAATGTCCATTCTCTCTGAAGAACTCCCAAGTTCTGTGGCTGTAATGACTTTCGCCCCCTTTTTGGTAGCATCACCTACTTGCATAGGTGAGCTGGAAGATAGGTCAATCACATCCACAGGTTCTTGTGTTCCTAGTTGAGATCTTCTTAAGGGTCTCCCAGCTAGTTTTTCCTTAAGATATGAAATCTCAAGTTGCTGATCATAGATCCTGTTGTGTAAGGTAGTCACCTTAGATTCAAGGCGACTGACCTTGGAGACTAAGTATGTGCATGTTTTAGACAGTTTTTGCACCAGTAGTCTCAGATTCCCCTCATCTTCATCAGAATACTCATTGGGGGATGAGATAATTGGACCAAAGTCCTCTCTATCAACACCAGCTTGAGGTTCTTGGCTGTTGGTTTTCCTCTGCTCACTGGCAATCTCAGTTGAGATGTCAGTGGGCTGAGTTGCCATAGTTGAGGTCTTAATGATGTAATCACTTTCAGAAGTGAGAGCCTCTTCCATATGGATATCCTAAAAAGGTTTAGGAGTGTCCAGCTCAGTTCTAGGTGACTGATATGAGATAGATGTAGGAGACTCAGGAGTATTCATCTCTCTTTGAGTAGGGGAAAAGAAGAGAGACTCATTATACTCATTGAAACCTAGATCTTCATTAGTATAGAAGTCAAGGTTGGTAATTGGTTGGTTGAGATTTATAGGTTGGGGATGGTAACTGTCCCCTGAAGGTTGATCACTTGAGTGTTAAGACTCAGAGTAGGTAGTTGGGCTAATGAGCTCATCAGGCTGAGCATGAGGAACCTCAGCACTGACTCTTAAAGAGATGGGAGTGGTCTGCTCCTCAAGAGAAGTGGGAGCTCCAAAGTCCACTTCTTCCTGTATGGATGAGTATATGGGGGCCTCCACAAACTGAATAGCCTGAGCAGGGGTTCGTTTGAATTTTCTTCGGTAAGTGATGGTGATTTGAGGCTGTGAGAGTGGTTGTGAGATAGCAGGTGTGGGCTCAACACTAACTTGTGCTGCTAGGTTGTCACCTTGAGCAATGAGCTCTCACATTTTTTGGACTAGGGTTGTTTCTACCCCAGAGAGTCCAACAATGGGCTTTCTCAGAATTTTAAAGACGACGGGCTTCATCTGTCCCAATTTAAGAATGTTACGTGTTTCCTTCAACTGTGAGACCAGTTCACAGTTAAGAATGTACTGGACATATCTAGGAAACATGTAATACTCTAAGAAGTGTAAATCAGCAAGTAAATTTGTATAACAAACTGGGAATACCTGAATTTGACCCGCTGAACCATTCCATGGGTTATGAAGGAGAGATCCTTAGGAATCTGGTCCCATCCACCATGCTTGTTTGATAAGCTGTGGATGAACACATGGAGCAGGAATCTACATTGGGATGAGACCTTCCCTTTCCTAAAGGCCTTTACAGAGAAATCTCCCTCATATCCTATCTGCTCAAAGGAATGATTGACAATTTTCTTTGGGAAAAACACCTCACCTTCTTCATCATCCAGCTGAAGATGTCTATTGATGATGGCCAGAGTGATGAAGATTATTCTCCCCTGCACTGTGGCAGACAATGCCTTCTCCCCTTCCATAATGACTTGTTGGCAGGTCTTCCAGAATTCAAGCAGCTGATCCTCATAGAGTGGAGGATCAATGGTTAGGGAGGTGTAGTAGTTTGACAGAGTTAGGAAACGGCAAACCTCTGAGAAATGAGGATCTTTCTCAGAGCTTAACAGAGCAACCTGATTATGTTGTCTGTGTAGCTGCATGGTAAAGTTGGGATCATTTTTGTGAGCAAGGTTGGCCATTTTGAAGTAGCTTAAGGATGAAGAAAAAAGAGAGAAATAAATTTAAGAGAGAAATTTGGGATTGTAGGTTTGGAGGAAGAATAGATGATAGAAAGAGGGGGAAACCATTGAAATCCGGATTTATATGTGAGAAGGATTTCAGATAAAGTTTAATGAAAGAGGATAAACTTTGAAATCCAGATGTCGGTCTCACCTCTAAAAAAGTAGTTTACTTTTGCTCAAAAAGTAGTTTTCTTGGAAGTCAAAAAGCTACCGAAGGTTAATTATCTTCGGAAGTTTTATTTAAAAAAGCTTCCAAAGCTAAAATGACTTCGAAAGAATTTTCTGAGAGTTTTGAGAATTTTGCTTCGGAAGAGAAATTAAAACTTAAGTGCTTTATATATAAAACAACAAAGCTTCCAAGAGTTAATTTTGCTTCAGATGTAAATGGTCCTTGAAAATAAGTAAGTGTCTGAGACAAGTATTTAAGCTTCGGAAGATAAATCTGAAAGCTCTTCCAAAGGTAAATTTCTTAGACAATTATTTATTTTGAAGGCATGATTTGCTTCCAAAGTTAAAAGCATAACTTCCGAAGTATCAGAAATTTTCAAAAATCTAGGGAAAGTCTTCAAAATGAAACTTGTATCCAAAGAAAACATGAGCTTATGAAAGTGATGAACTAGACAACTTAGGACACACATATTTTTTTAAGAAATAATAAGAATTAGTTTTAAGAAAAGCTTACTCAAAGTTTATCATCCCAATAGCTGATATTAGATATTTAAATCTATGTTCATCAAAAGCCTTGTAAACAGATCAGCATATTATTCATCTGTGTGAACTTTGACTAGTTTAATTAATCCCTTTTCATCATTATCTCTTATTAAATGATACCTGATATTGATGTGCTTGTCCTTGAGTGCTGCACAGGGTTCTCTGTGTTGGTACATGTATCTCCCTAGATCATGATATAATGTAATAGATCTGGTTTGTCTGATTCTGGTGTAATGTTTGGAATGATTAATGAAATGATATTGGTTGTCTGTTATTTATAATGTTTATTATTACATTAATGAGTCGATGTTGAATTGGTTAATTAGGTTTGTGATTGTTTGAAGTGTTATGCATAAGGTTATAATATTGAATATACACTCAACTTGGTGAAGTGAAGTTCTCATGCGTCCGACTGGACCATGCGGCCCAACAGTGGTCATGCATCCGACTGGTCATGCGACTGAGTTTCCATGCACCTAAATAGTCCATACGCCTGAACAACTTCATGCGACTGACTCAGGCGCACGACTGAACACTTAGCCGTACGGATGAATCAACCGCATGGTTCAATCGCACGACTGAACCATACTAATGGTTCAGTCGCACGAATGAACAATACTAACCTATAAATACAACCCAATTCGTGGAAAAACGTAAGCATTCATTCTATTTCGACTCCAGACGTACCCTAGCCGTCCAAAAACCTTCAAGTTGATACTCCAAGTTCACAGAACGCTGTAGATCGATTCCTAATCGATTCATAACGTTTGATTCAATACTTTATTGATTCTACGTGCGTTCTCACTTATTGGATCGCCAATCAAATAGGATTCCGCACTATTTGGTTTTTCTTACACGTTAATCATTTGGTATTTCGTTCAAATACCAGGTTCTAACATGTGGTATCAGAGCCAGGTTCTTGATTACGTGTGATTCAATCAAGATTGAAAAAAGGTTTCTATTTTTACACTAAAAAACGCAATATTTTGTGTCAAAATTTGTCTTGGACGTTCCCTGCTCATCAAGTTTCGGTTTCTACGGCCTTAGGCGATTAGGGTTTGCGAAATTTCGACTTTTTACCGCTATAATACGTTTAACCTAGAATTTTTCGCAAAACAGTAGCTTCAGTCGCACAAGTGAGACATTCGCACGACTAGACTTCATTCGCATACACCAGACGCACGATTGGACTGAGTCGCATCTCCATTCGTACGACTAAACCATCCATTCGCAGTGTTCATACGCATCAGCTTCATTCGCACGACTGAACCAATCGCTTAGTTCAGCCGCACGATTGAACCAATCACATAGTTCATTCGCATGGATAGCCCATTCGCATCACCCAGTCGCACCAGTTTGACAGTTTGTTTAGTAACACTTAAAAGTTAATCGAGATAGAAGATCGGATGTCAACGTTTACTGCCGGCAAGGACTCGAGGATCCAAAACGTACTGTTGCTTGAGAGTGAGGTGGGGAATCATAATAAACCACCAAACCTCTTAACGTTAGATGAGTTTCCCCACTGGAAACAAAGTTTTGAGATCTACCTTAATGGAGTGGATCCAAATTTATGGGAAGCTATCGAGATTGGGTATAGTATACCGGTGAGAGCAGATGGGGTAAAGCTTACTTTGGGAGGGTTGACTGATGCTCAGAAAGTCAAGTACAATGCAAAGAAGAGAGTTTATGCATCGATTACACAGTCTATTCCTAAAGATATTTTCCACCAGTACTCGGAGAATAAGCAGGCCAAGAAATTGTGGGATGAGCTAGAAAAGAGATACGACGGGAATGCTTCGCTGAAGGCAATTAAAGCTAAGGAACTGAAGAAGGAATTTGACAACTTCTCATCCATGGGAAACGACAGTTTGGACAATGTTATTGATATATTCTACCATCTGATGAGTGAACTTCATACACATGGTGTTGCTACTACCATGGAAGAAAAGGTGTCAAATTTTGCAGACGGATTGCCGGAAAAGTGGGCTTCATTTGTGTCAAATCTAAGACAGAATGAGATGCTGGCAAAGTTGGATATCAATGACTTCATTCTAAAGTTGCGAGAAGAAGCACTTAGGATGAAGTACAGAGCTCAGAAGTCTTCGTACACTCAGAATCCAACTTTGTACAATGCCACGCCTCAAGCTAAGACGTCTGGAGCACCTCTTCAGACTGCATTTGTGTCTAGCTCATCGGGTCCTTCACAAGTAGAAACTTCAGGTCTTCGTGTACCCATTACATTGGAACTGAAGCGAATTCTACTAGACTAAAGACCGAGAACCTCGAAATATTACTGTAGAAGTAGCTCGAGAGCACATGGATCTTTTGGCAGCAGTGGTTAGTTCTTATGATGGACTTGTTGCTGGGAAGATTGGAAACTGCCATCTGGCAGATGAGGACTACGAGCAGGTGGATGAAATGGAGCTGGAGAGAATGGATATTATGTGGGCCTTAGCTAGTGCTGTGCGGAGGGCGAAGAAGTTTGTGAAAAAGACCGGATAGAACTTGGTTGCTACTAAGGATACCACATTTGGCTTTGACAAGAGTAAAGTGACCTACTTTAACTGTGGAGAAAAGGGGCACTTCAAGAGAGAATGTGTGAAGCCAAAGAAAACTGGGAACGGGAACCCATTCTCGTCTTTTATTCGTCAAGACAAGCAAGCTAGCAGTTCTACTTCATCAAGCAAGGATCCAAAGGCTTTGACTGCACATGATGATGAAGGACAGGACTGGAGCTTTCGGTTGTCTGTCCAGGGGAATCAAATATTGCCAGTGTAGAAGACTTAGATGATGATTCCGCGAGTGAGGGAGATACTGAAGTTAAGATAGCGATGTCAAATATTGAAGAGACAACTACAACTGAGGTCAGCTACAAGCCCGAAGAAGAGATTTCAACAACAAAGAAAGAATCACCAGAACCAGAGAAATCTGATACTGTGTTGATGGCTAACTCTTCTAAACCTCCTCAGGTAACTACACTGACCAACTGTTTAAAAATCATGCTTGTTCTGATTGTGATGCTTTTAGAGATAGCATAGATGAGAAATTTGCTAGGTTATTAGATCATAATGATAACTTAGTAAAGGATTTGCAACTGTGCACTGAGGTTAATAGAGTTTTAAAACAAAATAAGCATAGTTACAAAGAAAAGATAGACCTTTTGACTAAACAGCTTAGGGAAACTGAAGTAGTTGCATTTAACCAAGCTAATGACATTGGGTACTATCTTAACTCCTTAGAAGACACTAAGAAGCAAAAGGCAGTTTTAGAAGTAGAAGTAAACTCATTTAAGCAAAAACTACACAGTTGGACAAGTTCATCACACATTGTCCAACACTTAGTGAGAGAAAGAAATAACGGGGAGGGTTTGGGTTATAAAGTGGTTCCTCCACCACCTGAGACCTTGATGAACACTAAGAGTAGACCTATAAATAACAACCCCATCAAGGATCATGTGGTGTCTACTCCTCTTGTTAGTGATCCAGATTCCTCATGTTCATCAATTGAATCTGGAACAAAACAAAAGGAGGCCACTTCAAAGGCAAAGGGTAAAATGCCTTGTGTTAATCTGGACAATGAATTTGAAAAGATTAATATAAGTCCGGGACAAACAAAGTGAAATCTGAATCTAAAAGGACTGCTAATGTTAATCTTTCCCAAGCTTCATGTCAAAAACCAGTTAACCAAAAAGAAAAAGATGTTAAAAATGTTAAAACAAATAATTTTGTTAAACAGGAGAAAACATCAAAAGAAACAGAGTCAAAACCCAAACTAATTGATGTTACTAGGGTGTCACACACATCTCCACAAAGAAAGTTTAATCATAAAGTTGATAGCAGGTCGTGCTACAACTATGGAGAGTGTGGACACATTGCTTCCTTTTGTCCTTACTATCAGACACCTAGGAACAAGATTGAACTTCAGAATTCAAAACCTAGGTCTTATAAGAGGAGTTCTTTAACTCCACCTAGATGAACTAGCGAACCTAACGTTCAACCCGTTAGCTAGTCGACTGTTTATCACAAACAGGCATTGCACAAATCTGGCTTATGGAAAGAGAAGTCATCCTCTGTGTCTGATAATGATGACAAGAAGGAACCTGAGCTTCCTTCACCCTCTAAGGGACAATGGGTTGAATTCATGATGTGTGATGCCTCTGGGAAACCCAAGCCAGTAAAGGCTTGGGTTCCTAACCTAAACTAATGTTTTTACTTTATATGTGCAGGGTGTTCACTACAGTGCTGAAACCAACACGTGGATTGTAGACAACGGAGCATCCAGGCACATGACAGGAAACATGGCTCTTTTATCAAACGTCAAGCAAATAAAAGGAGGGCATGTTTTGTTTGCTGGAAACAAGGGAGGCTATATCACAGCTCAGGGAGAAGTTGGAAATCAGAAAGTTAAGTTTCATAGGGTGAACTACGTTTAGCAACTTCAAAACAACTTACTTTCTGTTTCCCAAATCTGTGATAAAGGTTTTAAATTCATATTCGACAACAAGAAGTGTTACCTCCTAAAGAAAGACTACGTGATTCCGGAGGACCAAGTGCCAATGACAGCTTCAAGATATAAAGACCTTTATGTTTTGGATTTCTCAACAACTTCTACAATGGATCATGAAGTTCAGTGCTTTATATCAAAAGCCACTGAGAAGGACTCCATCTCCTGGCATAGGAGAATGGGACACATCAATCAATGAAAGATGCATCACTTGATCCAGAAGGATCTTGTGAGAGGAGTTAATGTCAAGAATTTCCACTTCCTGATTTTTGTGTAGCTTGCAAGAAAGGCAAACAAACGAAGAAGTCTCATAAGGAAAAGAAAGTTCATACAATAGAACTTCCTCTTGAACTTCTTCACATGGATCTGTTTGGTCCAATCAATACAAAGAGCATTGCAGGTGACTTGTATTGTTTTGTGGTTATTGATGAATACACAAGATTCTCTTGGGTAGTGTTTCTAAAGTCTAAATTAGAAACATTTGAGTCATTCAAGGAGTTAGTAACCACACTCGAATCTCTCTACAAGCTGAAGGTGAGACAAGTACGCTCAGACAACGGACTGAATTCAAGAATCAGTGGATGGAGGCTTACTGCAAGGAAAAGGGAATTGTGCATCAATTCACTTCTGCATACATGCCTCGATGAATGGTGTTGCTGAGAGAAAGAACAGAAGCTTGATAGAGATAGCATGGACAATGCTGGCAGACTCGAAACTGCCTATCCAATTCTGGAATGAGGCAGTGGCTAATGCGTGTTATACACTGAATCGAGTTCTGATAGTCAAGCGCCACGGAAAGACATGTTACGAGCTACTACAACGACGTAAACCAAATCTGGAGTATCTCAAACCATTTGGCGCGCCGTGTACACTTCTGAAGAAGACTCAAGAAGGTAAATTCAGCGAGAAGGCTGATGAAGGAATCTTCCTAGGATACAACATACCGAACAAGAGAGTTTACAACAACTCAATAGGTCTAGTAGAAGTGTGGTGTAATGTTGATGTTCAGAGATATACCACACCACCTACTGGCAAAGGAACCACCTACTTTTTCGACTATGATGGATTCTTATGTCCTTCAACATCCATATCTTGAATACACCATCTCTTGATTTAACCTCATCGAGTTCACCGGGAGAATCATCTACTCAGTCAGGGGGAGTAGTCGACCATAGTGACTCCTCCTCTGAAGATGGAGCTGAAGAAAATGACCAGAATAGTCAGGAGCAATAGTTTCCAGTTCCTGAAAGTCCACAAGCAACAAACGATGATGCACCTTCGACTTCGGAACCTCAAACTCCTTCTACCTTGGATGCAGAACCAAATGTTTATAATCTTGGCTCTAAGGTAGCTGTTCCTACTACTCCAGGATCACGTCTAAACGTCTATCATCCCTTAGACAATGTCATTGGGGATGTCAGATCAGGAGTACAAACCCAAAATCAACTGTATTCAGCTGATTATGCCTCTGTTATGGAAAAGGGATACATTCGTGATGGTGCTTATCGGTGTTTTGTCTCGTAGTTTGAGCCAAAATATGTCAGTGATACACTAAACGATGAGGCATGAGTGAGTGCCATGCGAGAAGAACTTCTTCAGTTCAAGAAGTTAGGAGTATGGACTCTGGTAGATAGACCTAAAGGTGCTAAGGTCATTGGCACCAAATGGGTCTTGAAATGAAAGAAGATGACCAAGGGGTCATTATCAGAAACAAGGCTTGACTGGTTGTTCAAGGATTTCGCCAAGTTGAGGGGATTGACTACAATGAAGTGTTTGCACCCGTGGCAAGGATGGAAGCCATCCGTATCTTCCTTGCCTATGCATCGTATATGAAGATTAAAGTCTATCAATTAGATGTGAAGAGTGCATTCCTTCATGGGAAATTTCGAGAGACAGTGTATGTCAGTCAACCCGAGGGATTTGAAGATCCTTATCATAGGGATAGAGTTTACAAACTGGACAAGGCCTTATACGGGCTTCATCAAGCTCCTAGGGCCTGGTATGAGAAACTCTCAACTCATCTTGTGAAACACGGCTTTCGCAGGGGAGTCATTGACTGCACACTGTTCATCAAAGAAAAAGATGGAGACCTACTGCTAGTACAAATCTATGTCCATGACATAATCTTTGGTTCAAAGAACGAAGAATTATGCAAAGAGTTTGAAGCAGTTATGAAGAAGAGTTTGAGATGAGTGCTATGGGGGAGATGAAATTTTTTCTGGGTTACAGTTGGATCAGACACCAAATGGGATCTTTCTACATCAGACCAAGTATGTGGGAGACATTCTCAGTCGGTTTGACATGGAGAATGCTTCTGCTATTGGACTCCACTTGCTACAAATCATGATATAGCACCTGACGAAAATGGAGATCTGGTAGATGCCACAATGTACCGAGGAATGATTGGATCCCTGATGTATCTCACTGCCTCAAGACCTGATATCATATATGCTACATGTTTATGTTCTAGATATCAGGCTAAGCCTAAGGTTAACCATCTGATCGGGGTCAAAAGGATATTTCATTATCTGAAGGGTACACCCACACTTGGGTTATGGTATCCTCATGATGATGACTTTGAGCTCACGCGTATAGTGACTCGGATTACGAGGGCTGCAAGATGAACTACAAGTCTACATCAGCAGGGTGTCAATTCTTTGGGAGGAGATTAGTTACCTGGCAGTGTAAGAAGCAGACCTCGGTTGCATTGTCACATGTGAAGCCGAATACGTTGCTGCTGCAAGTTGCTGTTCACAAATCATCTGGATTCAACAGCAAATGCGGATTACGGTTTAAAGTTTTCTTCTACTCCTATCTTTGTTGATAACTCTGCTGCAATTGCACTAACTAAAAATCCTGTACAACATCCAAAGACCAAACACATCGGTATTAAATACCATTTTATAAGAGACTGTTTTGAAAAGAACTTAATTGATGTGGTAAAAATTAATACTGACTTTCAACGCGCTGACCTCTATACAAAAGCCTTTGATATACCGCGTTTTCTATATTTGTTAGAGGTCAACAGCATTGAAAAGAAAAGTGATGTTATTCCAGATGATGATCATGTGTAGTCCGACGCATTACAGTTATATTTTTCTTTTTCAATTTTTCTTTATTTATTTTATTATGTTTAAATTAAATTCATGTTATTTAGCTGTCTGTTAAAATCCTAAAATAATTAATCCAGTATGATTTTAGAATTTTAGGGGGAGAGTAGGTTAGCTAGTAACATTTTAAAAATAAAAATAAAAAAAACGGAGAAAGTAGATAGCCGATATAAGGTAGATCGTATCTGTGATACCGATTCAAACCTTTTGGAAAATGATAGTACACAGGAACAAATCAAAAGGACTTTAAAATTTAATTTAGAAAAGATGCAAAATTCAAAGTATAAGTCTGTGTAGTCTAAGCAATATAAAAGGGAAGATGATAGAAAAACTGTAACTACTAAGGTAACACAAAGAAAGTAGACCTAGAGGTTGCTAGACCACAAATGAGGTGTCGGTAGATTCAACACAATAGATGAGTAGACCTGACTGGTGATTTCAAGATCAAACTAAGTTGTTCAACTGACTGTGGCTACCATCTTATCACTGGTTAACACAATCAACAATATTCCAATAAGGGGTAATAAGCATGTAAACGCCACAAATGTGTGCGGATGACCATAAATAGAGCAAAGCACGAAAAAAATGAAAGACAAATGCTATCAAGCTAATGACATATGTTGTTAGTGCATTCTGTGCAAAATAAAATGCAGCCAAGAAGATAGGGTGTGTGCCTCTCTGTTGTGCGATGGCACTGACCTGAGGATAATCATAACCTAGATATTCTAGAATTCATTGTTGTTTGCCGCCTCTCTGCTGTGCGATGGCACTGACCTGAGGATTGGCTTCTCTTTGAAAGTTCTACGAATAGTCTCTTCTTGTAAAAATACCCGTAGACCGCTCAAAAGCTCCTGAGGAATGTTGATTACCATATAAATGTGGGATCCACAAATGTTAGTTGAAATAATTAAACCTAAAACTATCACCAGTTTGTGTCTAAAGTCTATGTATGGATTTAAGAGGACATATACTGACAATCATTGTGGCTGCAATTCTTGAAAGTTCAAATCTATGTGGGAATCTAATAGTACCAGTGTGATCTCCTAAATTGCTAAAGACTCTAGAAAACCAAGAAGTGAGCATCTAAAGGTTTGATAACAAGTCCCAAATGATTTGACTTGCCTGTATGATTCCAAAATTGAATTGGTCCAGGTGTGGTCAAACTAAATTGAAGCTGCCTATTCTGGGAACCAAATCCAGTAGATGCTATCTTAGGATTTATCTCTCACAAAAAGTCAAAAAAAAGTTTATTTTTGTATTTAGTTTAAGTTTATAGTTAGTTAGTCATTTTGTTTGTTTGTCGGTCTACATCATGAAATTCAGTAAGGGATTAATTCACCTAAAAGGTTCATGTCGGAGATGGCCACATGTGTTTTCAAAGTTTAAAAGGGTCACGTCAGAGGTGACTAAATTGTTTAAAAGGGTCATGTCTGAGATGGCCACATGTGTTTCAAAGTTTAAAAGGCTCGTCTGAGGTGACTAAATTGTTTAAAGGAACACGTCTGAGGTGCTCAAAAGGTTTTCAAGTTAATATGATCATGTCTGAGATGATCAAATGCGTATAATGTTGATTCTATAGTTTGAAAAGGGTTTAAATGTAAAATGCTAAGAAATGCAAAAAGTTTCATAAGTATGACCCATTCGCACGAATGGACCATTAGTATGGACTTATCATACGAATGGGAGCCATTCGTACGAATGGACCATGAGTGGGACCATTCACCGAATGGCCCATACGAATGACCCAGTCGGATGTTTAAGAGCGAACGAATTAGTAAGTCGCATGACTGAACTCCGTCGGACGACTGAATGGGGCGACTAAACAATCGCACGACTGAGACCCATTCGCCCGAATGAAAAGTGCGTATGAGACCAGTCGTACGATTGAATTTAGGGTTAGTATAAATAGAGAGAGTCGGTCGCAGAGACTCACCACTCTCAAATTTACCCTAAATCGCACGACTAATGTTACACTGCCCAAATTCGTTTGATCACTATAAACCCTCGATTCTCACATGCTGACCATTTGCATTGACTCTACAGGTAATTTGCGGTGCAGAAACACTACCAAATCATTCAATGTGACACTGAATCTGAATAATCGGACTCGTTAGAAAAACCGTGACTTATCTGGCAAAATAACCTAACTAAACGACGTAAACAAATGAAATTAAAGGTTTTAGGTGTTAAACGAATGGATTGCCAGTCTAATGAACCAGAACACGAAGTCCAAAACTCAAAATTGGTGAAAAATTGAATTTGAATTGAACGGACAAAACAACATGCAGGGCAGGTTGATGAACTTCAGTCGCACGACTGAAGAGTGTGAACAGCTTAACTGCACGACTAAACCATGCGTATGAGTTCAGTCTCACGACTAGTGTAACCGCATGAGGTTACATACGCATGAGTCCAGTCGCACACACAGTAGTATGTATGGATTCATTCGCACGACTGAATCCCAGTCGCACAGCCTCATTTGCATGACGGAAAAGAATTTTGTTCAAGTCCAAGTGTTTCATGACATTCTTAGCCAATGGGTACTAATGTTTACATTCCTTGTGTAACAGATGGCAAGTCGATGGACAATGAGTACGAAGCACAATATTTGTGCTCATCTGGATCTGACATCTAGAAATGCTTCAGACTTCTCTGGCATTATCACCTTCCTAAGGAGATCAAGGATTGCACACGCTATATCTGCTCCATGTACACCTTATCGTTCTATTCAACAGGCCTTCTGGGAAGGTGCTATAGTTGATCGATCCTCTGAGCCTCACTGTATCAGAGGTACTATCTTTGGAGAGGTTATAGCTATCACAGAGGAGGATCTTAGGATCGTGTTACAGTTGGGGGACGATGCTGACTGTCCTACTAGATTACACCCCTTACTGTCAGAGGATGTTTTCTTCGAGCCAAGTACTCTGGGGACATCAATGCTGGGGTGCTCAACAAGAGCAACCTCTGTCCCTAGTTCAAGTACCTTGCTCACGTATTGCTGAAGTGTATAGCATCCAGGAAGGGAGACTTTGATGAGTTGTCTGACCAGATCCAGAACGCCTATGTTGCGTTGGTGCTGAACTATCCGTTCAGCTTCTCCAGGATGATCTTCACCTACTTGGTGGAGAACATTGAGGGGAAAGGGAAGGAGGGCTTCTGCATGTACCCCCGATTCATGCAGATGATTATAGACCAGAAGCTCCCCTCCCTGCCAAAGGAGAAGGATGATGTGTAGTGCTTGAGGTGATGGATGATACCACCTTGGGCAGAATGAGGGTATACAGGGGGAAGCAGCTAAAACCCCCTGTCAGGAGATTGTTTGGGCATCTGGCCCGTGAGAACTATTGGTGCTAGCTAGGAGGAAGTGGCGCCACGACGACAGTGATTCTGATGTTGAGCAGATTGCTCTACCCACCGATGATTCTGATGATGATGACGGTGGGGATGTTGGAGATGACATGCCTATTCCACTGAGGGGCGCAGCTACAGACGTTATACCTCCAGTATCTGCCCCCACAGGAGACGTAGCTGAGTCAGCCGCGTTCCACCAGGACTTTATACCTGGTGAGGAGGAAGAAGAGTTAGATGAGGAGCCATTGACTAGGACTGTGGGAAGCAAGGTTGTTCCCACAGAGCATGGACTCCGGGCGGTTGGTGAACGCCCCAGTGGATCAGGAGAGACTGCTACTGACCCAACTTATGCTCCTGAGTCAGCTAGCCATGTTCTAGGGAGAGCATCCACCTCGACTGGATCGAGGAAGAAAAGGATGGCTCAGCCCCACGGCCAGAAGAAGAAGAGGAGAAGACTCACCTTCGTCACCACCACAGCCACTACATCTACCACTACAACTACCACTTCTACAGCCACACCTTCCACCACCACAGCCACCACAGCTACCACTACCACCACTACACATCCCACCACTGTACATATGCCAACCACCACCATATCTTTCACTCCTACATCACCTCCACTATCTCACAGACCCAACCCCATCTTCACTACAGCCACCACCACCACCACTAGCCACCAAGCAGGACCCTCATCCCATCCCGCACATATATATGGGTCTCATCTACCTCAATTTGGGGTAGAGGAACAGCTTTCAGCGCTGAACCATATGGTGATGCGACTGTTAGCTGCTGATGAAGAGAAGACTGCGCAGATCCGTCAGCTTGCAGATCTCACTACCGTGTAGTCACACCAGATCTCGGAGCAGGCTCGGCTGATCGAGGAGCAGGCCCAGCAAATGACTGCTCAGAGCCACGAGATCGCCCAACTCCAAGAGCATAGAGTCACATCTGCTAAGAAGATTGAGGAGTTGGAGAATGCTAAGAAGACCATCATGCTCAAACTTAAGGGATCTAAAGATGAGCCTCTGAAGATCAAAGAGGGAGATGGTGATGATGATGATGAGGATGATAATGAAGGATGATGATGAGACTGAGGATGATGAGGGGATTGAGGACGAGAGGACAGAGGAGAGGAATGAGGATGATGATGAAGAAGGAGGGGATGCAGCTGCATCTACCTCTGCTCAAGGTCAAGAAAGGAGGTCTAAGAAGAATCAAGACCAACAAGCTTCATCCTCTGCTCCACCAAGTGATGACCCGGTGATCCAAGACAAAAGTAATGATTAGATGTCTATGTATTTGATTACTTTTGTATTTGAATCATGTATTTAAACTTATGTATTTAATGGTTATATTAAGATTAATGCATTTCTGTTTTGATTATTAACTAATGGTTGATGTGCTACATGTTTAAATCAAACACATCCAAACTATCAGAGGGATGAGTTTGATGTTGCTCCCTTCAGCAGATCAAGACTCAGCTAACTATGATTCTTGATCTGCAAGGGATCGTTAGAAGGTCGGGAGTTATACCCCTGAAGAAGGGAAAATAATTCACGATCTATCAAATGAGCAACTAGCTAAGATCTTCAAGCTAAATCCCGATAAGATTGTAAAGGATGCTCCAACGTGCGACTCGACAAGTGACGAAGAGCTCAACGACGTTGATGAAATAGAGATAGAAGATGTCACTGGAGAGCACTACCGTCAGTATGCTGACAATGAGGGAAATGTGGTCCCCAATCTGGGTGAATCCCTTGTCAGTGATACGTTTGAGGTGTTAGACAAAATGGAACGGGAGTTAGAGAAGAAAGAGGGATCGGCCCAAGCCTCAAATGATGATGTTGATATCCGAAAGGCTGAATGGGCTACCTGTTTTGAAGAAGTTAGAGCCCAACGTGTTGCACCTAAACAGGATGCCTACACCAAACTCTACAGACTCAAGAAACATCATAAGGTGTCAGGCAGGATTATAGCATGGGCATATTTTGAGGACCTTAATGTTTATGCCGTTAAGAGGGAGAAGGGCATAGAGTACTTTAGATTTCCACATGATCTAAAGACTCTACCAGGTTTTGGGCTCAACCAGCTGGCCAAACTAAAGCTGGTGTATGCTGACTCGAGAAAGATGTCAGGCTGGTTGAGGCTGCCCTAAGGAAGGAGTACCACACCAAGTGGGTTAACTTCAGACCCCAACAGCCTACAAAGTACATCAGAAGGTCTGAAGTTGATGCCATTACTGGAAAGCCAAAGATAGTGTTGAAGTGGAGTCCTCTGCGCACGATGTCAAGAATCCCACTCAGGGAAATGCCACAGGACTTCACTCCACACTTTAAGTGGTGGTACTACGATTGGAGGATAGGAGAAGCGGTCATAGTCCTAAACAAAGAGGGCCAAATGGATACCATCAGGTTGTTTGACCCAATGTGGCTTACCAACTTGTCAGCTATTGATGTCTACACTCTATACAAGTGGCCACTGTTCTATGATACGCAGGATATAGTACAAGCCCTCCAGTTCCAGAATGTCATAAGACTCTGTTTTGCATTTGAGATTCATGCAGGAGTCACAAAAGATGTTAAGTAGAAGAAGTATGAGGAGGTAATGAAGACAACAAGACATTAGAGAGATCTAGGTCCAAGGGGGAGTTTGTTGGTACATGTATGTCCTTAGATCATGATATGAATGTAATAGATCTTGTTTGTCTGATTCTGGTGTAATGTTCGGAATGATTAATGAAATGATATTGGTTGTCTGTTATTTATAATGTTTAATATTTCATTAATGAGTCGATGTTGAATTGGTTAATTAGGTTTGTGATTGTTTGAAGTGTTATGCATAAGGTTATAATATTGAATACACTCAAACTTGGTGAAGTGAAGTTCTCATGCGTCCGACTGGACCATGCGGCCCAACAGTGGTCATGCATCCGACTGGTCATGATACTGAGTGTCCATCCGCCTAAATAGTTCATACGCCTAAACAACTTCATGCGACTGACTCAGGCGCACGACTGAACACTCAGCCGTGCGGATGAATCAACCGCATGGTTCAATCGCACGACTGAACCATACTAATGGTTCAGTCGCACGAATGAACAATACTAACCTATAAATACAACCCAATTCATGGAAAACGTAAGCATTCATTCTATTTCGACTCCAGACGTACCCTAGCCATCCAGAAACCTCCAAGTTGATACTCCAAGTTCATAGAACGCTATAGATCAATTCCTAATCGATTCTTAACGTTTGATTCAATACTTTATTGATTCTACGTGCGTTCTCACTGATTGGATCGCCAATCAAATAGGATTCCGCACTATTTGTTTTGGCTTACACGTTAATCATTTGGTATTTTGTTCAAATACCAGGTTCTAACACTCTGTGATTAAGATAGCACTATTGTTGTCTATGGGAATGGGAGTCTCCTTAATGTTTAACCCATAGTCTAGCATCTAATTTTGAATCCAAAGTACTTGAGCACAACAGCTTGCAGCAGCAATGTATTCAGCTTTAGCAGTTGATGTAGAGACATAGGATTGTTTCTTGCATTGCCATGAGACAACCCTTCTACTAAGAAATTGACATCCCTCAGATGTAGACTTTGCAGTCATATTGCAACCACGATAATCACTATCAGTATAGGCATACACGTTGAAGTCAAAATTCTTGGGATACCGTAAACCAAGTGTTGATGCACCTTTGAGGTATCTTAGAATCCTCTTGACAGTGATAAGGTGAGACATCTTAGGGTTGGCTTGATATCTTGCACAGATGCAAGTAGCAAACATGATATCAGGCCTGCTAGCAGTAAGATACATAAGAGACCCAATCATAGCCCTGTATAAGTGCTCATCTACACACTCCCCCTCGAGATCAGGTCCAACAGAGTAGTTCCTAGCTCTAGGTGTCTTAGCAATCTTACAGTCAGTCATGTTGAACCTCTTAAGTATGTCTTGAACATACTTTGACTTACTTATGAAGATGCGATCTTCAACTTGCTTCCCTTGAATTTACAAAAAGAAATTGAGTCCCCCTATGAAACTCATTTCAAATCTGTCTTTCATTAGCTTCTCAAAGTCTTTGCAGAGCTTTGGATTAGTTGAACCAAAGATGATGTCATCTACATACACTTGAACTAGCAGTATGTCATTTCCCTGTCCTTTGATGAAGAGAGTTCCATCTAGAGTACCTTTCCTGTACCCATGTTTAAAAATATACTCAGATAGTATCTCATACCATTTCCTGGGTGCTTGATGCAGCCCATAGAGAGCTTTGTCAAGCTTGCAGACATAATCAGGATGATCAGGGTCTACAAAACCAGGTGGCTGTTTGACATAAACCTCTTCTTCTATCACTCCATATAAAAAGGCACACTTCACATCAAGTTGAAAGACCTTGAAGTTCTTGGATGCAGCAAATGCCAGGAATATCATAACAGCTTCTAATCTTGCCACTAGAGCAAAAACATCAATGTAGTCAATCCCTTCTTCTTGTGTGTATCCTTGAACAACCAGTCTAACTTAGTTCTTGATGATGATGCCTCTATCATCTTTCTTGTTCCTAAACACCCATTTGGTTCCAATTTTAGTCTTCCTAAAAGGAAGAGGACAAAGGTTCCAAAATTTCTACCTTTTGATTTGAAGCAGCTCTTGTTGCATAGCTTCAATCCAACTTCCATCCTTTAGAGCTTCATCAACTTTCTTTGGCTCTATCTAGGATAGAAAACAAGAGTGAAGACAATATTTTCTTCATGGGGTTGTCCTCTTGTCTTTACCCCTAAGACAGCATCTCCAATGATGTTTGTGGTAGGGTGAGACTTGTGGATCCTAAGCTGAGGGATCACAGCAAGTTGTTGAGAAAGATCTAAATTAGAGAAATTTAGATCTGGCATAGATGTTTCTCCCACCACATCAGCACACTTTTCAAGTGACACTTGATCCAAGCAGTGTGTGACATCATTAATGTTCTCATCTATGGAGTGGTTAGTGGCATCAAGAAATTATTGGTCACTATCACCACCACCATTGTTGTCTTCCACAATTGAGGTGTTCTTATCTGGTTGTGGAGCCTCTGAGCTAGAATTTGAAGGTATACCAGATGTATCAGCTGAGTTTGTCGTTGTTGTGCTCATAGAAACCTCATTTGCAGAAGTAGTTCTAACTGGAGCTGAAGATGTATGACTTGAAGGTCTTCCTAGCTCAAATCTTGGAACAAGATCACCTGTATTTTAATTTTTTGCAGATCCTGAAACATTCTCACAAGATTTGTTAAAACAGTTGGTAACCAAATCAAGATCAAATAACCAATCTAGACCAGAACCAGCAACACAGGGTGTGTGTTCGTTGAAAGTCACATTGGATGACTCCTCAACAATTCTAGTTCTGAGATTCTACACTCTATAAGCCTTAGCTTGGGAAGAGTATCTAATAAAGTGTTCATCATCTGATTTCTCAGCAAACTTGGCAATTTGATCTTTGGTATTCAAGATGATGCAAGGACATCCAAATGACCCGAGAAAACCAATGAAAGGTTTCCTCTTGTGCTAAAGTTCATAAAGAGTCTTGCCATGAGTCTTAACTACTAAAACTCTGTTCTGCACATAGCAGGCAGTGTTGACTGCCTCTACCCAGAAGGTGATAGGCAGCTTAGAGTCAGATAACATGGTTCTTGCAGCTTCAATCAGTGTCATGTTTCTCCTCTTAGCAACACCATTTTGCTGAGGAGTCCTGAGAGCACTGAATTGTCTTGTAATACCCTTTTCATCACAAAATGTATCACAGATGTGGTTCTTAAATTCAGTTCCTTGATCACATCTTATGGTCTTGACCTTGTGATTAGACAGACTCTCAATCTTTAAGATGAAATTCTTCAAAAATCTCAGGAGTCTCATCCTTAGTTCTAAGGAAGAAAATCCAAGTGAATCTTGTAAAGTCATCTGTGACCACTAGACAGTATAAGGTCCTTCCTAAACTCATTACACTGGTGGGGCCAAAGAGATCCATATGTAACAAGTGTAGGGGTGTAGTGATGGAGTTCCTTTCCTTAGGCTTGTGAGGTACCTTATGTTGCTTCCCTTTCAGGCATGCAACACAATGGTCATCACTTGTAAACTCTTTCTTTGGCATTCCAGTTACCAAATCATGCTTAATTAATTTATCCATGTTCTTAAAGTTTACGTGGCACATTCTTTTATGCCATAGGAAAGACTCATCAGTATTGGCTTTAGACAAAAGCATGAAACTTCTCAAGAGGGAGAGGTTTCTTGAAAATCCATCTTGTACATGTTTCCTTTCCTGGGGGCTCTAAGCAGGATATGCTCATGAGGAATGACCACACCAGGCTGAAGAACAATGCACTCATGCTCAGTAAAGAGCATGTTATGACTCTGATTACAAAATTGAGATACACTCAGAAGATTGTATCCAAGCTCCTTAACAAAGTTTACCTTTTCTATGCTGAGCTTTCCATTTGTGACCTTGCCCCTTCGAGAAATGTAACCACCTTCATCTCCTCCAAAAGCAACTGGTCCTCCATCAATCCTTTCAAAGTTCTAGAGTAGTGACCTATTGCCTGTCATGTGCCTGGAACAGCCACTGTCTATGATCTAGACATTTTGTCTGTCTTCAGCTGTCCCTACACAAAGAGAAATATTAGTTACATTTGGAAACCCAAGCCTTGCTTGTCTTGGGCTCATTTGCAGAAGGTAATTCAACAATAATAGATCCTTTGGTTGTTCTAAGAGGATCTTGAGCTATTGTTGATGGAGAATTTCAGTCACTTGGTCTTTCTTAGACATCCACACCACCTTTGGATTCTTGGACTTGACCTTCAAAACTTCGGAAGCTTTTGGAACTTCGGAAGTTTTGATGACTGAATCTTCGGAAGATTCTGCAGACACTACAGCAGACTTCAGTGCTTCAGAAGAACTCCTTTCTTCCACGACCAACTTTTCTTCTGAAGGCAATTTTCCACTTCCCTTCTTTTTAGATTTAGAGCTTTCGAAGGAAACAGGTTTTCCTTCCGAAGCTTGAATCTTCTTGAGACCTTTGAAGTCTTTGTTTTGGTCATATGGAGAGTACCTTTAGGATTGAAGGGACAATCCTTAGCAATGTGAGTGATACTTTCACACATGACATAATTCATCTTCTTCTTCACAAGAGCCTTTTCCTTGGAATAGGACTGTCTTTGGTCACAACCCTTCTCCACCTTCATCTTTGCAAATGCTGAGACAGTTCTCTTGGGCTGAGGACTGTGCTTGGAGTTTGATGGTCCAAGCTGTACAGCAGTGCTACACAGCAGATCAGTCTTCTTTTTGGTACTGAGATGAGTTGAACAAGAACCAGAACTCTTAGCAGAAGAGTTTTGGTTGATGTCTTCAGTCCCTACCACTTTAAACCCTGTAGAGATAAAAACTTGTTTCTGCTTAGAGTCAAAAGTAGCCTTGATCTCTTGAGCCTTCCTTGCCTTTCTTTTGCTCTTTCTGATCAAGTTCTTTCTCATGGACTTGGTCATCACAGTTTTCCTTTTCTCCTCAGAAGGATAGTGGCCCTTCTTGGAATCCTCCTCTTCACTCTTCTTAGAGGTATTCTTCACTATCTCTTCTTCATCCTCTTCACTCATAGGATCTATGAGAGGAAGCTCATCTTCACAAGTTCCACACCTAGGAGATCTTACTGAAAAGATTGTGTGTGGAGGAGTTATCTCATTGGATCCCAGTCCCTGCCTATTTTGATAGCACACTTTGTTGTGCAGGGATGAGGATATCATGTTCTTGAAGGTCTCTTCTTCAAGAACATGCTTTTCTGCCCTGGCTTTGCTGATCACAAGCTTAGCCTAGCACTCAGTTAACTTAGTTATGAGATCTTTGATTTGAGTCCTAAAATCTGTGTTCATATTTTAGAACTGAAATGGTTTTCTCTAAGTCCTCTATCTTCAGTTTATAATCATTTTTAGACTTTCTAAAATCAGATTTTAAAATGTTTAAGGACTCAAGGTCAGATCTCATTTCCAAGTTGTAGGACCTGTATCTGTTAACTTTAGCAATCCATTCGGGAGTATAGAGATGTTCTAATACCTTGGATTCATCAAGATCTGCCATTAGTGCTTGGTTTGGAGAAGTATCTTCCACTTGAAAGCTCCAGTCAAAGCCTCCTTCTTCAACAACAACAGTAGCTTGCTGCTTTGACTTCTCATTCTAGAGAGATTTGTTAGTGTAGTTTGGTTTGGATTGTGTTTGGCCACCACTTGTTCTAGGTGCCTTACACTCTCTAGCAAAGTGGCCCATCAAGTTGCAGTTGTAACACTTGACTTTGCCTTTATCCAGTCCAAACTTTCCACTGGCTGCATTGCTTGGAAACTTCCTTCCAGTCCTCTTGTAAAACTTCTTGGCTCTATGAGTGAGAAGAGCCATCTGCTGGACTATTTCCATATATTCCAGATCATCAGGATGGATACAATCCAGGTCTTCAAGAGTGAAAAGAGAGTTGCCACAGCTTTCATCAGAAGACACAAAAGCTTGAGAAGAGCTTGTCTCTTGGAATGGGCTTCCTTGAGTGTAGTTCTTCCTTGGTGTCTTTGGAAGGTGATGAAAGGACCCTTTGGTGAATTGTCAGGGTAGCATAAGAGATGTTGTTTGGGTTCTATGCTATCCCTTTCAACCACATGTAGGGCTGAACCCATTTGATTGTTGGAGTTGCCAGATGAACCTTGCATGTTCATCTCCATCTGGTAGCCACTGAGAATCCCATATAACTCTGTTTGAGTAAGAGTTTTGAGTTTTTCAGTTCTCTTGATCACCGCACAGTAGTGTGTCCATTGCCTAGGAAGTGAGGACATGAACTTCCTTACAATGTCTCTGTTTTCAAGAGAAAATCCTCCATCCACTAGGGTATCCATAATCTCAACATACTTGAAATACTGTTGAGTCATGGTTTCACCTGTTTTGAAGGTGAAGTTTTCAAACTACTGCTTCAGGAGATCCTTCTTGTTCTCCTTGGCTTCAGAAGAACCCTCATACATCAGTTTCAGTGCATCCCACAGCTGCTTGGCTGTTTTGCACTTCTTGAAACCTCTATACACAGAGTTTGGAAGGGCAGTTTGAATGGCTGTCACGGCTTTTTGGTCTATCTCTACTATCTTCCTATCTTCATTAGAGTTGTTAGCCACATCTTTGGGAATCATACCAGCACCAGCAGCAGAAGGGTGTTGGGTTTGAAAGGTCCATTCTCAATAGACTCCCACATTCTTGAATCAAGAGACCTGATGAAACCTTCCATTCTCAAACACCAGGTATCAAACTCATCAAGAGTGATCAGTGGGGACTTCTTCATAGTTCCAGTTTCCATATCAGTTTTGGAAATGGTTGCCATTTAAAAAGTCTAGTATTTCTGTATGTGAGGGACCTTAAGATGGTAGGATCTTATATGAAGAGCCTAAAAAGCTCTGATACCAATGCAGGATCATTGATGGGTGTAAGTTACAACACAACAATACGAAGAGGAGATTAACTAAACTTTGATCAAATAGTAAACTGGATTAACCAAGTTGAGACACTAAGAACACAAGTAATGTAAGAGATAAAACACAAAGAACACAAGTGTATGGTTTTCAGGAATGCAGTATATTGCTTTCTCTATGTTCTATTACAAGTGTTACAAAGCATATGTATAAGATACAAGAACATGAGATACTTATACTACATCCTACAACCGGCTATACTTTAAAAGCCAGCTGGACACAATTGACTAGACACAAACAAAATCAATTGTAGAGTCAAAAGGTAGATTGCCTTTTGACTTGTGACTATGACATGCCATAGCTCACATCCTTATCTATTACAAAAAGGATAAAGTATATAATGTAGAAAGTTATAGACTCAAGACCTCAATGTACAGTTACCAAAAGCATGGACCTTTTCACCAACTCATGTAAGTTGTTGACTTGCAGAGATGTAGTGGAAATGTGTCCAGCTTTATGGAATAGTACATCAGATAAAGCATGTTACTAAAAGTCTTCGGAAGAAATCTGTCTTCATGATCTTGAAGCTTCGGAAGACTTTGTCTCTGAGGCTTCGGAAGACTTCATGTTTGGCTTCAGAAGATATTGGTCTTGGCTTTGGAAGATTTCACACTTAGAGTATTTTCTGTTTCATGTGTGAAACTTCCTAAGCTTCTTCTTTAATGCACTTGTGCAGCATGCAAGATAGACTTAAGATATTTTGGTTGCATCAGCCTCTTCATAAATATCTACAATACCCCATTATTCGTTGGACTTCTAGAATAGATGAATGTAGTTAGAACACGAAAGAGAGAAGAGAAGATGTCAGCACTCGGTGCTAATTTTGTAAGGTAGTCAGGAGCATCTGAATATTTATGGGCCAATCAAGTTATACTTATCCACACAGAGAGGATTCTGAGTCTTAGGGGGAATCCATGTATAGAGAAATTGAAGACACAATTAGAAAGTGATGATGTGAGCTGGTTTCTGATGATGACTTTGAGTGCATGCTGATTTGGTTGAGATTGTCAGCTGTGGATTGCAACCTTCTAATTTTTGCCCAATACACCGTATG
The DNA here is from genome assembly GCA_025506515.1 of Flaveria trinervia. Taxonomy (NCBI): domain Eukaryota; kingdom Viridiplantae; phylum Streptophyta; class Magnoliopsida; order Asterales; family Asteraceae; genus Flaveria; species Flaveria trinervia. The sequence continues at coordinate 37,641,264 of CM046455.1, forward strand.
AAGACGCCAGGAGAGCATAACGTTTATATATTGGGATATGCTGAATTTGAGGGGGAATTTCTACAGGTGTTAATGTTAATCAGGTTAGCTTATGTGAAGATTGAAGCAATGGAAAACTGTTCATGTCATTATCTGGAAAAATCAGTGATATGAGGAATCTTGCTGCTATGATGGTATTCTGCAAAGTAAACGAAAGCTATTGTGCCTAAATTCATTTTCAGGGATACTGTAGCAACCTGACGGATTGGAAACGTTGGCTAATATGGTTTTTCGTTTGATTCTATTGGAAACCAGAGCAAAGATTGACGGAATATTGTAGGAGGAGTTATCTACTATTCGCAAGCAACGTCCAAGGGGGAATTTTTGGAGCATATATAGTTTGTCTGTCGCTTGTCGAATAGTCTAGGCTTAATGTAATCACCTGATATGTTGTAAACACATGAAACTAGGGCATTCGCAGGGGCATATGCAAATCAGACTCAGTTGTATGACTGAGCCATGCTAATGGACCAGTCATGTGACTGAGAGATGCTATTGGGGCTATTCATAAGACTGAACCATAAGTATGGTCTAGTCGTATGACTCAACCATACGTATGGTCCAGTCGTACGATTGAACAATACGCATGGCCCAATCGTACGAATGGCCCTAGTCGTATCTGATATGGGCTGAGGACTATAAATACCAGTTTCATTGTGTAGAAGATTATGGAGTATGCCCAGGGCCTAGGGCTGCCGGATGAGAGGGGAGATCATGCTTGATCTCCGTTTGCAAAGAGTCTTGATTCTTATGTTTAACGAGCTTGTAATCATTACGTTTTATCAATGAAACCATTATATTCTTGTTTGTTCTATTGTTTGTCTCTTGGTCTTTGTTTTTGTTTCCTTCTGTCAACAACACGCTCGGATGTCAACCGATCCAGTGCCTGCACAGGAACATTTCCTTGAACTGGGTAATCATGTCATATGCCCCATGATGCTCCAAATTCTTTTAGAGTTCAGGACTCATAGTTCCCAACATGAGGTACGAAATCTGCATGGAATCTTAGGTATATTGAAGCCAATCGTTATAGGCCTCAACATCCTCGGGGTCGGGTTGGTCAGGAATGGGATCATCAAGGACATTAGCCTTTTTCTCTTGCTTGAGAACAATTCTCAAGTTTCGAAACCAGTCCATAAAGTTATTATGGTTAAGACGTTCCCTCTCTAAGATAGTTCTTAGGGATAAGGTATGGAGGGTCGGGGTGGTAGCATTATTGTTTGCGGCCATTTCTACAATAATTTACAAAGTTCATATTAGTATTTCTAAAATATTAAATTTTAATCATTAATACCCTTTTATATATCATGGACAATTAATAATTAAAACCTAGAATCCAATGTTACATCTAAATGATGGTTAGGTGACCGTTATCCCATTATTTAAATTAACAAGGTAGTCAACACTTGACAATTGCAACCCTTTGTAACTTCTAGCCTTATTTAAAAATCTTATGTTTAGTTGGCATGTAAAATCCGATCAACACCATTGTACGCCATGCTTCAGTGACCCTATGTACGTGGTCTTCAATTCAAGTCATCCTACTTACACACACGTGTGAGTTTACACATACAAGTGGTTAGGAGACCTTTATCCCACAAGTACGCTAAGCCCACCTCAAACACACAAGTTCCCTAAAAGTGGTTAGGTGACCTTTATCCCACAAATAGTTCTCAGGTGATTCGAGCGTCATGTAAAAGGATGGTGTTAAACTTGTTTCCAAAGGGATTTTAGTTTTCATTAATTCTAGTTTTGAAAACTCTATGTACCTTGTATTCGCATGCTTTCAAATACATGGTACCCTATGGTTCTCTTTTTAGAAAAAATCCCTTTTATTAAAATCATTAATCCTTTTAATAACCTTTTATTAATCACTTAATGATAAGGAACCATAAATTTTCAGCTTGTTTTGTTTGTTAATTAGTTTGTCTTGCATATCCATATATCAAACAACAATCATAAAACAAACAACCAAACAAGTATAATCATACAATCACAAGTGCATAACCACAACCACTAAGTTGACTACACTTGTTTGCCATCACAAGTGTTGTCATTTGGTCTTTCCTAAGGGTTAATAACAACACATAAGATAGGATTTCCAAAGACCCCCACTTGAAGTTGCATCTAAATGCTTCAAGTCCTTCTCTTTGTGCCTTCCCTTTGTACTTCCAACTTCTGCATTTTCTTTTACAAAATTTATATCCTAATACAAATTTTCTAATAAAGAAAATAAACCTAATCTATTTAGTACATCACCATTGAATGAATAAATAAATTACAACCATATACAAGCACAAAAGAATAAATATTCATCCCAAAACCAAAGCAACACAAGGTCAAGGCTAGGTTATGCACCAATATTAAACAACATATTCAACATTCTAGAACCAAAATAAATCCCCATTTAACCCAAATTTTCAGCCAACATAAACCAAGAATTTAGGGGTTTTGTCCAAACAAAAAATATCAACCATTTGACATCTATCTTTCAAGGTTTAATCAAAAGTATGTTCTATAACCTTGAATCATTGGGGATTCATTATATCATCACAAAACAACCCCTATTAGTTTGTTTAAGTCCCATAAAACCAATTTTACAAGGACTTTAGAAGCTAGTTTTCCACATATCCAGCTCTAGATGCTATTGTTGGGTTTGTTGGACACCAGATCAAAGTTGTTTAACCTCTTAAGCATGAAAACGCAGAGGAATCAAAGCTAAATAATATGTTTTATAAACTGAAATTTAAACCATATTATTTAACATCAACAAACCCAAGAACAAAGGATCAAATATTTGTGAAAGCTATATATATATATATATATATATATATATATATACATATATATATATATATATATATATATATATATATATAGCATGAAATAACAACCAAACCAAACCCATGAAACTACCTTTCAAGAGCTGCCAAAAACGTGAGAATGAGGAAGAGGATGAAGTTCTTGAACGACCAAAACACCAAGGAAGGTTTCCTCAAGCTTGCATACCACAAGCATCAAGCAAACAATTTTGTTGCTAGGATTTGAACACCAAAATCGACCAAAAAGGGGCTGCAAAAACCTTTTCCAGCCATGAACTTCTTCAAGAAATGGAGTTACTTTTGTGCCTTTTTGGTCTTTGCATGTGAGGGAGAGGGAGAGATGGAGTGTGGGACTAGTTACTAATGTCTACTTCCAAGACAAAATAAAAATGAACCAACCCCATCCAAGGGGCGGCTGAAACATGTGTTCAAAATGGGGTTTCCCCCCAATTTTTATCTCCCATTTAATTTGTAACTAGTTACTAATTAAGTTATGTAATTAACATTTTATTATACAACTCATACACATTATTATTATTTGATGTCATTTAACCAACTTAAATAACATTACAAATAATACCCATGAACAAAATATCCTTATAAGTTGTTCCATCTCATATACAATTTATTTAGAAAACCCACTTTTCTAAATTGGTGTAATTATTTGATTGCATGATCATATCATAAATTTAATATATATATAGGTGTTTGCTAAGCATGTTATTGGGCATGACCCGACTTGGATGATAACGTACTAACCACATCAATGTTCTATGTGTCTTGGGCATAAAGAATCCAACATTGTTAAGAGTCGACAATGTGAACTTTGTCAAACAGCTTGAACACAATCTCCTAAGTGTTTCTCAATTTTGTGATCAAAAGCATCAAATGCCATGAGTGCATCATTCTTAAACCTAGGATGACAATTCTTTCGGAATTGGTGCCTCTTAGATCTCCCAGAAAAGGGGATATGTACAAGCTAGATATGAATAATGCTTCCCCATTGGGTGAAGTATCATGCTTTCTTTCCAAAGCTGATTTGTGATGAGTCTACCTTATGGCATAAACATATGTGTGATGTAAATTTGAAAACCATGAATAATTGTTTAAAATTAACTTGGTACATGGTGTGCCCAAAAAGGAATTTTTCTTTATACACTTCTATGTAGCTTACCTGAAAGGAAAGCAACATAGAGTCTCTCCCAAATCCAAAGAGGTGAACTCTATCACCACCCAATTACACTTATTGCACATGGATTTATTTCATCCAACAAGTATAATGAGCATTGGAAAGAGATCATATTTCCTTGTGATTGTTGATGATTTCCTTAATATTTCCACGGGTCTTCTTTTTAAGAACTAAGGATGAAACTGCTGAAATTTTAAAATGTTTTATTCTTAAAATTGAAAATCAAAGTGATCACAAGGTAAAGATAATTAGGAGTGATCGATGGACTGAGTTGAAGAATGAAGTTCTTGACTTAATTTGTAACTCAAAAGGGATTACTAGACAATTTTGTGCTCCTAAGACTCCTCAACAAAATGGTGTTGCTGAGAGGAGGAACAAGACACTGATTGAGGCTGCTAGGACCATGTTAGTTTATTCAAAGCTGCCTCTAACATTCTAGGCAGCGGCAGTTAGCACTGCATGCTATGTGCAGAACAAGGTCCTCATTGTCAAGCCAAATGGAAAAATACCTTATGGGCTACGGAACAAGAATTCATCGTTCATGGGCTTTCTAAGGTCCTTTGGCAGTAGGTGTACCATACTTAACACAATGGACAACTTGGCAAAATTTGCTGAGAAATCGGATGATGCTATCTTTGTTGGATATTCCTCCACCTCTATTGCTTATAGAGTCTATAACATCAAAAATCAACAATTTGAGGAATCATCCAATATTATTGTTAATGAGAACACTCCTTGTGTTAGGGAGAATGGCACTGATCATATTTTTGACTTAGAATTGTTTCCAAACTATTCTAAGCCATCTTGTGAGAATGTTGCAACTAGAATATGTAATCAAAGTGATTCTGATGAAGACCAACTATTTGAGCTACCCAAACCTCTTCTATGTTCTCTAAGAGTCTCTAAACCTCAAGCTCCCATCATTTGTAGATCTGATAGCATGACCATTTTAGGAACTAGTGGACCTTCAACAAGTTACCACCAAAGTGAGCCTAATAACTCATCAGCTGATAACATACAATACCAAGCTGATGAAGTAGTATTTTGAAGGAACATGCAACTGTTAATACTACTTCTTAGTCAATTGATGCTGATTATGTTTCTCTTTCATTCAATCAGTCCTCACTGAATGACAATGAAACAACAGTTGGACCAAGTGTTCATGTTCCGGAGCAAAATATGTCCAAGTTGGATCTATCTTTGCAAATAGAAGTGATTCCTAGACTAAGAATTCATAAGGCTCATCCAGCTGAGAACATCATAGGAGAAGTCTCTGAAGGTGTGAGAACAAGGGGACAAACTCATCATGGGAATGTCTGCTTGTAGTCATGCTTCTTGTCTCAGATGGAACCCAAGAAAGTATAAGAAGCCTTAAAAGATAGTAGTTGGGTTGACTCAATGCAAGAAGAGTTGCTTCAATTCAAGAGACAAAAGGTTTGAAACATTTGCCTGCTACCATCAGGTCAAGTACCTATAAGCACCAAATGGGTTTTCAGGAATAAGAGAGATGATAGAGGATTGATCATCAATAACAAAGCTACACTGGTTGTTCAAAGATACAGCCACGAAGAAGGAATTGATTCTGCACCTGTTGCAAGACCTGAGGCAGTTAGAATCTTCCTTGCTTATACTGAATCCAAGAATTTCATTATCTCTTAAGTTGATGTCAAGTGTGCCTTTCCATATGGAAATATAGATAAAGAGGTCTATGTGTGCCAACCTCCTGGATTGAAGATCCACAGCACCCAACTATGTGTGCAAATTGGATAAAGCTCTTTATGGGCTACATCAGGCACCTAGGTTGTGGTATGAGACTTTGTCTTAGTTTCTCCTAAATAATGGTTACACTAGAAGAACCATTGTTATGAATATTTTTATTAAGAAGTCTGGGAAAGACATATTGCTCTCAGGTCTATGTTGATGTTGTCATATTTGGTTCTTCAAATGACCAAATGTGTAAAGACTTTGAGAGCATTATGAAGAAGAAGTTTGAGATGAGTTCCATAGGAAAAATAGACGTTTTCCTTGGAATTCAGGTGAAGCAAATGAAGGAAGGGTTCTTTATCAATCAATCTAAGTATGTCTTTGATATCTTAGAAAGATTTGATATGAAGGATTCTAAGCCAGCCAAGACACCCATACCCAGAAACGATGACCTTTGTCCTGACTCTAAAGGGGAGGATATTGATCAACATCAATGTTGGGAAATCATTGGTTCTCTGATGTATCTCATAGCAAGTAAACCATATATCACATTTTCTACATGTATTTGTGCAAGATATCAGGCTACTCCAAATGTGTCTCACCTAGTTGCTGTCAAGAGAATCCTTAGATACCTCAAATGAGCACCTAAATTAGGTCTTTGGTATCCTAGGAATTGCAATTTCAATCTCTATGCCTACTTAGATAGTGAGTATGGTGGCTGTAACATTAATAAGAAATCCACATCAAGAGGATGTCAATTTCTTGGTGGAAGGATCATCTCATGGCAATGCAATAAGCAATCCTATGTCTCTATATCAACTGCTGAAGCTTAATACATTGCTTGTGCAAGTTGTTGTGCTCAGATGTTGTGGATTCAAAACCAGATGCTGCACTATGGATTCAACTATAAGGTCTCCAACAAATCTGATTCAGTCAAAACATTTAAAGCATCAAAGTCTCTCTGCATGCATGCACTTAGTCACTGAAGTAGAAATGCTTCGGAAGTTTTACACCTCATACTAGAAATACTCTAAGTGTAAAATCTTCAGAAGCCAAGACAATATCTTCTGAAGCCAAATATGAAGTCTTCCAAAGTTGGACCAATATCTTTTGAAGCCAATTTATGAAAACATATTTCTTTATAATAATTTTATGTACATGCTATTATCTGATGTACATTTTCATAAAGCTGGACCACCTTTCCGCTACATCTCTGTTTAACTCACTAACTTTCACAAGTTGGTGGAAAGGTTCATCCTTTTGGAAAACTAGACATTGAGGTCCTAAGTCTGAGATTTCTACTTTATGTACTTTATCCCTTTTTGTAATATATTACGATGTGAGCTATGGCATTTCATAGTCATTAGTCAAAAGTCAATCTACCTTTTGACTCTACATCTGATTTTGTTGTCTAGTCTTATGTATCCAGCTGTCCTTCAAAGTATGGCCCACTGTAGGATGTAGTATAACTATCTCAAGTAGTTGTAACTTTCTTATATGCTTTGTAACACTTTGTAATAGAACTTAAGAAGTAATATACTACATTCTTGAAACCCAAATACTTGTGTTGCTATCTTGTTCTGTCTCTCTTTTACTTGTATTCTCCACATCTCTTATAGTAGTTAACCAGTTTCCTATTTGATCTATTAAGTGTTCTAAAGAGCTCTCCTTAGTTATGTTGTTATGTTGTAAAGTGCATCACCCCTTCACAGGTAACACAACCAGGTTGCTCTATTGAACTCTAAGAAAGATAGTTTCTTAGAGATTTGTTGTGTTTTGGCTCTGTCAAACTATTTCACCTCCCTTACCATTGATCCTACTCTTTATGAGGATCATTTTCTTGAATTTTGGAAGACCTTCCAAGAGGTCATTATGGATGAGGAGTAGGCACTGCTACCACAGTGCAGGGGAGGACAATCTTTATCACTCCGGTCATCATCAACAATCATCTTTATCTGGATGATGAAGAAGGTGAGTTGTTCTTCCTAAAAGAAGTTGTAAATCATTCCTTTGAGAAGATGGGCTATGAAGGATGTTTCTCTGTAAAGACCTTCAGGAAAGGGAAGGTCTCATCCTAGTGGAAATACCTGCTTCATGTGGTTATCCACAGCTTGTCCAACAAGCATGGAGGGTGGGACTAGATTCCTGAAGATCTTTCCTTCATAGTGAATAGAATGGTTCAGGGGGTCAAGTTCAGGTACTCTTAGTTTGTTTATACAAATTTACTTGCTAACTTGGACTCCTTAGAGTATTACATGTTCCTAGATATGTTCAATACATTCTCAATTGTGAATAGGGCTCGCAGTTGAGGGAAACAAGTAATATCCTTAAATTGAGACAGATGAAGCCTAACATCTTTAAAATCTTGAAGAAGTCAATTGTTGGATTCTCAAGGGTAGAAACGGCCCTTGACCTCAAAATGTTAGAGCTCATTGCTCAAGGTGACAACCTAGCAACACAAGCTAGTGTTGAACCCACACCTTCTATCTCCTAACCACCAAAAATTCCTCAAATCACTCATACTTACAAAACAAAATCCAAACGAACCCCTACTCAAGCTATTGAGTCTGTGCAGGCCCCCATATACTTACCCATACAAGAGGAAGTGGATACTAGAACTCCCACTTCTACTGAGAAGCAAACCACTCCCATTACTTCAAAGATCGGTGCTAAGGCTCCTCATGCTCACCTGATGGGCTCACAAGCCTAAGTGCCTTAAGCCTTCACTCTAAGTCTCAACACTCAAGTGAACAACCTTCAGGGGATAGTTAGCATCCCTAACCTCTAGACTTAAATCACCTAATCCCCAACCTTGAGTTATATACTAATGAAGATTTAGGTTCAATGAGTGCCATAAGTTTCTCTACTCCTCCCCCACTCAAGGAGAGATGAGTGCTCCTGAGTCACCAAATGTCTATCCCACATCAGTCAACTATCACTGAGGTGGATACTTCTGAACTTGTTTAGGTGTCCAAATGGAAGAGGCTCTCACTTCAGCAAGTGGTTACATCATTAAGACCTCAACCATGGCAACTCATCCCATTGACACTTCAACTAAAGTTGTCATTGAGCAGAGGAAAACTAGCAACCAAGAACTTCATGCTAGTGGTGAGATAAAAGACTTTTGTCCAACTCTCTCATCCCTACATGATTCTTCTCATGAAGATGAGGGGAATCTGAGGCTAAAGGTGCAAAAACATTCAAAAACATGCACCTACTTAGTTTCCAAGAGTAGTTATCTTGAATCTCAGGTGACTACCTTGCAAAACAGGGTGAATGATGAGCAACTTGAGATATCCTATCTTAAGGAAAAACTAGCTGGGAGACCTTTAAAAAGAGCTAAACCAGGAACACAAGAACCTGTGAATGTGGTTGATCTAACCTCTAGCTCACTTGTGCAAGTGGGTGATGCTACCAAAAAGGGGGAGAAAGTCATCACAGACACAGAACCTGGGAGTTCATCACAGAGCATGGATTTTGAGGACTCATCATCTTCACTTGCAATTGTCCATACTCAGCAACTTCCTCAAGTTCACATTGATGTGGACTCAATAGACTGCTTCATTCAAAGTCTTTTGGAGGAATGTATACCAAGGGCAATATCATCTCCACCTCAAGGAACTTCAAATTACATCATAGGGTGGGTGTATGATGCAAACATAAGAGCCCTTATTCTTTAAAGGGTTCAAGGGTAGCAAGAAGTCTTTAGTTTTCAGACCTTGAACTAATATCAAGGTCTTGACCTATCAATATGCATATTGCCAATCCAAGCCAATCTATACAAGCTGATAATATGGCACGAAGGATTCAGCTGAGAATTACTAAAGAGTTCAATCTCAAAAGGAGATAAAGGCAATCAAGTAATGCTATTGGTCAACTGGTTGTGGATTCAAAACCAGATGCTGGACTATGGATTCAACTATAAGGATTCTAACAGTCTAATGCAGTCAAAACATTCAAATCATCAAAGTCTCTCTGCATGCATGCACTAAGTTACTAAAGTAGAAATGCTTCAGAAGTTTTACACCTCATACCAGAAATACTCTAAGTGTAAAATATTTCGAAACCAAGACCAATATCTTCCGAAGCCAAATATGAAGTCTTCCGAAGCATCAAAGACAAATTCTTCCAAAGCTAATTTATGAAGACAGATTTCTTCTTGAGACTTTTATGTACATTCTATTATCTTATGTACTTTTCCATAAAGTTGGACCACCTTTCCGCTGCAACTTTGTTTAACTCACCAACTTTCACAAGTTGGTGAAAAGGTCCATGCTTTTGGAAAACTGTACATTGAGGTCTTGAGTCTGATCTTTCTACTTTATGTACTTTATCATTTTTGTAATATATTAAGATGTGAGCTATGGCATGTTATAGTCACAAGAAAAAAGTCAATCTGCCTTTTGGCTCTACATTTGATTTGTTGTCTAGTCTTATGTATTCGGCTGGCTTTCAAAGTATAGTCAGTTGTAGGATGTAGTATAAGTATCTCAAGTACTTGTAACTTTCTTATATGCTTTGTAACACTTTGTAATAGAACTTAAGAAGCAATATACTGCATTCTTGCAACCCAAATACTTGTGTTGCTACCTTGTTCTGTCTCTCTTTTACTTGTCTTCTAAGCATCTCTTATAGTAGTTAACCAGTTCCTTAATTGATTTGTTAAGTGTGCTAAAAAACTCTCCTCGGTTGTGTTGTTGTGTTGTAAAGTATATCACCCCTTCTAACGGTCCTACATCAACTTCATGAGCACCCCTATCCACATTGACATCAACAGTGCTATCTCCATCACTAAAAAACCTGTGAAGCACTCCAAGACAAAGCCATTGATATCTGGTACAATTTCATTAGAAAAACTTGATTAAATTAGTCAAAGTTGACTCAAATGAACAATATGCTGATTTGTTCACCAAAGCCTTTAATGAACAGATATTTAAGTATCTCATTATGACTATTAGAATGATAAACATTGACTAATATATCTCATTTGAAAACCTTTTTAAAAATGTGTCTTGTCTTTTGTCAAATAAAATCTAAGCCCTATTACAAAAAGTTAGTCTTCACAATTTACTAAGTGTGTGTATTTCGGAAAAGAATATTACCCTCGGAAGAACTCTTCATTATCTTCCAAAGGCAATTTCCTCAATTCAAGCTTTATCTTCTGAAGAGTTTTTAGTCTCAGAAGCATATCTTCACCACTTCCGAAGCTTAAAAACATCTTCATTCGGAAGACATTCTTATTCTTGGAAGTAAATGTATTTACCTTCACAAATAAATTTTGGCTTCGGAAGAGAAAATCCTTCGGAAATATTTTTACCTTCGGAAGAAAACTTCTCTTTGTAACGGAAACCTTTGGCCCCTACACAATAAAAAGCAAAGATTTTATTAATGATGTTGGAGTCTTTTAAATGGTTTTTCACCTTGCCGCCACCGACACATCTAACCCTAAACCATCGTTTCACCTTACCCACCCAACACCACCATTTCACCCATTTAAATGATCCCAACTTGTCACTTTAATCTTTTTACCAAATTTACTGTCCAAAGTCTCCTTCACCCTAAATTCACCCTACTCAAACTTGTTTCAACATCTCCTTTCTTACTATGGCACTCAACCCTCAACACAACCAAGTCACAATCCTTGACTGTACCAAGGATGCTAACTTTTCAGACATCATCTCCTTCCTTACCCAATCTACATACTCCACTACTCTGACTATGAACCCTACTGTTTACTTGAAACACATGGAAGATTTCTGGGGTAATGGTTAGATAGTACTCCTAAATGGAGTTAGCATTATTCAGGCAAGCATTTCCGGCCAGGAGTTGGTCATTGCTGAACAGGTCATCCAGGAACATCTTGAGCTCCATGATAAAGGCGCTCCTACTGAGTTCCCCAAATTAAACCTTGATGGCACCTATATTCAAATGGGATACGCTGGAGATGTGAATAGGTCTACAATTTATAAGTTCAATTTTTCTTATAACTGGAAGTTCTTACTTCATGTTGTTCTTCACTGTCTGTCTAACAAATCTAGGGGATGGGATCAAATCCCATATGAACTAGGCTGCCTAGTTCATGGATTGGTGAAGAGCCTCCACTTTAACTACTCAGGGTTTTTGCTGAGTAACCTTCTATGAAACCTCCAAAAGGACATATTCTTTATGTATCCTAGGTTTCTTCAGCACATAATCAACTGTGAGTTGGACCAGAGTAAGCTTGTCTATGCAGCTATTCTCCATGTCCCTCAAATGTGGCCTACCATCTTCAATATCTTGAAGAGAATGTCCACCAACTTCACTGGAATGCACACTGACCTTCTTCCAGGTGTGATTGAGCCAATGGCTCCTGGTGACATCCCTATTGTCCCCACAGGTTATGAACCTACACCAGAAACTACCCTTATTTTCCCAGATCTTCCTACTCACCCCATCAAAAACACATATCAGAGATGCAAACAAACCCTTGCTTAGTCTACTCTGATTGAGCAAGCTCTTCCTATTCAAATCAAAAATACTAGTGTTGAATCATTGGCTCCCACTTAGTCAGAAGTCTCACCATCCTTCTCCTTTTACCTCAATATAGGATTTGAGCCTCCTTAGTCTTAACTCCCTGAGCCCTAAACCCAGGCTACAAGCCCTCAACATGAGTCCCAACACTCTTCTAAGGAACCAAAAGGGACAACCCCACCAAAGGCTTAATGCCACTAGACATTGACCAAAGTCCTGGGTCACTAGGCTTCACTTCCCTATCCTTTACTGACCTTTTAATCAAAACTGATGAGGAGATTATGTCTCTTCATGGAAATGAAGTTGATCCACAATACCCTCTAACGGATCAACAAAGCCTAGAGGAACCTCTTGTCTCTAGCACACATCAGTTAAAACCAACTGTGGTGAGTCCCACGGAAGTGGAAGCGACTCATGTAGATTCAGCTGCCACTACTAAAGGAAACTCATTGGATCCTCAGGCCACTGGTACCATCTTTGAGACTGAATCTACGGCAACTGTGCCTTTTGATGACTCGGAAAGAGACCTCCTTAGGCAAGGGAAACTAGGGTGCCAAGAAACCATATCGGGTGGTGCGGATGAACATACAAGGTATGTTACCTCATCTCCCCGTGATTCTTCAAAAAAAAGATAAGGGAAGTATGCAACTCACCATTCAAGACCTACTTTCTAAAGTCTCAAACCTTGAATTAAAGGTTAAGACTTTAGAGGATAAGTATGCCATTCAGCAACTTGAGATTGAAAATCTCAAGGCTTAACTAGCTGAGAAACAAATTGAGAGATTTGTTAGGAATGTACCAACTCAGGTCTCGTCGACCTATTCCTCTAGCTCATCTAGCTCCCAAGATGATGGTACCAAAAAAGGGGTGAGTGTTCAGAGACAAACAATAGAGGAACCTCTGAGCCAAGCAGTAACTTCTTTATATGTAAGATATTCGGCTCCCACTAAAACAGTCTTTCCTCGGCCTCCCCAAATTGTCCTGAAAATGGACCCAAGGATGCTCAGAGATCTGAACATGATCTTTTCCAAGTTCCTATTGAGATCTTCTTTAGATCAGCCTAGCCCTAATGCGGCTATGATATACTTTAGAGATGAAGAGCTTCAGAGGTTAAGTGCACTTTCTACCACTGTGGAAGAAGTTAGTCAACCTAAGGTCCAAATGGAATCTGAGATTCATTTCAAAGCAGAAATAAAGACTAATGACCCAGCAACTAAATCAGTTGGGACAGATAGTGCATTCCCTCAAACTTCCGAAGCTGAAGTCAAAGCCTCAGAAGAACATTTTAAATCTTCCGAAGCTAAGATGGAAGCTGCGGAAAGTTTGTTCTCCTTGTCCGAGGATCTAATCATCATAGATACAATTATAGAGCTGGCATCTGAGGTGAGTAGTGAGGACTTTCTCAACCGACCCCTAGCTCAGACAACTTCACTATCTCCATCCACTATGTCTCAACCTGAACCCTCCATCCAAGAACCAACAAAGTCCAGCACTTCCAAAGATGATACAGGAAAGAAGAAGATGACATTGGAAGAGCTTCAGGAGGAGGAGAGGATTGAGAAACTCAAAAGAAAAGGTAGACTCCTAACTGAGAAGTTGCTTGCTGCCAATTCCAAAGTAGTTGCAACCAACCAGGTGGCAGTCAACAACAAGAAAAGGGTGGAGATCATTGACAGGCTCATCAAGCTTAGAGCTGTTAGTCAAGATATACTCCTGCTACCACTAGAGGAGTTAGTAGAGTTAGAAAAGGAAACCATGCTGCAGATTGAATGAAGGGAGGCAACAGCAAAGTTGGCCTTAGAGGAGGAAAGAGAAAGGAATAAGAGGGAAGCTGATATGCAGCTCAGGAGGGAAAGGATATCTTTCCTAACCTCTAGGGGTTTCTCTCTTCAAGAACTAGCTCCACATGATAATGACACGATCCTATGGCTCTTCAACAAAGAGCAGGATCAACTGGAGAAAGAGAGGAAGAAAGCTGCAAAAGAGAAGATGAGGGAGAAGAAGAGAAAGGAAGAAGAAGTTGGGTCATTGCCACCAAGAAGATAGGTGAGAAGGCCTGGATGAAGGATTATCTTCGGGCTCATGGCTTCTCTAGTAGGCAGGTGGGACCCATGTCTGAAAATACTCTCTCGCGACATGTCCGTGACATCAAGGCTGACATTCGCTTGGGAAAAAGGAAAGAGATGTACAGAAGGGGACAAGGGATGATCTTCAATCCAATACCTCAACCCCAACCTACAACCCAAACTCTACCCCAACCTCAACCTGAACCTTTCCTATTTCCTTTACTATCAAAATTGAGCCTATTTTCGAACCTTACACCCCTGAACCTACACCAACCACCATACCTATCTTATCACCACAAACACCTTAACTAATCATCCCTCAACCTAAGGTGTTACCCAAAACCCAAACACTATTACCTACCCAACAACCATCTAGACCATCCCCTCAGCCTTCTAAACATCTCTCCTTAGAGGAGTTTAAGGAGATCAAGATGAAGCTTAACAAATGCACAACTTTGAGTGACATTTCTTGTGAGGAGGATTTCACTTATATTGATGGATCCTCATGTTCCCTCACAAGAGATCAATTCCTTAACCTGCCAAGAGGAACATTGGACCAGATTGTTAAACTCCTTGGCCTCAACTCTGACTCACTAAATGATGAAGAGAAGAAGATATCAAGAGAGCTTGTGACTCTACTGGATACAAAGAAAGGGGACAAGGTTCCTAGTCAGCCCCTTGTGCTAGAAAGAAAGTTATCCAGTGGTGGTTCGATGAAGCCCCTCATAACTTTGTTGTGAAGAGAGAGAATGAAGAGAGAAACAAGTTGAATGCCTCTTCCCTGCTACACCCTAGCAGATTCGATATTGTTGATTAGCAGAGACGCCATTCTCCAATCCCTCCAACTCTGAAATAGTTGCTCACATCAGAAATCATCTAAGCAGCCGCCATCTTGCTGAGCTAACTGAAAAATCCAAGATTGAAAAGGAGTTGAAACTAAGTGAGAAGGAAGACAAGGAAAGGTCAACCACCAAAGGCAAGGCCTTTCTACAAATGGTGGAAGGCCCTGAATTAGAACCAATAGTTAGATGGGAGCATGACTATAAATACCGTCAACTAACTCTCATTAGAGGGACTTAGCAGAGGGTACATATCATTTGAAGTGACAGACTGGATCTCATGTCTACAAATGATTTATACAAACTTCTCAGCACCACTTCTGGGAAGAACAGAGAAACAGATAAGTATCTTCTTTCCTTGGTGTTGAAAGTTTTGAGGAGCAGGAACAAGTGAGGTTTTGGTAGCATCAACCTAGGGGGGGTTTGTTGGATCAAGAAGAAGGCTAGTGCAACCAAAACCAAACACTTAGACTATTTTTGGTACAACGTGTAAAGGACTTCCGAAGCTAAGTATGGAACTTCCAAAGTAAATGGGGTTCTTTTAAAGACAAAGTGCGAAATCTACTTTTAAAGGAAAAGCTCCAACTACTAAAGACAAAGTCTTCTCTTCCGAAGTTCAAGACTTAGAAGAATTCAAAGACAATGACTTCCGAAGTAGAAGTCCCCAAGCCATGGAAGAAGCAGCCTCTTTCGAAGTATAAAAGGCTTCGGAAGAACTTGATCTTCCAGCCAATTAACCTTGGGAAGATGCTGCTATGAACCGGTGGACATAAGTATGGTCTCTGACACTCCACTATAGACCTCTGATTCATGGAGTTTTCCTAAAAGGCCATGCAATTGACCATACTTTATTCCATTGTTTACCTTTATTTTTAGTACAAGTTGCGAACTTTAGTTAGTGACAAAAGGTAAGTCATGGACATGTCATGACTATCATATCTTAGATAAGACATTATCTAGGATACCTTAACTATAGCTTTGTAGTATCTGCTTTAGTTAGAGGATTCTAGTTGGTAGCAAAGTATATCTGCTTGTAGATAGTAGTATATATAGTTTCTCATTGTAAATCTTGTAGTAAGCTTGTAAGAGTTTTGTAAACTTTGAGTTGAGAAGTAATATATACAAGTATCTTGAAAATTATTCTCTTGTGTTTTCCTTGTGTTACTCAGTATATTATAATCAACTCTTTGAAGAACTCTGCTTCTTGAGTGTTTGTTAGTAAGTTTGAGAGAAATACTTGTGTCGAGTATAAAAACCGATCCTGCAACAAAGAATATGTGGAAAGTAAAAAGCTTGATTTAAGTTTGAAATTTAAGTAAGAATAAATTAAGAAGAAAATGATTATAAAATAAAACAAATGTGAATTTGGATTAAGTGTAAATAATAATTAGAAAGGTAATCCTCTCCGTTTTCACGTTTGCAACTAATGACTTGTTCTAGATATTTGTGAATAATCATTTAGACATAACCATTATTGGTTTAGTTAAACCTAATGAGATTGAACGAGACTGTTAGCAAATTAATTACTTAGATCATACCCAACTTACGTTAAGCAACCCAGTCCTAACTTTCGTGAGGCTTCCCGATGTAAATAACTCTAAAACAATCACAAAAACCGGAACGCAGGTTCAATCAACATAAATATTTTAGAAGTTCTAAGTAACAAATATAATCGCTTGGCTTAAAATGCATAATTAAGCAATAACCTAATTGAAAATGTAAGAACAAGTGAAAGTTAAACAAACCCTACCACCGGAGAAGTTTATGGATGGTTTAGCCTGCCATGCTAACGAAAATAAACTCGAAAACAAAGGAAAAAATTGTTCTAAACATTAAGGAATCAAACCAAATGGTAAAAATAAGATATTAATCCTTGAAATCGCCTACAAAATTCTTCAAGATTGCTTGGAATCGTTCTTGTGACTTGTAGATGGTTGGGAATCAATTGGTAGGTCAAAACCTAAATTTCCCATCATTTTATAAAATTTCAACGTCTTTCGCACTGTAGGTCATGTGACCACCATAAGTCACTGTAGAAGCCTTCTGCTTTTTTAAAGTTTGTTGTACCGTAGTTCTTCTCCCCACCGTAAGTTACAGTGGAGGCTTACTACATTTCCCTCCCCATAAGCCACCATAAGTTATGGCGGGCAAGGGTCCTACGATGGCCTTTTTTCCTTCTCCAAATTTGTCGTAATTCTTTCTTGTCTTTTGCTCGAGATTGTACCACTTTATCCAATGACCCTTCAATTGCCTTTATTTACATCCTTTAGCTCCTCATACCTGCGAAATGTAAATACACCCGCAATAACTTTATTCTAACATTTAAACTCAATAAAACCTCATAATTAAATAAGTTAGAGACCATTCAACCAACCGAACATCACATCCCCACACTTGACCCTCACTTGTCCTCAAGCGAGTCTGCTTATAAATATAATAATTCAGGTAAAAAAAATTAAAACGTAGACACACAAGTACTAACCCTAGTTAAGGTCAAGATTATACCTAATTCCTTGTTAGCAAAGACAACCACGTAACAAGCACAATCCTTTAACCTATTGAATTACCTAGCTAAGACTACCAAACTTTGGTTTGCTCCCTTGCACATCACACCCTTCACAATTGTTCTCTCCACTCGATGTAATTTCTAAACTCGAGAATTCACACTCACGCAATGATACAAATTAGTGAGCATAAGCTTGTAATTAATCAATTTTCCACCTACTAACGTGAGAATTCACACCAATTATGAGGGCTTTCACAGGGTTGTAGTATTTGGCTTAGGTTTGGGTAGGAAATATTTGCGAGAGAGTAACAAAAATGATGGAAAAACTTGAGCTAACTGCTTATTTAATGCATAACAACAAACTATAACGCTTTTTGTTAGGATCTCGACATCTAGTTTGATCAATTAGATTGGATTTGCAGCGGAATGAGCCCACGAATTAACAAATTTAAACAAGAACACATGAAATTTATCAATGAAACAGTGTTTGTTATAGAGAGAGAATTTCTGCCAAAAGGAATATATTCATTCAATACACGCTTCGGCTCGGCTTTTTCGCCCGTTACAATTAGGTCATCTTTCCTTTTATAAGGGAAGCTGACGTCAGCTCATGTCACTTAACAGTGACATCTAACTGTTATTTAACTACTGAAAGTTAACACAACTACTGAAGATGTCAAACAGCTGACATCTTCTTACAAAAATACCAAGTGTTAATTATCACTACAACTACTGAAAAGAAACTACTGAAACAACAACGAGTGAAGAACATGCTCTTCAGTCGTTTTACAAGTACTGAAATAGAAAAGAAAACTACTGAAAGGAGACCATCACAACAACTGAAGAATGCTTCTTCAGCTGATATGACAAATTCTAAAGGCTTCAGTACTTGGACTTCTTGAACTTCAGTTGTTGTCATCAGCTGATGTCTTCAGATGTTGTCTTCAGTCTTTGTACTTCAGCTGTTGATCTTCAGTACTTTAGTCTTTAGTTGTTGATCTTCAGACTTTGGTCTTCAGCTGTTGAAGTCTTCAATACTTTAGTCTTCAGCTGTTGATCTTCAGACTTTGGTCTTTAGCTGTTGAAGTCTTCAGTACTTTAGTCTTCAGCTGTTGATCTTCAGACTTTGTCAAACAGCTGATCAAGTCTTCAGCAATTGTTGTGATGTCTTGTGGGACTTAAAGGTTTTTCTGCTCTGGCTCATTGGTTCTTTTGGTCCAACACTTTTTAACATGACTTAATTGCTAAACACAATCTTTCTTGTCTTTTAACTTGGTCATTCAACCTAAATTATTTCGAGAATATTTCTTTGCTTTTTCATATTTTCTTTTCTCTTTTTTAACTACTAATGCACAACAGATTTCAACTTAAACTTAGTTGTCTTCCAACAATAATTTAAACTTGAAGCAGATTAATCTTAATTTACTAATTCAAGTTCTATCATAAGGGTAAACAAACAAAAAGGCTAATAAAAGGCCTATTGCAAAGGCTTAACGGTTATGATAATGGATTTAAAGAAAATGAACGAGGAAATAGGCTCAAAATTGGTGACTAAGGATAAATATTGGGTAGGTGGCTCCTATGGGGTTGTTCTATGGTTAATCCTATTGTCTCTATCATTTTAATGTGAATCCCGGTCTTGAGTCTCGAAATGCACGCGCTCCACAAGTTCTACTGGTAACAAGCACCATTGCACACTCAAATAAGCAATTAAGGTATGCTACAAAGAAAAAGTCTTCTCATATATGGACATGGTGGATCCAGGTTACAGACATGAAATGTGCAAGTTTACTCACCTAAGGGTTGCTTACCCTAGTTAAGCATTCCCTTTACAACTTTCACAAACATCCATGGTTTTAAATAATAAAGGAATTTACCATGACCAAGAACCTTATCTAATAATTAACATTTTAGAGAAACAAAATTTTAAAAATTTTCAATTAATTGTCTAAATTTCCATTTCTCCAAAATATGTATGCCTAGTGTAAGGTTTTATGTAAGGCTGATACACCTGAAACATCCAAAGTCTTCCTACATGCATGCACTGAAGTCAAAAAGTAGAGATGCTTCGGAAGTTTTACAACATGCATTGGAAAATATTCTAAGTGTAAAATCTTCTGAAACCAAGACCAACCTCTTCTGAAGCCAAAAGTGAAGTCTTCCAAAGCGTCAAAAACAAAGTCTTCCAAAGCTAAGAATTGAAGACAAATTATCTTCCAAAGACTTTTGAATACATGCTTTATCTAATGTACTTTACCATAAAGTTGAACCACTTTTCACTTCAACTCTGATTACTCACCAACTTTCACAAGTTGGAGAAAAGCCCATGATTTTGGTAAACTGTACATCAAGGTCATGAGTCTATGCTTTTTGCTTTGTGTACTTTTATCCTTTTTGTAATATATTAGCATGTCATCGTCACTAGTCAAAGAGCAATCTTCCTTTTGTCTTTACATTTGATCTTGTTGTCTAGTTCAAATGTTTCCAGCTGGCCTTCAAAGTATGGCCGACTGTAGGATGTAGTAAAAAGTATCTCAGGTCCTTGTAACTTTGATTGTATGCTTTAACACTTGTAAAAGAACTTGAGAGCAATATACATCATTCGTGAAAATCATTTACTTGTGTTGTTTGTTCTTGGTTCTGTCTCAAATTTTGCTTGTTTTCTAAGTATCAATTTAGTGTGTTATGAATTCCCTATTTGATCTTTTAAGTGTTTTAATAACACTCTCCTTATTGTGTGATTATGTTGTAAGTGACCAACCCCTCTAAACGGTCCTACAGTTGGTATCCGAGCATTCCAGGCTCTTGACTGTAAGATCTCACCATCTTAAGATCCCTCACACACACAAAATACTTAACATCTCAAATGACAGCTATTACTAAAGCTGATATGGAAACTCGAACCATGACAAAGTCTCCACTAATCACTCTTGAATACTTTGACACTTGGTGCCAACAGATTGAAGGGTTCATCAAGTCATAAGACTCAAGAATAGGGGAATTTGTTATCTTAGGACCTTACATACCAAGCACATCTTCAGCTGCTGCTGGAGGTGGTATGATTCCAAAGGTTATGGCTGACTATTTTGAAGAAGACAGGAAGCAAAGAGAGATTGATCAAAAAGCCATGATAGCCCTTCAAACTGCTATGCCAAAATTCATATATAAAGGCCTCAAGAAGTGCAAAACAACTATGGGATGCACTACAGCTGATGTATGAGGGGTCAAATTAAGCCAAGGAGAACAAGAAGATCTCCTGAAGCAGTAGTTTTAGAACTTCACCTTCAAAACACGTAAAACCACGACTCAACAATACTTCAGGTATGTTGAGATTGTGCATACTCTAATGGATGTTAGAGTGACTCTTGAGAATAGGGACATTATAAGGAAGTTCATATCCTCTCTTCCCAGACAATGGACATATTATTGTGTTGTTATCAAGAGAACTAAGAACCTTAAGACTCTTAACTTCACCGAGTTGTATGGTATTCTTAGTGGATACCAGATGGAGATGAACATGAAAGGTTCATCTAGTAACTCCAGCAATCAACTGAGTTCAGTCCTTGATGTGGTTGAAAGGGATAGCATAGAACCACAACAACATCTTATATTCTACCCTGACAACTCATGAAAGGATCCTTTCCTCACCTTCCCAGAGACACCAAAAGAAAGCTATACTCAAGGGAACCCATTCCAAGAGACAAGCTCTTCACAAGCCTTTGTGTCTTCTGATGAAAGCACGAGAAACTTTCTCTTCACCTTGAAGATCTAGACTATATCCATTTAGATGAGCTGGAATACATGGAGATAGTTCAGCAAATGGCTCTCTTCACTCATAGAGCCAAGAAGTTCTACAAGAGGACAACGAGGAAGTTTCCAAACAATACAGACAGTGGAAAATTTGGGTTGGACAAAAGCAATGTAAAGTGTTACAACTGTAAGCAAATGGATTACTTTAAAAGGGAGTGCAAGGGACCAAGAACAAATGGTGGCCAAGCACAAGCCAAGCCAAACTACATTGAGGAAGCTGTCCAGAATGAAAAGCCAAAGTAGCAAGTTGTAGTTGTTGTTAAAGAAAGAGACCTTACTATTGAAAATGATTATAAACTAAAGGTATAGGACTTAGAGAAAACATTTCAACTCTTAAACATGAACATACCAACTATAGGACTCAGACCAATGATCTCATAAGTAAGTTGACTGAATGTCATGCTGAGCTTGTGATAGGCAAAGCCAAGGTAGAAAAATGCGTTCTTAAAGAAGAGCCCTTCAAGAACATAATATCCTCATCCTTGCATGCAATAGTTTGTTATCAAAATAAGCAGGGACTAAGATCTACTAAGATAGCTCCTCCACACATAATCTTGTCTATAAAATATCCTAGGTGTGGAACTTGTGAAGATGAACTTCCCCTTATAGACCCTATGACTGAAGAGGATGAAGAAGAGATAATGAAGGATGCCTCTGAGAAGAATGCAGAAGAGCATTCTAAGAATGGTTACTATCCTTCTTAGCAAAGTAAGAAGGTTAGAATGACCAAGTCAATAAGGAAGAACTTCATCAGAAAGAGAAAGAGGAAGGTAAAGAAGGCTCAAGAGATCAAGGCCACCTTTATATTCCTTTCAGAAGCTCCAAAATGAAGATGAAGACAAGTGGAAAATTGCCTTCAGAAGAAAATTTGGTCTCGGAAGAAAGGAATACTTCCGAAGCACTAAAGCCTCTTGCAGTGTTAGCTAGACCTTTTGAAGGTCCGTTCATCAAAACTTCTGAAGTGTTGAAGGTCAAGTCTAAGCTTCCAAGGTGGTGTGGAAGACAAAGAAAGACCAAATGACTGAAAGTTCTCCATCAACATTAGAAAATGATCCTCAAAAGATGACTATAGGATCTATTACTGTTGCACTTTCTTCAACTTCTTTTAATGAGCCTAAGACCAATAAGGCTTGGGTTTCCAAATGTAACTAACCATCTCTTTTATGTAAGAGCAACTCAAGACAAACCTAAATTTATGGATCATTGATAGTGGTTATTCTAGGCACATGGCAGGAAATGTGTCACTACTCTAGAAATTTGAAAGGATTAATGGAGGGTCACAAATGATAATCTCATCATTGATAAGGTAAAGTTTTTCAAGAAACTTGGATACAATCTTTTGAGTGTATCTCAAATTTATCATCACAGTCATAACATGCTCTTTACTGAGCATGAGTGCATTGTTCTCAAGCCCAAGGTGGTTATTCCTCATACGCATATACTACTCAGAGCCCCTAGGAAAAGGAACATGTACAAGATGGATTTGCAAAAAACATGCCCTTAAGGAGAAGTTTCATGCTTTCTATCTAAAGCAAATAGTGACAAGTCTTTCCTCTGGCATAGAAGAATATTCCATGTAAGCTTTAAGAACATAAATAAACTAATTAAGAATGCCTGAAAGGGTTTACAAGAGATGATCATTGTGTTGCATACCTGAAAGGGAAGCAACACAAGGTATCTCACAAGCCAAAGGAAAGAAACTCCATCACTACTCCCCTAAACTTATTACATATGGATCTCTTTGGCCCCACCAGTGTAATGAGTATAGGAAGGACCTATTATTGTTTGGTGGTCACAGATGACTTTACAAGATTCACTTGGGTCTTTTTCTTAGAACTAAGGATGAGACCCCTGAGATTCAGAAGAATTTTATCTTAAAGATTAAGAATCAATGTGATCACAAGGTCAAAACCATAAGATGTGATCAAGGAACTGAATTTAAGAACCAAATCCTTGATACATTTTCTGATGAAAAGGGTATTACAAGACAATATAGTGCTCCGAGGACTCCGCAGCAAAATGGAGTTGCTGAGAGGAGAAACATGACACTTATTGAAGCTACAAAAACTATGTTGTTGGACTCTAAACTACCCATCACCTTCTGGGCAGAGGCAGTTAACACTGCTTGCTATATGTAGAATAGAGTTTTAGTAATTAAGACACATGGTAAGACTCCTTCTGAACTTTAGCACAAGAGGACACCTTTTATTTGTTTGCTCAAGTCATTGGATGTCCTTGCACCATCTTCAATACCAATATCAAAAAGACAAGTTTGCTGAGAAATTAAATTATGGATATATTATTAGATACTCTTCCCAAGACAAGGCTTATAGAGTATACAATCTTGAAACTAGAATAGTTGAGGAGTCAACCAATGTGACTTTCAATGCGCGTACTCTCAATATGAATGGTTCTGGTCCTGATTGGTTGTTTGATCTTGATTGAGTTACTAATTGTTTTAACAAATCTTATGAGTATGTTTTAGGGACGATAGATATACTATCTACAAGTGATCCTGATCCAATATTTGAGTTGAGAAGACCTTCAAGCTACACAACTTCAGCTCTAGTTGTAACTAATCATGTAAATGGAGTACCTATCAGCATAACAATGACAAATGCAGCTAATACCTCTAAGGTGCCTTTAAATTCTAGCTTAGTGGCATAAAAAATAGATGCAAGAGCTTCATATGTAGGAGAAAAATAGTGGTGGTAATAGTGATCAGGAATTTTTGGATGCTCAATAACCACTCTAGTGAAGACAACATTAATGATATCACACACTCATTATATCAAGTCTCTCTTGATAAGTGTGCTAATGTGGTGGAAAAAACTTCAATGCCAGATATAAATTTCCCTAATTTAGATCTCTCTAAGCAAGTTGTTGTGATCCCTCATCTAAGGATTCATAAGTCTCATCCTACCACAAACATTGTTGGAGATGTTGACTCCGGGGTAAAAACAAGTGGACAAACCCATGATGTAAATGTTTGTCTACACTCTTGTTTCTTATCCTAGATAGAGCCTAAGAAAATTAATGAGGCTTTAAGGGATGGAAGTTGGGTTGAAGCTATGTAGGAGGAGTTGCTTTAATTCAAAAGGCAAAAGGTTTGGAGCCTATGTCCTCTTCCTTAAGGGAAGACTACTATAGGAACCAAATGGGTGTTTAGGAATAAGAAGTATGATAGAGGATTTGTCATCAAAAACAAGGCTAGACACAAGAAGAATGAATTGACTACATAGATGTCTTTGCTCCTGTTGCAAGATTGGAAGCTGTTAGGATATTCTTAGCTTTTTGTTGCATCCAAGTATTTCAAGGCCTACCAACATGATGTCAAGTGTGTTTTTATTTATTGGTGATTGATGAAAGAGGTGTATGTCAAACAACCAGCTGGATATATAGATCCTGATCATCCTAAATATGTCCGCAAGCTTGATAAAGCTTTTTATGGGATGTACCAAGCACCAAGAAAGTGGTATGAGACTCTATCTAAGTATCTCTATCAGCATGGATACGAAAGGGTACTATAGATGGAACTCTCTTCATCAAAGGAACAAAGAATAACTTAATGCTAGTTCAAGTATATGTAGATGACATTATCTTTTGATCAACTAATCTAAAGCTCTACAAAGACTTTGAGAAGCCGATGAAGAATAGATTTGAAATGAGTGTCATGGAGGAACTCAATTTCTTTCTAGGAATTCAAGTGAAGCAAATTGAAGATGGCATCTTTATAAGTCAGTCAAAGTATGTTCAGGACGTACTTAAATGACTCAACATGATTGATTGTAAGGTGCTAAGACACCCATAGCAACAAACCACTCCCATTGACCTGATCTTGAGGGGGAGTATGTGGATGAACATTTCTGTAGGGCTATGATTGGGTCTTTTATGTACCACACAGCTAGCAAGCCTGCTATCATGTTTGCCACATGTATTTGTGAAAGATATCAAGCCAATCCTAAGATGTCATACCTAGTTACTATCAAGAAAATTTTAAGATATCTCAAAGGTGATTCAACACTTGGCCTTTGGTATTCAAAGAATTCTGACTTCAATCTGTATGCATATACAGATAATGACTATGGTGGTTGTAACATGACTACAACGTCTACATCAGGGGGATGTTAGTTCCTTGGTGGAAGGATAGTCTTATGGAAATGGAATAAACAATCATGTGTCTTTACATCAACTACTGAAGCAAATACATTACTGCTACAAGCTGTTGTGCTCAAGTGCTTTGGATTCAAAATCAGATGCTAGATTATGGATTCAACTTCAAAAAGACTCATATCCACATAGACAACAACAGTGCTATCTCTATCATAGAGAATCCTATGCAGTACTCAAGGACAAAACACATCAGTATCAGATATCATTTGATTAGAGATAACTTTGAGAAAGGATTATCAAACTAGTCAAATTTTACACAATTGAATATGTTAATCTATTCAACAAAGCTTTTGATGAGCAGAGATTTAAATATCTTAGTTAAGCTATTGTTATGATTAACTTTGAGTAGCTTTTCTTAAAACTTAAACATATTATTTCTAAAATTTGTGTGTCCTAAGTTGTCTATTTTCTATCACCTTCATAAGCCCTTGTTTACTCTGGAAGAAAAATCTCTTCAGAAGACATTCCTTAGATTTTTGAAAATTTTGATCTTTTATCCTTTGAAAGATATGAATTTACCTTTGGAAGAAATTTAAGTCTGCAAAATAACCAACTACTTAAGATGATTTACCTTTGGAAGAAATTTCCAAAATATCTTCTGAAGCTTAACTTTATTCTTAAGTACTTGTACGTTTGAAAGAACAATTTTCTTCCGAAAGCAATTAACTCTATGAAGCTTTATTAACACTTCCAAGCTTTTGATATCTTTCATAGCCATTTTGGCTTCAGAAGCTTTTGATCAAAACTTCTGAAGGAAAACTACCTTCGAAAGATTTTAGTCTTCCAAGAGAACTAACTTTTGGGCAAAAGAAAATTGATTTTTCAGAGGTAGGACTGACATCTGTATTTCAAATTTTATCCTATTTCATTAACTTTGTTTGAGATCCATTTCATATATATACCCACGATTCTCCCCTCTTTCACTCTCTTCTTCCTTTGTACTTCTACAAAACCTAAATTCACCTAGAAACTGCTTTTGTTCTTCATTTTCTTCATCCTTAAGCTTTCTCAATGGCCAACCTAAACCATAGAAATGGCCCTGATTTCTCCATGCAACTTCACAGGCAACATAATCAGATTGCTCTGTTGAACTCTACAAAAGATTTTGGTTTCTTAAAGGTTTGTCATTTTCTAGTTTGTCAAACTACTTCACATCCCTAACATTGATCCTATTATCAATGAGAATCATCTACTTGTGTTTTGGAAGACCTGTCAAAAGGTCATCCTGGACGGGGAGAAGGCACTGTCTGCTACAATGCAGGGTAGAACAATCTTCATCAATCTAGCCATCACCAATAATCATCTTCAGTTGATTGATGAGGAAGGTTAATTGTTCTTCCTAAAGGAAGCTGTCAACCACTCCTTTTGACAGATGGGCTGTGAAGGATAGTTCTCTATAAAGACCTTCAGGAAAGGGAAGGTCTCATCCTAGTGGAAGTACCTGCTTCACGTGGTCATCCACAGCTTGTCCAACAAGCATGGGGGTGGGACCAGATTCCTGAGGATCCCTCCTTTATAGTACATGGAATGGTTCAAGGGGTCAAGTTTAGGTACTCTCAATGTGTCTATACAAATTTGCTTGCAAACTTGGACTCCTTAGAGTATTACATGTTTCCTAGATATGTTCAATACATTTTTAACTATGAACCATGCTCAAAGTTGAGGGAAACAGGTAATATTCTTAAATTGGGATAGATGAAGCTCGAAATCTTTAAAATCATGAAGAAGCCAAGTGTTAGATTCTCTAGGTAGAAACAACCATTGTCCCTAAAATGTTAAAGCTCATTGCTCAAGGTGACAACCTAGAAACAAAAGCTAGTGTTGAACCCACACCTTCTACCTCCTAACCACCAATACAGCCTCAAATCACCTTCATCTACCAAAGAAAATCCAAATGAACCCCTGCATTAGCTATTTATCTTGTGCAGGCCCCCATATCACTACCTTTACAGGAGGAAGTGGACACTTGAGCTCTCACTTCTCTAGAGGAGCAAACCACTCCCATCTCATCAAGAGTCAGTGCTTAGGTTCCTCATGCTCAATATGATGAGCTCATTAGCCCATTAGCCTTAAGCCTTCACTCTGAATCTCAACACTCAAGTGAACAACCTTCAGGGGAAAGTTACCATCCTCAGCCTCTAGATCTTAACCAACCCATTCCTAACCTTGAATTCTATGATGATGAAGACATGGGATTCAGTGAGTACCACGAGTCTTTTTATTCTTCCCCTACTCAAAAAGAGATGAGTGCTCCTGCCTCTCCCCTTTCTATCCTATATCATCTACCTAGCACTAAGGTGGATCTCCCTGAACTTGTTCAGGAGATCCATATGGAAGAGGCTCTTACTTCTGCAAGTGATTACATCATTAAGACCTCAACCATGGAAATTAGCCCATTGACACTTCACTTGAAGCTATCAGTGAGTTCGGGAAATCCAGTAGCCAAGAACATGATGTTGGTGGTGAGATTGAGGAGTTTGGCCTAATTCTCTCATCCCCCAATGATTCTTCTGATGAAGATGAGGGGAATTTGAGACTAAAGGTGCAAAAACATTCAAAAACATGCACTTACCTGGTCTCTAAGGTTACTCACTTGGAATCTTGGTGACAACCTTACAAAATAGGGTCAATGATCAGCAACTTGAGATATCTTATCTCAGGGAACAACTAGCTACGAGACCTTTAAAGATAGCTCATCCAGGAACACAAGAACCTATGGATGTGATTGACCTAACTCCTAGCTCACCTATGCAAGAGGGTGATGCTACCAAAAAGGGGGAAAAAGTCATAGCAATCACAGGACCTGGGAGTTCTTCACAAAGTATGGACAGTGAGCACTCACCATCCTCATTTGCAATTGTACATACTCAGCAACTTCCTCAAGTTCACATTATGTGGACTCTCTAGACTCTCTCATTCAGAGTCTCTTGAGGAAGGTATTCCAGGGGCTATATCATCCCCCCAAGGAACTTCAAACTACAAAATTGCATGGAGGTATGATGCTAACATAAGAGCCCTTATTCTTCAAAGAGGTCAAGAGCAAAAAAAATTCTTCACCTTTTAGACCTTGAACTACTATGAAGGTCTTGACCAGATCAACATGCCACTTGTCAATCCAAGCCAATCTAGGCAAGCTGGTAGGCTAACTCAAAGGATTCAAGATAGGATTACTTAAGTGTTCAGCCTAAGAAGAAGATAGAGGCAATTAGGTAATGTAATTGGTCAACTGGATGTCGAGGCAGACCCTGAGATTAACTTCTAAAAGAAAACCTTGACTAAAGGCCCAGTTGCAGGACCGATGAAGGGTATGCACTTACAACACAACAACACAATTAGGAGAGTTACAATAAACACTTAAGTAATCAAACAGTGAAGCTGGTTAACCTTTGTAATAATACTAAGAACACAAATAAGAATGAGACAGAACAAGATAGCATGACACACAAGGAGTTGGTTTTCAAGATTGTAGTATATTGCTTTATCAATGTCTATTACAAATGTTACAAAGCATATTCAGAAAATTACAAGTACTTGAGATACATATACTACATCCTACAGCCGACCATACTTTGAAGGCCAGCTGGATACATTGACTAGACACAAACAAAATCAATTGTAGAGTCAAAAGGTAGATTGCCTTTTGAGTAGTGACTATGACATGCCATAGCTCACATCCTAATATATTACAAAATGGATAAACTACATGAAGTAGAAAGTTATAGTCTCAAGACCTCAATGTACAGTTACAAAAGCATGGACCTTTTCACCAACTTATGTAAGTTGGTGACTTTACAGAGTTGCAGCGGAAAGGGGTCCAGCTTTAGGTAAAGTACATCAGATAAAGCATGTGTTAAAAGTCTTCAGAAGAAATCTGTCTTCTAGTGTTGGCTTCGGAAGACTTTATCTCTGAAGCTTCGGAAGACTTCATCTTTGGCTTCGGAAGATATTAGTCTTCGCTTCGCAAGATTTCAGACTTAGAATATTTCGGTTGCTGGTGTGAAACTTCCAAAGCATTCTTCTTTAATGCACTTGTTCATGCATGCAGGAGACTTTGAGTGTTTGAGTTACATTAGTCTTTTTCACTTAATCGTTACAAACTCCCCCTAGGCTGATGCTACCAAAACACTTTGAAGACTTTAGATATAAACAGTCCTTCTTATGATGATGACCATTCCTTTCTTCATGAGATGATCAGGATCACTCAGACTCTCAAAGTGTCTTCTCATGTCAAAGAAATCTTGTAAAGGCATATTGAACATATCTTTCCATGTGTAGACATTCTCAATGCCTTGATCTTTGATGACATGCCACCTTTCTGGATTTGTGGTGTATGTCTGGTATTGGATGGGTCTATTTGATGCTAAAGGAGCTGTTTGAATGGGAGATAATGGAGCATCCTTTGGTTGCACATCCTCAGGATCTTCTGACTCATCCTGAGCTTCAGAAAAGGATTCTTCTTCCTTCTTCTTTGGCTTTGGCTTTGAATCCGTCCTTTTTTCTTCTTTTTGTTCCTTTTAACTAAGAAGAGTGGCCAACAGTACCTGATTGATCTTCTTTGTCTTTCTCTAGTGGGTCTTCCTCCCTTACAAGTTTAGAAGGAGAGGGAGTTTGACCCTGCTATGGATCAGAAGATGAAGCTTGCTGAGTCTTAGCGGGAGGTTCAGGTTATGTTGTATCAAGTTCTTCAACCTTAACCTCCACTCCATGTGGATATTGACTTGGAGGGGAGTGTAAGTCTATTAGCTCTCTACTCTTGATCTTCTTCTTGATAACCCTGATATGCTCATCCATAGTGGACAGAGACATAGGGCCAAGTCTCATTCCGGAGAATCCATACACATTCAAGAAGCTCATCATCCTCTGGCTATCTACATACTTCTTCATACTCTTCTAGACGATGGCTCTTGACTTTGCATCCTCTTCCATAGTTTCCTTTTAGTGATATTTCTTTCCTTGACTATCTCAAGTTCAAGTTGTTTGAGGTACTCAAACTCAATATAGTCATAGGATAAGGAAGAAGTGCTTCAGCCTGATAGAGGCCAGTGGCACTCAGGTAGTTGATCATTTTGATCCTATCTTCTTCTTGTCTACTTGAGGTTCTTGTTGAACCACATCCTCTTGTGCTAGACTTTCTTGAACTGGGGAGAGAGTAGGCGTATTC
This sequence comes from Flaveria trinervia, assembly GCA_025506515.1. Lineage (NCBI taxonomy): Eukaryota > Viridiplantae > Streptophyta > Magnoliopsida > Asterales > Asteraceae > Flaveria > Flaveria trinervia. The sequence continues at coordinate 37,672,083 of CM046455.1, forward strand.
TTGTACAGTCTTTTCTTTCTTCTTTCTTCTTTGATTTGAATCAGTAGCTTTGCATCTTCTGCCTCCTTTCTCTCCTTTGACACTTCCATGTCAACTAGTTCATTCAATGCCTCTAAGGGGAGAGAAATGACATTATCAATGTCATAGTTCTTAGTTTACAAGTAATTGATCCTGACTGCCCTCAACTCATCATCCTGAGTTTTTGGCCAGGGGGCAATCCTGATAGCAGTTTCCATGAGTCTTGCAGACCCAGTAGAGGAACTTTCTCCCCTCAACTTCCTTTTCCTCTCTCTCTTTCTCCTCCTTAATCTCCTCAGAAGTCATCTTTCTTTTCCCTTTGTCACTCACAGACCTTTGTGACTTAGGGTGGAGAGAGCTTTGGCCTTCATTGCCTGGTATAGCTTCCAAGCTCTAGCTAGAGAGAGGCTGAGATCAACCTTCACCAGTAGGTGTCTCAAAAAGGGTATGAATCTCTACAGCAGTTGATGATGATGAGATAGGGTTCTCAGGTTCTACCACTGGCCTTCAGTCAAGGTTTCCCCTATGAAACTAATCTTTGGGTCTGCCTCAACATCTAGTTGACCAATGGCATTGCCTGATTGCCTTAGTCTCCTTCTGATACTGAACTCTGCAATGATCCTGTCTTGGATTCTTTGAGCCAGCTTGTCAGCTTGTCATGATTGGCTTTGGTTGACAAGTGGCATGTTGACTAGATCCAAACTTTCATAGAAGTTCAAGGTCTGAAAATTGAAAACCTCTTGGTGTCCTTGAACTCTAAGAATGATGAGGGCTCTTTTGCTTTCATCATACCTCCACCCAATAATGTGATTTGAAGTTGGTGGAGATGACATAGCCCTTGGTATTTCTTCCTCAAACAGACTCTGTATGTAGGAGTCCATGGAGTCCACATCAATGTGAACTTGAGGAAGTTGCTAAGTAAGCCCAATTGCAATTGAGGATGGTGAGTCCTTAATGACCATACTCCCTTAAGAACTCCCAGGTTCTGTAAATGTAATGACTTTCTCCCCCTTTTTGGTAGCATCATCTTCTTGCATAGGTGAGCTAGGAGTTAGGTCAATCACACTCATAGGTTCTGGTGTCCCTGGTTGAGCTCCTCTTAAAGGTCTCCCAGCTAGTTTTTCCTTGAGATAAGAAATCATTGACCCTGTTTTACAAGGTAGTCACCTGAGATTCAAGATGACTAACCTTGGAAACTAAATAGGTGCATGTTTTTGATAGTTTTTGCACCTTTAGTCTCAATTCCCCTTATCTTCATCAGAAGAATCATTGGGGATGAGATGATTGGACGAGAGTCCTCTCTCTCATCACTAGCTTCATGTTCTTGGTTGTTGGATTTTCTCTGCTCACTAGCAGCCTCAGATGAGGTGTTAATGGGCTGAGTTGCAATGGTTGAGGTCTTAATGACGGAATCACTTGCAAAAGTGAGAGCCTCTTCCATATGGACATCTTGAGCAGGTTCAGAGGTGTCCACCTCAGTAATGGGTGACTAATGTGGGCTAGGTATAGGGGACTCAAGAGCACTCATCTCTCTTTGAGTAGTAGAAAAGAACAGAGAATCATGGTACTCATTGAAACCTAAATCTTCATCAGTATAGAAGTCAAGGTTGGGAATGGGTTGGTTTAAGTCCAAAGGCTAGGGATGGTAGTTGTCCCCTGAAGGTTGTTCACTTGAGTGTTGAGACTCAGAGTGAAGGCTAAGGCATTTGGGCTTGTGAGCTCATCAGGCTAAGCATGAGGAACCTCAGCACTGCTCTTAGAAGGAATTGGAGTGGTCTGCTCCTCAGGAGAAGTGGGAGCTCCAGTGTCCACTTCTTCTTATGTGGATGAGTATATGGGGGCCTGCATAGATTGAATAGTCTGAGTAGGGGTTAGTTTGTATTTTTTGGTAAGTGAGGGTGATTTGTGGTTGTTTTGGTGGTTGGGATGTAGAAGGTGTGGGTTCAACACTAGTTGGTGCTACTTGGTTGTCACCTTGAGCAATGAGCTCTAAAATTTTTGGGACAATGGATGTTTCTCCCCCGAGAAGCCAATAGTGGGATTTCTCAAGATTTTAAAGATGACGGGCTTCATCTGTCCTACTTTAAGAATATTACCTGTTCCTCTTAACTGTTAGACCAGTTCACAGTTAAGAATGTATTGAACATATCTAGGGAACATGTAGTATTCTAAGGAGTCCAAGTTTGCAAGAAAATTTCTATAAACAAACTAAGAGTACCTGAACTTGACTCCCTGAACCATCCCATGAATAATGAAGGAGAGATCTTCAGGATCTGGTCCCATCCTTCATGCTTGTTTAACAAGTTGTGGATAACCACATGGAACAGGAATTACCATTAGGATAAGACATTCCTTTTTTTGAAGTTCTTTATAAGAAATCTCCCTCATAGCCTATCTGCTCAAAGGAGTGGTTGATAGCTTCTTTGGGAAAGAACACCTCACCTTCTTCATCATCCAGCTGAAGATGCATGTTGATGATGGCCGGTGTGATGAAGATTGTTCTCCCTTACACTGTGGCAGACAGTGCCTTCTCCCCATCCATAACGATCTCTTGGCAGGTCTTCCAAAATTCAAGCAGATGATCCTCATATAGAGTAGGATTCAATGGTAGGGGGGTGAAGTAGTTGGATAGAACTAAGAAACGACAAACCTATGAGAAATGTGGATCTTTCTCAGAGTGTAACAGAGCAACTTGGTTATGTTGCCTATGTAACTACATGGAGAAATTTGGTTCGTTTCCGCGGTTAAGCTTGGCCATTTTGAGAAAGCTTAAGGATGAAGAAAGATGAACGAAGGTAATTTCAGAGAGAAATTTGGGGTTTAGGTTTGGAGGAAAGAAGAAGATGATAGAAAAAGGGGGAACTATTGGGTTTATATGTGAAAAGTATTTAAGACAAAGTTAATGAAAGAGGATAAACTTTGAATGTCGGTCCCACCTCTGAAAAAGTAGTTTGCTTTTGCTCAAAAAGTAGTTTTCTTGGAAGTCAAAAAGCTTCCGAAGGTAAATTATCTTCGGAAGTTTTAATGAAAAAGCTTCTAAAGCTAAAATGACTTCGGAAGATTTTCCTAAGAGTTATGAAAAATTTTCTTCAGAACAGAATTAAAACTTGGATGCTTTGTTTAGAAGAGCAAAGCTTCTGAGAGTTAATTTGCTTCAAAGAAAATGGTCCCTGAAAACATATAAGTGTCTAAGACAACTGGTAAGCTTCGAAAGATATTTCAGAAATTTCTTCTGAAGGTAAATTACTTAGACAATTATTTGTTTTGAAGACATGAGTTTCTTCCGAAGGTAAAAACAAATCTTCCAAAGGATCAAAATATTTTTGAAAATCTAACGAAAATCTTCAAAAGGTTTTCATCCAAAGAAAACAAGAGCTTATGAAAGTGATGAACTAGACAACTTAGGACACATAGATTTTAAGAAATAATACGAATTAGTTTTAAGAAAAACCTACTCAAAGTTTACCATCCCAATAGCGGATATAAGATATTTAAATCTTTGTTCATCAAAAGCCTTTGTAAACAGATCAGCATATTGTTTATTTGTGTGAACTTTGACTAGTTTAATTAATCCTTTTTCAAAATTATCTCTAATTAAATGATACTTGATGTTGATATGTTTTGTCCTTGAGTATTGCACAGGATTCTCTATGAGAGATATAGCATTGTTGTTGTCTATGTGAATGGGAGTCTTCTTGAAGTTTAATCCATAGTCAAGCATCTGATTCTAAATCCACAACACTTTAGGACAGTAGCTTGCAGCAGCAATGTATCCAGCTTTAGCAGTTAATATAGAGACACATGAGTGTTTCTTGCATTGCCATGAGACAACCCTTCCACCAAGAAATTAACATCCCCCAGATGTGGACTTTGCAGTCATGTTGCAACCACCATAATCACTATCTGTATAAACATACATATTGAAGTCAAAATTCTTAGGATACAAGAGACCAAGTATTGAAGCACCTTTGAGGTATCTTAAAATCCTTTGACAATGATAAGTGGAGACATCTTAGGGTTGGCTTGATATCTTGCACAAATACTTGTGGCAAACATGATATTAGGCCTGCTAGCTATAAGATACATAAGAGACCCAATCATAGCCCTATAAAGGTGTTCATCCACACACTCCCCCTTAAGATCAGGTCCAAGGGAGTGGTTTCTAGCTATGGGTGTCTTAGCAATCTTACAATCAGTCATGTTGAATCTCTTAAGTATGTCTTGAACATACTTTGACTAACTAATGAAGATGCCATCTTCAACTCGCTTCACTTGAATTCCTAGAAAGAAATTGAGTTCCCCTATGGCACTCATTTCAAATCTATCCTTCATCAGCTTATCAATGTCTTTATAGAGCTTTGGATTGGTTGAACCAAAGATGATGTCATCTAGATACACTTGAACTAGCATTATGTCATTTCCATGTCCTTTGATGAAGAGAGTTCCATCTATAGTTCTGCTTCTATATCCATGCTTGCAGAGATACTGATATAGAGTCTCATACCACTTCCTGGGTGCCTGATGCAACCTATAAAGAGCTTTGTCAAGCTTGCAAACATAATCAGGATGATCAGGATCTGCAAAACCAGGTGACTTTTTGACATACACCTCTTCATCAATTATCCCATACGGAAAAGCACACTTGAAATCAAGTTGATGGACCATGAAGTTCTTGGATACAACAAATTCCAAGAATATCCTAACAGCTTCTAGTCTTGCTACAGGAGCAACGACATCAGTGTAGTCAGTCCTTTCTTCTTGTGTGTATCCTTGAACAACTAGCCTAGATTTGTTTTTATGACAATGCCTCTATCATCCTTCTTGTTCCTAAACACCCATTTGGTTCCAATAGTAGTCTTCCTATGAGGAAGAGGACAAACGTTCCAAACTTTTCTGCCTTTTGAATTGAAGCAGCTCCTCTTGGGTTTGTCCTCTTGTTCTTACCCCACAGTCAACATCTCCAATGATGTTTGTAGTGGGATGAGACTTATGGATCCTTAGCTAAAGGATCATAGAAAGTTGTTGAGAGAGATCTAAATTAGAGAAATTAAATCTGGCATTGATGTTTCTCCCACCACATCAACACACTTATCAAGAGAAACTTGGTCCAATGAGTGTGTGACATCATTAATGTTGTCATCTATGGAGTGATTATCAGCATCAAGTATCTTTATCTGGTTGTGAAGCCTTTGAGCTAGAATTTGAAGGCATCCCAGATGTATCAGCTGAATTTGTCATTATGGTGCTAATAGAAACTTCATTTGTAGAAGTAGTTACAACTAGAGCTGAAGATGTGTTACTTGAAGGTCTTCTTAGCTCAAATCTTGGGTCATGATCACCTAGAGGTAAGATTTCTACAGATCCTGAAACAGTCTCACAATATTTGTTAAAATAGTTGGTAACAAAATCAAGACCAAATAGCAATCAGGACCATAACCAGCCACACAGGGTGTGTGTTCATTGGAAGTAACATTGGTTGACTCCTTAATAATTCTAGTTCTGAGATTGTATACTCTATAAGCCTTAGCTTGGGAAGAGTATCCAATAAGTGTCCATCATCTGAATTCTCAGTAAATTTGGCATTTGATCTTTGGTATTCAAGATGGTGCAAGGACATCCAAATGACCTAAGAAAACCAATGAAAGGTTTCCTCTTGTGCCAAAGTTCATAAGGAGTCTTACCATAAGTCTTAACCACTAAAATTATGTTCTACACATAGCAGGCAGTGTTGACTGCCTCTGCCCAGAAGGTGATGGGTAGTTTAAAGTTAGACAACATGGTTCTTGCAGCTTAATCAGTGTCCTATTTCTCCTCTCAGAAACACCATTTTGTTGAGGAGTCTTGGAGCACTGTATTTTCTTGTAATACCCTTTGCATCACAAAATGAATCAAGGATTTGGTTCTTGAATTGAGTTCCCTGATCATATCTTATGGTTTTGACCTTGTGATCAAATTCATTCTCAATCTTTAAGATGAAATGCTTCAGAATCTAAGGAGTCTCATCCTTAGTTCTGAGGAAAAAGACACAAGTGAATCTTGTAAAGTCTTCTGTGATCACTAAACAATATGAGGTCCTTCCTAGACTCATTGCACTGGTGGGGCCAAAGAGATCCATATGTAACAAGTGTAGTGGTGTAGTGATGGAGTTTCCTCCTTAGGCTTATGAGATACCTTATGTTGCTTCCCTTTCAAGCATGCATAACAATGATCATCACTTATAAAATCTTTCTTTGACATTCCAGTTACCAAATCATTCTTAATCAGTTATTCATGTTCTTAAAGTTTACATGGCACATTCTTTTATGCCTTAGGAAAGACTCATCACTATTGGCTTTAGATAGAAAGCATGAAACTTCTCCAGAGGGAGATGTTTCTTGCAAGTCCATCTTGTACATGTTCCCTTTCCTGGGGGCTTTAAGTAGGATATGCTCATGAGGAATGACCCCCCTATGCTTGAGAACAATGCACTCATGCTTAGTAAGAGCATGTTATGACTCTGATCACAAAATTGGGATACACTCAGAAGATTGCACCCAAGCTTCTTAACAAAGTTTACCTTTCAATGTTGAGCTTACCATTTGTGACTTTCCCCCTTCCAAAAATTTAACCACCTTCATCTCCTCTAAAAGCAACTGGCCCTCCATCAATCCTTTCAAAGTTCTAGAGTAGTGACCTATTGCATGTCATGTGCTTGGAATAGCCACTATCAATGATCCAGACATTCTGTTTTGTCTTAAGTTGTCCCTGCACAAAGAGAATGATTAGTTAAATTTGGAAACCCTTGCACTCACTAAAAGAAGTAGAAGGTAATGCAATAGTAATAGATCCTATAGTTGTGATTAGAGGATCTTGAGCTGTTGTTGACGGAGAACATTCAGTCACTTGGTCTTTCTTTGACTTCCACACCACCTTTGGAAGTTTGGACTTGACCTTCAATACTTGGAAGCTTTTGAGACTTTGGAAGTTTTGATGACTGGACCTTCGAAAGAGTCTACAAATACTACAGCAGACTTTAGTGCTTTGGAAGTATTCCTTGCTTCCGAGACGAAATTTTCTTCCAAGGCAATTTTCCACTTGGCTTCTTCTTTTTTTGGAGCTTCCGAAGGAAACAGACTTTCCGTCCGAAGCTAAAATTTTCTTAGAACTCTTGGAAGTCTTTTTCCTAGTAATATGAAGAGTACCTCTTGGATTGTATGGACAATCCTTAGCAAGATGAGAAGTACTTTCACACATGACACATTCCATTTTCTTCTTCCCAATAGCCTTTCACTAAGAACAAGACTGATTTTCATCACATCCATTCTCCACCTTCATCTTTGTAGATGCTGTGACAGTCCTTTTGGGCTGAGAACTGTTCTTGGAGTTGGATGGTCCATGCTGTGTAGCAATGGTACACAACAGATCAGTCTTCTTCTTGGTGCTGAGATGATTTGAATATGAACATGAACTCTTTGAAGAAGAGTTTAGATTTATGTCTTCAGTCTTCACCACTTCAAATCCTGTAGAGATAAAAACTTGCTTCTGCCTAGAATCGAAAGTGGCCTTGATCCCTTGAGCCTTCCTAGCTTTTCTCTTGCTCTTTCTGATCAAGATCTTTCTAATAGACTTGGTCATCACAGTCTTCTTCTTCTCTTCAGAAGGATACCTCTTCATAAGTTCCACACCTGGGTGATATTACAGACAAAAATGTGTGTGGATGAGCTATCTTATTAGATCACAGTCCCTGCTTGTTTTGATAGCACACCTTATTGTGCAGGGATGAGGATATCATGTTCTTGAAGGTCTCTTCTTCAAGAACACACTTTTCTGCCCTGGCTTTGCTGATCACAAGCTCAGCCTGGCACTCAGTCAGCTTAGTTATGTGATCCTTGATCTGAGTCCTATAATTTGTATGCTCATGTTTTAGAACTGAAATGGTTTTCTCTAAGTCCTCTATCTTTAGTTTATAATCACTTTCAGTGTTTCTAAAATAAGCTTTTAGGATGTTTAAGGACTCAAGATCAGATCTCATTTCTAAGTTGTAGGACCTGTATCTATTAACTTTAGCAATGTATTCAGGGGTATAGAGATGTTCCAATACCTTTGCTTCATCATGATCTGCCAACAATGCTTGGTTTGGAGAAGCATCTTCCACCTAAAAGCACCAGTCAAGGCCTCCTTCTTCAACAGCAACTGCAGCTTGCTACTTTGGCTTCTCATTCTGGATGGCTTTGTCAGTGTAGTTTGGTCAAGATTGTGCTTGGCCACCATTTGTTCATGGTGCCTTGTACTCCATGGCAAAGTGGCCCGTCAAGTTACAGTTGTAACACTTGACTTTGCTTTTGTCCAGTCCAAACTTTCCACTGGTTGCATTGCTGGGGTACTTCCTTCTAGTCCGCTTCTAGAACTTCTTGGCTCTGTGAGTGAAAAGAGCCATCTGCTAGACTATCTCCATGTACTTCAGATCATCTAGATAGATACAGTCCAGGTCTTTAAGGGTGAAAAGAAATCTTCCACAACTTTCATTAGAAGACACAAAGTCTTGAGATGAACTTGTCTCTTTGAATGGGCTTCCTTGATTGTAGTTCTCCCTCGGTGTCTAAGGGAAGGTGATGAAAGGACCCTTTTGTGAGTTGTCAGGGTAGCATATGAGATTATGTTAGGTTCTATGCTATGCCTTTCAACCACATGAAGGGCTGAACCCATTTGATTGTTGGAGTTGCCAGACGAACCTTCCATGTTTATCTCCATCTGGTATCCATTGAGAATCCCATACAATTCTGTTAGAGTGAGAGTTTTCAAGTTCTCGGTTCTCTTGATAACCACATAGTAGCGTGTCTATTTCCTAGGAAGTGAGGACATGAACTTCCTTACAATGTCTTTGTTTTCAAGAGCAACTCCTCTATCCACTAGGGTATCCATAATCTCAACATACTTGAAGTATTGTTGAGTCATGGTTTCACCTGCTTTGAAGGTGAAATTTTCAAACTCCTACTTCAAGAGATCCTTCTTATTCTCCTTAGCTTCAAAGGAACCCTTATACATCAATTTCAATGCATCCCACAGCTACTTAGCTATTTTACATTTCTTGAAACCTATGTTTACAGAGTTTGGAAGAGCAGTCTAAAGGGTTGTCATGGCCTTCGGGTCAATCTCTACTCTCTTTCTATCTTCATCTGAGTAGTCAGCCATAGCATTAGGGATGATACCACCACCGGTAGCAGAAGAGGTGCTTGGTATGTAAGGTCCATTTTCAATAGACTCCCACATTCTTGAGTGTAGAGACCTGGTGAAACCTTCCATTCTTTGGAACTAGGTGTCAAAGTCATCAAGAGTGATCAGTGGGGACTTTGTCATGGTTCTAGTTTCCATATCAAATTTGGAAATGGTTGTCATTTGATAAGTTAAGTTATTTGTGTGTGTGAGGGATCTTAAGATGGTGAGATCTTATATCAAGAGCCTAGAAAGCTCTGATACCAAATGCAGGACCGGTGAATGGTATGCACTTACAACACAGCAATAGAATTAGGAGAGTTGCAAAGAACATTTAACTGATCAAATAGTGAAATGGTTAACCATTGTAATGATACTAAGGACACAAGTAATAATGAGACAGAACAAGATAGCATGACACATAAGGAGTTGGTTTTCAAGATTGCAGTATATTGTTTTCTCAAATCTATTACCAATTTTACAAAGCATATTCAGAAAATTACAAGTACTTGAGATAAATATACTACATCCTATAGGCGGCCATACTTCGAAGGCCAGCTGGATACAATTGACTAGACACAAACAAAATCAATTGTAGAGTCAAAAGGCAGATTGCCTTTTGACTAGTGACTATGACATGCCAGAGCTCACATCCTAATATATCACAAAGAGGATAAAGTACATGATGTAGAAAGTTACAGACTCAAGACCTCAATGTACAGTTTCCAAAGGCATGGACCTTTTCACCCACTTATATAAGTTGGTGACTTTATAAAGTTGCAAGAGAAAGGGGACTAGCTTTATGCAAAGTACATCAGATAAAGCATGTGTTAAAAGTCTTCAGAAGAAATCTATCTTCTAGTGTTGGCTTCGGAAGACTTTGCCTCTGATGTTTCGGAAGACTTCATCTCTGGCTTCGGAAGATATTGTTCTTGGCTTCGGAAGATTTCACACTTAGAATATTTTTGTTGCTGGTGTGAAACTTCCGAAGCATTCTTCTTCAATGCACGTGTGCATGCATGCAACTTTGAGTGTTTGAGTTGCATCAGCCTTTTTCATTTAATCCTTACACTAGTGATAGAGCCTGAGAGCCTTATCACACCTATAACTACTTCAGCAATTCATTCCCTCAGTGAGACACTTGCTAGTGAAGGTGTATCATAACCTCTCTCTAGCCAAACTATGGATGCTACTCTAAGAAATAAAGCCCAAAGCTCTCTCCACCCTGAGTCACAAAGGTTTGTGGGTGAGAAAGGGAAATGGAAATTGACTCCTGAGGAGATTGATAAGGAGGAAGAGAGAGAGAGAGAGGGAGAGAGGAAGAGAAACCTAAGGGGAAATAGTTCCTGATGCAATGCGGAATGTATATATTTTGATAACGATTTTTTGTAAAGATTTAGTTTTAATTTATTATTCAGTTACTAAACCACACACTCAAAAGGGAAGTGTACCTGTCATGTGGCAATAGAGTGTTGGTAAGAACCGAGTGTCAATCCGTGGACACACCTAGCCTACTCAACAATCGTAAGATTTGACTATCAGATTTGGTTTTTGTTTGAGAAAATGATAAATTGCATTGATAAGATGTTAGTGTTTTAAAACAGTGTTAAAATAAAGTAAACTAAGATTGAAGCGTTTGGATTTAAAACCAAGAAATAAACGTTATCATCCTAATTAGATTACACTTATGTAACTGTGATGAATTGGTGGTGTGATTTAAAGATATTGATTAATGTAGTTAGATCAAAGCCCTAGTAATGTAGATAAATCTTTCATGACCTTTTTGAAATACCATTTCTGAAAATATAACTTAATGTTAAAAGAGAGTTGATCAAGTCCTTCCTAGCATACTATTAATTTTAGAAAACCGTAACAATTACTATAGATTTCTTAGCCTAATAAAAGGGAACCCGCAAATGATCAGAAAGTTAAGGTGATATGATTTACAATAACCATCTCTAGTTCATTAGCCATAGATTTATTATGAAGACCGGTTTTGCAAATAAAAGCTTCATACGTTTTTCAACCATGTATGACAATCACAATTACAAACCATTAATTTATAACTTCCCATTGAAATGTAGATGCTACCCATCAAAAGTTTTCCCAAGACCACCATAACATTAACATAACATATATCACACCATTAGTTCATCACAAATTACATAAGTTTCATCTAATTAGGATGATAATAAGAGTTTAGCTCATAATGAACTTGAACATAACAACAGATAACAAAGAAGATAGATATGAAATCATCGTTGAAATGGAACAATCAAATCGGTAATCCACAATGAATGGTGTTTGGCCAATCCCGAGCTTCTTTCAAGTGTGTATGCACCTCCCAAGCTTCCAAATAGTCTTGAAGACTTGATTTCCGAGAGAATTCTGCAGAGTAACTCTCCCACCAAAAGCTTGCCAAAATGTTGAACCTAGGCCTCTATTTATAGGCTTGCTAAAGTGTTTAAGCATGACCCTGTGCTAGTATAATGCATACAGAAGTTGGTCGGCTCATACTTGCAGGTTGTGCCGGGCACAGGCATGGTCCCATGCTTACTTTTAGGAGACAGTACTTTTTGTCCTGTCAGATATCCAAACACGAGGGTGTGTTTCAGGCAAGGAATGGGTGTGTGCTTAATGAGGCACGACCCCATGCTTGGACTCCAAAGCTCGGATTACTTAAAATTCTTGTCAAATATGCTTCTTATGTCCAACTCGCCCTTTTAAACACCTGCAAACACAAATTAACATTTTTAAGTAAATACTCATCATTTTAAGGGAGATACTAAGAAATAACTGATGTGCTTTTGATAGGATTTTTATGTATAATTTGAAGCACATCAGTTTCATTAGGTCTTCAGGACTCATGCAAGCTACAATACGGGTTGCCCCAGACCCAATACCCAAAATGATGAGTTAAGGGCAGTCAAGATTACTTACTTATAGACCGGGAACTATAATATTAATAAAGTCATCTTTCTCCCCTAAGAGAAATTAAATGAACTTTAAGACATGTAAATGTCTAGAGAGACGAAGGAAGCAAAGGATGCAAGATTGCTCCGTCGGATTAAAGAAGAAAAGAGACAGAAGAGACTCTACAAACATGTTCCTACGATCTCTTTAGTTCAAGAAAGCCCCTTTTAAGAGACTGTGGCTACACAAGAACCTTAGATAGATAAAAAAATAACAAGCAAAACATGATCAACTACCTGAGTACCACAAGTCTCTACCAGGCAGTTGCACTTCTTCCCCCATCCTTTGAGTACATTGATTTTGAGTATCTCAAACAACATGAACTTCAAGTACTCAAAGAGCAAATGCTACAAAGAGAAAGATGAGGGAAGAAGCGGCCAAAGCAAGAGCCATCATCCAGAAAAGTCAAATGAAATCTGATGATAGGTAGAGGATGATGATCGTCTTGAAGCTGTATGGATTCTTCAAAAGGAGACTTGGCCCAATATATTAATCCACCAAGGATGAGCACATAATGGTGATCAAGCAGAAGATTAAAATAGAGAGCTCATTGATTTATACTCCCCACCAAGTCAAGCCCCTTAAGAAGTGGAGGTTAGGTTGAACCATCTTAGACAACACAACCTGGACCTCCTGCTGAGTGTTAGCAAGTTTCATCTTCTAATCCATAGTAGGGTCAAACTCCCTCTCCTATTGAACTTACGAGGGAGGTAGACCAAACTGAGAAAGACAACACTAAACAACAAGGTGCTGCAGGCCAGTCTTCTTAGTTGAAGAGTTCAAAAAGGAGGAAAAGGATGGCCTCTAAACCCAAGTCAAAGAAGAAGAAGAAGAAAAAGATGAAGAAGAAGACAGGGTCATGAACCTCTAGACCTCAGGATGAGTTAGAACATCCTGAGGAAATGCAACAAGAGGAAGCTCAAACAACTCTAATTCAAGCAGCTCCTCTTGCATCAGGAAGACCCATCTTGTCCTGGACATACTCCACTAATCTAGAAAGATGGCATGTAATCAGAGATCAAGGTATTGAAGATGTCTACATATGGTAGGACATGTTCAATCTACCCCTGCATGATCTCTTTGAGATGACAAGCCACTATGAGAGTCTGAGTGATCCTGACTATCTTATGAAGAAGGGTATGGTCATCATCATAATGAGGACTGTAACATCTAAGATCTTCATATGTTTTGGTAGCATCAGCCTAAGGGGAGTTTGTAAGGTTTTATGTAAGGCTAATGCACCTAAAACATCCAAAGTATTCACGTATGCATGCACTAAAGTACAGAAGTAGAGATGCTTTAGAAGTTTTACACCATGCACTAAAAATATTCTAAGTGTAAAATCTTTTCAAACTAAGACCAACATCTTCCGAAGCCAAAAGTGAAGTCTTCCAAAGCTTTAAAGACAAAGTCTTCTGAAGCCAAGAATTGAAGATAGATTATCTTCTTAAAACTTTTGAATACATGTTTTATCTGATGTACTTTACCATAAAGCTGGATCACTTTCCGCTGCAACTCTAATGACTCACCAACTTTCACAAGTTGGTAAAAGGTCCATGCTTTTAATAAACTATACATTGAGATCTTGAGTCTGTACTTTCTACTTTATGTACTTTTATATTTTTTGAAATATATTATGATATAAGCTATGGCTTGTCATAGTCACTAGTCAAAAGGCAATCTACCTTTTGACTTTACATTTGATTTTGTTGTCAAGTTCAAATGTTTCTAGCTGGCCTTTAAAGTATGGCTGACTGTAGGATGTAATATAAAGTATCTCAGGTCCTTCTAACTTTGATTGTATGCTTTAACACTTTTAAAAGAACTTGAGAGCAATATACAACATTCTTGGATACCATTTACTTGTGTTGCTTGTTCTTGGTTCTATCTCATATTTTGCTTGTGTTCTAAGTATTAATTGAATGTGTTATTAGTTCCCTATTTGTTCTGTTAAGTGTTCTAAAATACTCTCCACATTATGTGATTGTGTTGTAAGTGACCAACCTCTCTAATGTATAGTTGTTTCAAATTGAACATGACTTATTGTAATCTTTACCTACCCCAAACACTCCCCTAAGGTTCCTGACTCACCGGCTCAAATGCACTAACCAAACAAGCATATAGAAGCTACTTATTTCCTACTAAAAATAAGAAGAGTTCAAACACCAACCAGCCCCTTATTAGTTTAATTGTTCTTGCCACTAACCCAAAAAATAGATAAATAAACACATAAGATAACCTAAGTTGAATAGGAGCAATTGGACCTGATCGATTGGAACAATCATGATCACTGATTGCCCCCAAAGTATCATGGTTGGTGCAGCCCAAACATTGGTTACAACTCTTCCATCCATTCCTCGAAATAGAATGCACCCACTTGAGTTCTGCTACTGCTTCCTTCTCCACCTTCTTTTTGTTGATGTTGCAGCACCTCAAACTGTTGCTGCTGAAATTGTATCAGATCAATCCACTCCTACTCGTGCCATTCGGGTCTCGGAAGCCTCTCCGCTCCATCATAGGGCGGAAGAGTGAGGTTGTTGATCAGTGGTGGTGCCTGAACTAACGGTTCTCCTCAGTGCTAAGCTTCATGGTATCCAAGTCGCTTATGAGATTCCCAAATGTTATTGACATGAATTTCCTGATGAACAAGGTTAACACGGTTCCAATGATTTTGATTTGCTATCACTGCTTGAGCATCATCTCCAACTTGCAACCTGCTATGTTGTTGTAAATCCTAATTGTTCTTATAACTAGGCCACTCTAACCATTTGACCTCTTCTGATATTGTTGATGATAATTACCTTGAAAAATTAGGTTCAACCGATTACTAGGGTTAACATATCGAAAGTTTGGATGATTTTTCAAACCCAGGGGATAGGTGTTGGAGTTCTGTTGTTATAAGGTTGTCGATCACCCTGCACATAGTTTACTTCCTCTGACCCCACATCTAAATATGGACCTTCTCTAGTATATGCCTTGTTTCTCCACATCCTTGACAATCATTGAATAAACTAATAGCTTTAACAGCTAGCTTACCTCCCGATTGACACATATTGAAAAATTTTCACTCCTGTGCATCAACTCTCATAAGGGTGGTGGAATATATGGTACTTATGTTTTTGGACTTCCTACGTGATTGAGTTTTCCTTTTTGAATTTATGCTTAAGTTTTCTAATAACAATCAATCTTCATCTTTTGTGTTTGTCATGAACATGCCTTCACTAGTGGAGT
This sequence comes from Flaveria trinervia, assembly GCA_025506515.1. Lineage (NCBI taxonomy): Eukaryota > Viridiplantae > Streptophyta > Magnoliopsida > Asterales > Asteraceae > Flaveria > Flaveria trinervia. The sequence continues at coordinate 37,687,497 of CM046455.1, forward strand.
TGATATCTCTAACATCTTCTTCTAACAATCCATCATAAAAGGATGAAGTCAACTCCAATTATGGAATGTCATGATAGGGACACATTCATAACAGTTCCTTGAATCTTGTCCATGCCTTATGAAATAGTCATCTTGATTTTGTTGTAAAGTTTGAATGGCAGCTCTAGTTTCACTTGTTTTGTGTGGTGTGTAATATGCTTCTAGAAATGCATATTGTAATTGCTCCGAAGTGAAGATGCTAGCTGGTGGTAAGGAACGAATCCATTTCTTAGATTTGCCTTTTAGTGTGAATTAGAATAATACTAGCATAACTTCCTCGGGTGTGAACCCTTATGCCCTAATGGTTTTGTAGATGGCACTCAAGTCATTCAAATGAAGGTATGGTTCCTCTTTAGGCAATCCGTGAAACTCTGGTAGAATTGGCATGCAGCTAGACCTAATTTCAAAAGATCTTTCTCGCACATGTGGTCGCACAATAGGAGACGATGAACCTGTGATTGTGGGTTTGAAATGGCTATCTACTCCTGGAACTACCGCATGATAGGATTGAAACCTAGGGTTTTGATTGACTCTGAATGTTGCTTGTCTTCACCAATAACCTAAACTTGGTTTGGATTGTGGTTCTAATGTTGGTTGAACCATTGTCTCTGATGGTTGATATGTTTGTGTCTCTGTTCACCTTGTTGCTCATCTTCAAACTCATCATTATATTCTTCTTCATCAAACCCATATTCCACCTCGTTCCACGTACGGATGCTAACATGTTAATACGGGTCTTCTTCTTCTTCCACAAACCGGTTTGGAACTTGTGGCATGGGGTTTTGTCTTTGTCTTTGAGAATATGAGTTTTGCCTTTATGGTGGCTGATTTTGAATAGGTAGGATTAGATTATTTGGTGGTGGTTGTTGGACCTCTTGATAAGTTAACAGGTCAACAGGTAATTGTTAGTTCTATGGTGGAACAGGTGGTTCAATTTGCTCACCTTGATTGAATTTGATTGAACTTTAATTCGTGAATTTGCTCGGTTTCACCAAGTGTTCTTTTCAACTTCTAGATCAAATATCAACGGGGACATGTTCTTTGCGTGTCTGGTAAGTATGCACGAAGCTGTCAAATATAAACGAAAACAAAATCAAAGAAATCACTTTTTCTTACTAATTCCCAGGTAATGGCAACATTTTCACGCCGTTTGACAGGCCTAATAAAAAACAATCTAGTTTTGTGATCTTAGCTCACCTAAGTAGATAGGGAAGTAACGTCGTCTCCATAAGGAATATATGAAAAGTGAAAAGCTTGATTTATGTTTTAAATTTAAGTAAGAACAAATTGAAAAGAAAATTTATTTTAAAATGAAAAAAATGTGAATTTGGATTAAGTGTAAACAATAATTGGAAAGGTAATCATCTTTGGGTTTAGGTTTGCAACTAATGACTTGTCCTAGATGTTTGCGAACGATCATATAGACATAACCATTATTGGTTTAATTAGACCGAATGAGATTGAACAAGACTGTTGTAATGAACTACTTAGATCATACCCAACTTACATTAACCAGCCCACTCCTAACCCTTGTGAGGCTTCCCGATGTAAATAAATATAAAACACTCACAAAAACCAAAAGGTAGGTTCAATCAACGTAAATAATTTATAAGTTCTAATTAACAAATAAAATCAATTGCCATAAAATGCCTAGTTCAACAATAACCTAATTGAAAATGCAAGAAAAAGTCAAACATAAACAATCCCTACCACCAGAGAAGATAACAGATGGTTTAGCCAACCATGGTAATGAAAATCAACTCGAAAACAATGAAAACATTGTTCTAAACATTAAGGAATCAAACTGAATAATAAAAATATGATCATGAGTCTTGAAATTACCTCAAGAAGTCTTCAGGGTCACTTATAATTGATCTTGAGACTTGGAGACGGCTGGGAATCACTTGGTAGGTCAAAACTTAAATTTCCCGTCTTTTTGTAAAATTTCACCGCACCTTGCAACGTAGTCCATGTGACCATCGTAAGTCACGGTAGAAGCCTTCTACTATTTTAAAGTTTGTTGTACTGTAGGTCTCCTCCCCCACCATAAGTTATGGTGGGGGCTCACTCATTTCCCTCCCCATAGTCCACCGTAAGTTACGGTGGCCAAGGGTCGTATAGTGGCCATTATTTCTTCTCCAATTTCGTGGTGATTCTATCTTGTCTTTTGCTCGGGATTGCACCTCTTAATCCTATGACCCCTCAATTGCATTTATTTACGTCCTTTAGCTCGTCATACTTGTGAAACATAAATACATCCACAATAACTTGGTTCTAACATATAAAATCATTAAAACCACATAATTAAATACGTAAGAGACCATTCAATCAACCAAACATCACCAACTCCATTACAGGTAGAGCTTCTTGCTGTTGAGAGACCCATCTTGTATTGGTTTATTCTTCAAACCCAAATAGATAGTATGTCACAAGAGATCAAGGAGGTCAAGACATATACTTCTAGCAATATATGCTTGACCTTCCTCTACATAATCTTTTTGACATAAGAAGATACTTTGAGAGATCAAGGAGGTCAAGACATATACTTCTAGCAATAATCTTTTTAATAAAAAAGAGAATGGTTCTAATTCTGATGAGACTATAAACAAATGAAGATCAAGACTCAAAGTCATCCTCAAGTTTTGGCAGCATCAGCCTATGGGGAGTTGTAAGAGTTATCTATTGGGTTTTGTAACATGTTTATCAAAGCAAGTTCAACCATTTAAACTTGAAAAAATGCAGCAGATTTTAGAGGTTAGAAAGTGTTTTATAATCTGAAATTTGGAACCATTTTTATCCCAAAACAAAACCCATAAACAAAGGATCATATATATATGTGAAATGAAATGCTATCAAAAACGAAAAAGCAACCAAAGGTGTTCTTGAAACTACCTTTCAAGAACAATATGTTGTAGTAAGGATGAGAAGAAGAACAAGCCTTAGCAAACACCTAACTTGTTAGGTAGAAGAACACAAAAAACACAAACTCTTCTTCTTGCAAATCCGAATGTAGGCAAGCCAAAACCCAATTTCTCAGCTTTCAAAACCGAAAATGCAGCCAAAGAAGAGAGGAAATGGAGCTTGCTTGTGTGTGAGAGAGAGTGTGATATATGGAAGAGTGCAAGGAAGGGAAAGTCTTGTAGAACCCAAGACTAAAAGACCCCTCAAAGCCCCACATGGGGCGGCCGAATATTGATTCAAAATGGGTTCCCCCCATTTCGTAATTTTATAAAAAAATGCACTCTTTAAACCATAAGTTTATAAAATTAAAACCTCTTCTAATTTTATAACATTACACACTTTTATGTTTTATTATTTAACTAACTGAAATAATGAAACAAATAATTTCTCATGAACAAATTATCCATATAATGTTGTTCTATTACAAAAGCAACGTTTTAGAAAACCCATTTCTTAAATTGGTGTCAATATTTATTTTATGATCTCATCAACAAATAAATATTTATGGGTTTTTGTTTAGCTTGTAAATAGGTATGCGTTGGGTATTCTACCTTTGAAGAAATTGAAGATTTCAATATTATTGAAGTTGAAGACTTGAAGCACGAAATCAACAAAATATTAGTTTAGGGTTTATATTGTAAATATTTTTATTGCTAGACTAGTATAAATATTAGCACATATTATCATTGTAAAGGTGAATAATTCACCACTTGTTAGGTGAATTAGGTCCATCACCAACAAACATCATATCATCATCCTTCTGGATAATGATTTCAACAATATATCAATAAACATCAAACATTAAACACGTTTGTGTTTTTCATCATGTTCATCATTATTATATTTTAACATCTAATCATTCAAGTTTTTTTATTATCAATATGAATCCTAAGATCCATGCTCATTGTTCCTGTTCAGATCGGGAACACACAATTCCCGTGAATCCAAGGATCGCAATCAGGAATTATCAGTGTTGGTCGTAGACAAGTCAACGTTTGCGTAATCAACGTTGTCTTGGTTTAATTGTTTTGTAGAAAAATTCAATATCAATATCGATTCAAAGAAACACACTAAAAGAAACACAACTAATGAATAATATTTATTTCATTAAAACATGTTAATGATTACAAATAATGAATGAATGATATAAAATTTTGTGATGAATGATGTGACGGCTGCTAGGGTTTGATTGTGAGATTTGATATGATGTTTGTTGTTTTTGGAATTGTCGAATTGCTATTGTTGTTGTTTATGAAGTCGTACCTGATTCAAAACCTAGGATCCATTTATATAGACAATGATGTTTCTGTTATAGGAAACACCAGATCTCTTGGGATTTGAAATGTTTCTGTAAAGGAATCATCGGATTTCTCGGGATTCGCATAACTGTCTTGTTGACTTGTTGACTTGTAACACTTGTATTATACAAGTGTTTGGACTCCACAGGAATAGTGTCTTCCGTAGGAGTTTTGTTCTTCTGCAGGTCTTGTTCTTCCGAGGCAATCTTTTTCTTCCAAAGATGTTTTGTTCTTCCGAAGCAATCTTGGTCTTCCGAAGCTGTTTTGTTCTTCCGAAGCAATCTTGTTCTTTCATCCTCAGTGTTGGTTGTTCATCCGCAGAAGATCTTTGGATGTATTTTACTTGTAAGAACCATCTATGGAAGAACAAAAATGTTTATCCGTAGATGTTTCTTATACTTGGTCAATTTCAGAGATTGACCAAATATATGTTTGTACCTGCAACCATACATAAATCAACACACATATAAATGGGTTAACCTATATATATAATGAATACACAATAATGAATTACAGCCATTCATTACAGATTTTAACTCAAGTACTAAGTCTATACAAAATGGCCTAGATCTACTGATCCTAGACCTAACAATACTCCCACTTAGGCTTAGATACTTGAAATCAGTTCTTCAAAACTAAAAGCTCCTTTAATCTTGAAACCATTTTCTTGTTGAAATATGATACTACATCCTTTTGATCATCGTATTTGTACTCGATCTCATTCTGCATATCCTTTGAAGTGTCTCAAAACTCAACCCCAATACATCTTCTTCAGTGGTGAGGGTTTCTACAACACATTGGTTGTTAACAATCTCCAGTTCATCTTCTTCTAAGATTCTCAGTTCTGTTATATCTTCAATGTTAGCTCCCTTCAGCATCACTCTTAGATTCATCAATAGCAGCTTGCTTTGATGTTGAATTTTCTATAGAAGGAGTGTGCTCAAAAGATGTATGCCTTGACCGTTTTGGAGAATTTTCAACATTGATTACTTGAATCTTTGTTGAGCCCAAATACTTCCTCTTCCTTGAGTATTGAATGAGTTGCATAGAAGATTCAGCATGTTTCTTTAGTTGGTTTGATTCAAGAGCACATATCTTCATCTTCAGTTCATCAGTCTCTTCTTCTTTTCTTCTCACAGAGTTGATTGATCATAGAGAGTGTCATTCATTTTATCAATTTTCACTGTTAGCTTCTCATTTTCATCTTTCTCTTTCTTTACTGCTTCTTTGAGTTCAGAGTCTTGTTGAAGAAGGGCATCAATCACTTCATTATTGCACATGGCATCTTCTCTCAAGCTTTTGATTCTTGATTCTAGTTGCATCTGCATTTCATCCTTTCTTGCAATTATTCCTTTCAGCTCATTAATCCTATGCTTTCTGAAGTTGGACTTCACTACAAGCTTGTTGTACTCTGCTACCAAATAACTTTTTCTTAAAGGGATGTCAATATCACTCAGATCATATTCATTATATGGAATCACATCAACATAGTTTGCTTCTTCTTCTCCTTCCTGATGTTGAGAAGCAATCTCATCTTTGAGGGTTTGTTGAAAGATAAAACCGATTTTTAACCTCTTAATCTTTCAGAAAACGCAGCAGATATATATATATATATATATTTTAAAACATGATTATGAAGCTGAAAATACATGTCTTATGGTGACAAATATATGAAAGAAACAAACCCAAAACAAAAGGATCATATATGTGAATGAATAAGGTATGAACAAAATGTAAGTGACATAAAATCACAGCTACATAAAGCTGTGATGAACTACCTTTCTCCAGCCAAAATGTCGACCAAAAAGGGTTGAATGATGCTTGTGATTCGGCCAAGGCTCCAAGGAAGGACCCCACAAGCTTGTATACCCCAAGCTAATATGCAAACACTCTTCTTGTTAGGGAGATCAACACCAAAGTTTTTCAAAATCCTCTCTAAACTGCTGAAAAATCCGAGAGTTATGAGAGAAAGAGCAGCTGAAAAATGTTTGCATGTGTGTATTGATTGAATGTGATGAGTGTGGACTAGAATTTGTTTTTTAAGAAAGTAAAACCCTCTCATTGGAGAGGGTGGGGCGGCCGAACTTCTGTCTAGACCAAGTTCCCCCCAACTCTTTAATAATCCAATTTTATAAAATAGTCCTTTGTAAGTTTATACAATTAACATTTAATTGTATAACTTATACACTCTTTTAATTACTTAATGTTATCTAACTAACTTAAATAACACTAAGTAATATTCTTGAACAAAATATCCTAATAAGTTGTTCCATCTCACATGCAACTTATTTAGAAAACCCATTTTCTAAATTTGGTGTTATTATTTAATTACATGATCATATCATCAATTGAATAATTGTCGATGATTGCAAAGCTTGTTATTAGGTAAAACCCAACTTGGATCATGACATACTAACCGCATCAATGTTCTATGTGTCTTGGGCATATAGAATCTAACAATCTCCTACTTGCACAAGATTCATAGAAGATTGATGCAAGTAGTAAATACCGCCTAACAACGGTTTACTACCCTTAATATGCATGACTTATAGCCATTTAATAACATCATCCCATTCAAGTATCCTACTTGAAATGATTTAGGTGAATTAATCATCTATCCTTTTGTTACAGATGTCATGTCAAATCCAAGGACACAAAGTGATCATTCCTTGTTGATTTAACTTATCCAGGCCTTAGACATCTACTCTCAACGAATAAGAGGAACAAATTCCATCTTGACTACATACGTTTCTCACAATCACCTTGTGTCACATCTGAACATAGTATCATGTACTGTCCATTATTTCAGAACAGTGGATACCAGATCAAGGTATGACACTTGGTGAATATCAAAACCCAATATGTATCTCAGGTCTGAGAACACCAAATGATATTCACCTTTACTCAAAATTACTTATGATCAATCAATAAGATTCCATGTAGTAAAGTTTGAGTTGCGGGTTAGTCCAATATTTGTATCCCACAAATATCTATGAACCTTGGTAGCAACCCATTGCTCTATATTCATCCTTATGAAAAACAACCAATCCAAGTTCATAAGAATCTTACCCTCACACTTATTCCCATAAGTCTGAACGACTACGGACATTTAGAGTAAGCAATTTACTCATGGATTAAACATGCTAAATTGGAATATTAATTGAAACATTATTACCAAATAATTTTATTCAAATAATAAAGAGTTCCATATATCCAAATACAAAATTTACAGATCAAATCCAATCACTAGAATATCGAAGTCCCATGGCACAAGTATGACCTTCATGCTTTGCCTTTTCAAGGAGCTTCGTGAGAGGATCCGCAATGTTTGATCCGTGTGAACTTTGCGAATACATATCTTTCCCTTTTCAACTTCATCTCGTATGTAGTTGAATCTCCGCTCAATGTGCCTAGTCTTTTGATGAGCACGAGGTTCCTTGATTTGAGCAATCGCACCCTCGTTATAACAAAAGATCTCTAGGGGGTCCTGAATGGAAAGGACAACCTCCAGATTAGCAATGAATTTCTTCAACCATGCAGCTTCTTGAGCTGCCAATGAGGCGGTGACGTATTCTGATTCTGTAGTTGATAGAGCCACCACATCCTGTTTGGAGCTCTTCCAAGAGACCGCTCCTCCATTCAGAATGCACATATATCCCGATTGTGATCGTGAATCATCACAATCTGGTTGGAAACTGGCATCCGTGTAACCTTTTACAACAAGTTCCTCATCACCAGATCCATAGATTAGGAACATATCTTTTGTCCTCCTTAGGTACTTAAGAATGTTCTTAACAGCCATCCAATGACTGTTTCCAGGATTTTGCTGGTATCGGCTTGTCATGCTTAACGCGCATGACACGTCCGGTCGAGTGCATATCATTGCATACATGATGGATCCAATGCAGATGCATATGGGATTGCCTTCATTTTATCTTGCTCATCCTTGAGCTAGGACATTGAGTGGTACTCAATATCGTTCCTCTTTGAATAGGTACGTACCTTTCTAGAGTTCTCCATCTTGAACCTTTTCAAGATTTTATCAATGTATGCACTTTGATTTAAACCAATAAACCTCCTTGATCTATCCCTATAGATCTTTATTCCCAGAATATAGGCGGCCTCACCAAGATCCTTGATGGAAAAACAACTTCCAAGCCAGGTTTTTACACCTTCCAAGGTTGGAATGTCGTTTCCAAATAGTAGTATGTCATCAACATACAATATTAGGAAAGTGATGATGTCCCACTAGCTTTCTTATATACAAAGCTTCGTCAGCGTTCTTATGAATCCGAATTTGATTATTTCTTCATCAAACGGTGATTCCAACTTCTCGATGCTTGTTTCAATCCATAGATTGATTTCTTTAACTTGCATACTTTATCAGGATGTTTTGGATCGACAAAACCTTCAGGCTGAACCATATAGACATCTTCCTCAAGATATCCATTTAGGAAAGCGGTTTTGACATCCATTTGCCAAATCTCATAATCATAATGAGTAGCTATGGCAAACAATATCCTTATAGACTTTAGCATCGCAACAGGTGAGAAGGTTTCATCATAATCAACCCTTGAGTTTGAGTGAAACCCTTTGCTACAAGTCTAGCCTTATAAGTATCCAAGTTTCCATGCATATCGGTTTTCTTCTTGAAAACCCACTTGCTTCCAACTACTTGGAGTTAAGAGGTGGTACAACCAAGTCCCATACTTGATTGTCATGCATGGATTGCATCTCAACGCTCATGGCCTCAGCCATTTGTCACAATCTGAATTGGACACTGCATCATGGTATGTCGTTGGTTCATCTGAATCTACCACATAGCATCCATCCATGAAAAATCCTTATCTTTTATGTGGATTACTAGTTCTACCACTTCTGCGAACGTTTTGTGTTTATTGATCAACCATTTGATCATCTTCAACATCCTCATGTTGAGTGCTAGTTTCAACCAAACGTGCATCAGGTTGTGGTTCTTGATCCTCCTCAAGATCCATTGTTCTACTGCTAGTTCCTTCCATAAGGAACTTTGCTTCTAAGAACTCACCCTTTCTGGCAACAAACACCTTTTGTTCCAGTGGATCATAGAAATAATATCCCATAGAATCTCTAGGGTATCCAACAAAGATACACTTGGTGGATCGGACTTCCAATTTGTTTGGGGTGGGAGTCTTAACATAAGCCTCACAACCCCAGACCCTTAAGTATGATAGGTATGCAACTCTTCCATGCCATATCTCAAAAGGTGTCCTTTCCACCTTTTTGGTTGGGGCCATATTTAAAATACGGCCGCGGAGAGCAAAGCGAAACCCCAAAATGATAGAGGTAATGTGCTTCTAGCCATCATAGATCGGACCATATCCAATAAGGTTCGATTCCTCCTCTTAGACACACCGTTATGTTGTGGTGTTCCAGGTGGAGTGAGTTGTGAGACAATTCCACAACTCCTAAGATGATCTTGAAAAGCATCATTTAGGTATTCACCTCCTCTATCGGTGTAGAGAACTTTAATCGACTTGTTGAGTTGATTTTGTACTTCATTTTGAAAGATCTTGAACATTTCAAAACCTTCATCTTTGTGACTTAACACGTACACATACCCGTAGCGACTATAATCGTCAGTAAAGGTAATGAAGTATTTAAACCATTCCTAGTCATTGTCTTAAAAGGACCACATACATCCAAATGTATGATTCCTAATAAATCTTTTGCCCTTTCGTTAGTTCCACTAAAGGGTGCCTTAGTCATTTTACCTTGTAAACAAGATTCACACACATCAAATGAATCACATTCTCTTGTTTTTAAAAGACCATTCTTTTGTAGTGTTTGAATTCTTTTCTTGTTTATATGACCAAGACGACAATGCCAAAGATAGGTATCAGTCAAATCCAACTTGAGTTTCTTGGTGCTAGTTTGGTACAATGAACTATTTAAAGTTTTTTCATGAACCAATTCATAAATACCATTAATGGAATAGCTTTAGAGTAGAACATATCATTAAAAGAAACATGAATATCTTTTTCAACAAATGATAATACATATCCAAATTGTTTTAACAGGGCTATAGAGATAATATTCCTAGTCAAACTAGGAGCATACAAAACATTGTTCAAAATTACTTCCAAACCATTTGGAAGTTTCAAGATGTAGTCACCATGGCTTCAACTTGAACTTTAGCCCCATTGCCCATGTAGAGGCTAACATCCCCTTTCTTGAAGTCACTACTTCTTCTGAACCCCTGCAACAAATTGCAAATGTGAGTTCCACATCCGGTATCTAATACCCATGTGTTAGAGGATATCATGTTTAAATCAATATGGATCATGTATATTGTACCTGAGGTTTGCCCAGCATCCTCTTTGCTTTCAACTCTTGGAGATGGATGGACAATTTCTTGCCCATGTCCAATCTCCCCACACTTGAAGCATGGGTCATTAGTAGCAACCTTTTGCTTCTCTCCTGTGGTTTGGGTGGCACCCTTACCACCCCTTTCCCTTTCCCCATACGGGTCCCTTGCCCTTGGCAACCTTTGCCTTGGGTGTGGGATGAGCCTTTTCTTGTTCCCACCTTCATTGATGGTGAGAACGGGTAAAACCTTTACCCATGTGCCTCGGTGGTTTTGAGCATTTAGTGAAGCTCACCAATGCTTTTGTCCCAGCATTCATGTTGTAATTCAACACGAATGTCTCGAACTTCTTGGTAAGGCCATTGAGGATCAAATCCGTGGCCAATTCCTTCAAGACGGGACAATTAAGTCTTTCGAGGCGGTCAATATGGCTTTTCATCTTAAGTACATAAGATGAAACCGATTGTTGTCGTCCATACGACATGCATGGAGTGCTGAAAACCGTTTCGAAGCGCTCAACCCTTGCTTGCTGTTGGAACGTTTCCTTCAGCTGGGTTATCATGTCATAAGCTCCATGATGTTCATACTCCTTTTGGAGATCCGGAGTCATGCTCGCTAGCATGAGACAAGACACTTGGACGGAGTCCTCAGTGTACTTTAGCCAATCGTTTAGGCCTCCTCATCATCCTCAGCAAGTTGATCGGGGATAGGGTCGTCTAAAATATATGATCGTCTTCTTGCTTGAGAACGATTCTCAAGTTTCGATACCAATCAATGAATTATTATGATTTAGACGTTCCTTTTGGAAATCGCTCGCAATGATTGGGCGACGCGGATGAATTATCATGATTATCATTATTGGTGGCCATCTACAAAATATAACAAAGATCTATTTTAGTATTTTCGATATTGCTATTTTTAATAATTATACCTTTTAAGGTCATTTTATATTAAAATCTAGAAGAACCCAATATTACATTTAAATTGTGGTTAGGTGACCTTTATCCCACGATTTAAATTAATAAGGTGGTCAACGATTGACAGTTGCAACCATTTGCAACTTCTAGAGGTATGGGATCGACTTTAAACATCATATGTAAAGTCGGCATGTTAATCCCATCAACACCATTTGGAAACCATATTGTAGGTGATCCATTTAACATGGTTTGCAAATCAAGTTACCCTACTTGCACACACATGTGTGTTTACCAACATAAGTGTTAGTGACCTTTATCCCACAAATGTGGTACCCATCTTAAGTCACAAGTTCCCTCTAAATGGTTAGGTGATCTTTATCCCATTAAGAGTTTCCAAATGACTAAAGTGTTGTGCAAAAGACGGTGTTAAACTTGTTGGAAATATTGTTTAAAAATTTAGAGATTTCATAATCTTAGTTTAGAAACTCTATGTACTTGTACTTGCATGCTTTCAAATACAAGATACCCTATGGTCTTTGATTAAAACCCATTTTAATTATTAATGATTAAATCATTTTAATAACCTTTTATTTCCTTTTAATGATTAAGAACCATTAAATTAATTGTTAAGTCATATAAAGGTTGTTAAAGCAAATATCACATACATGCTATCAACCACAATAATATAAACAAAACAACATAGCAAATGTAAATAACCATAGCATCTAAAGAGGTCCACACTTGTTTGCCATCACAAGTGTGGTCCAAAGGCATTCCTAAGGGTCACAAACAAAACACATAGAAAGCTTCCAAAAGCCTCCCACTTGAAACCGCATCCAAAATGCTCCATGTTTCTCCTTGTGCTTTCAATCCATACATCTTCACATTACAAGATATAAAGTCCTAATACAAGATATCTAGTAAAATGAAAATGCACCTATTCTATTTATTACAACCCAATAATAAATAAAATACATTTTAAACAAAGCACAAATGAATAAATATATACAACCCCATTGAATAAACAAAACAACCATTGCAATCATCCAAACAACATAAGGCCAAAGGCTAGGTTATGCACTAATATATACATCCATCATATCATCCAAATATAACTATGAATCCCCTCAAACCCACGAATTTTCAGCCAACATACTGAAATTTCGGGTTTAGATATTTCCAACAACACAACATATCAACATACATATCTTTCAAGGTTTAATCACAAGCATGTGTAATATAACCTTGAAAGTTGGGGATTCAACAAAACAGAATATAGCAGCCCTTAAAAGGGTTATAAAGTCACATAAAACACTATAAAGGACAAGAACAAGCAAGCTATCCACATAACCGGCTCTTGATGCCATTGAGGGTTTGTTGAAAGATAAAACCGGTTTTAACCTCTTAATCTTTCAGAAAACGCAGCGGATATATATATATTTTAATACATGATTATGAAGCTGAAATACATGTTTTATGGTGACAAATATATAAGATACAAACCCAAAACAAAAGGATCATTATGTGAATGAACAAGCTATGAACAAAATGTAAGGACATAAAATCACAGCTACATAAGCTGTGAGAACTACCTTTCTCCAGCCAAAATGTCGACCAAGGAAGGGTTGAATGATGCTTGTGATTCGGCCAAGGCTCCAAAGAAGACCCTCAAGCTTGTATACCCCAAGCTAATATGCAAACACTTTTCTTGTTAGGGAGATCAACACCAAAGTTTTTCAAAATCCTCTCTAAACTGCTGAAAAACCCGAGAGTTATGAGAGGAGAGAGAGAGAGCAGCTGCATGGTGTGTATTGATTGAATATGATGAGTGTGGGACTAGACTTTGTTTTTTAAGAAGTAAAACCTCTCATTGGAGAGGGTGGGGCGGCCAAACTTGTGTCTAGACCAAGTTCCCCCCAAACTTTAATAATCCATTTATAAATAGTCCCTTAAGTTGTATACAATTAACATTTAATTGTAACTTATACACTCTTTAATTACTTAATGTTATCTAACTAACTAAATAAAACACTAAGTAATATTCTTGAACAAATATCTAATAAGTTGTTCCATCTCACATGCAACTTATTTAGAAAACCCATTTTCTAAATTTGGTGTATTATTAATTACATGATCATATCATCAATTGAATAATTGTCGGTGATTGCAAAGCTTGTTATTGGTATAACCCACCTTGGATCATACATACTACCGCATAAATGTTCTATGTTTCTTGGGCATTAGAATCTAAATCTCATCATCTTTTACTTCTCATCTACACTGCTGAGCTTTGAACTGGCATCAATAGCTTGATCTTCCGTTCTTGATGTGGTTTTTTGTTGTTGTTTGATGATGGTCACTGACCAGAGCTACTGTTTATTTTCAATTGAGAGTACAGGTGATTCAGTTTTGGATTAATGACAGTTGAACTGTACTTGCTTGTAATGTCACACCCCCGCTAAGAGCGGAAACACGGGGTTGCGACGAGACGGGAATCGTCATAACACATGGTAAGCGATAGAGATGCAATAATAAAATGATGACAAGCGTGTCATGACGACACCCGACAACAAGGGCTTGTGTCGTGTATAGTCAATGTTCACGACAACATAGCCATATGCATAACAGGATAAACGATTCACATAATCACATAAAGATGAAATTGTAATGTAATTTCCACAACCCGGGAACAAGTTTCAAAAGATTGTAATTGTTTACATAGTTCAACATTGTTCAAAGTAACTGTTTGTCAAACATGTTTAGTCCAAAATGCATCCTAGGGTCTCCACTAAGGCAGCACACCTAGAACCTCAGCTAGCTTGATCACCTGAAAAGATATGCTCAAAATGGTCAACAAATTTGTTGGTGAGCTCGCAGGTTTAAGTAATAAAAATGTAAGTGATGCTGTATAAAGTAAATGATATGGAATACCGTGAATACAGTTATATACACAAGTAAATCACATGACATGAGCTTTGCAACCAAACCTAGCGACGTACACAAAGAAATTGTCGGCGTATATTCACCCAAGACCCGTACCTGGCTATTGTTGGTACTAACTAGTATACCAACACGAGGGTGGGGGTGTCAACCCAGTAGTACTACCAATACCTAACCGTCGGTTCCCACTGGAATTAAATAGTTGCAAAGATAGAACCACACAGCAGACCCAAGCATGTATCAGATAAGTACTTGCAACACAGTATCACGTTGATTCCTTGTATGAAAATTGTATGTATGTAGTACAGCATAGAAAAAACGCGAGCATACTTTTCCCCCATGTTTGTAAATGTTTGTAAAATAGTATAAGCATAAAAAGGGGCCACGAAACTCACTTGTTAAGTGGTAAGTATGAAAGTCGAGATTTCCAACAGTTGAATGCAATGATCGGTCAAACACCTATTGACAGTTATGGTCAAGCATTAATGACATGTATAAAGCGTATAGTAATGTTTGGTCGGTTCGGGTTGTATCGGTTCGGTCGTGGGTGGCACACACACACAGCGGACACACGTATCAGATCTTATGTAGATCCAAGTACTACGAGTAGTCGTCATTGCTTATGACATCCTTGTAAAGATCTCATTGTTATGAAAGATGACACTTGTTAAGTATTTGTAGTTTCAAAAGGGTTGTCGAAATTGTAAAATGTTAGTTTATTTCAATTGAAATAGTATGTGCATGTTGATAGCGTTGACTTTAATCTTTGGGGTCAAGCAATGACACTTTTACTGATGTTGCTTTATCATCATCAGACGTTCAAGGGATATTCACACTCATCATCAGTCACACAACAGGACTAGACGCTCGACCCACGTTCCATTCGTACGAATCAACCTTCAATCGTGCGAATTAGCTACTTTCGTGCGATTGAACCTTCATTCGTGCGATTGGACTCAGTCGCACCACACAACACACACATTCGCACGACCCAACCTCCATGCGCACGAATCAACCCTCAATCGTGCGAATTAGCTACTTTCGTGCGATTGAACCTTCATTCGTGCGATTGGACTCCAGTCGTGCGAACACGCACAATCGCATACACTCAGTCGGTCACCTGACTCAATCGCACACAATCATTCATACGCATGACTCAATCGCATACAGACACCCTGTCGCACGACTCAGTCGCACGACATGCCTAGTCGCACAACTCAGTCGCACGATTGACTTAGACGCATGATTCAGTCGCACGACTCACTCAGTCGCACGGCTCAATCGCATGACAGACCCAGTCGCCCGAACTGCAGATCGCGACTGTGGTCGGGCTGAGCAGCCCCGAGCTGCTCTAACGCGGGTTTTATACCACGAGGACTTCCAGAAACACTCAACAAACATACACAAACATGAAACACAAGCAGAAAGACCTCACACGCACCCACTCGACCTCATGTGCTCGGATGAACCCGAGCACCCGAAACCCTAGAAAACGCAGCAGTAAAACCGAACCAAAAAGGGTTGAACAAGGTTTCTACCTGCTAGGAACGCGTATACACGATGATAACCCAAGATTGGCAGTGAAAACGCGACAAACGTGACGATTTTTGGTGCTAGATCGAGAGAGAAGTGGAAAAAGTTGAAGGTGAAGAAGATGAAGATGAGGATAAATGGCTGGGAATGGGTTTATATACCCAGCCCAAGTTTGCAAAATTACAAGTTTAGTCCCTGCACTTAACCCTCGAGTTTCCCAAAATTTGTTTGGTTGATTACGATCTTAAAATGTTCGTTATATTTTGGTAAAAGCGTGTTTAATGGCATTTGATAGCCTAAAATGGTTTTATTAATGACAATGGTCGAAATTAAAAATGATATATTTGGTGGTAATGGTGATGAAATTTATAAATTTATGCTTAACACACGTTCTCGAAGAAGTACAGGCACAAGGGAAAAATAAGCAGATGATTCCTAAAGCAGGAGTTCATGAAGAAAAGGAAGATTAATTAAAATATTTCCATGTTATTTATGTCGTTCGACGGACCTTAAGGTGACGGATGTCACAGTATCCCCCAGTTGAGAGAGTTTCGTCCCGAAATTCAGCTGGAGTTAGGTCCAAGAGTGTCATCCACGAATAAGTGTGGGTATTTGAGTTTCATTTGATCTTCCCGTTCCCATGTAAACTCTGGCCCTCGTTTCGAATTCCACCTTACGCGAACAATTGGTATTCTACTGCGCTTCAACTGTTTGACTTTACGATCCATGACCTCAATGGGTTCCTCAATAAAATGAAGCTTTTCGTCGATTTTGATATCGTCAATGGGTATGTGAAGTGATTCGTCAGCCAAACACTTCTTGAGGTTCGACACATGGAAGTATCATGCACACCGCTGAGTTCTTGTGGTAACCTTAATCGGTAAGCCACTGGACCAATTCTTTCTGTAATCTCGAATGGTCCAACGTATCTCGGGGCTAACTTCCTTTCTTTCCAAACCGAACAACTCCTTTCCAAGGAGAGACTTTGAGTAACACTCGGTCCCCAACGTTGAATTCTAGAGGCTTTCGACGATTGTCAGCGTAGCTCTTTTGGCGATCTCTAGCGGCTTTCAGTCTATCTTTGATTGGAAGATCTTGTCGGTTGTTTCCTGGATGATCTCTGGGCCTGTTAGCTGACTTTCACCAATCTCGGCCCAACAAACGGTGATCTACACTTCCTTCCGTACAACGCTTCGAACGGAGCACACCCAATGCTGGTGTGGTAGCTGTTATTGTATGAGAATTCAATCAATGGCAAATGAGTATCCCAACTACCACCAAAGTCGATTACACACGCTCTCAGCATGTCTTCTAGCGTTTGTATGGTTCGTTCACTTTGGCCATCTGTTTGAGGGTGATAGGCGGTACTCATGTCTAATCGAGTGCCCATTGCTTTCTGTAGTGTTTGCCAAAATCGTGAAGTGAATCGGCCGTCACGGTCGGAGATGATTGACACCGGCACTCCGTGTCTTGTCACGACCTCTTTAATGTACAATCTCGCCAACTTGTCCATTTTGTAGTCTTCTCGATTGGCAAGAAGTGTGCTGATTTCGTCATTCGATCCACTACGACCCATATCGAGTCATGCCCGTTGCTTTTTTAGGGAGTTTGGTAATGAAATCCATGGCTATATTCTCCCATTTCCATCGGGAATTTGGTTGCTGTAACAGTCCCGATGGTTTCTGATGTTCAGCTTTAACTTTCGAGCATGTCAAGCATCTGCTGACGTACGTGGCAATGTCTTTCTTTAGGCCTGGCCACCAGTACAGATCTTTGAGATCGTGGTACATCTTGTCTGCGCCAGGATGAATAGAATATCGTGTCTTATGTGCTTCATCCATGACCAAGGTACGTACACCTCCCCACTTGGGTACCCATATACGGTCCACGAAGTACTGTACGCCATCGTCCTTGCACATCAGTTGTTTATCCAACCCTCGGAATTCTTCTCCCGCAAGGTTTTCTTCTTTCAACGCTCACTTTGTGCAATTTGGATCTGAGCTTTCAAATTTGTTTGAATGGTCAATCCCAAAGCTCGAGCACGTAGTGGTTTCACGCGTTCTTTGCGGCTTAGAGCATCAGCCACCACGTTAGCTTTCCCCGGATGATACCGGATTTCACAATCGTAGTCACTAAGAAGCTCTACCCAACGTCGCTGTCGCATATTGAGTTCCTTCTGATCCAGAATATGTTGAAGGCTTTTATGATCTGTGTATACGATGCATTTGGTTCCATACAGGTAATGCCTCCATATCTTAAGTGCGAATACTACCGCCCCAACTCAAGATCATGAGTCGTGTAGTTCTTCTCGTGCACTTAAGTTGTCGCGAAGCGTAGGCGATCACCTTATCTTTCTGCATTAGTACACATCCCAACCCTTGATGCGAAGCATCACAGTACACCACAAAATCATCAGTTCCGTCGGGAGGGACAATATCGGTGCATTGCACAACTTATCTTTCAGCGTTTGGAACGCCCGTTCTTGCGCATCTCCCCAATCAAACCTTGTCTTTCTGAGTAGCAACGTCAACGGTTGAGCGATCTTTGAAAAGTTCGCAATGAAACGACGATAGTATCCGGCTAATCCTAAGAACTGCGTATCTCTGAAGGTGTCTGGGGTGTATCCCATTTCTTTACCGCTTCGATCTTGCCGGGATCTACATGAATCCCGTCTTTGTTAACCACATGACCCAAAAACTTCACCTCTCGCAGCCAGAATTCACACTTCGAGAACTTGGCGAAAAGTTTCTCTTCTCTTAACAGTTCCAGTATTGCCCGAAGGTGTTCTTCATGGTCCTCCTTCGATCGAGAGTAGATAAGTATGTCGTCATGAACGATCACAAACTTATCCAAGTAAGGTTTGCACACTCGATTCATCAAGTCCATGAACACAGCTGGTGCGTTAGTCAATCCAACGGCATGACCAAGAACTCATAGTGCCCATAACGAGTTCTAAATGCTGTCTTCGGTATGTCCTCCTCGAAAACTCTTAGTTGGTGATATCCAGACCGAAGGTCGATCTTGGAAAAATACGAAGCTCCTTGTAACTGATCAAACAGGTCGTCGATCCTGGGGAAGGATACCGATTCTTCACAGTTAATTTGTTCAACTCACGGTAGTCGATGCACATACGGAACGACCCATCCTTCTTCTTGACAAATAACACTGGTGCTCCCCAAGGCGAGTGACTCGGCCGAATAAAACCTTCTCCAGTAGTTCCTGTAACTGGCTAGATAACTCTTGCATTTCAGACGGTGCCAACCGATACGGTGTCTTTGCTACCGGTGTAGCTCCAGGAACCAAATCAATACGAAATTCCACCTGTCGTGGAGGAGGCAAACCAGACAAGTCATCTGGGAATACATCTGGGTAATCCCGCACTATAGGGATATTTGTCAATTCCTGTTCCTCCTCTTTCTTTTCCACCACATGAGCCAGAAAAGAGTAGCACTGTTTTCGTAAACTCCGGCGTGCTTTCATGCAGGAAATAAGCTTTAAGTTCTCCCCGGTCTTTCTCCTTGAATCTGAGTACTCCCCCATCTGACATAGGGATTCGCACTACCTTGTCTCGACAGACAATCTCGGCCCCGTGTTTCGACAACCAATCCATTCCCACAATCACATCGAAACTTCCTAGCTCAAAGGGTATCAAGTCTATATCGAAGGTGTGGTCCTCTAATATTATCGAGCACTTTCTAATAATTTCATCAGCCTGAACAATCCTACCGTTGGCCATTTCTACAGAGTAGCTAGTTTTCTAGCCTACTAGGGCTCAAATCAAGCAATTGCACAAACTCAGAAGATAAAAGCTATTGTCTGCTCCATGTATCAAACAGTATAGATGCAAAGTGATTATTGAGTAAGTGCGTACCCGTGACAACATTCGGGTCCTGGCGAGCATCGTTGGCTCCAATGACGAATGCACGTCCCCGAGCTGTATTCCCCTGATTGGTCGGGCCTTGATTTCCAGCTATGGCCATCACTTGCTGCTGGTTGTTTCCTTGTTGACCCGTGCCCGATTCAGCCTGGGGCACATGTTTCGGTAGTGATCAAGGCTTCCACACTCATAACAAGCCCTTGCATTCCCGACGGGGTTAACCGCGTTGACCGGTGCAACCATATTCGGCGCTGTTCTGCAGTCTCTTGCAAGATGCCCCGGGCGTCTACAATTCGCGCACACCCGGCACTGCGTTCCTGGGGGATGATGATAATTGCACTTGTCACATTTGGGGTGCGGACCCACATACTCTCGCCTGCCCTGCGTCACTGCCACAAAGTTTCTGGTTGTCTTGGCTCTTTTATCAACTTCCCGGCACTCGACCGGCTCGTTTCCCCAAAATCCTTCTCTTTTCTGCTCCTCTACCCAAAACTCCCGTTCTCACCATTTCATCAGTCAAAGCGCCAGCCTTAGAATCGCGCTCTGAATAGTAGGAGGAGCGGTAGCGGTTACCATTGCCCGGATTTGAGGCGCAAGTCCCCAAATGTACCTCTCTATCCTTTTTGATTCCGGGGTGACTAGATGTGGAACCAACCTTGCTAACTCATGAAAACGGTCGGTGTAAGCTGCGTGCCCAGCCCCCACCATGGCATGATTCCAGAACTCATGCTCAAGTTTTTGCATCTCATTAGAGGACAGTACTCCTCGGTGATTAGGGCCTTGAACTCATCCCACGACATTTGCATCGCGGATTCTCTTCCCCTAGCCTGAATCTGAGTGTTCCACCATGTCAGTGCCTTGCCCTGTAGTGAGCAAGTGGGTACTTAATTCTTTGGCTGTCGAGGCATTCGCTGATGTCGATCACGACCTCCATCTTTCAAGCCATTGGTCAGAGCTATGGCTCCACCTTTGCCATCAAACTCTCGTGGTTTACAAGCCACGAATTCCTTGTACGAACATCCCCGTCTAGTATTCACAACCCCGGTCTCATTAACAATTACAGTTTCGTTACCGGGCTGTACCACCATTTCCGGTCTCCTGATTGTATTCAGTTGTCGATACTCAGGATTCCCAGCTCTACTCTCCTAACTCAAGAACCCTTCTTATTGTCTGTTCATCGACTCTCATCTAGATCTTCAATCAGCCATAATAACTTGACTTTCATCCACACAAACTTGCCCCTTTTCTTCTATTTGTGTAGTGTTCTATAAATCAGTGATGTGTGATTGATGAATCACAGGCTCTGCTGATAAGCATAGAACAAATAGACCTTCTTAGATATTGTAATTCTTGACACCCTTCTGAAACGGATTGTCATGGTTTAAAAGGCACCACATTGTGTTCTCTTGCAAATCGATTATCCATCTGTTCATAAGAATAAGATTCATTAGAATCACATTATTGATATGAGAATACGAATAGTTGTAAGAATAAACAAGAATCAAACAGTCATTCTTGAATATTACGACATGTTTACCTTGAAAACAGCTATTTGACACAGATATATGTTTGTTTAATGATTTTGATTTGGTAGAATTTGAATGTTATAAAAGGGGGAAAAGTTTGTTGAGAGTGTGTTTTTCTAGGTCTAAAAGTAAACTAAAAAAGCAAATTGATGTTTTAAGTCAAACAACATCATTTTACTCTCAACACCTTAATTTTATCACATAATGAAGTGGAACCCTCACAAATTCTTCCCAGATCATCTCGGATCCCATAAAGCATCTCTGGATCACTTAACGACATCAGCTGATGAATATAACTTACATTTTCACATGTACCAAACTATGAATTAAACTATATTTGATGATCTTTGCTCATCTCGTATTTTAAATGTTTATCCGTAGATCACAATGCTTTGAAGTTTAAATTTTCAACACTATAGCTTCTGCTAATGCTTAAGATGGCACAATGCCTTTGAAGTATTGTTGTATGGTCCAAGTCCATTGCTTAGAACCATTTATTGCTGTTGGACCTTGTTCACTTTGTATACATGAAAATTTAGCACAAGAAAGTTTAAAAATGATTTTAAGGAAAATGTCATGTATCCAGGAGCTAAGATAGTGCTCAGATTCTAATTCCTTCAAATTGATAATGAAATAGACAAAGCTACTGATGATAAACTTAACTTCATGTATTCTACTCCCCCTAAATTTGTGACTAATGATGACATTAAGCATTTATCATAAATTTCTAAGAAGAATAACATGAGTGAATTTAACTGTATGATGATAGAGACATATACACAGATGATGGGATCATACTATAATACTAAGCCTTCTTCCTGATGAGTTATTTTGTTTGAATTGATACCTGAACAAAGTTCTGATTGCAAGTATATTATCACTTAAATCCATACAAGAGCTCATGCATCAACTAGGCATGTTGTTTATCATGTTTTCAGATTGATTTGGAAATAACTGTTATGGGCTTCACATTTGATTCACAAATATTTTGTCCTCTCTTGCAAGTCAAATCATATTTTTCACACTTAAGGACTATTTACTTTAAGTTATAAGTTCTATCTTGAGATGCATTTGGCATCTCATTAACTCAATGATGTAAAAGCTCTAGTTATACAATTGATCACATAGGATTCTTTTGAGAGCTTAGATATGATGATCATCAGGTCACCAGGTCTTTACTCACGTAAAACAGTGCCTTTAACCCAGGTATTTGTTTAGACAAACAGAGGGATGATGAGGATCATGATCTTTTCACCTTTGAACTGATATTCAGTATGGTGATCATGCACCCAGGTCTTTGTTAACACAAAACGAGGGAGTATGATTTGCAAAGATAGATATTATCAAGTGTTGTACATAGTGTGTTAGATGAGTGATTTGGTCACATCAGAATAAGACTCACTTTGTATTCCAAAATGAAGTTTCCTACAAACCATCACTTAGCATTATGTTTGGCATGCACTCAGTGTAGTTTCCACTCAAGATAAATCTACTCACTATCAAGAAACTTGCTTAGATTATTGTTAATTATGAATTCAGGAATAAGCAAAGATATAGTGTACTATCATTTCCCATGCATATTCATGCAAAGCATCATTCCACATAGTGTTTTGTTTGTTCAAATGATTAATCTAAGTTAATCATGCCTAGAGACTCAATTAGAAAATAAATCTGACTGAATCAAAGGCTTTAGTGAATAAATCAGCAAGCTGATTTGTTGTATCCACTTTGACTAACTTAATCAACCCTTTTCTAAGCAATCTCTCAGAAAATGATATCTTATCTCAATATGTTTTGTTACTATGTTTGCACAGGATTAGCAGTTATAAACATAGCAGCAGAATTGTCTATAAATTGAAGTTTGAAGGAAGTTGTAACCATAGTCAAGCAATTGGTTTTGCAACCAAAGGACTTGAGAGCAACCAGCTGAAGCAGCTATGTACTCAGCCTCAGCTGTGGATACAGATACGTTTGGTTTGTTTCTTGCACTGCCATGATACTAGCCTTGGTCCTATGAATTGACATCCACCAGTTGTTGATTTTCTATTACTGTTACATCCACCATAGTCACTGTCTAGTATGATAGAGTGTAAAGTCACCATCCTTTGGATACCAAAGACCAAGTCCTGGTTTTCCTTTGAGGTATCTGAAAATCCTTTTTACAGCATTCAATGAGACTCCCTTGGATCAGATTGGTACCTAGCACACACACCAAGCAAACATAATGTCAGGTCTACTGGCAGTTAGATACATAAGTGAACCTATCATTGATCTATATAATTTTTGTCAATTTTTGAATCCTAGTGTTTTTCATGAGGATACTTCAGCAAGATTGTATTTCTTCATAATTTGATGTATGTATTTTTCTTGATTGATGAATATCCCATCTGGTTTTTGATGAACTTGAAGACCAAGAAAGAAGGTTATTCACCCATTGAACTCATCTGAATTCAGATTTCATCCGCTCTTTGAAATTTACACACAATTCTTGTTAGTTGAGCCAAATATAATGTCATCCCACATATTTGAACAACTAAGAGATCTTGATGTTCTTGTTTGAAGAAAGGTGTCTGATCAATGGTTCCTCTTTTGTAGCCATGCTTGAGCAAGAAAGATGATAGTGTTTCATACCACTTTCTTGGTGCTTGATGAAGACCATACAAGGCTTTATCTAGTTTGTATACCCTATGAGGATAATGAGGATCTTCAAAACCAGGGGTTGTGACACATAAACTTCCTCATCAATCTTCCCATATAGGAATGCACACTTGACATCCATCTGAATACACATGAACTTCTTATATGATGCATAAGCTAGAAACACTCTTATGGCCTCAATTCTTGCAACTGGTGCAAAAACTTCATCATAGTCTATTCCTTCTTCTTGTGTGTATCCTTGTGCAATCAACCTTGCTTTGTTTCTTACAATAATCCCTCTATCATCCAGTTTGTTTTTGTATAGCCACCTTGTTCAAATAGGATGTGACCTTCAGGCAAATCAACTAGAGACCATACCTTTTGCTTTCTAAATTGTTGAAGCTCTTCTTGCATAGCTTCAATCCAACATTGTCTTTAAAGCAGCAGTGATGTTTGGAGGGACTACTTGAGAAAGAAACACGAAGAGACAAAGGTTGGCAGTACCACTTTGGCTCCTTGTAGTTCTCTTTGTAGGATCTCCAATGATGTTGTTGACTGGATGAGTCTTAGGATTCTCATTGATGGAGTTTGATTCAACTGGCATAGATGATTCCAGGTTAGTCATTTCCATTGCTTCAGACTGATCCAACCCAGGTTGAGAGTTTAGAAAATAGTCAAAATGTTCAACATGAGGAGAAGTATCATGAGTGTCTTCTGTATGGGCTGTAGAGCATCTCCAGTATCTTTGCTCTTTCCTAGGAACTTCTCCGAAACCATTTTTCTCTTCCGCAAAACTTCTCCGAATCATTTGCTCTTCGTAGAAGTTACAGGAACTTCTCCGGAATCATTTTGCTCTTCCTAGGATTTACATGAACTTCTCCGAATGATAAGTGAGGACTTGAAACATTTGCAATGTTGTTGTATTCACTTGAGAGCATGGATCTGTTGAAGGGACAACATTCACATCTCCGGATGCACCATGTTCATTTCCACATGTAGTGTCTGCAGCTGCTGCTGATGTGTTTCCACCCAAGGATGTGTTACCTTGGAGGATCAGCAGATAATGTTACTTCAGTCATATGAGGTGGAACAAATGGATAACATACTTCATCAGTCCTGCAGTGTTCAAATGATCATAGTTAAATGATTTAGTTAGAGCATCTATGTCAAACAACCATGATGAACCTTTAAACAGACTTAGTAAATACAGATTCATCAAAGGTACATTAGGAGTTTCTTCCACAATGTTATGTTTGGAATATAAATCCTATAAGATTTAGATGTTGAAGAGTATCTAACAAAGAAACCATCATATGTTTTTTCTGAAAATTTTCCCAATGACTCTTTTATTGTTAAAACAGATACATGACATCCAAAGACTTAAGATATCCTATGTATGGTTTCTTTTAAACAAGAGCTCATAAGCAGTTTTGTTATGTTCTTTGACAATTAATGTTCTGTTTTGAACATTGCAGCAGTATTCACAGCCTCAGCCCAAAAAGTGATGGGCAATTGTGAATAGCTAGCATTGTTCTAGCTGCTTCAATGAGAGTTTTGTTTCTTCTTTCAGCAACTCCATTTGTTGTGGAGTTCTTGGTGCACTGAATTGCCTTGAATACTTTGCTCCTGCAAAAGGAATCCATTTCACTTGACAAATTCAGTACCATTGTCACTCCTAAAAATTTAACTTTTGTATCAAGTTGATCTCAATCTTGATCACAAAGTCCATTAATGTTTCTGATGTTTCCTTTTTTATAAGAAAATACCCATGTGAATCTTGTGAAATCATCAACTATCACAAACAATATTGCCTTTTTCCAATGCTCATCACATTGGTAGGACCAAACAGTCCATGTGAAGCAATTTGAGCGTGTAGTATTAGTATTGATAATTTTGGATTTATGTGACACTTATGTTGTTTTCCTTTGTAACAAGAAGAACGTGAGTTTGACAATGAAACTCTTTGTTTGGCAATCCAATGACCACGTCATTTTTCACCAATTTATTCATGTTCTTCATGTTAGAATGGGCAAGCCTTCTATGCATAATGAGATATATCTTCAGATAGC